>MU968307.1:1338554-1963244 GCA_034641835.2 Pinus albicaulis
TTGAAAACTTCAATATCATGTACATGTACAACATTTCATACTATGAACTCCAGAGTAATATTGTACAAGCACATAGAAATAACTTTCTAGATGATCTTGCATTGCATGTATTCATCAGAGACAGGTTGATAGTGGAAAACACCAGCAGGAATCAAAATTCCATTTTCGAATCCAACTTGGCCTTGGCTGGTGTAGCAATATCAAACACACAATATTTGACGAGCGATAATAATCAATTCGCACATAACTTACAGGTTATCGAACAAGAGATAGAATAGGCACGCGTAGCTGCACATAATGCAGCTTCCGCACAAGTCCACTTGGAAGAGATGAGAGTAGTGTTACTTGGTGAGGCATCAACACTTAGAGAGACCAAGAAGGACCTCTTTGAGGATCTCATGACCATACATAAGGTATTTTTCCACTTTCATGTTTTGCAGTAGTAGAGCAAAGAATTTTTCAAAACTCTGAGGAATGTGTAAGTTGTCATCACCATTGTGCAGGAATGGACAATGTGATACAAAGGGGCACCACTTAACTTGGTAAATAAAATGATTTCGTAGGAAGAGCTTGAGAGAGAAAGAGTTTAAATGTTGATTCATAACAATAAGCATGTTGCCTCATTCATTGCGAGTATTCAAGCCTCATGTGTACAATTATACAATAGTTTGGATTTCTTGGTGAGAACATACAAGATCCCATCAGTTGGCTCACTCATCGAAGCCAAACAAAAACACCAGGTCAGGAAGGAGATTGAAGAGTACCTGGAGTAACTGAACAGATGTCCAACAAGGAGGATTTGGAGTTGAATAGATAGAACATGAAAAACTACATTGGTGGTCCTATCCAGATCAAAACAATGTTGCTCCTACTTGAGAAGGAAGTTAAGATTGGTTCCAAATCATTGTACCCAAATTATTTGGAGGCTAGAGTCTGCTTCCAGCCAGACACCATCATGCAGTTTTGAGATGTCATCGCACAGTACCGAGCTTGGAACCAATATGTGGCCAAGAAGCATCAAGTGGAAGTTGCAGAGCTAGATTTTCCCCAAACTCAAGCACCATAGTGCTTTGTCTTGTTAGGTTTTCAAGTTGTCTCTACCCTATCTTTTCTTATATGGGTATGAGTGAAAATGTAATATTATTTGTAATTATTTGTAAAGTGAAACTCCAAGTGTCAACATTGGAATGTGAAGAGTCATGATGTAACATAATGAGCTATTTTGTAAATAGCTTGAAGATTCATGAGGGGAGTCCAAGAGTCGCAGAGAGGAATTTGAAGAGCCAATATTTTGGCTAGGCTTAGGCTTAGGAAGAGCTTGGGAGTTTTGTGAGATCCTTTGCTTCTCCATAGCGTAGAGGGAATATACTTCTTTGGAGGAACAAGTGTTGTTTTCTTCACGTTCCACTATTAAGGAAAGTGGTTCGTCAATGATGTATGTATGATTGGAAATTTCACTTTAATAAAACTCAAAGCCGGCACACTTTCATGAATATGTTGTGAATATAATAGGACTACTCTTGTTGTATTTTCAATGTATGTTATTTAACTTATGCTTATGCTTATGAACTATTTCATTTTCTGGTATGAATCTTTTTTAATGTTTGTTGTTGTATTAATTCATCACTATAACTTGTGGACTATTCCACATCTTATCTTATGATGTCATTATGTTTGTGTGTTTTTATTCAAGCTACGTACTATTACAAGAATTTAAGGGGCTCATTTACTTTCCCTCCATGTGTTGTAACCGTTCATGCATCGTACTTGACTTTCTACAGGGTCACGCACTTACTCTCACTAATGTTACCATACATAACTTTATGTGTTTTCACAGCCAAGGCATATCATTAACCACCCATTTTTGGGAGTCTTACTCCAAATGGTGTGAGGTCTAGTTGGGACTTCATATCCGGGATATCCCTTGAATGTTGGCAGGTCCAGCACCATAAACAATTTTCTACTTGTTCATCTGTAGGTAGATAGTGCAAATCCATGACCCCATCTCATACCAAGCTTCTGACGTAGTGGTACTTATTATTTAAAAGTTTTTTCCAAGCATGAAACATCAAGTCTTCTATTAATCTTATGCAAATTTAGTTATCAAAATGTATCCATGTAGGGCTAAGCAGTCCTTTAACTAAGTTTCATAATAACTTCTTGAGCCAAACTGCTTCTCAACAAGCCTCACTCATAGCAACATATTCAACTTCGACACTATTCAAAGAAATGGTATCATTCTTTCTGTTCATCCATGAGACCATAGAATATCCTAGGCTGAAGCATCCACCTTTTGTGCTTCCTTTGTCTATCTCACTTCCACCCTAATCTGAATCTGTATATCCCATGAGTTGGATTTCATTACCAGTATACCAAAGGCAGTGATGTATAGTTCCACGCAGATATCTTAGGAGATGCTTAGTTGCAATCCAATGATCATGTTTTGGATACATATGAAACTAACTAAGGAAATTTACTGCAAAAAAAATGTTTGTTCTTGTATTTACTAGATACACCAAGGAACCAATTAATTGTTTGTAGCAAGTAGAATCCACCAGACTAGACTCTGAACTCCTCAAATTCTTTAGATTGGTAATCATAAGAGTCACCATAGGCTTTCTATCCATGATGCCAAAGTTTTGAAGTATCTTGATCACATATTTACCTTGACCAAGATATATCTCACCTCGCTTCTTCCATACTTCTAGTCTCAAGTAATAATGCATAACCCCAAGATCCTTCATATTGAACTTGGTTGCTAATTGCTTCTTGCATTCCTGAAACTGATGCTATACACCTGTGATTAGTAGATCATCCACAAATAATAGTATAATTAATGGCTCACCTTATACCACATTGATATATTGGTTAGGATCTGCGATACTCTTGGTAAACCAAGTCTCAATAGGTATGCATCCATTCTTTCATACCAAGCTCTAGGTGCTTGCTTTAATCCATATAGAGCCTTCTTCAACCTGCAAACATGATTCTCCCTCTGATTTATTTCAAATCCTTGAGGCTTCTCAATGCAAAACTCCTTGTCAATGGTCCCATTAAGTAAAATTTTCTTGGCATCCATTTGATGGATGTTCCATCCCATAGTAGCAACCAATAAAACAGGTGATATTATTGTTTTATATCTAGTTTTGGGAGTGAAGGTTTCCTTTTTGTTAGAAGCCTCTTGTTACAAACCTTTATTTGTATTTATCAGTGCTCACATATCTAGTGTTCTCTATATTATAAATCCATTTTTAAGTGACTATAGACTTGTCACTTGGCCTAGGGAAAATATCCCAAACTGTATTCTTCATTATATACTGGTTTTCTTCTTGCATTGCATTCCTCCCCTCTTTATTTTTAGTTTTGTATTCATAGGAGGAAGGTTTTTCTTCAATAAGCTTTGTCATATATGCAACATAACCATAATACTTCTTTGGTATTTTACTTTCCCTTAAGGTCCATGATGTCGTATGTCCTTCTACTTATTCTAGAGTATTTCTCAAAAAATCATGCCTCCTTTATTTTTCTTAAATAATCCCTTGTTGTATCTCCTCACTTAGACCTTCAACGTCATCTTGAGAAGATTTCTGATCTTAGCCATCATTTTCCTTTTAGATATCCTAAAATATAGGTATCTCTTATTCATCAAATTTAACCGAAACATCATTTTATTTCTTGTAAGTTATTCTCTCATCAAATATGACATCCCTACTTACTTCAATCTCAATATAGATTATATACACCTTTTATGAAGAACTATACCCAATAAATATGCCCTTTAGAATGGTGGGATCCAACTTATTTCTCTTGTCCTTAGGTATATGAATATACACAGGACACCCAAATATTTGAAAGTGATATACACTTGGCTTCTTTCCCATAAATTCTTCTTATAGAGTCATGTTGTTGAGGATCCTATGAGGACTTCAGTTCTGCAAACACACAATTTTCATACATGCTTCTCCCCATAGGAATTGAGGGATATATTGATCATATATCATGGCCCTGAAAGATTCTTAAATAGTTATATTCCTCCTTTCAACCTCACCATTATTTTTAGGATTATAGGGAACGATAAGGTCCCTCTTGATCCCATCTTCCTTGTAGAAAGCTATCAGCTCTTTGGAGGTGTATTCTCCATCATTGTCCACTTCATTCTTGAACTCCTGAAACTTTTCGAATACCTCATTCTTGTTCTTTAAGAGGTATAACCAATTTTTCCTTGAGAAATCATCAATGAAGGTTACATTATATTGATGCCCACCAAGATACTTAACTGCCATAAGTCCACATACATCTCAATGTATAAGATCTGAAACTTCCTTAGATCTAGTATCACTTCTTGCAAATGGTTTCTTTACATTCTTTCCTAGATAAAATATCGTGTAGGTGCCTTCATGTTCTTCCTTCAATTCAGGGATGTCATTCACCATTTAACTTAGAGATGGAAAAATATAATAATGAAGGTTTCCATACCTTCTATGCCATATTTTGGAAGGAATCACATCCGAGTGGATGAGGGCATGAGATAGAGGTGTAAAAATTCTATATAATGTCCCCTCGTGAATCCCAATCACCCTAGCATCACCAATACTAGAGACCTTACCCCAAACCAAAACCTTTCCATCAACAAAAGAAACTCTATCACCCTTATCCTCTAGGTAAGAAATAGAAATTAAGTTTTTATTCAAACCTGGAACATATAAAATATTGTTGAGGTGAATATTTCCACCGAACTCAAGCTCCAACAAAGTAGATCAAATCCCTTTCACTTGATTTCTCTTCTTGTCTCCAAGTTTGATTGAATGATATGAGCTACCCTTAAATAGGGATTGAATTTGATTTCATTCTCCCGTCATAAGTTTGGAAGCACCATTGCCAATAACCCATACATTCTCATCCTTGAAAGTTTTGGATAAAGCGAAGAACAAACTTCCATATACTACTTCCTTTGTGAGATTGGAGATGATCTTCAATAGATAATCCTTGATAGATGTAGAAATATTTCCAAGAAACTTGAAACCATTCCTTATAACCCTTTCCATAGTTCCAACTAAAATGTGATCTTCAATATCTTTCTTTCACCTTAGCTTTGATACAATGTTGGAAAATCAGGAGACTTATGTGTTATAAATGATTTTCCCTAACTTGATGATTACTTGTGATACGCATTGGAATTTTATTACTTTATTAGATCTTTTTTAATCAAGAAATTACCAAAACGATGAAGATTGCAACAAGACAAAGTACACAAGATATATTCCCTAAGCCAGGTAAAACTCCTTCAAAGGGAAAACCAAAAAAAATGCTTATCTTATTCTTAAGATTTACTTGCAAAGAGACTTCCAAGACCCAAATACCAAAGCCAGCAACCCTACCAAGCATCAATTCATCCACCAACGAGATATTCTCTAAGGAAGCTTCCAAACTTTGACCTACTGCAACTTTGTTCCGAAATTTTGGCCCTACAACTGCTTCTCGGAATTTTGGCCCTGCAATTTTGACCTCTTGCAACTGCATCTTCATAGAAACCACATATTTTCTTGTGTGGAGAGAGGGAGAAAGATATTTATCCCAAGAGACTTTGATTTTTCTTTCCTTCCTTCATCCTTCTATCTCTTCATCTCCTTTTCTATTACAGATCGAACTTGACTTGGATGAGTGTCTCAAATGAGGTCAAGCTCCTTGTATTTATAGCCTCCTTGAGCAGTCGAATAGCCCTCCTTTAGGCCAACTTGATATTTCTTTGGGACTAACTTGGTCTTGGGATACAAAGTGTATTTTTCTTAATAAAATAAATATCTTTATTTATCACAATAAGTCCTAATGGGACTATTACACAGATAATAATATTATTTATCCTATAAAGCCCTAGAAAACCTAAAAGCATGAAGAACATGTTTTTGACTCAAGCTTGAGTGTGAAACCCATTGTTTATTTATAGATAATATACAATGTTATGATTAAAGTTAGGTTATTATGAAGATTGAACCTAGTTACAACTTTCAACATCTTCTAAGCTAGAATCCTATAACATCTCAAAATATTCTACCAACATTTTGAAGTTTAGACTCCGAGGAGGGGCACTTGGTTCAAGCTCCAATAAATGGCTTCCTATCCCCTTTATAGAAATTGATCAAAGGAAGGCTACAACCCCTATAGAAAAGCCCCAAAATATTTTGATCCCATATATATTTAAACAAATGGAAAAATTTCCTTCCATGGAAATAAAGCTTCCTGAGGTTAACTCTTGTGTTTTCTATTCTACAAGATAAAACAATCATTTGCAGATTTAATGGCTTTTCCCCCAAACTAGAGGCACTCATACAATGGATAGTCTTGACTTGGACTCTATATTATGAAATCATTTTATGCTCTATAGTATTATTTATAGTTCAGTTTGAAACATAGAAGGATATGGACTATGCTCTAAATGTAGGGCCTTACTTTTGGGGAAGTGTCGGGATTTTCGATACTCCTTGGTTCCCTATGTTTGATGAAAACACTGTGGTGGTATCCACTATGTTTGTTTGGGTAAGGCTCTGAAATATTCCTCTTCTTTTCTAGCATCACAAAGTTCTTAAGGATATTGACAACAAATTGGGCATATATCAAAAACTGGGTATGGAAAGAGCAGAAAATGGTATCTTCACATATGTCAGAATATGTGTGGAGATCGATTTCAAGAAATGTCAAATTCCTGATCACATAAATTTGAAGCATAAAAAAATTTGTTGGTCACAAGTTTTAGATTATAAAAATACACCATTTATATGTCGTGTTTGTTATCAGTCAAGTCACTTACAACATTCATGCCCCTAGGGAAGGAAAAATCCTAAGAAGAATAAAAAACCATCAAATAGATCAAAAGGATGGCAGTTCACAGAACAGTGTCCCTCTGAGGATGAAGAAGATGACAATAAATAATGCCACCCAGTCCAAGAAGGAACCAGTGGACCATACCTACATGATGTTGTCGAAGATGGGGGCATTTCAGTACAACAGTCAGTTGGCATTGTGTAACAAGTAGCAAAGGAACCCAAAGACTCTATGAAAATGGACGAATTTGGTGGATCCAAAAGTGAACATGTCTCAGAAATTTCAAATTCAGAGAAAGAGGATCCACATGTGGGTCAGGAGTCGGCATTGGTTCTTATTGAACCAAATCCATATGGTTGGCAAAAGGTGCACAAATAGAAAGGAAAAAGAGAAAAACTTTGCATAAGTCAGCCATAATTTTATGTACATATTATTTTATTTTTCACTTTATTTATCTAACACATCTTGTATGATGCCCTCGCATGCCGCTCCTTAGACCCTTTTTGCTCCTCTTCTTGTTCCTTTGTTTTGACCTCGGATGCATATACAATATGTGTGTCTGCAAAATGTGTTTTTTACTTATATTAATAGAAATTGCGGGTTTTTTCTTCGAAAAAAAGAAGAAGTTATGATGAGTTAATTATACATTTATGATAACAATTTTTATTTTATTTTAAATGAATTCCAAGGAGTTAACTCAACTATTTTTTCCGATGTTGTAGGCATTTGGCTAGTTTTATGATAGCAAGTACTTGGCTTGAATACCTCTTGGTGACTTTCTCTAGCCTTATTGGTTTGAATCCCTTGAATGATTGGATAAGGCACATTTGTCTACTTGGTTTGAATCCTCTAAGTTAGGTGAGTTAATCTACTTGGAAAAAATACCCATAGATGAGGTGCACTAATTTACTTGGATTAGATCTCTTGAGTGATATGCACTAATCTACATAGTTCAAATCCTATGAATAAAGTGCAAAAACTTACAATGAGAAGTGTAATATGATTTCCATTCAAAAAAATATAAAAATTCATCAAATTTCCCTATAAAATTCGGGAAAAAATAAATAAATTATATTTAAATAATCTTTTAAAAAATCAAATGTTATTTAATTAGATTAAAAATATAACAAATTCCTCTCATTTACATAGAAAGTTAAAATATTTAATTGTGCAGAAAGGCCCTCTACACTATAGTATGGGGGAGATAGTTGTAGTGGAGAATTAGATCAATGAGATGTTACATCTAAAATTAAACCAATATAGATCCATCTTAACTCCAATCTACTAAGGGTCTAGAGGGATCAATCTCTCAAGATGAAAATCTCTTTTTGAATGCAAAACTTAAGAAAGTGTTTGTATCTCAAGAGATTTGATCCTATATACACTTGATAGATCTATATTTAAAATGAATATATTCTTATTCTTTATAATATTATTTATATTACACATAAATTTAACATCTCTATATAAAAAATATTCATATTTTTAATTATATTAAAATTTTAATAAGACATATGGTTACAAACATATGTTCATGACTTTTTTTTTATATGTTTTATAATTTTTAATAATTTAATTTTGTAAGTTCATATCCATAGCATAAATAATATGTACATATATAGGGAGATTATTTTAAGTATTAATTCTTTATATAATTATTAACTAAATTTAAATATGAAATTTTGAAATATCATGGTTAGGAATATGAATTATCATTATTTAATTTTATTAATGAAAACAAAATTGCAATATACTAAATTGAATTAAGTCTAATTATTTTTATCATTACTTTTACTATTTATTAATTTTTAATTTGAGTCTATATTATGCTTTATTATTGTGTTTTGATCTAACATGACTACAACATATCTAACACTTCAATACATCTTCCCTTTAATGGGGTGTACATTACTGCACCAAAAGGTGCATTTTACAACCCAATATGTGAGAGATGTGTAATTCCTTCCATGCTTCTTTTTAGAATAAAAATAAAATATCGTCTAAAAAAATGTCTATTATAATAAAAAATAAAAATGAATATACATGTTTGGTTAGTTTTAATTAAAAAAATTGTAAACCATCAATAATCTCACTTTCATTGTGTCTGTTAGGTATTGTTGATATTACAAAAGAGATGCGTTAAATATATTTCACTTACACTCATCGCAATGCCCAAATGAAGTAACATTATCTGTGTGTGTGTGTGTGTGTTCTTCTTATCCTCTTGAGCTATCACATGTGCTTCTCTTTTGATACCTCTACACTTGAAGATGTATCTATGGAATGTAATTTTTACTCATAACTATGAAAGGAACTTAAGTCTTCTTTTTTAGTGGAATATATGTGTGTGTCTTGTGTGTGCCCTTTTTAGTGGAATATATGTGTGTCTTGTTATAAAATCAATTACTTCATACTAAGAAGAATAATATATTGATGCGTAATTCATTTAATTATTAATATAAAATTAATGTGACATTTAAAAATATTAATAATAATAATAAAGTTTAATGTAATTAATTAATAAAATATGTAGGGTTAAATCACATTCATGTATATTTATAAATATATCAATAAATGTAGTTCATACACATGTTAAGTAAAATATGCCAATGTTAACCAAATATATATTATATAAATCAGTTGAAAAAAATAAATTCTTATGGTTAAAACATTTCAAGTGGTCTCACTCTTTTATATTTTCCCTTATTAGGGTATATTTTTTTCTCAATTTTATCTTAAATATAGCAAAGATTTGTTGTAGTTATAAGTTTAGCCTCTGTGGCTTACACAATCCAAGTGTCCAAGGAGATTTTGAAGGCAATAAATCCATTTATATATTTAAAAAAGAAATTTAAGCAATGCCATATATATATATATATATATATATATATATATCCATCTTAACTACAACACAGAGATGGATCAAATCTCTTAAGGTGCAAACCTTTTTTCAAGTTTTTCACTCTAAAAGAAGCTTGCCCCTCAATAAATTTGATGTCTCTTGGTGCTTGATAGATTCATGGTTAAGATGAATCTATATTGGTTAATAAATTTGACATTTATATTTTGCAATGGTCATATCATTAATAACTATTTTCCACTTGTTCCTCTAACCTTAACTTGTAAGACTTGTACACGCAAAGAAATCCACATTAAAAATAAAAAATATCAACTATTTTGACAGGATGGCAGAGATTTAACCTCCACTAAATGTGCCCAAATATTATTAGTAGTAGTCACAAATCAAAGGCTAAGACTTATCTCCAAGTTAGTTGTTTTCTTTTAATTAATTTACATCAAATTAATTAATTAAACAAAATGGCATATCAACATATTCCATATTGTGCATGTGGTATTGATAAGCCACGATATTGTAATGATGTTATTTACAAGTTAAGAATTTTCTATGGTAAAGTGGGGATAAATCTCCATCGTTAGGAATATTATTATATGTTTTTAAAAATGTATATATGTTTAGCTCACATATTGTTATGCCCTATATATAATCCCCTTAACAAAAAAACCCATTATTAAGCCCTGGATATTGGTTGATTACATTTCTATTGTTATATTGTTATGTAGGTTATAACCCCTCTTGGTCCCATTTTATTATATTGTACCCTTTGTCTCCTCTATATATGCTAAGGATACCTAGAATAAGGATCATCAACTATTGTGGTGTTCATTGTATTTATTATAAAAATATGTGTCCCCCTCGAAGTGGACTATAATTATCAATTTCTTGTCAATTTTAAGTTGCAAGGATCATAACATTTGGTATTAGAGCTCTTGGCCATAGTGTTTTGCTGCTTCAAATAATTCATCGTGGAATTTTCAATATAACTTCATTTCTAGTAGGTTTTAGATGGTGAAACTTTGAGAACATTGAAAAGATGTTTTAAGAAATATCTAGTTAAATGTTTATATATTTTTCACTATATTTTCGGAGATATGGTCCAAGGATGTTAGGATTTATGAATAGTCCTAAATTCTATCTCAAACGGGTCAGTTTGTAGTTTTCATTATAACTTTTTTAAGTGAGGATTCAGGCCGTGAAATTTGGACCATGTTGAGAGGAAACCATGGTGAATATATGGTGCAAGCTATAGAAATTGGTTCACTATATTTGCATATATATGTTTCAAGGAACTTATGGTTTCCATATGCTCCATAATTTAGTCTCAAAAAGGTTAGTTTTACATTTGTGCTATAACTCTTTTTCAGTAAGGTTTCATAAAGTGAAACTTAAACCATATTAAGGAGAAATATTGAGGGATAATTGGTTCTATTTTCAAAATTGGTTTCACTATACATCGAGATTTATACCTTACAGAAGTTCAGGATTGTGAATAGTTAAGAACTAAATTTTAAACAAGGCAACTAAGTTGGTATGTATCTTCTTGTCTAAAAAATTTCAGACGGTGAAAACTTGAAGAATTTTAGAAGACATATAGAAGTACCTCAAGTACAATTTCTAGAATTATATTTCAATAATTGAACACATGGCACGTTATACAAGTTTTTTCATGGGAAGAGGCCAAAAAATTCAACAAGTTTTGGGAAGTTACTATAAATTTCAGTTGACACATCAGATTCAACTCACACCTGTTGAAATGTAGGAAATACATCTCAAAGTATTACAAAATAATTTTTTTAGATCAAGAAGGCTTAAAATCTCATAGATGTATCAATAAAGTGTTGGTCATTTTTTTATTCTCCAAATTAAGGTATGTGACTTACTAATGACCTAATTGTTGATTGGAAGATCATTTTTATTTTGGTTTTAATAAAGAGGAGTGTTATTATTATTTTCCAACATGACCCCAAATAAAGCTACTACAATTAAATTTACTGGAGGCTAATCCTGGAGTCATGAAGAAAGTGAAGATTTAGAATTTAGGTTGTCTTGATTAGAGAAGATGTTTAATGAAATGGGTGGTAGTATGTTAAAGAAGGTGTAATTCTCAAGTTCTCAAGAAAATATTAAAAGAGAAATGGAAAAGAAGACGAATGAAAATAAGGAAGGAATAGAAAATAAGATAGAAGGAACATAAAAAAATAGAAAGAAGATGAATGAAAATAAGGAATAAATTAAAAAATCCATGATTTCCATGGAAAATCTTCTCTTAGAGAAGATTCCTAAAATGGACGTGGAGATCTAAGGAAACCATGAACATAAGGAGAAACATGTTACTGAGATTCAATCTCAGGGATTATGCTATGACAATTGGAGAGAGAAAAAAATTGAATCATATAACCATAATCATGAACTTTCAATCAAATATCCACATCATCAGGGCATCAAGTTGTCACCAAGGAACTATTACATTCCAAATATCGATATGAGGAAATTTGATGGTAATGATTCTATAACATGGATATTTCGAATGTAGCAATACCTTCATCTACACCAAGTGGCATCCTTACAAAAGGTAATTATTGCATCTGTTTTTTTAAAACAAAGACAACATGTATGGTATCAATGGATTTATGAAATAAAAAAGGATTGTATTATATATTGGTCCAATTTTATAGAGTAATTGATAACACGTTATGGGGATATTAAGAGAAACAAATTCTTTAATCAATTAGTAAATCTTCGAAAATAACTTTAGTTATAGAGCACATTCAACAATTCCAAAAGTTGAGTCTCAAAGTAAAGAATATTTTAGAGCATAAATTTTTAGACATATTTATGGAAAATTTAAAGGAAAGAATTCAAAAGAAGGCATGTCCCCTTTGAATCTAAATCTCCAGAGCATGATTTCAGTCTAGAAAGGAAATTTGAAAGTAAATATATGGCCGCTAGAAAATTGGTCACTAATAACTATAGAGAGAATCATGCTCCCTTTCCTAAAATGATAAGATTGAGTCCTTAGAAAATGGATGAAAGAAGAGAAAAGTAAATACTTTTAAACTATGATAGCAAGTATAGTAGAGGGCATAAATGTAGTGAGAAAAATTATTCTACATAGACTGTGAAGATGAAAAAGAACAAGAAGTGGAAACTTCACAAGATCTAGAGCTAGAAGAGACTACTCCAACAATCTCTTATCATGCATTGGTCGGCTTCAATACTCCATAAACCCTAAAGATAAAAGGATATATCAAAACGAAAAGGGAAATAGTATTGATCAATCCAGGTAGTAACCATAACTTCATCAATTACATTGGAAAAGCTTCTTAATTTCTTTGTATATCTAGCACCAGAATTTCAAGTGATGATTGCATTTAATGGAGGTACCATAAAGTATTCAAGGAATTACCATAAGATTAAATTGAATATGGGGGAGTATTCATTTTTAGTTCTATGATTTCCATCTAAATGGGTGGTGTTGATATTGTATTAGGAGTCCAATGGTTGCAATCATTGGGAATAGTGGCCCCTAATTTCCAAGATCATTTCATAAGAGTTTTTTCAGAAGGAAAGGAAATTGATACTACAGGTATCCAACGGAAATCTAGTAAAATGATAAGCTCTAATAGCATGAAAAAAATGTTAAAAATGGGAACCAGGTGCATTTGCACAATTGTGTTCATTAGGTGTTCAAACATCTATATCATTTGCTTTAGAATATCTCCAAAGCTTATCAAGGATCATGATAGGGTATTTGGATAAATGCCTAAGAGTATTCCAAATGTTCTAGATCATAACCATGTTAGTCATTTGCAACCTATAAGCATACCACCTAACATTAGGCCTTATATATATCCACATGCATAAAATAATGAATTGAGTGTATGGTTCAAGAAATGTTAGAAGAAAACAACATTCATCCTATACAAAGAGATTTCTCTTCACTTGTGGTCATGGTTATAAAAAAGGATTGTTTGTGGCATATGTGTCTAGACTACAGACAACTCAACAAAGTGACAATCAAATATAAGTTTCATATTCCTGTCATTTATTAATTTTTATATGAATTGCACAGTGAAATTTTCTTTACTAAGTTGGATATTCATTTTGGATATCATCAAATCAAAATGAGGTAATAAGACATTCCCAAAATATCCTTTAGAAGACATGAAGGTCATTATGAGTTTGTGGTTATGCTATTTGGACTTACAAATGCACCTTCAACATTTCAAAGCTTGATGAATTTAATTTTGAAACCCTTTCCTAGAAAATTTGTGTTAGTATTTTTTGATGACATACTAATATATAACAAATCTTGGGAAGAGCATGTAAAACATGTTTACCAAGTATTAATAGTCGAGGGTTAGTGCAATTGGTCAAGTCCATGTTGTTAAAGCACATTTTCTATTGAGAGGTCACATGTTCAATTATATCAACACCCTCGGGCTCATGCTTGTGGTTGAGACGACAGGAAGTGATCCCTTTGGGTGGATATTCTAAGTACAAATATTTCATGGGCGTATTATTCAACGATCTCCTAGATTCATGAACTACATAAAAACATGTTTACAGAGCCTTAACACTATTGGAATAACAAAAACTATATACACCTCAGAGAATTATTGCGATTGACAAGAAATTTACTACAATTTTGTTAATAATTATGGTTAAAAGCAGCACCTCTAAAAAAATTATTGAAGAAAAGAATTTCTTTGAGTAAAGAAGCAAACAAAGTGTTTGAAGAACTTAAAGAGGCTATGTGTACAACTATTTTCTTGGTGACTTATGAGCCTTGGTATTTCATCAAGGATGCTGCAAATCCCAAGGCTTCACAACTTAAATTATCAACCGAGGGCCCCGTACAAACTTAGAGGTGATAGTGTTATATGCATAATAGGTTAATTTCTACTCATGTCGCCTGCAGTCGTTAGATCATATCAAGGCACACAGATACCACTCCTCCGGCTAACTACAAATAACATTTCTATGAAAGAATATCATAGTTGCAAGGATAAAAACATTATTCTAACTACATAAATGAAAATACCATTCATTAAATGTGACGACTAATTGTAATTTCTTGAAAGGAACAAGCTATACTAGTTGAAGAAACAAATTGTGCTACTCTGATTGCACACTCAATCAAATCACTACCTACCTACATGAAATAAAATTATTCTACTATATTGCACACTTAATCAAATTAATGTCTACTTTAATAAATCATCAATATAATTGCAATTTGATTGAGAAAGGAATTCAGTCCACAATACATAATTGTGACAAAAACTAGGTCTAATCTACTTATTTTTTTGTGTTTTGTAGTGGAGGAAGGATTTATTTGGAGTGGTTTGGGATTCTCCCTAATCATGAAATAAAATTCTGGGGGGCATTATTCAACTTCAAAATGCAAGAGTCGAGGTCCTAGGGAAAATATGGTTGAATTTAGGCAATAATGCTACAAGAGTGTTATAGGTGTGTTATAGGAGTGCTACAGGAGTGGGTCTGAGAGCTTTCTGAGGGCATGGATGGTGTCCTAAATGTGGAGGAAGGTGGATTAAGTTAAATTATGGATGTGTGAAGCATTTTTCCAAGCCTATTACCCCTAAGAGTCCTATCTTGCACAAGATTTTATGTCGATGGTGTCCTTCATTCGTCTTAGAAGGGTAATCAATGACATATCTTGAGAGCAGTACGAAATGTCCAAGAAGAAGGTGAACATGCCTAAGTGGATATGGATGAGTTCAAAACCCTTGCAAGTCATTTGGAAGACCCAACATACTAAAAATAAAAACATGCATCTAATGATCAATCATTGCATCTAGATAAATCAAGGTGGACAAGATGAGTTGAATTTTTATTTATTCAAGATCTACTCTATCCTACAACATGCATCTAATCTAATTTACAAATAAACATTTCTAATTCATAAATTGTAGAAACCGATCAAGTAGAAGAATCTCAATCCAAAACTCAATCATTTCCAAGAAATCATAAACAGTTGTCTTTGGCTTGTTGTTGTAAAGTCTTCCACCACACTTCCCACAAGAGAGGTGGCAGTCCAACCTACAACTACAATTTTGCAATATAATCCTACTTAAGCAGAGAAAGAGGTAAAATTACTTGAACAAAAACAAGAAAATAATACAATAGAGGGACTAAATCCTCTAGGTTGGGCCCAAATCCAAGGGTTTCAGACCTCCAAATCTAACTCAGATATAGGCCAAAAATAAACTTTCCATTAATAAAAAATAAGAGTCACATACACCCTATCAAAGGTGAAAATAACAGTGTCAAAAGCATGGATCTAAATAGCTATTCCTCTCTCCAACAAAATTTCAAATCATAATGAGCCCTTGGGCTTGTTTATTTATACAAAAAGTGGTTGAGGGGCAGTTCCCTTGGGAAGAGGACTACTTCCCTCCACAATCTCAAAATTAGTGGATCTAATCCCCTTGAATATTCGCATGCACTTGAGTTCCTCAGCTTCCATTTAACTTTGAGTTGTTAGTGAGGAATCCTTGGTCTCAAGTTGAGTTGGAGAGTTAATGTGGACGAAGAGTGTACTAGATTCTCTCTAGATGCCTCCAACGAGCCCCCGCATAGTAAATATCTCCAAAAATGCTTATTTTTCCTACATATTGATCACATTAGGTCATGAAATATGAAAGACACCCTTTAATCTCCCTACTAAGTGTATTATTTCTAAAAATGAAATTAATGTGAGAAAAAGAGAGTTTAAGGGCTAGAGGATAGCATAATGGGCCTCAAAATATACCTATTGATGGGACCCATTAGCGACACTTAACTTCAAAAAAATATTCATTATGGAGTGTGATGCCTCATTCCATGGAATTGGTGTAGTTTTGATGCAAGAAGTAAGGTCCCTTTCATTTGAAAATAGCAAACTTAATGGAAACGCCTTACTTAGACCCATCTATGAAAGAGAAATGTTGGCCATACTACATGTAGTTAAGAAACAATGTCCATGCCTAATAGGAAGACACTTCAAAGTAAAAATAAATCATGATAGCCTAAATTACTTCTTATATAAAAGACTATCTTCAAAAGAGAAACAAAAATGGGTCACAAAAATTTTGGGTTATGAATTTGAAATTATCTACAAAAAGGGAAAACAAAATATTATGGCAGATGCACTCTCATGGAAAGAGGAAGAGATACATGGTTTATTGCATGGTATTTCCATTCCACAATCTGAATATGTGGAAGAAGTAAGGATAGAATAGTGACAAGATAAGAAGATATGCAGGGTCATTCAATAGCTACAGGAGGACCCTTATGCAATAGAAAAATTTACATGGAAAGATGATTTGTTACGGTATCAAGATCGCTTATACTTATATAATAATTATCAAATCAAACAACATGTTTTATTGGAATTATACACTTATCCTATAGAAATACATTCAGTGCTCTTGAAGACATACCATAGGATCAAGAAATATTTTTTTTAGGAAGTTCTTAAAGTAGATGTACAAAAATTTGTGGAAGAATGTGTGGTATGCCAACAAAATAAGAAGAGACTATCAAGACCCCAGGGCTACTTCAACCATTACCTATACCAAGCCAGTGTTGGAAATAAGTTTCATTGGATTGTATTATAGGTTTACCCAAATCTGAAGGAAAGAGTATCATTATCATAATGGTAGATCAAATGAAAAAATATACCCACTTTTCTCTCTTTCTCATTCTTTGCAAGTATTGTGGAAAAATCATTTATGGAAACAATAAAAAACTACATGGAATACCAAATATTATTATCAGTGATAAAGATCGAATTTTCACTGGAAATTTTGGGACTGACTCTTATTTTGTTGTTTGAGTACTCCACTGGCTCATAACTCATGTTGTCATCCTCAATCTAATAGGAAAATTGAGATTGTGAATAAAATTTTGGAAGTATATATATATCACTTTACATCTAATAAACAAACACAATGGGTCAAATGTTTTCCCTTAGCAGAATGGTGATACAACACATCCTTCCATACTTCATCAAAAATGTCACTGTTTATGGAACTATATGGATATCATCCTTCATCTACTACATTACCCTTGAAATGTATTATAAGGGATCAAGCAATAGAGGACTACATCAAATATCAACAAGAGGTTCTCAAAATATTAAAGGACAACTTGGTTATGGCACAAAATAGGATGAAACAACACGTAGATCCACATCACAATGAAAGGGAATTTGAAGTGGGAGATTGGATATTTGTAATGCTACAACCATATAAATAGATGTCCATCAGGCAACCAAATAAGGATAATAAATTAGCTTTGAGGTACTATGGCCCCTATAAGGTGTTGGAAAGGATTGGAGGTATGGCTTACAAATTAGAGTTGCCTCCATCTTCATGTGCACATCATGTCTTCCATTTTTCTTGCTTAAAGAAGGTAATTGGTGATAAGATACCAATTCAAACTATTTTACTAGAGATTAATGAAGAAGGGAAATAATACTATAACCAAAAATAATTTTGGAAACAATGAGTAAGAATTTGAGTAATCGAGTAATTAGTGAGTACATCATAAAATGAAAGAGCCTACTAGTGGAAGAAGCAACATGGGAAGATGAGTTATTCATGCAAAAGCACAAACAAATAATCAAGTGTTGAGGGAAACATTTATTTGAAAGTGAGGGGCATGTTAAGCCCCAAATTAACCCAAAAAACTTTTATTAAGCCCTAAATATTGAGTGATTACATTGTTACTGTTATATTCTTATGTAGACTAGATCCCCTCATGGTCTCGTTTATTATAATTGTACCATTTGTCTCCTCTATATATACTACTGAGACCTATTCTTAGCATCATCAAGTATTGTATTATTCATTGTATTTATTAGGTTCCCCCCTTTGAAGTGGATTTTAATTATGGTTTCTTATCATTTTTAAGGCGCAAATATCATAACATATATTAATTAATTTTACAATTAATAATAATAAAAAAAATTTATAAATTTATAATTTAGTTATTTTTAATGTTTTTTTTAATCTTGACAATGTGAGATGTATCATGGGGTAAGTTTTTTTATGCTTATCATATATTTGCTACTATTCAACCCAATATGGGAGAGATGATATAGTGACATGTTAGATGAGATGTTGTAATGAAGGGTTAGATAATAATAAAACATAATGCCAGGTCAATTAAAAAAGTGACAAAAAGTAAAAAGTAATTGTGTTGAGAGGTGCTTTGTGGCTAGTATGAGGGAGATGATGTCATATAATGTTACACTTAAAAATAATAAAATAATACTTACATTAAAAATTTTAAAAATAGTAACAAAAAAAATCTTTGGATGTCAGTCATAAAGAAAATACTTCAATTTCCACATTAATTTTATATCATCTTTATATAGAGATAAGGTAATTGAAAAAAAAAAATAGTTTATAATTACTTTTTACTTTTTAGGATGAGGATTTTGTGTAATTCTATAATATCTCCCCTATCTTGATTACAAAAAAGAGTAACTTTCACTCCAATCTAATTAGTAATTTATTTATTTTTGTGAATTGTGTAGAGCCTTTCCATTTTCTATATATCAAAAAAGCAGGTTGCTATACATATACTAATGCAATTAGTGGCCTCAACCCTCCCAAAGGAAACCAGGTCTGTTGGCCACCTGAGTGAATTAAAATCCAACCAGTATTGAAATTGTTTTTTTCTTCTACTTGCCGCTATATTTACTTTACTATGTTCATAAAAGTTATAGTTTAACCAAAAGCTGTAAAAACTTGCCGCAAAAATCATTAAAATCTATTAAAAGCAAATGTTACCCATCAAAAGAGTCAATAGGAGCCGGGTCTTTTGCAGTAGAACCCGATATATCTACTTGCTGCATTGCTTGAAGTTGTCGTTCAATTCTCCTAATTCTTGCCGTGGCATGATACTGAGACATGGCAATTTCTTGGATTTCCTGTTTGATTTGTTGCAGTTCTGAAACCACAGTTGGGTTTCATTTCGTTTCCTGCATGCTAGTCATGACATTTACCAAAACACATTTGAGTTTCCAATAGGTGTGAACAGATTGATGGAAAAGGGATAACCTTCCTCTTGTATTCCTCGGATCGCAGAGGAATTCCATGGTGGCCTCTTATTGTTTGATATCTTCATCATCATGGTTGCTCTCTCTTTCCCAACCTTGAATTATGTTACGTATCTGAGTTGGGTTTCCAGCTTCATAAAATCGAAGATATTTTCCATAACTTCTTTTTTAGTTTTCCTTCCACGCTTACTTCATCCCTCATTCTGAATTGGTTTCTTCTCCTTCCCTTTTCTGGTTCCCTGACATTTCCCAGGTTGTCCTTTTGCCATGGTTTTGGACTGACAGGAAGACCCTAACAGCGCTTGTGAAGTCCCTATAAAACTGTAAGACAATCTTGTATATGGCAGAGTAAAATTAATAACAGAATTAGGGTGAGCTTTGGTGGAGCCTCAAACGTTGCCACGCAACCAACAACATGTATGGTAAGCATATACAATACATAGACAATCTTGTGTAAAAGAATTTTCCTAGTTTTTGTGCAGTAGAAGCTGCATATTAGATGACACAGATTACAACTGGGGCAGCACAAAAGTTGAAGGTAGGCTTCCAAATTATACTGAGTAGGCCAAATGTGGGTTTGTAGTTTATCATTACTAAGCATGCAAGCCTGATCATAAGCCTAATGGAAATTTTCATTGTTGGTTTCCCAGGAAGCCGAAACCATGGAATGACGCTTCCTTGGAAGGAAGCTCCAAAGGACCTGCAAATGAGCCTTATTGCAATATGGGGAAATTGAGTGTAAACTCAAACCAAACAGGCTTAACACAGTAACTGGCCTTAAACTATTATGTAAACACCTTCTAGTTTTTAAGTGGGTTTTTAGCTGGCCACAAAACAAAGAATTTAGTAGAGACAGGGTTCTAAAGCAAGGCTCTATTTGAAGGGCGAGATTTATGAGGAGCGACATGCAAACCTCAGTGACCGACCCTTCATTAGCATTATAACAGAGAGAAAAAAAGACAATACCATATTGATAAGCTATCCCATTACAAAAACAAAACACTTCACACATTTCATTACAACCGTCACCTTCGTCTTCATTGTTTAGAACAGGAACAGGGAATTGAGAAACCAAGGTAGAAAGAGCCATTACATACCAAATAACCCAATGTCACTGCAGACCTTCCTCCGCTTCCTCAGACTGCTCTGGAGACTGCTTGCCAAAAACACTCCCTCGCTACGGCTTTATTTTATGCTTTAACCCTGTCCACAAATGGCGCTTTTTCCAACTCTGCTCTGACAAGGTTTGTTGACCTCCAATTTTTTCATAACCTTCCATAATGGTCGATCATGTTAGGTACAGGCCTCCGGCCTTCTGCAGCGTCCTATTTATGATTAGACCTAATGGGCAGTCAAGTGCACGCCTCCGCATGGCACCGACCACTATCTATTCAATTCCTCGTGGCACCCAGATCGGGGTCAATCTAATTAGTAATAACTTGACGTTGGATTTCACACATAAATTCTACTTAATTCAAAATTCAGTGTCTCCTCTCATTCGGTATAAGAATGAAGGTCAATTAAATGTATCAATTATTGCCCAAAAACACACATCTTATAACACTCTAACAAATGTTTCAACTGAAAATACATACCACGAGTAGATCTGTTAATGTTTAAGAAATGTATTCGGGTCCTTGAGTTATATGATGTAACCTACACACTAATTGTTTTACTCGTTTCAGTCCACCGAATTGTTGGAACTTGATGCTATAATTAAATTTATATTTTTAGAATCACACTTTAATATATATATATATAATAATTTTATATTTATATCTCTCACTTAGTTTGGTGATGAATCGCACTAGTTCCAAATTCCAAATTTGTTATTTATATGTGATTATTACTGAAATTTTTTTATAAATTTATATTATATTGTTGATCTAGTCGTAATCTAACTATACTTCTTTTTTACCCTGAAAAGGATGGAAATTCCGGTAAAATTTTAATAAAATCTGGCAGGGACGTTATAGCTATCAAACTTCAATATTTTGGGTGCTCTACAGGATTTTGATGGTGCTGAATCCATTTCTACCATCAAAAACATGATTTAAGCACTGCTACTGAGAGATTTCTTGAAAAAAAAATTGTCCAAATTCCAATCACTTTTGACCATCTAGGCAATTCCTTAGCCTCCTTAGACAATTATGAGACTTAGAATCCATATATAATCAGATAATCCAAACAAGAAGAAGAATCCATATATAATCAGATAATCCAAACAAGAAGAGGAGTTACCAGGGTAACTGTTCCTTTCCCTTCCCCATCGACGTCACCTATGTTCATTTGCGACTCTAAGATTTGAGGAAAAAGGCTCTGCAAGATGAAATCCCATGCTATTTACCAGTCTAGTTTCCAGGTAGTGTGAGATACATTTCCTGGCAATATTGTAGATATTTTCAACTATCGTTTGCTCTTCGATTTTACTGACACGGATTAAATGGTCACAGGGTTTGGTTTGGCGACCCTGAAGGGCAATGAATGTCAATTTTTCTACTGCAAGGAACTATGGACCACTCGATATGAATGTGATTTAATCTCTCTGTTGAAATTTTTAAGGTCTCTTCCTGAATTGTATTATTCTGTCTTAAGTTTAATATTTTAATTAGAGTTTCAGTGTGTCGTTCTCACAAGTCTGGGACATTGACTATGCTAAAAAAAATCAGGTAATCTATATTCCTCCTTCTTATCTTCATTAGGATTTGGTCTTACCTGCCACATTAGCTTACTATTGTTCTGTCTGAAGTGTTTTATAGGTTCGGCTTTGTCACCTTTTTCCAGGTTCGTCATTTTTGCAACTACAAATTCTTCATGATTCACAGGTTCCACTAGTCATGCTATTATTTATTCTCTTTCTGGTCCTTATATGGTTTCGAATTGTCTACATGGATGGTCATCCATTAGCTGATCACATTCGCATTTTCTTTTATGCCCTCCTCAAGGGTTTCGAGACTTGGCCATGCGGAAATAATTTGTAATTAACGAAAAGGAGTATAGATAAATTATATGATTTGAATTGTTATCAAAACCCCTCGGGTTGGGGTTTACTCTGAGGGTTTAATTGTTGAATATAATTTATAATACTTTAGTTATTAAATCCTTTAGTGGCCTTTGATCTCGAGCATGTTAATGTGACTCATATTTTATTTTTTATAACTTCTTCAAACTGATTCCCTCTTCTGTTTTGTGTCAATACTTGGCATGGAGGTTTAATTTTGTGTTGTTTCTTATGTGAGTAATCAATAGTGTAGAATGTATATATGCATTCTTGGTTTATGCATATTCAATGGGGTTATGGGGATGTTCTTTAAAAGTAATTCGGTTGTCGCAGTTGAAACTATAGGAAAGCCACTCTTGGCTAAATTTATTTATCTATAGAACCATCATTTTCTAAGGAACATGTAGGTGACGAACCTGTATGATAATTTCATACAAGCTTTCTTACATGTGTTCTCTCGTGTGTGATAAATTTAAGTTACAGCCACAGTCCCTTGCTATTTCGTTTCTGTCATACTTAACCTATATTAGTTTGTATTTTTTTCGTGATTTCCTTAATTAATCTGAGGTGGACTTGCGGCCCTTTCAAGGGTTTGATATGCTAGTTCTTGGCTTTAAGGGTCCTGACCCAAGTTCGAAATTAAGGTTTGCCAACAAACCCCTATACTACTGCCTTTTCGGCAATGACCCACTTTCATAGGCCAAGGTCTCACCCAAAGTAGTATGGGTGGGTGCTGAAACTAGGTTTCTGCACCCCAGGAGAGAGTAGGCAATTAAAGAAGATATTGTCGAGTTCTATCAGGTTTGTATAGAAGCAATCCTATTATCGAGCCCTTAACAGTATAACCAACATGTAAACATAAACACAACTACTATTATTAAATAGATATGATCAATACTTTCGCATCCAGGTGCGCATCATCAATTATCATCACAGAACATCACAATTGCATCTAATTCACATATCACAGATACAATCATAGCTTATTCAAATAACATAGAGGTACTCCAGTAATAAATGAAACTAGTTCAGATAGCATAAAGATACTTCAATAAATTCCGCATTTATTAACATCCAAAACCAACTTACAAACCTAAGTCAGCCCACGCACACAGCCAGCGGGTCCGCACACAGCATGATTGAGGATTTCCGCGCACATAGCCAGTAGGAGTCCTTACCCAAAACTACCCAAAACAGATCTCAACAGTTCATTCATAGCATTAATATTACTTACTTACTTTTAGACTCAAACGACCCATCTATTTATATTATCATAGATAGTGTTATCCTGTGGTCCGCAAATCGTGGTTTGCGGACTCTAGGTCTACCCTTTGACCCATTACAATACATTGGGGGCTTTGACCCACCCCAAAGCCCCTACGCAAGACCAATTACTACAAAAACATGGTGTTGGAACATATCAAAACGCAGCTAGAGGACCATGTTCCAACACGCCCCCAACACAATCTTGTGACTCGTCCCGAGTCACAGCGGCCGTGGGGTTTGCATCTTTGCATGGAGCTACTTAATGGCATCGACTAGAGGGGGCAACACTCCTTCACTTTGCGCAGCAGCGTTCTGTGCAATTTCCACCAATTTCTGCGAAGTTGGGCCTTCAGTGGCAGCAGTGACACTTTCCAAGGTTTGATTCAGCTATTTGACTGCAACATCCATGTCCTGAGATATCTTGAGGGCTTCATCGGCCCATGGCTTGAGGTGGTCACTCAGAACCTTCTTCTTGTGGCGGAGCTCTTCCAGGTCATCTTTGAGTGCATGGCTGGCACGCAGACATGCTGGGCGTTGAGCGGGGATCAGAGTGGTCATTGTAGCTTCCAGTTGCTCGAACTCTTCTTCCTTCTAGCACAGTTCTTGAGTAAATTCGTGCAGGAGAGGATCACGTTGCACCTTAGACCACAACTGCATAGCTGTCTCAAACAATTCTGCGCCCTGAGCGATCTGAGATGTAATGGTATTTGTGGCTTCTGTGACCAGTGCATCTCTTTGGGCTCCTACCTCAGGCGGAGTTTCTGGCTGCAATTTGGCCTACAATGCAGCAATCTGCTACTCCATCTCGGTCTTGAAATTCTGGATCTCGGTCCTATAAGCCTTCAGGGTTGCGACGAGCCCCTCAATCTTGGCCTGGGGGTGGCAGAGGCTGGGATGTCTTCAGTCACATCTATGCATAGTCTGCTGATAAGACGCTCCAACTCGGTCTGTTGTGTGGAGGCAAGGAGGCACGCAGCCTGTTCCTGGGATGCCTCGGTGGTCTTTTCAACGATTGTCTGCTGAGTTATACTTAGCTGCTGGTGCACCCGACGGTCTCTGTACTAGATTTCCTTAGAGAGGGATGCATGGAGAACTTGCAGCGGTTCGTTTGGAAGCCAGGCCAAGTCTAGGTGCACCTCTGCACAGGCCTGGACTTGCGTGCATAAGGTAGGCGGACTGAGAGTAATTGTTGCGCCTGGCAGGGGGTAGAGGCAGCTCTCGGTCGTGACGATCAACTCAGTGTTGGATGTTGGAGGCAGCCTCACTTGAACCACGCTCAGCTGCAGGGTATCGGCCTTGAGCTGCAGAGCTTGGAGCTCGAACTGTAATGCGGTGACTGCAGCCTTCTGGTACTCTTCCAAAGCAAGCCATCTGTCTTCTGAGGCGAGGGTGACCGCATCTGCAATTTGCTCCAAATATTCTTCTATTAAGGTGACCTCAGTGTCCCTAGTGGGCCTCAAAGCCCATCGTTTCTTTCGCTGGCCCTTGAGAGGGTCGGCTTTCCGTTTCGTCCCACGCAGGGAATCGGCACCCTGGCATCCAGACCCTCTATGTCCATGTCCTGCTGCGATTTCTGCTGCAATTCCTACTCCATGCCCTTCATTGCGTCCTTCTTCCCAGTGGATCCTTCTGGGCCACGTCCTTCTACATTCTTGGCGGTATCAGGCGAGGTGGTCTTTGGGACTGTGCTTATACCAGTAGTGTCAGTCGCGCTCGATTTTAATCCCAATCTCCAGTACGGTGGCCAAGTGGTGATGAGCTGGTCGATTTCTTCATTGACGACCATGTAAGGCAGTGACCTGGAATCTGCACGTTTTGCATCGTGACCTGGATTGCTGCGATGCTCTTGTACTTGTCGTAGACCGCCAACGACAAGCGTGGCCCGGAGTGAATTGCTGCAATGAGTGTGCTCTGAAATAGCACCCAAAATACTTTGTTCTCCTTAATTCGCTACTCATCCTTTAAATCCCCTAAGTTCTTGTATCGCGCCCCTTCACACATGTCTGGTTCAAGCTCAGGGAGGACTGATCCTTTAGGGGCTTCCCATGCAACCAATGAAATTAAGATCAATAGCCAAGAGTAGCAGAACGGCCTCCCGTGATCCTGGGCCTCGCGCACGTTTCCCGAGAACTTAGTGCAGAGGAACTACGACAGTCGTGGCCTAGCACTTGCGCATCATTTTGCAAGCCAACAGCAAGGTACCCATGTGCACTCTAGGGTCGTTAATGGTGTTGATTATGAACCCTCTAGTGTTGCACTCAACATGGTATTCTTCTCGCACCTTGTCGATGATCTTTTGCTCATGCTTCTTTCTGACGTGCTCCATGGGATTTGGCCCCTCCATGGGAAGACCAGTGATACGGTGAATCAGGGGAGCATTGAGGGGAATGCGGTCCTGGATCCACAAGCTGCCGTCATGGATCAGGGCTAGCAGCTATCACACAACTTGGTCAGTTACATTGTATTGGCCAAAATGAGGTATCCGCAGCAAGCTCAGTAATCCATATTTTTCTAACCCGCACGCCCACGACATTGGTATGACCTGTAGCACATCGTCCTCTAGTACTCTTTCGAGGTACAGTTTAGGTTCCAATTCTGGGAAGGCCTCCAGGTTGGCCAGGTCGCGATCATCAAACTTGATTGAGGAGAGCTTGCTGTATGCTTCTCGAATTATGGGAACTTCTCCCATAATTAGCGTCATTTGCATATAGCAGCGCAGACCTTTGAGATTCTTAGGCATGCACACTAAGGGCCTTCGGGGCCGAACATAGAGCAGTAGCCACATGATCGGGGCAGCAAGCCAAGCTTCTTCCTACACAGACAGAGGTCGCTTTGCCGGGTTAGGCGAACGTGCCTTATCAACTGTTCAGGGAGATTGCATGCTCCGGGGGGAGGTGCGCGGCTTCCCCGCAGCCCATTTCGTGGCCCTCCCCTGCCCTTGCTCCTGATCCTTCCCTTTGCTCTTATTTTTCTCCACTTGCTTCCCATTGGTTGGTGTGGACACAACTTCTTCAACTTCGAGGGTGACCTCTACTACTTTATCGGAAGCTAGCTCCACAAAGGCCACGGTCTATGATGATTTAGCAGGATTGGTCGCAGTCATTCTCGCTTGAAAGACAAACTCGAGGTTACTACTATCAGAGGGGGTAGCATGCCCAGACATGAACATAGCACAATAGTTAGGTCAATTCTCAAGGCACAATATTTTCAGCACATACCGAACCCAATTTAGAACTGCCCTCCACCATTTATAGTGTTGAAGAGTGAAAAACTGTCGGATGAAACTCATCTGAAACTTACCATCACGGAAACGGTAAAAAATATCCAGAAATCGCCGCATTAATTTCCTACTACCCACTCCTTCCAATGGTAAAGTTGGCTTTTAACCCAGCAGTACTGTTCCAACGACTAGTTTTCGCAACTGTGTATTACCCCTACGCTCCTAATGCATCTCCCTGGCCTTCTAGACCTGCGGTCGACCCCTGTGCTCCTAACGCACCTCCCCGGGCTTTCTGACCTGCGATTGACCCCTGCACGTATAACGGGCCTACCTTCATTTCTCCTCTTACTTTCACATATCCCTCCCAAGATAGCTGCTCCAACCATATAATCATTTGATCCGGTATGTTTTGAGATGGCTACCATTAACATATCTCGGTACAATATCACCACGGAATGTAGCTAACCATACAGCTCCTCCGTCAGTGATTTCCTTTACCATATAGGGGCCCAGCCAGTGCTGACAGAACTTCCCTGGGTGTTTCGCAAACTGGCTATCATGTAGTAGGACCAATTCTCCCTCCGAAAGACCTTCTGCCAAATATGCCTATCATGCCATGCTTTTTCCCGAGCCTTCTGAACTTGCTGATGAAAATTAGCAATGAATCGATCTTCCTCCAAGGTGACTAGTTGCACTAAGCGTTCCTCCATGATGTTGGGCTCCACCATGTTCATAAAGGCTGCGATGCACAAGCTAGGGACAATATACTCCATGGGCATAATGGCCTCCTTTCCATAAACCATCCGAAACGGTGTTTTCCCAGTCAATTTATTGCACGTGGTCCAATAGGCCAAAGGACCGACGGGATGCGCACGTTCCAATCATTTCGATCGACATTATAGATCTTGGTCAGTGCCTGTTCCAGAATTTTATTAAAAGCTTCTACCGTTCCATTTTCCTACGGGTGATAT
This sequence comes from Pinus albicaulis, assembly GCA_034641835.2. Classification (NCBI taxonomy): domain Eukaryota; kingdom Viridiplantae; phylum Streptophyta; class Pinopsida; order Pinales; family Pinaceae; genus Pinus; species Pinus albicaulis. The sequence goes on from MU968307.1 coordinate 1,366,764, forward strand.
GGGGTACTTTTTGCATGGTATATTCGAAATTCTTCAGTCAAATCTTGTATTGTTTCATTAATGAATGTTGTGTAACTAGCTCCAAAAATAGAAGAAAAGAGATATCAACGCCTTAAAAATGAGCCACTTCGAGGGGGCAACCTCCAATACATTACATAAATGAACAATTCTTTGATGATACAATTTACAAAACCTCCTTTCTATATATAGGAGTCCATGTGGCCATAATGTAATCCTAGTGGGCCACAATGTAATCGTAGCCGACCTAACAATAATAATTTAAGGGCACAATAATAACAAAATGGGGGTTACAAGGGTACAATAATAACAATAAGGGGGTTACACTAAGAATAATGAGGGACTATACTAGTAATATAGGGACCTATCATGCCCCTCTCCTTCAAAAAAGTGTTGTCTTCAATGCTTGAGTAGCTCTGGGTGCTTCTATATAAAATTCTCATCCTCCCATGTAGAATATTCGGTGGGTAAGTTCTTCCACTTGATGAGATACTCTGAAATTGATCGATTCCGTAGTTTTCGAGTTCTTGTTTCCGTGACCGCTTCAGGTTCCAATATGATTTTTCCTTCCTCATCAAGTTCTGGCAATATTGTTTGAACTGGAAGATTTTCACCTATAACCTTCTTTAAGCATGAAACATGGAGAACTGGATGCACTCGCGAAGAAGCAGGAAGCTCCAATTTGTATGCCATAGTACCAATCTTTTGCAACACCTTGTAAGGACCATAGTACTTTGGCGATAATTTATTATCCTTCTTAGCTTGCTTGAGGGACATTTGTTTGTATGGTTGTAGCTGTAAAAATACGCAATCTCCTACATCAAAACTTCTCTCGCTGCGATGTTGATCTGCCTGTTGTTTCATTCGATTTTGTGCCAAATTCAGGTTATCCTTTAAGAGTTGGAGAGCTTCTTGCTGATGCTCGATGTGATCTTCCACTGCTTGAACCTTCGAATTTTCCCTTAAAGATGATGTGATCGATGGTGGATGATATCCATAAAGTGCCATAAATGGGGTCTTTTTTGCTGCAGTATGGAAGGAAGTGTTATACCACCATTCAGCGAGAGGTAACCACTTGACCCATTGTGTTTGTTTATCAGATACAAAACAACAAAGATATCCTTCCAAACATTTATTTACTATCTCGGTTTGACCATCAGATTGAGGATGATAAGATGAGCTATGAGCTAATTGAGTACCCAAACAAGAAAATAACTCCGTCCAAAAATTTCCAGTAAAAATGGGATCTCTGTCGCTCACAATAACCCTTGGGCTTCCATGTAGTTTTTGAATTTTGTCCATAAATGTAGTAGCAACTGTACTTGCTTTAAATGGATGAGATAATGCACAAAAGTGTGCATACTTGGTAAGTCTATCAACTACCACCATGATGACCCTCTTTCCTTCGGACTTAGGTAAACCTGTGATAAAATCCATTGAAATCTCCTCCCAACGTTGACTTGGAATGGATAAAGGTTGTAGAAGTCCCAGGGTCTTAATTGTCTCCACTTTATTTTGCTGGCAAACCAAACATTCCGCCACAAACTTTTGAATATCAGATTTAAGGCCATCCCAAAAAAATTCTTTCTTCACCCTGTGGTAAGTTTTTAAAAATCCTGAGTGTCCTCCTAAAGGAGAAGTGTGCAATTCAAGAAGAATCTTTTGTTTTAGTTGGGAATTCTTACAAAGATATAAGCGATCTTTGTACCATAAGGAATCATTTTTCCAACTAAATGTATCAGATGTACTAGGATCTTGCTGCAACTTTTGAATGAGTGTCCATACATCTTTGTCCTTCTTCCATTCATCTCTTGCTTCGGTTATCAAATCTGGTTGGATAATAGAAATGGCACAAAGCAATGCTTCCACCTCTTCATTCTTTCTTTAGAGTGCATCTGCAACAACATTAAGCTTTCCTTTTTTGTAGATTATTTCAAAGTCATAACCCAACATCTTTGTGACCCATTTTTGCTGCTCTTCTGAAGATAGTCTTTGTTCCAAAAAGTGTTTAAGACTATCATGAGAATTTTTTACCTTGAAGTGTCTTCCCATTAGGTAAGTTCTCCATTTCTTTAGTGCACGCAATATTGCTAACATTTCCTTCTCATAAATAGGTTTCTGTAAATACTTTCCTTTGATTGGACGACTTTCAAAAGCAATGGGTCTTCATTCCTGCATTAAAACTGCACCAATTCCATTTCCTGAGGCATCACATTCCACAATAAAGGTTTTTGTGAAGTCTGGCGTAGCTAAGACCGGTGCTAGGCACATTGCCTCTTTAAGATGTTCAAAGGCCTTAGTTGCTTCAGGAGTCCATGAAAATGCATCTTTCTTCAATAATGTTGTTAGAGGTGCTGCTATTCTCCCATAATTCTTAACAAACTTGCGATAATACCCTGTTAACCCAAGAAATCCTCGCAGCTGCTTTATGGTTGTCAGGACTTTCCATTCCTTAATGGCTTTAATTTTGTTAGGGTCTACTTTAACACCCTCGTGAGATACAATATGACCCAGATATTCGACCTCTTGTACGCCAAAGAAAAATTTGGATGTTTTTGCATATAATTATTTCTCCTGCAATAGTTTGAGCACCATGTCAACATGTTCAACATGATCCTTCCAAGACCTGCTATAGATTAGTATATCATCAAAAAATACGAGCACAAATTTTCTAAGGAAGGGTTTGAAAATGGAATTCATCAACCCTTGAAATGTAGAAGGTGCATTGGTAAGGCCAAAAGGCATGACCAAAAATTCATAATAAACCTCATGAGTTCGAAATGTTGTTTTTGGAATATCTTCAGTCTTCATTCTAATTTGATGATATCTTGAACGAAGATCCAACTTGGTAAAATAAATTGCTCCATGTAATTCATCCAATAATTCATCAATCACAGGAATGGGAAATTTGTCCTTAATGGTGAGCTTATTGAGCTCCATATAATCTGGACACATTCGCCATGATCCATCCTTCTTGTGTACCAATACTACAGGAGCAGAGAAAGAACTTTGACTAGGTTGAATTATACCTGCCTCTAACATTTCTGCAATCATACGTTCAATTTTGCTCTTTTGGACGTAAGGATATCTATAAGGCCTGATGTTTGGAGGAACACTTCCTGGAATCAAATGAATAGCATGATCATGATCGCGAATAGGTGGGAGTCCTTTGGGAGTTTCAAACACCTTGGAATGATTGTCCAAGACTTGTTGGAGATCTGCCGAAATAGATGATTTTGATGTCGGAACGTCTAGTGAGCATAATTGTGCAATTAAGCCTCGTTGTTCTTTCTTTAGAAGCTTTGTCATGACATTAGAGCTTATTATCCTTCCCGGCTTCCCTTCAATACCCCGTAATTCGACTTCCTTTCCTTCTGAAAAAAAATTCAAGAAAAGTTCTTGAAAATTAAAAGCTACCGTCCCCAAAGATTGTAACCATTGTACTCCTAGTACAACATCAGCACCTCCCATAGTAATGGAAAGCATTGGACTAGTCAACACATATTCCCCCATGGTTAGCTTGATATTGTGGCATTTTCCAGAGCAATTTATAGTTCCTCCATTTGCAACCATCACTTGACATTCTGGTGCTGGGTATAGGAAACAATTTAATTCCTTGGCTACCTTACAACGAATAAAATTATGGGTGCTACCTGAATCAATCAACACTATTACCTTTTTCTTCTTGATTTGTCCTTCTATCTTGAGAGTTTGAGGAGTGGTAATTCCTGCCAGTGCATTACACGATATGGTCGGATTCATTTCTTCCTCTTCTAGGGCTGGTTCCTGGTGTATATCCTCTTCTTGTTCATTTCTTCTTCCTCTTCACAATCTATGTAAAATAATTTCTTCTCAGCACACTTATGACCTTTAGTGTATTTGCTATCACAACTGTAGCAAAGCCTTTTTGCTCTTTTTTCTTCCAATTGTTGTGGTGTCAACCTTGTAGGTTGTGGAAATCTAGGCGTAACAACACTTCCTTCTTTATAGAATTGAGTGGTAGGCTTCCTTGTCGCCATTATTTTACATTCAACATTTCTTGCCAACCTGAATGCCTTCTCCAATGAATCCGGTTCCAAAACACGAACTTCATGTTGGATGTTATCCTTTAAAGTGCCTATGAAGAGATCGATCATGTGTTCCTCTAGAATATCAGTTACCCTTATATTCAATTTTTGGAAGTCCTCAATGTGCTGCCCCACTAAACCCTTTTGTTTGAGATTTATCAATTGGCTAAAGAAGGTGTTGCTCTTTGTATCCTCATAATGTGCTATCATTTCCTCCATAAAAATTGACCAAGTGACAATTTTTTTACGGGAGCAAAGCCGTCGATACCATACAAATGTATTTTGTTCTAAATGTAAAGTTGCAATGCGTACCTTTTGTGTGTTTTGCACGTTATGGAGATCAAAATATTGCTCCATCTGTAGTATCCATGTTACAGGATCCTTTCCATCAAACTCCCTCATATCCATTTTTGGAATATGGTGGTTCTTCCCGCCAACATTAGAGTTTATGAAATCACGATTAACATTTATTTTGTTCTCATCATGAGGTTCTTCTACTATCTTTTCACCATTAGGAAACATTTCTTGTATCAACTTTTTCAAACCTTCGATGTCTGCTTTGAGATCATTCTTCATGTTTTCCATGTTGTCTTTCATTTCATCCATCTTAGCTTCCATGCCAGCTTCCATGCCATCCATCTTAGCTTCCACGCCTTTCTTCAAATTGTCCATCTTCACTTCCACGCCTTTCTTCAAAACTTCCATTTCATTTTTTGTTGCTCTTTGCGAGAGTGAAATTTGTTGCACTTGCTCTTGTAATTTTGATAGATCATGTTGCAATTCTTCATCTTCATGTGTCATAGTAGAGCCTTCTGAAGGCTTAATGGGTGTTGAATTATTTTTACGGGGCATATTTTAGAACCCAATACTGTTATATATTCTACAATATGCCCTTGGAATCAATTCAAATTGATTCTTCAAAGAAGACTTATGCAATTTGCAAAAAAAAAAATATACACACCTTTTTCTTGCTTTTGAGGAGCTCGATATTAAAATTGGATTATCTCTATGATTGCAGCACTTAAATATTTGAATTTCAGTATCAATGTAGCCCTCTGAATTATCTTTTGAATGCCACAGGTTTGACCTGATTTGGATTCTCCAAGACAAAGTTGTGTCCAATCTCCCACAATGACCTAATTCTGGACTGGTTCAGTAGAGCGAACTTGTATGACTTTCCACGTGTCATTGTTTCTTCCTTTGTCTCTGAAATTGATAGCCAAGAAACTAAAGTCTGTGCACTTGCAACCAATTTTTATGGCACTCCAATCCGATGCCCAGAGAGAGAGTTATTGAACTTTTCCCACGATCACCTCTTTGAGATGAAATTCAGGAGCTTGAAAAAACACTACCTTCCACAGATCATATCTCCAAAAATATTGCGAACCAAGCTCTGAAATGTTTTGAAGAATTTCCTCAGGATTTCAGCTTCGCACCATATGAATTTCAGATTCTGAACCTTCGTATAAAAAAATTTATAGCGCAAATTCCAAGATGACCTGTTTAGGAGCCTGAAAAAAGACCTAACTTCCACAGATGATAACTCCGAAAATATTGTGAACCAAGCTCTGAAATTTTTAGACAATCTTCCTCAGGATTTCGGCTTCACACCCTAAAACTTTTAACTTCTGAAACTTCGTAGAACAAAATTTATAGCGAAAATTCCACGATGACCTGTTTTGGAGCAGCGAAACCCTAGAATCCAAACCTCTGATACCAAATGTTGTGTAACCAGTTCCAAAAATAGAAGAAAAGAGATATCAACACCTTAGAAATGAACCACTTAGAGGGGGAAACCTCCAATACATTACATAAATGAACAATTCTTCGATGATACAATTTACAAAACCTCCTTTTTATATATAGGAGGCCATGTGGCCATAATGTAATCCTAGTGGGCCACAATGTAATCCTAGCCGACCTAACAATAATAATTTAGGGGCACAATAATAACAAAATGGGGGTTACAAGGGTACAATAATAACAATAAAGGGGTTACACTAATAACAATAAGGGACTATACTAGTAATATAGGGACCTAACAATGAAATGCGTACCTCTATCGCTCATCAAGACCTTCAGATAGCCAAACCTAGTTAGAATCTGCTCAAAAGTGAAGTGTGTGATGAAATCTATAGTACAGTCCTTCACAGCTTGTGCTTCAGCCCATCTGGTTACATAATCAGTCGCAATGATGATGTAGCAAGCACCTGTCTTTTTACATGGTGCGTTGATGGGCCCAACGAAGTCAATTTCCCATTTATCGAATGCCTGCAGGGCCATCTGTGGTTGTAAGGGCATTTCGTCACTGCCTGATGGTCTTCTTGTCCTTTGGCATGTGTCACAGGCTTTGCAATATTTTTAAGTCACTATGCAGAGTGGGCCACCATAGCCCAGCTCTTAAGATCTTATGTGTCGTCGCTTTCCCTGCATAGTGACCTCCTACTATGCCTCTATGGGCTTCTCCTAAAATGGCTTGTCTTTCATGCTCCAGAACAAATCTTGACAGTACCTCATCAGCTTCCAGCTTATACAAGTGGCCCGCAATGATGGTAAATTCTGTTGCGTGGGTTACCTGCTCTTTTATCTGTTGTACTGAATATTTTGCAGGTGCCATCCCTATAGTTAAGAATTGAATGATATCGGCAAAGTGTGCATCAACCACCTTAATAGAAAATAGCTACGCATCGGGCAATCCTTCCTCTAGGTTGGTCGGTTCCTCACCACTCCCGATTCGTGACAAGTGGTCGGGTCCAGCATTTAGTTTCCCCAGCTTCACAATGGTCTCAAAGTCATATTCTTGAAATAGCAGCAACCATCGGCAAATCTTCCCCCCCAACACAGGCTTATTGACTAGGTACTTCAAAGCGAAGTGATCCGTGAACATCTTGAAATGTCCTCCCAGCAGATAATGTCGGTATTTCTGTAGGGCATATACAATAGCTAGCCCCTCACACTCAGTAGCGGAGTAGTTACGCTCCACACTAGAGATTTTTCTAAACGCAACCGGGTAGTCAATGTCCCCCTCCCCAGGCTGCGTAAGGACAGCTCCCAAGGTGATCCCTGAAGCATCTACATGGACATGGAAAACCTTCGCCAAGTCAGGAAATATGAGGATAGGTGCATATACCATCTTTTTCTTGAGAAGCTCAAAACTCTTCTGGCACTCTGCATCCCAAAAAAACGAAACGTCCTTCTTTAGCAACTTCTCCATGGGTGTCGTGTTTAGTGCGTACCCTTGAATGAACTTCCTGTAGTAGCCCATGTGCCCGAGGATGGAATGTAGTTGTTTCTCAGTCATGGGGACTGCTAAGTTAATGATAACTGCTACCTTGGCAGGGTCAACCATCAATCCCTGCCGACAGACTATGTGGCTCAACAAGATCCCGAAAGGTACGCAGAATATGCACTTCTTAATATTTAGAGAAAGCTGGTGCTTTCGATAGGCGTCCAACATCATGCGCAGGTTTGAGACGTGCTTCTTTACCAATCCAAATACTATCCAATCATCAAAGTATACCTCCAAGAACTTGTAAATGAACTCCTTGAATACAGCGACTACTACCCGCGAAAAGATGGCAGGGGCATTTTTGAGCCCAAATGGCATGATGGTGTATTGGAAGGATCCCGATTCTGTGGCGAACATATTTTTGTTGCGATCTTCAGGTGCGATCCTGATATGGTGGTAGCCTGAAAACCCATTAGTGAACGAGTATGCTTCCTGCCCTCCCACACTATCGATAATTTCATCAGAGAATGGCGTAGGTAAGGGATCATGTACGCAGGCATCATTCAGTTTGTGCAGATTGACATATATCCATATTTTTCCTTTAGTATTTTTCTCTTGAACCACCATAAGGCTTACCCAATCTGATTGTTCTATTGTTTCAATGATACCTGCGGCTATAATTTTGTCAATTTCTTCCCTGACTTTCTACTTATACTTGGAGCTCAAGCGGTAAGGTTGTTGTTTGACAGGGCGTGCATCTAGTTTTAAATTGATGCGCATGACCCATAGGTCCCCTGTAATACCCTTGAGTTCTAAGAATTTTGTAGGAAACAGGTCCTAGTACTCTGTGAGAAGTTTCGCGACTTTACCAACGGTATCATCATCCCAATATTCCCCAATCTTAACTAGCTTAGGTTGTTCTTATGTTCCAATGTTGACTTCTCTTAGCTTAAGAGTTTTGGTCACATTGTAGTGGGGGTCCAGCAACTGCGCATCCACCCTCCGATTACGGGATAGTGATACTTCGCAGGTCCTCGTCACATTCCTCCATTGATAGATTGCGACAGTTAACAATATCCTGCATCTACGTATCCCAAGTTGGCGCCCCATACTCCACCTGAGGGCATGATTCATCAAATACTAGGGCATCTATGTCCTGTAGGGCTTCGTCTAATGCCTCAGTTCTGCCAATCAACCTGAACGTCCCCACAAAATCATCGTTCATGGTTTTCCAGTGGGGGGTACACTGATGTAGCTCTGCATCTAAATACCATGTGGTGGGGATTGGCCCCAAGGCATCAATGAACAGGTGGACCCATTCTTCCTCAGTCCTTTTGCACCACACCTCCATCCATGCAGCTAAGTGCTTGCACGAGTCCCCTCAGCCAAGGAAAGTCTCCATGCATAGGTGAACCGGTGATTCAAACAGTAGGATCAACATCTTGCGACATTCCTCCCAATCCTAGAATGTTCCCTTATGAGTTTCCCACTGCACAGGGGTCGCACGCATGGCTAGGTTAAGTACCCACATTCTTTGCTCCCTTGGGAATTCTACTTCAAATGCTCTAAGAAAATCCCTAATACTACTAGAACCATCAAAGTAAGTTGGCTCTCTTACCTCTGAGGAGATACACCGGAAGCTCTTCGTGATCCTAAGAAATCGGAGCACAGATACATCATGTAATCGATTCTCCCAATTTTCGATCTCCCCGTCAGAGTCAGAGAGGCACTCGCTGTCTTTCTCCCAGCAAATTACTCCATCAGCCATAGGATTAATCCAATCCTCGTCCCAGGTGGTTATTTTATAGATATGATCCATGTCGTCTTCTTCGAGCACAGGTTCTGTATACCATTCTCCTTCAGCTGGGTCTAGAGGGACTATTACCCTCATACCTTCATTCTCAAAAACCATGCTCCTTTCCTTTAAGTTGATAATGCCTCCCATGTCTATGGCCCAATCCAGTCCTAGGAGCGCAGGATAAGGGTATGCATCCTCTACAATTTGAATTACCTCAAAATCTGCATGTACCTAAACCCCTGAGATATCTACCATAATATTTTGATAGTCTCCCCAGCGGTATGATCTTTTGTTGGTTATCCATGCATAGTTGTATAGTAGACCATTCCAGCTTAGGTTCTCCCATCCTCTGCCACGTCTGCTTGGGCAGGACATTCGCATCAGATCCCAGATCCAAGATGACCCGATCCATTTCATAATCGCCAATCTGTGATGTTAGCTGCATTTCCCGACTAGTGCGTTTCTTATGCTTATATAGTTTGTGAACATCTTTAACTTCTGTTGGAGGGTCAGTTATTTATGCGCAGCTATCTAATAGTACTTGAATATTTTCTACTGCCTTCTGGTTGCGTAGCAACTTCATACATGCTTGTAGGAATTGTTTAACTTCGTTGTCCGCTCTTAGGTTTTTTGGAGCCTTAGAAGTGGATGCCTCATCCTTCGTAAAGTATTTGCAAGATTTGATTAAGGTTTCTTTCTCCTGCTATAGGTCCAAGCTTTCCTTCTTGACAACAGCTTTTTGGATAAGGGGCTCAGTCGCATCTTTTTCCTCAGCTCCTCCAGTAGCCATGCCATTGCGCGTTATGACATTAATACTAGGTCCCTCATCACGCAGTTCTACCTTAACCCTTTGTACATTATGCATCGGTGCCTGCGGTTTTTCCAGCATTTTCGCTACCAGTACTGGACAATCTTCGATCACATGATCCAATTATCTACAATATCTACAAGATTTTCATGTAGGATTCAGACAGTCCCTTGCGAAGTGCCCTGTTTCTCCACAGTTATAACAGATCAATTTCCCTCTTCCCCGACTTGCGCTTCCACCTCTTCCCCGAGCCTCCTCATCCCGAGGGAGATAGTGGTGAAGAAGGGTCAACCTGTACCCTATACAGGTTTCCTCGGTCTATCATTAAGTCATATGTCCAGAATTTTTGTTCGTCATGTCCCACAGATGAGCAGAAACGACACCATTGTTGCTTCAACTCTGAAACATAAGTACCAAGATGGGGGCAGTGGTTGGTATCATGTAATCCAGCTACACGACAGTCAACGCAGCATAACGTGGGACCACTTGGCCTCACAGCCTCTTTAGGGCGCAATAGGTTGGGCCCCCTAGCGTTCATGTAGTCCATCAGTAGAGTGCACTGATCCTTGGTGTGGCCTAACACCCTGCATCTTATGCACCATATGTATGGGCTAGCTTCTTTTCCTCGCTCTTTTCGCAAGTTCTAGATTTTGAGGTGCATTGCCTCCAGTTGTCCCTGGATCTGTTGTACCCCAAATTGGGCATCGTTTCTTGGCGCAACTTCTAGCTTCATAGAAATATCCAAGGCTTTCTCTTGTGTCTCAATCGCTTGTTGACCCGTAGGTCCTCACAGGTGAGACAATAGCATGGTGATGAACCATTCCTTCTGTTGTATATCAACAACGGAACCATTTTTTGGCTTTAAGGGTCGTGACCCAAGTTCAGAATTAAGGTTTGCTAACAAACCCCTACACTACTAGCCCTTTTGGCAATGACCCACTTTCGCAAGCCAAGGTCTCACCCGAAGTAGTATGGGTGGGTGCTGGAACCAGGTTTCCACACCCTGTGAGAGAGTAGGTAATTAAAGTAGATCTTTTCGAGTTCTATTAGATTCGCACAGAAGCAAGCGTATTACTGAGCCCTTAACAGTATAACCAGCATGTAAACATAAACACATCTACTATTATCAAACAGATCCGATCAATACATTCACGTCCAGGTGCGCATCATCAATTATCATCACAGAACATCACAATTGTAGCTAATTCACATATCACAGATACAATCACAGCTTATTCAAATAACACAGAGGTACTCCAGTAATAAACACAACTAATTTAGATAGCATAAATATACTTCAACAAATTCCGCATTTATTAACATCCAAAACCAACTTACAAACCTAAGTCAGCCCGCGCACACAGCAAACTGAGGATCTCCGCACACACAGCCAACAAGAGTCCTTACCCAAAACTACCCTAAATAGATCTCAATAGTTCGTTTGTAGCATTAATCCTACTTACTTACTTTTAGACTCAAACTACACATCTATTTATATAACCATAGCCAGCGGTATCCTATGGTTCACAAACCATGGTTTGCGGACTCTAAGTCTACCCTTTGACCCATTACAATACATTGGAGGCTTTGACCCGCCCCAAAGCCCCTGCGCAAGACCAATTACTAAAAAAATATACCAAAAATGCAATGTTAGAACATATCAAAATGCAGCTAGGGGACCCTGTTCCAACACTAGTCTGTATGAATTGTTTCTAAAGTTTGTTACCATGTGGCACATATAATAGTTCTTAAGAAAAACAAGTTCTAGCTTCTCTTTTATTCCAAAAGAATTGTTAGTAGTTATGGATGCATTAACTCTATTTATATATTTTTATTTATTGTTGTTTCCATTTGGGGTTAGGGGTTTTTCTTGAGCAGGACTTATTCGTGGGACCTGCTCATTTATTCCAACCCTCTTTCATTCTGAAGCCATGACTGTTTCTGGGCTCTTGTTTTCTTAAGTTGAACTGAAACGAACCTACTTCATTTTCCTTTAACAACAGTAAATCCCAGCTATTACCCATACATAATACCTCTAGTTGAAAAGAGAACATATCTCAAGCACAAAAAAGGATTTTGCATACATATGGCATAAAATATTTTATCTCAAACCCATGTCCAATACTTATTTTCGGCTTCTCAGCCTGAACAAGTCACAAGATTATTGTAATTACACAATACTTTGCATAGAGCTCAAAATCTACCCTTTTTATTGAGTTCAATCAACCTCATATAACAATATTTACTTGTAAGTAGGAAAAATTTATGTAAGAAATTCCTTTCATTATTTTTATATGCACTGCTTATTAAATACATCAATCTCTTTTGTTCTAAAATATAAATTTTAATAATAAAAAATACATAGTTTAGGTTTCCCATGAAAGTCACGGATCGACGATCACTCCACCAGGTTAACGAGATCACTCCACCATAACAACGGAAACTGATAACCTTCATATTTTCCCCCTGTGTGTAACACCCGAATTTAATTTCATTTAACTTAAAGACATTTTTAATTTAGACATTGGAGGCTATTGTAAATTCATAGGATTAACAAACATGTTAATCGAGTTATGAACTAAAGGTTGTTCTTTTGAATAAATATTTAATGATGGTATGTTTCGATAAGTCTAATGGTAAAATAATGGTCAAAGTTTTCCAAAACTCCAAATTGGTTGATTAAGAAGTTGCTCGCCCAGCTACCTTTCCTATGGGGATAAAAGGAAAATCCTAGAGGAGGAAAGGGGTTTTGTGCAGGAGAGAAGGAACAACTAGGGAGCTGAAAGGGAGGAGTATCTAGATCTGGTGGAAAACTAGTGGAACTCTGCTACCTGTTATTGGAGACAAGACTGGACAAGAGTCCTAAGGTCTACCTCCTTGAAACACTGCTATAAAATCCTACTTTGGTGAGGAGCACGGGGGAGCTAAGGTCGTCATTGCCTCACTCAAGTTTGGGTGGATGCCATCAACTTTACTTATTTGAGATAAGTAAACTAGACTGGAAAGAAATGAATATAAATCTTCTTAATATGTTCAGTATTGTAAATTGAATTTCTGAGTATGTGAATATCTGTTTACAGAGGTAAAAATAGAATTCTGAGTATGTGATTATTTATAGGAGTAGTAAATATTATGTGAATGTATATTCAAACAATTTTTATTCTCTTGAAATTATTACTGTAAAATGAGATTTCTGCGAGAATGAGTAATAGAAAGTTCCTAGATAATATTTGATAGAATTCAGTAACCGTTAACTGGTTGGATAGTTAGTCCCCTTGGGAAATGAACCCAATAATATGTCCTGTAGATGAAAAAATAATACACGGCCATAGGGTAAACCCTCTTGAGGTGGTCTAGTCACCTATGAAGAGTATTCTATTACAAAGAACATATAACAAAGTTTCTAAGAAAATAAATGACATGGAAAGAAAGTATTGCCATGGAAAGAAAGAATTGAGAAGCTATATACCAACATTTAAATAGCAGTATATACAAGATATATTTCTATTCTTTTAAAAGAGGAAATGTGTATAAATATAGAATACATTTACCCGGGATATAGACAACAAAAACAGAGAGTTGTAATTTCTAAAAATAAACTCTGGTTATAACCCTCTTTCAAATGAAAGGGAAACCCAGATTAAAAGGCATATCTGGAACCGAAAAATACATGAACTATAGCGTGAATAATGAAACTGAGACATGCAAACCAAAAGGCGAGGAAGTAGGATAGAAAAGGAATGCTCGAAAATGAAATATTAAGCTGAGATGGGTCTTCGCATATAACTATAAATACATTTATTAACCAGAGAACGCTATACCGTTTGAGCCGCATTCGCAAGAGGAATCTTATATATATATATATAAATATAATTTGAATAAATACGGTATCCAAAAAAGTTCAACGATTCCTTAAATTCCTTACATGCCAAACCGATTGTGGTGACAATGTCGACACACAGAAAGAAGCCACATGGTTGTGAGAAAAAGCATATGAGTATAGAAAATAACCCAAGCATATAAGTAATTGATAGCGAAACCTTACGGGTAATCAACATTAATGAAAATACCGATAATCTCATTTTGTGCACAGAACTTAACCAAAATCATAAATTTATATGACAATCACATATACATCTGAACCCTCGAGGGGGCGGGTTCAAAACTTAACGGCTCATAGCCTTGATGAAAAACATATGCTAATAAACTGTTAAAAGAAATTTCTGAAACATAGAAGGGAGGTTACCCTGGAATGACATAGTGCACATGTAAGGAAGCGAGAGTCATCATTCGGGTATGCCGCATAGAACCTGAAACATTGTGGGTGTAGAGATTTGGTTTTTACCTGCATGCCAAGCAAAAAATACCATTAGAGAGGGAGTAGAGCGCCCAAATGTTACAGAGAAAATAAGAAGGTAAAACAACAAAAAAATCAAGATAGCTTATCTTGGAACCAAATTGGTAGTGAGCTCCTCGCACCTATTCCATCATATAAACCATTAAATTTTTGAAGAGGTACAAGAAAATAAAACAAAAGAAGAACTGTAGTGTTTGAGAATATACGTCACCTTTCACGAAGCCTATGGACTAAACCCTGTCGGCCAAGCAACATTTCAGAGAACACGGTATGAGCCATCTCTCATGATTACACAGTCGACGAAGAAGACGTCTGCACAAGGAGCCCTGACAAACCCTTAATCCTCTCAGTTCCATTGCAGAAGTGGCATAAACTATAGCATCTAATTAAGGACATAGTGTAATGTGTGGTGGATAAGGGTTGTTGTCTTACCATAAGCCAGAACACTGGAGAAACGATGGAGGGCTTGCTGGAGTTGCAGAGCATGGATAGTCGAGGCAGCAGCCAAATGAGAAAAGTGGTTAGGTTTCAGGGGGTTGGGTAATACCCTAACCATCCCATAACCCTTAATAATCGTTGATCTGGATAGAAAATTGATGGTGGAGGGGCTTACACTTGTAGCCATAAAAACAAAGTGAAAAGATCAAGGCTACGGTGGATCCAAATGGATCTAAACCATTTCATGAAACATTCAATAATTGATGCGAGTAGTCTTATAATTATTTACCCACCATAAATATCTGTACAACAAACATCGAGTGATATATATAATCGCTGACAACATAGATGCCGTAGAAATAATTAACGTTCTAACCAAGACCTATATGATGTATATATATATTACAAAGTCGAATGAAGATGTGTATTAGGATAAGTATTAGTATAGGATTAGTTTGTCCAGACAGAACAAAAAAAAATAAAAAATTAGGCATTATCACCATAATGCTATTGATTTGTTATTCTAGTGGTAAGTCTAACCTTAGCATTATAAATGATGTGGATGTATATTACAATGTGTTAGTTTCCATTTCTAAAACAATAGTAAACAGGGATCTCTCAAGGTTTATTCAGAGACATTAAGACTTTTCCAATCCAACCAAGGGATTCACTGACTCAAGCATGACTTAGGAATTCTACTAGCCACCCACCAAGTCAATAATACTCAACTCTGACTTAGGGATTCCACTAGCCACCCACTAACCACTCACCAGGTCAAGAATACCCAACTGGCAACGTCTTTCCCTTCCTCAACAATGTCTCACGTAATTTCCTCTCATCCTCTCTTGGATTTTTTTCCCCAACTGAGATGATTTATCTCTAGGGGTGAGAGTAAATCTCCCCTAACTGTCTCGTAAATGAAATTTTCACTTAGTGACTTTTCCCTTAAATTCCTTGGCTGGCCATAACCAACTTTTAAATAAAAAACAAAATAACCTTAAACATTAAATTTTCCACCAGATTTCCACACATTCCACAATTTACTAAATTACTACAATAAAAGTAAATTAATTATTTACTTTTCACTAACTTGGGGTGTTACAAATTCCTTCCTTCACCATTTAATATAGAGTTAACACTTGACATCTAAAAATAATATTAATATAAATCCATCTTAAACACACTTTTAAATAAAAACAAAATAATCTTAAACATTAAATTTTCCACGAGACTTCACACATTCCACAATTTATTAAATTACTACAATAAAAGTAAATTAATTATTTACTTTTCACTAAGAGGTGTTACAAATTCCTTCACTATTTAATATGGAGTTAACACTTACATCTAAAAATAATATTAATACGAGGGATTATATATGTATGTATATGTTTTTCTATTTTTTAAATTGTATTTTTGAATGTTATATAGAATACATAAGTTTAAAAATTCTTTGCTTGATTTCGGGGAAAATTGATATATGTGTGTGTGTGTGTTTAAAATAGTGAGACTTCTCAAATGTTTCAACCATAAAGTTATTGATTAACAACATTTTTGTCAATTGCTTAGTATGATATATATATATATATATATATATATATATATATATATATATATATATATATATATATATATATATATATGTATATCATTAAAATATTTTATATAACATGTGTAGTGAGATGTTTTATCAATGGAGTACATTGTCCACATAAAAATGGTTTTGTTTGTTATTAATACAGTTTGAATATACGTAAATATTACTTAATCTTTTGAATTAAAAAAATATTTTAATAATTAAATTTTTTTTTGTCAATTTCTTAAAAATAATATATAACTAAAAAAAATTTAAACAATATATAATATATAGTTGACATTAAAATATTTTCATAACATGTGAATTGAGATGTTTTATCTATGGAGTATATTCTCCACATAAAAATGGTTTTGTGTGTTATTAATATATTTTGAATATACTTAAATATTATTTAAGCTTATATATTAGAATATTTTATTGATGACCGACATTGGAATTTTTTATCATTATGAATTATATAATATATACATAGTTGACATTAAAATATTTTCATAACATGTGCATTGAGATGTTTTATCAATGGAGTATATTTTCCACATAAAAATGGTTTTGTTTGTTATTAATAGATTTTGAATATACTTAAATATTATTTAATTTTACATATTAAGTGTAATATCGGAGTTAAACAAGGTTGCCCCCTCTCCCCTACCCTATTTGCATTTACATCGACAAACTAGAAGGTTGTTTAGAGGAGGCAGGGTGTGCTGGCATGATCTTAGCTGGGATAGTCATCATCCTTCTTCTGTAATGATATCGTTCTTCTGCCTAATCATCTAATCTTTCCATTAAGCAGCAGAACTTCTTAAGGATTTACTAACCATGGGTATGTCTGTTAACACTGACAAAACAAAAGTTATGATTATCAAATCCAAGAAGGACACTTACGCTAATTTTATGTATGACAATAGTAACTTGGAGGAATTGTCTTCTTACAAGTACCTAGGAATTGATATTCATCGCAAGCTCAACTGGAGCTATAGCATTCAGAAAAGGATTAATGGGGGGTGGAAAGCTTATTTTGGTCTTGAAAATAATTGTAAAACGACAAACCTCGTAATGTGGAATAGAAAGAATCCCTCTTTGAAACTTTAGTCACTCCTGTTATCTTATATGGATGTGAGGTTTGGGGTTGCAACATCTCTAGAGAATCCTGGAGAAATATTGAGCAAATCCATAAGCATTTTATAACTCATAACCTTAAAATTAAAAGTAATACACCCTATCCTATTCTCCTTATAGAAGTGGGTCTTTCCCTTATCAAGAGCCTAGCTATGACTAGGCTTCTGTTGTACAAGCACAAGCTCAATAGCATAGGAGACCATAGACTTCCTAAGCTAGCTTTAAATTCCATCCAAGACCACCTAAGGCTAAAACGAGGTTGGTATAAAGACACCAGGTCCTAGTTAAACCATTAGGAGATTGACGAGAATGTTGCATTGCAAAACATTAATAACATTAAAAAAATTGTTACTTCTAAGTTCAAAGAAAAAATATGGCGTGAGAAAGATCTAACAACTAAAAGAAAATTAAGATATTATAAGGAGGTCATAGCTAGGCTCTTGATAAGGGAAAGACCCACTTCTATAAGGAGAATAGGATAGGGTGTATTACTTTTAATTTTAAGGTTATAAGTTATAAAATGCTTATGGATTTGCTCAATCTTTCTCCAGGATTCTCTAGAGATGTTGCAACCCAAAACCTCACATCCATATAAGATAACAGGAGTGACTAAAGTTTCAAAGAGGAATTCTTTCTATCCCACATTACGAGGTTTGTCGTTTTACAATTATTTTCAAGACCAAAATAAGCTTTCCACCCCCCATTAATCTTTTTCTGAATGCTATAGTTCCAGTTGAGCTTGTGATGAATATCAATTCCTAGGTACTTGTAAGAAGACACTTCCTCCAAGTTACTATTGTCATACATAAAATTAGCGTAAGTGTCCTTCTTGGATTTGATAATCATAACTTTTGTTTTGTTAGTGTTAACAGACATACCCATCGTAGAGCAAAAATCCTTTAGAAGTCTAAGTTGCTTATCAAGATTAGATGGGCACTTTGTGAGAAGAACAATATCGTCAGCATAGAGAAGAAGGATGATGACTATCCCAGCTAAGATCATGCCAGCACACCCTGCCTCCTCTAAACAACCTTCTAGTTTGTCGATGTAAATGCAAATAGGGTAGGGGAGAGGGGGCAACCTTGTTTAACTCCGATATTACACTTAATATGTAAGATTAAATAATATTTAAGTATATTCAAAATCTACTAATAACAAACAAAACCATTTTTATGTGGAAAATATACTCCATTGATAAAACATCTCAATGCACATGTTATGAAAATATTTTAATGTCAACTATGTATATATTATATAATTCATAATGATAAAAAATTCCAATGTCGGTCATCAATAAAATATTCTAATATATAAGCTTAAATAATATTTAAGTATATTCAAAATATATTAATAACACACAAAACCATTTTTATGTGGAGAATATACTTCATAGATAAAACATCTCAATGCACATGTTATGAAAATATTTTAATGTCAACTATGTATATATTATATATTGTTTAAATTTTTTTAGTTATATATTATTTTAAGAAATTGACAAAACGTTTTTAATTATTAAAATATTTTAATTCAAAAGATTAAGTAATATTTACATATATTCAAACTATATTAATAACAAACAAAACCATTCTTATGTGGACAGTGTACTCCATTGATAAAACATCTCACTGCACATGTTATATAAAATATTTTAATGTCATATATATATATATATATATATCATACTAAGCGATTGACAAAAATGTTGTTATTCAATAAATTTTTATGGTTGAAACATTTGAAGAAGTCTCACTATTTTAAACACACACACACACACATATATCAATTTTCCCTGAAATCAAGCAAAGAATTTTTAAACTTGTAATTTTAACTTATGTATTCTATATAACATTCAAAAATACAATTTAAAAAATAGAAAACATATATACATATATAATCCCTCTTATTAATATTATTTTTAGATGTCAAGTGTTAACTCCATATTAAATAGTGAAGGAATTTGTAACACCCCTTAGTGAAAAGTAAATAATTAATTTACTTTTATTGTAGTAATTTAATAAATTGTGGAATGTGTGAAGCCTCGTGGAAAATTTAATGTTTAAGGTTATTTTGTTTTTATTTAAAAGTGTGTTTAAGATGGATTTATATTAATATTATTTTTAGATGTCAAGAGTTAACTCCATATTAAATAGTGAAGGAAGGAATTTGTAACACCCCAAGTTAGTGAAAAGTAAATAATTAATTTACTTTTATTGTAGTAATTTAGTAAATTGTGGAATGTGTGGAAGCCTCGTGGAAAATTTAATGTTTAAGGTTATTTTGTTTTTTATTTAAAATTTGGTTATGGTCAGCCAAGGAATTTAAGGGAAAAGTCACTAAGTGAAAATTTCATTTACCAGACAGTTAGGGGACATTTACTCCCACCCTTGGAGATAAATCATCTCAGTGGGGAAACAAAATCCAAGAGGGGATGAGAGGAAATTACGTGAGACATTGTTGAGGAAGAGAAAGACGTTGCCAGTTGGGTATTCTTGACCTGGTGGGTGGCTAGTGGAATCTCTAAGTCAGAGTTGGGTATTATTGACCTAGTGGGTAGATAGTGGAATCCCTAAGTCATGCTTGAGTCGGTGAATCCCTTGGTTGGATTGGAAAAGTCTTGATGTCTCTAGATGAACCTTGAGAGGTCCCTGTTTACTATTGTTTTAGAAATGGAAACTAGCACATTGTGATAACAAATCAATAGCATTATGGTGATAATGCCTTATTTCCTAGTCTATACGCCATTTAATACCCTTAAGTACACTCTCTGCGTCCCAAGCATGGGTACCATACCCATAACACACACCATGTCCATAGTCCCGATTCCCAGTCGATTCCCGCACGGTTTTCGGAGTGATGTGACCACCCATTCGGAATTTGACTTCGTCTCCGGCGTCGGACTCCATCTTGACGTTCGACTCTGTTTCCTCCTCCGGCCAGGCTCCGCCTCCGTTTTTGGCCCCACCCTCCAACGCCTCTCCGTGCTATGGGACTCCTCCGCCTCCCATAGGACAGGTAATAACCGAGGTGCGCGGAATTAGGACGGTTCCTAGGCTCCTAAACTACGGCGAGCCTTATTTCAGCTGCCATAGGCCCATTAATGCGGCCAGGCAGCTGATGCCCACCGCACGATGATCTACACTTTTAATCGGACGGCGGGCATCAGCTGCCTGGCCGCATTAATGGGCCTATGGCAGCTGAAATAAGGCTCGCCCCTAAACTACTCTGAACTTCCAGAATCTGAAGGAGCTTCATGGTTGAAAAGTTGGTGTGGTGAGGTGTTGGGAAACTGTCTGAGGAGGCTGATAGACCCTTCACCATATCGTTTCAGTAAGTTACAACTTGCTGCAACTGAAGACGATGATTTAGAAAGCATATTGAAGAGGGTTGAGTCGCCAAATCTGATATGGCTGCGCTGGAATAACTGTCCCTACACGTCCCTGCCTCCCTGGATTCTGATGAATAATACAAGGGTTTTAGAAGTGTGCGGCAAGAAACTGAATACACTCTGGCGAACAGAATATCAGGTTAGAACACACGCCCGTTCTGTGTTTATTCTTTTTGTTATTATTCACTGCTTCATTTTATGGTAGATTATTGGTGCTATTGATATAGTAGCACAGTGTTGTCTGGAACGAGGTTGAAGGAATTTGTGGATGAAAATGATCATACCCATGAATATTGCGTTGCAGGCACCTTTAGAGTTGCGACAGCTGGCTATTTATTCCCCTCTATTAAAGTTTCCAAAGTCCATTGGAAAGCTAAAGTACATCGAAAAGATAGTGGTGAAGCATAGTAATCTCAAATCCTTACCAGAAGAATTTTGTGATCTGACCTCCCTTAAATACCTTGATCCCTCTAGGTCCGGGCTTTTGCAAGTGCTTCCAAATTCCTTCGGGTACTTAACAAATCTCCAACACCTTGATCTCTCTTTCTCCCCCAGTTTGCTACTGCTTCCAGATTCCTTCGGTAATTTAAAATGCCTTAAACATCTTGATCTGCAATATTGCTGCAATCTGGCCATGACAAATGAAACATTTGCAAATATCTGCTCTCTTGAATATTTAGACCTTTCAAAGTGTACTAGTGTGGCAGTATTGCCTCCCCAAGTTGCACATCAACAGTCCCTGGAAGAGTTATATCTACTCGCTACAAATTTACAAGAATTGCCAGGGGATATCGGAAACCTCGGCAGTTTGAGAGTATTGTGGGTGGGAAGCCCTTGCTTGAAATAACTGCCATGTTCGCTGGGTCAGCTGAGTAGCTTGAAGGACTATGGGCTCTATAAATGCAAGGAAATAAAATCTTTGCCCGATTCGTTGGGACTCCTGACTGAGCTATCAGTGTTGTCCCTACTGTTTTGTGGAATAGAGTCCTTACCGCCAGAAGTAGTGAAGTTGAACAAGCTCGAAATGTTAAAAGTAAATTTCTGTCCGATGCGCGAGCTGCCATTCAAAAAGGGAGTCGAAGGAGAAAGTGCTACCGTGGAGCTGTCCCAACTGGAATACTTGCATCTGATGCGCACAAATATATCGGAGATCTCCTTTGTTGAAGGTGTTTGTCCCAGCCTTAAATATCTCAGGATCGAATATTGCGATAAACTGGTGGAGGTTGGCGCACTGCCACCAACACTCATAACGCTGTCTTTTAGACTTTGTACTACGCTGAGGAAAATGGAAGGGCTCTGTAATCTTACAAATCTTCAAGAACTAGACATCAGCTCGTGTTACGAGGTCGAGGAGCTCCCTTGTCTTGACAGGTCGACATCTTTGAAGAAGATCATGGCTGATTACTGTCATAAGTTAAAAAGAATAAGGGGCGTAGATCAGCTGACACAACTTCAAGAACTGAGCGTGTCTAGGTGCTCCGCACTAGTAGAGCTTGCGAGGGTTGAGGATCTGGTCTCGCTAGAGAAGTTAAATATTGCGCTATGTCCGAAACTGCAGTGGAGTAGAGGAGTCCTGGAGCAGTTGCGCCAACGATTGAGAGAAGGCCTAGTCCTAGATGAGTAGATTCCCCGGGTAATAAATATGCCAGTGGAGATGTAATATTTTTGTCTTAGAAGATGATATTAATTTTCCTGAGTGTTTTACATATGATGGCGAGTTTTAATGATTGCTTTCGCTCGGGCATTAATTTTTCATGCTGTTTCTTTGCAATGTTTTTTTTAATGGTTAAAATAATAACTAACAATTGTATTAGAAGTTGCAAAGGAAATGAGGTAAGGTATAAATTCCAGAAGAATCCTGACATATAAAGGGTCATTCCAATTATCAGTTCATAGTTCTAGGTTCTAGTAACAATTTTTAAAGTTCTTGAAATATATTCTATAATTTGGAATTTTCAAGATATTTGCAATATTTGGATGTTCAAAGAATTTTGATTTTGCCACTAGTCTAGTTTCTCTGGGAGTAAAGTAAAGCAAACCAATATGCATAATTTTATTAGGATTTAAGAAATGAAATCGCTTTCCCTTATAAAAAAAAAATAAAGTTATAAACTTAATAAAAATAAACCTAGATTTAACCAATCTTTATTTTTATGGTTAATGAGACACTAAATTGGTGTACCAGATTCTCTTGTTTATAGGGAAAGGGACCCACTTATGCTTTAGCTAGTTGTTTGATTACTAAACTCTACAAAAATGTAGAAAAATATGACACAGGTATTTAAGTGGGAATAAATAACAAGAACTTTCACATGGTAAACTGTATCAAGACAATCACTTCAAATGTCAATATTTGCCAAGAAAAAACTGCATTTTCATCTCTAAATATTGCTTTTTGGGCATCATTATGTTACAGTGAAATTTGGTTAGATACAATCATGTGTTTTGCACAGATAATTTCTGAAAGAATGTTTTTCATACATAAAGCAATTTCAATTTCAGACTCCTGCTTCCTTCCCCAGAAACATTTTGACTGCTTCCTATGGTCAACAATCTCGATCAACTAGCATTCACAAATACAACTACATAATGGATATAAAATCTTACGGCTTGCCCATTTCCAAATAAAATCTACTTGAATACGAACAACCAGAGCATGGATCAGCTCCCAACAACAAATTCAAGCACCCTAATCATGCTCTCCTTGTAAATATCAGGTATCCTGCTATCTATCACCTCAAATGTGCTTTCTCTGGTAGAAATTCTACAAGAAATCCAGTGAACAATGCCCTTGTTCTCCCCAAAATCTGGCTCTATAGGTTGTCTGCCAGTCACAAACTCCATCAGCACAACCCCGAAGTTGTATACGTCACTCTTTTTGCTCACCTTATGTGTATAAGCATTCTCTGCAATCTACAATCACATATTATCAGTTACTTTCATTCTTCTAAATTGTTAGCATTGCATTTGTTTTGGGCTACTCTAAAACATTACTATGTTCAACCCTTTTACAAAGTATGAAAGATGGATTACCTGGAGGCTGGAGCAATGTAGCCATGAGTGCTAGCAATAATAGTTAGAGAGTCTCCCCTTCCACATGATTGACGGATTTTTGCAACTCCGAAATCAGCTAAGCGCGGCTCGTAATCTTCATCTAACAGTATATTACTGGATTTGACATTTCTGTGAACAATAGTAGGAACACAGTCATTGTGCAAATAAGCCAATCCATGAGCTATTCCAGGCGCTATTTTATAGCGTGTCTACCAATCCAATATTGGATCGGTTGTATGATGCAGTCTGTCCCACAAACTTCCATTCTTCATGTATTCGTATACAAGGAAGTGTGAATCTGTGCTAGAAATGCAGCAGTAGAGATTCACTATATTTTTATGTCTGATAGAGCCTAAGGTTTCAACCTCCGTCTTGAATTGTTGATATTTGAGTGCCTCTTTGTTGTGTTTAAGCACGGTGGTATTGTTGTTGGTCTAGAGCTGCTTTACAACAATATCTTCTCCCTCCCTCAACTCTCATCTGTATACCTTTCTATATCCTCCACTACCAATCACGTTCTCTTCCGTGAAGCAATGGAGAATGCCATCGCCAGTGAAGTTCAGATTGTAAAAGGATTTCATATGCCAGGATAGGGCTTCCTTACTATCTCGATCAGGGATTCTATACAAAAGGCAGATGATAACAAGAATTAAGAGTGCAGCTGCAACGACAGTACACACAATGATAAGTTTCATATGGAATCTTTTTCTGGAAGAAGGGCATGGCTTCAGGAAATATGAACTGACTTTGTTTGCACATAGCCCAGGGTTTCCAGAAAAGTTATGGTTTCCTGCCAGGTAAATCATCTGCGCTGGCACAGGCCATGTCAACTTATTGTTGGAAAAATCAAGCAAGTTGTGCTTCAATGAAGAAAGGCTCGTTGTACTCTGACCACTTAGCTGATTGTTGGAGAGGTTTAGAGAATTGAAGACTTGTATGGATCCCAATGATGCAGAAAATTGTTCAGTGTATTTCCAGCAAGATTTATTTTAGCAAGAGCCCCGCAGAGCCCTAATGTTTGAGGTATAGGGCCAGAGAGCACGTTATGCTGCAAAAGCAGGATGTTCTGCATACTCGAATTTCCAATTTCAGCAAGCAATTCACCAGATAGCCTATTATTGCTTGCATCTATTCTAGCCAAGAGCAGTGCCTGCCCAATTTCTGGAGGCAAGCTTCCTAAGAACTGATTGTTTTGGATGAAGAGTTCAGATAGATTTTTGGCCTTGCTGATCCCTTGGCCTATTTCCCCCTCAAATCTATTGAAACTCAAATCTATTATGGTGGCATGGGGTAATCCTCAGACACCAGATGGTACCGTGTCTGTCAGATTGTTATTGCTTACTCGAAAGCGATTCAGTGTTGAACATGCCCCATATGATTCGGGAATCCCGCCTGTAAAGACATTTTGTATAACAAGAAAGTAATCCAATTGACTCCTTTTACAGATATCAGGGGGAAACATTCCAGTGAGACCATTCTGTGATATATCTATGGTAGTAAAATCAGACAAACTACCGAGGTTTTGTGGTATTGGACCAGTGAGATTATTCTCGTATAGGGATATATCCGCCAGATACTGGAACTAGACAAACTCATTGGGTATTACTCCTGAAATGTTGTTTCTATAGAGGTGAAGAGACTCTAAATTGTTCAAACCTGCAAGCTCGAACAATGTCCCATTGAGCGAGTTCTTAGAGACATCAAATAACCTCAAGGACGTGAGGTTTCGAAACCCTGAAGGGATGAAGGGATCTGTCCTATCAGATATTATCAAAAAGTTCCAATTCATATAGCTTCGTAAGCTTTGCGAATTATTTTGGTATAGTTCCTGTTAAAATATTCTTAGAGTGTTCTAGCATTCCAAGCTCTTTCAGATGGGCTATGTAAGGCAAAATGGGTCCTGATAGGCTAATGTTCGACAATTGCAATCTGTTAAAGCGCCTTAGGCCGAATATTTTTGTGGGTATTAAGACGTGAGACAGAGGATTATAATTTAAGTTCAAGGCATACAATTGAGTCAGAGTTGTAACAGAAACAAGGAACTTACCAGAAAACCAGAAAAATTGTTAATGGATAAGTAGTTATTTGATTATTAAAATCTACAAAGGCATACATATTCTACATCTTCTAAATTTGACAATTATTTAATCACTAAAGTCTATAAAAGCATATATGTTATACCACTCTAAATTTGAACTTAAACTCTCAAAAGAAAACACATATTCTTAATTGTCTCAACCAACACACCTAATACCACAGCTATTGCTTCATAATATAAAAAGGTGGCTTTGATTTAAATTCACTTAGTTGTTTGATCCATTAAAACACTCTGGAGACAGAGGACTTTAAGTGAGTGTCTGCAAAAATGTGGAAAAGTATGACAGAAATCTTTAAGTGAGAAAAAATTACAAGAACTTTCACATGGTAAACTGTGTCAAGACAATCACTTTAAATGTCAATGTTTGTAAAAAATTGCATTTTCATTTCTAAATATTGCTTTTTGGGCAGCATTATGTTTCAGTTAAATTTGGTTAGATACAATCACGTGTTTGCACAGGCAATTTCAGACGCCTGCTTCCTTTCCCAAAAGCATATGATCCAAAATCATATGAATTATGACCATAGGAAAACACCCAAGATTGAAAGAGTCTCGGAAATAGCTTAAGAACTTCTTTTGTTGTTACAATCATAGATTCCCTAGATCAATATGGTTAAGAAAGAAGAAGACCTAGAATATTCCAAGAAGAGGGAATATAAAGAATTTGAACATTTTCAAGTAAAGGTACCCAGAACAACATGAGATGCTGAAGGATCTGAAACTTTTGAATCCTTCTGGGAAAAATGGTGCAATTTTAAGTATGGATTTAGTTCTTCTAAAACTCCTTATTATCCACTAAATAGAGATAATTATCTTTCTTGGAGCAAAGGAAATCTACAAAAGATGAAGTTTTGATGATCATTCAAAAGTTATATGCCTAGAATATGACACGAAAAGGCCACGTAAAAAAAAATTCCATGGAAAGAATTGGCATTAAGAATGATTTGGAAATTTACATGATTGGTCAGACTTTGGTGGGATCGTTTGCGCCACCAAGATAAAATAAATATTATGGAGTTTGAAAAACCAATAGATGAATTTTCTAAAGCACTAACGAAAGAATTGTGTGGTATTACTCCTCCTCCTACTGATAATTATGCTCAATTGTATATGTCTCAACAACTTTTCAATATTAAAAAACATCTTGAGTTTTATTACACAATGCAATTCTGCAATACAAAACTCCAAATCCTCATAATAGTGCCTATTTCATACATTACTGAACATCCATGCCCAACAAACTTCCTAATCCTGTTAAAGAAAATATGGATTTAAATAGAGTTAATATTGAAGATATTTCTCTAGCCTAGTTAAATTATCAAATTTTGCTTGCATTACAAAAGAAATGTCTGAGAAGGAAGGTACAAAATAACATAAAAAAG
Source organism: Pinus albicaulis (assembly GCA_034641835.2). Classification (NCBI taxonomy): domain Eukaryota; kingdom Viridiplantae; phylum Streptophyta; class Pinopsida; order Pinales; family Pinaceae; genus Pinus; species Pinus albicaulis. The sequence continues at coordinate 1,394,117 of MU968307.1, forward strand.
AAGTTAGGATTTAATCCTAACATTTGTAATTACTATGTTGAGACTTATCATTTTGGTCGTGGTAATAAAAATAAAGGTAATAAACATAGGCAATCTTCTCTGTATAGGAAAGAATTGTTCTTGCAACAAATGCAAATATTCTTATTCAAAGAAGTCTAAATTCTTAAAAAAGGAAAATTGCCCCCAACAAAAAAAAAATCTTATTCAAAATAAGGATTCCATCAAAAAATTATGTTTTTTGTATTTGCAAGAGAAAAGGACATTGGGAAAATGCTTTTCCTAAAAAGTAAAAGTCCAAATATCAACAAAAAAATGATGGACATTTTCCAATCTGCTTATGAACCATATGAATGGGAACATGTTTCCCACTACAGTTTTTATGGAAAATATAATTTTCAGTTATAAATTCATCTTCTGATTAAAAAGTGGAAAATATTCAACACCAATTTTCTCAAGTTGCTATTTCAAATGGTTCTAGTTCCTCCTATACAAACCATACACTTCTTTCATAATATTTAACATTTATTAATATTTATGTTCTTAAACATGCATTAATTTCCCTCCAAAAATATCAGGCCTCTCTTACCATAGGAGAATTTACTCTTCACCAAGGCCATCAGAAGCACATTGATTGCCTGACTAATAAAACTAGTTCTCTACAACAATATAGCATGGTAGATTATGTGGACTATTGTGAAATCCTTATATTCCCTTTGATTGATTACCAATGGTCCAATCTCTTAGCTCCCTGGATATAGAAAAACCAGCACAAGCATAACAAATTCATCCTTCCATGTATCAACAATCACCTCTTCTTATTGAGAATATAGAAGATCAAGCCAAAAATGCTAAATATTGGTTAGAATTACAAATAATATAAAAGTAGAATGATAGTAGAAATAAAAGGAGGATATTAAATGAATTGGTTGCTTCTGTCAAATATGATATCACCAAGTCAAACAAATTAAGGGACCAACTTACAGAGGTTCTTACTAACCAAATAGCAGGCCAATTGATGCATATTCCTGATGACATTTCTCATCAATTTAATCACAAAAAATCACCTAGTTGCCAAATATAAAAGGATTTTATGATAGAGTAACTATCACCGTTGAAATTAAGGTGAAAGGATATAAGCAATACTATTTGGATGCACAAAGATACTGACTCTATGAATATTTGTTCTAAATATGGTGCAATCCTAGAAAATTATTGGCAGCCAACTCAAGTGCAGTTTAGAGCAATAATTAAGGATGTTATTCCAATAAATAAATTTTCCCTAGACTCTCCAATTGTTATAAATGGTATCCCTACTTGTGTAAATTTGTTTTCTTTTGATTTGGATGTGATATTCTTTTGGGCCAAGATTTTGTTAGAAGGTACAAGCCTTTCACAAATAACTAGGACATAGTTATTTTCCATATTCAAGGAAATCCAGTAAGGCTTGAATATGAAAGTGATATCACAGTTAGAATATTTGATAAGTAGCCAAACTTTGTTGAAAGATCTCTAGAAGAATTATCAAAGATGAACAAATTAGTGAGGTATGTTGAGTTGCATGGCTAGGAAGAGATTAAAGAAATTTCAGAAAAGTTAAAGCAAGAATGTACATTTGACTACCTAGATGCATTTTGGTCCAGAGAAAAATATTTTGTGGATCTTCCTTACAAATAAGTCTTTCATAGAAGACCTAAAAATGTTATGCAAATTCAATGTCACTGCAAGAACTAGAAACTTGCAAGGAAGAAATTGAAAAGCTATTAAAGAGAAAATTAATTGAACCATGTCAAAGTCCTTGGGCTTTCCATGCATTTTATGTGAATAAACATTCAAAGGAGAAAAAGGGGAAAGAAGATATTGGTGATAAAATACAAAGCTCTTAATGGTGCTGTTGTGGAGGTAAATCCCCTCTGCGGACAGAGGCGATCCCTATTAGCCCAGACCGGATCTAGCAACAATCAATCACGCTATAGTGCAGGTTCCTAATTGCAAATAAACCAACTAGCGATGAAGGCTTACCTGAAATCCAATGCAGTCGTTGTAGAAGAGGTGGCGCTCTCGTTCCTCAGCTCTGGGAGATCACGATCCTCACGATCTCCGTGATGGGACACCTGCACATGCGAGAAAAAAAACAAACACAAGCGTAAAATCCAGTAGATGCAACTATATGTCAGTCAGAAAGGACATAACTCATCATCATAAATAACAACAAGAGTGGAACCATAACCAATAGTCGTTCATTAATAATCAATCAAAGGAAAATTACAACCATAGTTCTGACACTGAATTCTCCTTCGGAGGGGGTTGCCAGCAGAACACGTCTCGAAAATCCTGTCAAGGATGGGACAAACCTCTCTCTTCGGCTCTTGACGATAGTCTCCTTGCTTGAAATTGGCCTTAAGGGAATTATGGAGGCTCTTGCAGCATAAGGCTCTTGGAAATTTGGGAACTTGAAGACTAGCTTGCAATGGAGATGGGCAAGCTTTTATAGATGGAGGAAGGGGAGTTGGGATCCCTATAATCATGGGATTGGTCCTATCATCAAGGAAGATTCCATGAGAGGTGGCAAACCACTTCCTCTCTATGGAAATCCGTAGCCAAACCTCCCAACTCAAGATAGATATTAGTTCCTGGATCAGTTAGGACGAAACTTCCGCCATTTATTTTTAAAAAACATTCCTTAAATTGGCTGGCGTGAGTGCGACTATGGGACAGAGCGCCAACTGGCGCGGCCTCTTTGAAGTATTTTCCCCATTGGCGCGGGTACTGAACTGCCTGCTCGCGCCAATGCAAAAAGGGCCATTTTTAGGGTTTTTTACAAGGAGATGTCTTCAGGGCAATGAAAGCTCTTGTTCAGAGGGATGTCATGAAAGTGGTTTCAAGCCATGTCACTGCTCACAGGTCACAAAATGAGCCCTCCAATGTGTGGGACGGGGATTGCAGGGACGGTGACAAATTACTGTGTAACAAATGCCCCCAAAGCATGAGGCCCGAGAGAGAGAGAGGGGTGAAATGCTTTACGAGAACGTGTCCAAATGAAAACACCGCCGTCGGAAAACCGGCGTAGAGAAGTACAACTGATATCTCAATATACATGATATATACGTGGTATGGGCGCAACCATCCATAACAGAGTATGTAAAAACACAGATCCGAGGCATGGACGCAGCCATCCAGTGAGGATCGGTAAATAGACTCAGGTATGGTCGCAGCCATCCAATCAGCGAGTCATGTAACTAATCATAATAATCCACAAAATCGCAGCCTGGATTGTAACAGACAGGAATCCAGGGTCTTGCGCTCCATCTTGACCCGAACAAAGTACAAGTTCAAGCATGCGAATATGTGAGCTGAAGTCGAACATGCAAGAACATCGTCTGATTACCATCCAATGATGAAAGCTGTTAACAGACGCGAGAGGTACCACCAATAATGACAATGGCCCTCAAGGTACTACAGGTACAATCTACGGCATGTGAATCAATGAGCTGGCGTCGAACACCCGTAGAATCACTCGATCGGAGGCTGATAATGAAAACCTCGTGTCGAATGCAAAGAACATGCCATTGAGGCATGCAGGCTCCAAGGCACCAGAAGGGAGCCTCTAGATCAGCTTCCCGGATAATGAGCTGGAGTCGACAGGAAGTGACCTTGATCGAAGGTGGGCCATAGTGTTTCCCACGTCATCGACACGAGACAGAGAAACATAATGTTTTTGTGAATCACGATCAGATGAGAATCAGAGGGAGGTTGATATTTGCAGAGGTCAACTTCTCTTGAACATATGAACGGCACGACAGTGGACTTGGCAGTATTTGACATCAAAAGATCATAGGTCATAGTGACGAGGCAAAGAGCAGATGAGAGGTCAAAAGGGATTACTCAAACCCACGGAGGCAAGTGAAAAACGAGATGAGATGTCCCCAACCCGACACGAATGCAGACAAGTGCCATGTTCAAGAGCGACATACTGGCGACACGACAACGATACTGGTTCCATTTTTTCCCCCACCATTTCTGGCGAGTACCTCTTTATTTTTACACAAGCTTGAAGAGGATACCATATGCTTGTCATATAAGTTCGTCCTTCAGACGAATCCATCCTAGTACATTCAACGAGCCCTAGGAAGGAGCGACTCGAATAACGTCATTTCAACTGAATCCGATGTAATCAGAGTTTAACGAGTCTGACAAAGGAAGAACTCGACGTCTTTTCATGTTTAGAGAGTTTGAAAAGACAGCTGAAAAGTAGACTCCAATGGTCCCTTTTCGTAAATAGTTCCTCAGATCTGAAAAGGTAGAAAACTATGTCTGAGAAAACCTCCTAGCCGCAATAGGCTAGGGTATTCCTTTTTCGTAAATAATCTATCCCAGCCCGAAAAAGGGGTAAACGTATACTGGGTGGATGTCGATTCGTGTCCACTTTAACGAGATTGAAACGACAAGGGACTCGGCAATCTTTTCATGTTTAGAGAGTCAGAAAAGAGCTAAAAGATGACTCCTCCTGGAGGAACGAGTGGTATAAAGGGTAGCTACTGGTTCCAGTGATGGTGGAACTTCTCGAAACAAATAAAGGTTAAGAGGCTGGCTAACAAGACCACTCATCGTAGCGGTTCCTCAGGAATGGGTAAAACAACCAAGTGAAGGCATATAATCGGCCAAGCAGATAGTGACGATGGAATGATAAAACCAAGGCTCATCTGACAAAAATAAGCTGATAAAATGGCAATCACAAGAGGTAAAATGGAAAATGTTTCATTTTTACACAAGCTTGAAATCAGGAAACTCTGCTTGAAGTTGGTTTCATTTTTACACAAGCTTGAAACAAAGATAAACTATGCTTGAAACCGATTTCATTTTTACACAAGCTTGAAACGGAAACAAACTATGCTTGAAAAAGTAAGCATGCCCCCAGCATGGTGACTCAATTCGAGGTACATGCCCCCCAAGCTTCAATCCATATGAAAGGCAGATGGAGTGAAGGTTCAAATTACGAGATCAAGAGAAAGACTCGACTGGGATTTTACGAGAACTTACCAAAGACTCGAATTGAACAAGAACATGTTTCATTATTTTAACGAGGTTGACACATTAAAAGAACTATCCTCAGACACCCTTGTTTCATTTTTTAAGGAGCTTGACACAAGACAAGGAACTCTGCTCCGACAACCTTGTTTCATTTTTTAAGAAGCTTGACACAAGAAAACGAACTCTGCTCTGGCAACCTTATTTCATTTTTTAAGGAGCTTGACACAAGAAAACGAACTCTGCTCCGAAAACCTTGTTTCATTTTTTAAGGAGCTTGACACAAGAAAATGAACTCTGCTCCAACCAACTTCATCATAATGAACAGGAAGTCATGGCTTCCAAGAGTTCCACTCCCGATGGAAGGAAAACATCCTGGAAGTCAGGACCCAATGCCCCCAGCACTTGATGCACGATGGCATCATCACTGAGCACATGCACGGGGTAGGTAGCCACATAGTTGACCTGCGGTTGGGCAGATACAATGGGTGGATAAAAACCAGGAAGGGATGATGGCGGGCCAGTTGCCACATCAGGACCAAAGAACGAAAGCTGATCAATGGTCACAATCCGTTCTCCATGCGGAAAACAAACCACGTGAAAAAGGGAGGAGACAAGTGCTCCCATGGCATAGGTGTAATCGCGCCTCAAAAGCAGATTGAAATCCAAGGGGCTTGGAACAACCATCACGTCCATATGGACGGTTTTACCTCCAAAAGTAACAGGTAACCTCGGAAGGATCCCTAACGGTTGACTCATTCTTCTGTTAAATGCCAACAGATTCTGTGTAACAGGCGCAAGCGGCGGTGAACCAAAAGCGTGCCAAGTAGTTGAGGATAGGACACTAACAGATGCACCTTCGTCTATAATGGTGCTGGGTACAACCATACCAAATAACTGTACAGTTATCTAGAAAGGCACATAAGACGGAAGGCGGTATCCCGTAAATCGATTCCAATCAAAGGAAGCAACCAAACTACTTGGAGGGGCTACCATTGAATCGCGATGGTCTTCCCTTGGTGTTATGGAAGAAGGAGCATCCTCCACGACCTCCATCTCGAAGGTGGGAGGGATATCCTCCGGGACCTCCATCACGGGAGGTGGAGGAGAAACTTCTTGAGGTATAGGGACAGGAGAATCTTTCTCCAAGTCCGAGGAATCTGAAGAAACAAGAAGAACCTGAGGGATGTGAGATCCACTCTCCACGGAAAAGACTTGGTGCACCTTAGACGGGGCCAGCTCAACTGATCCCACGACCAATGGTTGGTCGGGAACAGATTCCTGAATTTGAATTTCCGGGGGAGCGGGATTGACCAAGGATGACTCTTGACCAATCGTAGGATCAACTAGTGGATGACTCAAAGAAAGCTGTTTATAACCAGCCGGGAGGCATGGTGTAGAAACGGTTGAGTTGTTCAAGACTCTCTTGGCTTCATCCATATACGGACAGAGGTGAATGGCAGGGTGCCCTTCACACAACTTACAGGGATTGGTAATCTTACCCTGCTTCTTAGGAGCCTTACCAGCACCAGTTGAAGATGTGCCCCCAACCCGACTCCCGGAAGCCAAAGGCAACGGCGGACGACCATTGGACCATACTTCAAGCACCTTGGGAATGCCAGGGCAATCTCGAAGAAGATGGTCTCCCGTGCACAACATGCAAGGGAACTTGACTTTCCGTGGAGGGTTGGAAGGTTTATCAAGAGGAGACTTCTTAGGCGCAATAGCCACAGAGCTAGCCTCTCCTTTATCATACTTCTTCTTCTTTGCCTTCTTCTTAGCCACCTGGTTACTCGAATCCAAACTTTCACCAGGCGAAGTAGAAGATGAGAACGCAGAAACAGGCGAAGAAGGGGAGAGGTCCACCTTGGAATCAACATGATGTTGTTTAGGTGGAGGAACTGATTGACCAGTAGTCGAGACATTTGGGACCACAGAGGTTGAAAACAACCAAACAGGCAACCCAACAGTTAACCCAGGAAGGGACAACGTTGCCATATAAGGAGCACCAACATTTCCAAAAGGAGGAAAAGGACCAAGATTCCCATCGGGGGGGATTCCTTGGTTGGTGAACTCCAGAAAATTTTCCATCAGAAACGATCTTCAGAACAACACCCTAAGGAAACTAACTTTAACCAGGAATATTTCGTGGGTAGTTGATTGTTAAAGCATTGAAACAAAACTCTACCGTTTCATCTTTTAAGAGTCGAGAAACAGGGAAAAGGTGACTCTATCGCTTTCAGATTGGAAACAAGTGTGAAAGGACAAACGCTTGATGATCTTTTCAAATTTAAAGAGTCAGATAAGATCAAAATCACTGCTCAGGAATGCTAGGCAAAGGGTGTACCAAATAACCGTGAACTGCAATATACACCTTGGTTTCAAAATGAAAGAGAAATCAACCAAGGACTTAACGTACGTGCAGACAATCTCCCCGAATGTTGTGTCTGGTGTATCATGGGTATAAGGCGGCAGACTCGACTTCCTACGGATAAAGGATATCAACCTAGTGGGGTCTCTCTTTATATACTCGACGGTACGAGGAGCACAAGTCCGTACTAGTGCTATTTAAAGCCAAGAGGCGAACGACAACTACTAGGTTTAAAGACGCCGGAACACGTCTCTAGCCTAGACCTCTAAATATTTCGTTAATGTTTCAATTCTTCCTTAGGTAAATTGAGTAAATTTTAATGTTTCTCTTCAATTATGTTTCAGTTTCAAGGCCCTACCGTATGTCATATGACAATCTCCTATATGCAGCTATATGAGAAAATAAAAATTTTCAATTCGATGAATGCTATCTAGTTAAGGGAAGAGCTTCAAACAATGATGCAACAAACAACAACACTGAAAATGAAACTTTTCCAAACTAGATGACTTTCACTATCCGAAAGTAGCTTCAAACATTCAACGATGCGAATAATGCAATGTAATCTATGTAAAATCCTCTTTTCCGAAAACTATGCAATTGTAATCTATGCACAATTTCCTTTTTCCTTTTCAAATGATAAGAATGCACTCAATGCATTTTTCGATGAAATGAGAATCTACTTAATGCATGCTTTTAATGAAAGAGAATGCACTCAAAGCGATTTCTAGTTTTCGATCATTAAACAATGTAATCTAAGTTCAATGATAAATCTCAAAAAATACTTTTCAATGCAATGTGATCTAATGCATTTTAACAAAAAGAACACTTTGAGACGCAAATCTCCTTAATGAAGGATGAATGCAAAAGAGATGTAAACAAACACTAAGAATGCAATCGTTGTTTCAAACACTTTGTCACGAAATCCCTCAAAAGGCGACAAGACATATGAGGTCAAACACAAAGAGGACTTCCAAAGCAAGAGATCAAAACAAGGCATTCATTCTCTTTTACATCAAGCAATCATGGAAAGAAGATATTTCAAACAATGAGCAATGTAATCTATGCTCATACAGTGAAAAGACCGGAAAGGAAAGACACACTGGTGAAGGATTCAGGGAAAAAATCTCAATTTTCACACACCCTGAAATTGGCTCGACTTGTACATTGACAACTAGTGCCAACTGGCGCGACTTGCACACTGACAACTAGCGCCAATGGCCAATTGGTGCGGGTTGCTAACTGACAACAAGCACCAATGCCTGAAAATGAAAAAAAACAAAGAATTTCTCCCAACCAAGACCAGACTCACCACTTCAAGCAGAATCTCCAAGACTCAAATGAACCATGTGATCTAGGCTCAAAGCGAGACAGACACAGATCAAGCTCAGAAAGCTCAAAACAGAGTAAACCCTAGTACCTTACATGATTGGCGCGACTGTAAGGCTGAAACTAGCACCAGAATAGAATTGGCGCGGGTAATACACCAACAACCTGCACCAATGGGCGCGACTGTCAAGCTGAAAAGCGCGCCAGTCAAGTTTACTAGTCAAAAATAAAAAAGATCAATCCACTAAGCAGACCAGTGATAATCAATCTATCCAAAAGCCAAACTCACAGAAAGAGCCAGCCCAAAGAGCTGATCAAGCAAGCAGAATTAAGAATCAACCGAAAAGACAAGACAAAGCTTCAAGTGTTCAGTTTACAAACTAAACCGGAGATTGACTGAAGCAGCTTTGATCTACTTCGAAATTTCAGAGCAAAAGCGTTTCGAAGGCTATCTAGCCAACTTCAGGCTCCGTCTATAGCTCATAAAACGAACGACAACAAGCTAACGATCCCCAGTGGAGTCGCCAATTTTTTTGTGGAGGTAAATCCCCTCTGCGGACAGAGGCGATCCCTACTAGCCTAGACCGGGTCTAGCAACAATCAATCACACTATAGTGCAGGTTCCTAATTGCAAATAAACCAAATAGCGATGAAGGCTTACCTAGAATCCAACGCAGTCGTTGTAGAAGAGGTGGCGCTCCCATTCCTCAGCTCTGGAAGATCATGATCCCCACGATCTCCGTGATGGGACACCTGCACATGCGAGAAACAAAACAAACGCAAGCGTAAAATCTAGTAGATGCAACTATATGTCAGTCAGAAAGGACATAACTCATCATCGTAAATAACAACAAGAGTGGAACCATAACCAATAGTCGTTCATTAATAATCAATCAAAGGAAAATTACAACCATAGTTCTGACGCTGAATTCTCCTTCGGAGGGTCGCCAGCAAAACACATCTCGAAAAGTCTGTCAAGGATGGGACAAACCTCTCTCTTCAGCTCTTGACGATAGTCTCCTTGCTTGAAATTGGCCTTAAGGGAATTATGGAGGCTCTTAGAAATTTGGGAACTTGAAGACTAGCTTGCAAAGGAGATGAGCAAGCTTTTATAGATGGAGGAAGGGGAGTTGGGATCCCTATAATCATGGGATTGGCCCTATCATCAAGGAAGCTTCCATGAGAGGTGGCAAACCACTTCCTCTCTATGGAAATCCGTAGCCAAACCTCCCAACTCAAGATAGATATCAGTTCCTGGAACAGTTAGGACGAAACTTCTGCCATTTATTTTTAAAAAACACTCCTTAAATTGGCTGGCGCGAGTGCGACTCTGGGACAGAGCGCCAAATGGCGCGACCTCTTTGAAGTATTTTCCCCATTGGCGCGGGTACTAAACTGCTTGCTCGCGCCAATGCTAAAAGGGCCATTTTTAGGGTTTTTCACAAGGAGATGTCTTTAGGGCAATGAAAGCTCTTGTTCAGAGGGATGTCATGAAAGTGGTTTCAAGCCATGTCACTGTTCACAGGTCACAAAATGAGCCTTCCAATGTGCGGGACGGGGATTGCAGGGACGGTGACAAATTACTGTGTAACAGGTGCAATACTCCCTATTAGGGATCCTCTTCCTTCAAAAGAGTTATTGTTTGCGAAGATAAACCAAAATAATATATTAAGTAAGTTTAATTGAAAAAGCAAATTTTGACAGATAGGCATAAGTCCTAAGGAAAAATTCAAGACAACCTTTTTGGTTCCTTTTGGCTAGTACCAATGGTGTCTCATGCCACTTGGTTTGAAAAATTCTCCATCTAAATTTTAGAAATGGATGGGAGATATTTTTAGAGAGCTTGATTTTGTTATCATATATATTGGCGATTTATTGGTATGGTTTAAAGGTATAAGCGAGCACATACACCACTTAAAAATTGTACATAGTAAAGTTTTCTGCCAGGTTTAGTATTATTTAAGGCTATTTCTAAATTTGTAACTGGACAAACGAAGATAGAATATATTGGCCTTATTTGATCACAATGCAAGGTCAAACTCCAAGATCAGGTCTTGAAATCCTTGCAAGAATTTCGTGATCATATATTAGAAATAGAGTATTTAGAAATGTTCCTTGGTTGCCTAAATTATATTAGACAGTTCTTATGAAAATCACACTAAATATGTTAAGTGTTTTCAACAAATATTCAAGCGAGGAATTCCATGGATTGAAAAAATTACAAAGGTAGTAAAAATTATTAAACAAAAGATTCAAAACTTCCAAAGTTGCATCTTCCAAATATAGACCTCCCATTTATTCTAGAAACAGATGCATCAAATAAGGCATGGGTTGGAGTTATACTACAAAAAATACCAAGAGAGAAGAAATATGCATGTATGCATAAGGAAACATTAAAAACCTGGAAACAATATATCCTTCCTCTCATAAGGCAATTCTTGCAATAAACAATAACACTAAGAGATTTTGGCTTTTAATCAAGTTAGTGCATTTTACTATAAGAACATATTTAAAACATATGAAGGGTGTTGTCACAAATAAAAGACCACTTGATTTGGGTAATCATTGAGTATTAAGGTGGAGTTTATCGCTAAATGGCTATGACTTTGATATAGAATATAAATATGGTAAATATAATTGCATTACATATCTTTTATCCAGATAAGGAAGCAAAGCCCAAGAAATCAAAGTTTTAACAAGAGAATATTGGGCCATAACAACTCCTTCTACTGCTCCACCAAGGTTCATATGGGTTCTCATTTTCAAATCTTGTACATATTTCCTATGTTATTCATGTTCTGTACAAACCCTTTATAATATACCCTCATTAGTCCTTCATAAAATTCCTAGTTATTGGGCCGATAAGAAAAATTATGACTAGTATTTTAGGTCTCTTAGGATGGTATGTAGTCAAGCCTCCAATCATTATGTTTGTTATATCCTTATCTTTGACCCATACCTGAGTTATATGAATTTATGTTCACTATTAAAATTTGTAAAAATGTGTTAAAGTGTTCAAATAATCATTTTTATTAAAGAAATCACTATTCATTATAATCTCTGGAGTCCATGGTTTAAAGTATTTATTTATAAGTATTGTCCCTGATATGAGTTTGTTATAAACCTTATAGGACCATAGTTTACTTATATTTTGTATCAAGATATGGAAAAAGCCACAAAATCAGAAGCATGGTTTCAATTTGTTTAGGGAATGTTCCTACTATTTCTTCTGGTTTCTCCAAGTAATCCTCCCTAACGAATGGAGCCACGTGTATCAACCTATGATCCATAAATACTTACCCCCGGTAGAACCTTGAAAAATACAGATTACAAAATATACAACTAACCCAGTTATTAGACTTCAAACATCATGTTCTTCATGGAAATTCGAATAAGCCCCAAATCTACTCAAACTTAGCTCATCATAAAACTCTTGCCTTGAATTCACTTAGTCTAATCCTATCGAAATTTGTTCCCATACACAGTCTCATGTATTAAGCCCTTGTGATTGTAGTAAATATTTGATTAAAGCTTCCAAAAACAGTCCAAGTACCATTATACATAATAAAAGTTTTGAAATTATTAGGAAAACATCTCCTCAAGGTCATAATGGACAACATTTTAATTATCTTGATTGTATAAAAATAGTTTCCCCTATAATTGAAATGAAAGTTATATCAAGAAATCTCCCTATGGAAAGGGAAGATGAATTGAAAACTTCTCTTCAAGAAAGAAAGTTAGGCCCCAACAAGTATACTCCAAAATTAGAGGGAGGGAAACTTATCACAGATCTAGAATTTGTCCATCTTATAAATCCTGTTAATGCAGAGCCTCCTAAAACAATAAGGCTACAAAATTACAAAAATTATCAGTCTCTTTGCTTGGCACAAAATATAGATGATATGGCTTAGGATACCATAAATGCTAAAGAAAATTTGGCTTAGTTACATCCATTAGTTAGTACACTTGGAGACTTATAGAAATGAAATTAGAAAAATATAGAAGATATACAAGTAAAAGTAGTTTTTATTATGTAATTTCTTGCTAACTTAAAGGCTTCTTTGAAAATTACAGAGGCAACATCACCAATAAATATTAGTGAATTTGAAAGCCTAACCTTCAAATATTTGTTTGTGCCTTGTTATTCTGCCTTGATCCAGAAGCAGTTGAGCTATGACAATAGGAAAAAACCCAAAATTAAAAGAGTCTTGGACATAGGTCATTTTTTTTTTTGTTACGATCAAAAACTTCCCAGATCATATGGTTAAGAAATATGAAGACCCAAAATACTCAAGGAAGAGGGAATATAAATAATTTTAAGACTTTCAAATAAAGATACCTAGAGCCACAGGAGCAAATACACTCCTTATGATAAAAAAAATACATATAATTATCTTTCTTGGAGCAAAGAAAATCAAGATTATACTCTCATTATCAATCTTAAATACAAAACAAAAGATGACATTTTGATGATCATTCAAAAGTTAAATGCATGGGCTATGACATGAAAATAACAACATAAGCAAACAATATAATGGAAATATTTGACATTAATTATAACTTGGGGATTTACTCGGGTGGTCAAAATTTGGTGGGATTGTGTGTCACCAAGATAAAATAAATAATATGGAGGTTGACAAACCAATGGGGGAATTTTCTAAAGAAGTAATGAAATAAATTTATGGTATTAATCCTCTTCTTATTGTTCATTATGCTCAACTTAAATGTCTTAATAGCTTTGAAATACTGAACAAATTCCTGATTTTTATTGCACAATACAAAGTCTTATGTACAAAATTTTGGATCTTGATAATACCTCCTATCTTAGAAATTACTTAGCAACCATGTTTGGGAGACTTCCTAATATTGTTAAAGAAAATATGGACTTTAATAGAGTTAAAATTGGATATCTTTCTCTAACTAAATTACAAGACCATATTGTGCTTGCATTGCAAAAGGAATGTCTCAGAAGGAAGGTACAAAAGAGCATAAAAAATTAGTTAGGATTTAATCCTAATATTTATAACGACTATGCTGAGACATATAATTTTTGGTGGTAATAAAAATAAAGGTAATAAACATAGGAAATATTCTCGATGTATAAGAAATAATTGTTCATATAACAAATATAAATATTCTTATTAAAAGATGTCCAAATTATTTAGAAAAAATGAAAAATTCTCCAACAAAACTAGAAATCTTATTCAAAAGGACGAGGATACCATCAAAAACCTTTGTTACTATATTTGCAAGATGAAAGGACATTGGGAAAATACTTTTCCTTAGAAGAAAAAGTACAAATATCAACAAGAACTAATGGACATTTTCCAATCTGTTATGCAACCAACTCAAAAAATAGAAGAAAAGATAAATAACGACTTAGAAATAAGCCTCTTCGATGGGGCAACCTCCTTCACATTACATAAATGAACACTTCATGGATTATTAAAATGACAAAACCTCCTTTCTATATATAGGAGTATAAGGGGTCACAATATAATTAGAGCCGACATAACAATAATAATGTAAGGGAACAACAGTAACAATAGTGGGCTTCTATGGGGAACAATAATAACACTAAGGGGACTACATGGGTACACTAATAACCATAAGCGGGATACACTAAAAATAATGGGATACACTAGTGTTATAGAGACCTAACATGCCCATTTCCTTCAAAAAAGTGTTGTCCTCAATGCTTGAGTAGTTATGGATGCTTCTGTATAAAATTATCATCCTCCCATGAGGAATCTTCAACGGGTAAGTTGAGTCCACTTGATGGGATACTCTGAAAGTGATCTATTTCGTAGCTGTCGAGTTCTTATTTCAGTGTCTGCTTAAGGTTCCAATATGATTTTTCCTTCCTTGTCAAATTCTGGAAATATTGTTTGAATTGAGAGCTTGTCACCTATAACCTTCTTTAAGCATGAAACATGGAAAACTGGGTGCATTCGGGAAGATGCTGAAAGCTCCAATTTGTATGCCATAGTACCAATCTTTTGCAGCACCTTGTAAGGACCATAATATTTTGGTGATAATTTATTATCCTTCTTCGCTTTCTTGAGGGACATTTGTTTGTATGGTTGTATCCAAAAAATATCCAGTTTCCTACATCAAAACTTCTTTTGTTGCGATGTTGATCTTCCTGTTGTTCATTCGATTCTGCGCTAAAGTGAGGTTATCCTTTAAGAGTTGGAGAACTTGTCGTTGATGCTCGATGTGATCTTCCATTGCTTCTCTTATAGATGATGTGATGGATGGTGGATGATATCCATAAAGTGCCATAAATGGCGTCATTTTTGTTGTAGTTTGGAAGGAAGAGTTATACCACCATTCAGACAGAGGTAACCACTTGACCCATTGTGTCTATTTATCAGATACAAAGCAACAAATATATCCTTCCAAACATTGTTCACTATCTTAGTTTTCCCATCAGATTGAGGATGATAAGATGAGCTATGAGCTAATTGAGTACCCATAAAAGAAAATAATTCTGTAAAAATATTTCAAGTGAAAATGGGATCTCTGTCACTTACAATAATCTTTGGGTTTCCATGTAGCTTTTTAATTGTTTCCATAATGCAATAGCAATTGTACTACCTTTAAATGGATGCAATAATGCACAAAAGTGTGCAGACTTGGTAAGTCTACCAACTACCACCATGATGAAACTCTTTACTTCGGACTTGGGTAAATCTATGATAAAATCCATTGAAACCTCCTCCCAACGTTGACTTAGAATGGATAAAGGTTGTAACAGATATGGGATCTTAATTGTCTCAACTTTATTTTTTTGGCAAACCAAACATTCCGCTACAAACTTTTGAATATAAGATTTAAGGCCATCCCAAAAAAATTCCTTCTTAACCGTGTTGTATGTTTTTAAAAATCTTGAGTGCCCTCCTAAGGGAGACGTGCGCAATTCCAAAATAATATTTTGTTTGAGTTGGAAATTATTACAAAGATACAAGTGATATTTGTACCATAATGAATCATTTTTCTAGCTAAATGTATCAGATGTACTAGGATCTTGCTGCAACTTTTGAATGAGTACCCACACTTCTTCTTCATTCTTCCATTAATCCCTTGCTTTGGTTATCCAATCTGGTTGGATAATAGAAATGGCACAAATCAATGCTTCCACATTGTCATCCTTTCTTGAGAGTGCATCTACAATAACATTTTTCTTCCCTTTTTGCAGATGATTTCAAAGTCATAACCTAACATCTTTGTGACCCATTTTTGCTGCTCTTATGAAGACAATATTTGTTCTAAAAAGTATTTAAGACTATCATGATCCGTTTTTACCTTGAAGTGTCTTCCCATTAGGTAAGGTCTCCATTGCTTAAGTGCATGTAGTATTTCCAACATTTCCTTTTGATAATGATCCGAATGGAAAATGGCATCCACCCATGGTATTCATCTACCCATGTTATCCATCCACCCATGGAATTTACCCATGGTATTGTAAATGGAATCGACCCATGGTATTCATCCACCCATGATATTTATTCGCCCTTAATAGTATTGTAAGTGACCCATGGTATGTATCCACCATGGTATTCATCCACACATGGGATTTACCCATGGTATTGTAAGTGGTATCAGATTTAGGTTACGAATCCATGGGAATGAGGGTTTGAAGCATATTTTAGTTTCAATTTTTGGCAGCAATCTTCAGCAAAATCCATGAATTTCTTGGCGGCGAGTTTGAAGATCAGATCTGAAAATTTTGGTGAAAAATTTACAAAATCGAAGACTAGATCTGGATTCCTTGCAAAAAAATACCCAAATTCAAAAAAAAAATCGGCCGAATTGGAGTTCGGATGAGGGAGATATCGCCGATTCTAAATCAGCAATATTGCATAAAATGTTCTGACGACAATTCGTGGACGACGACTCTCTTGTCATTTTTCGCAGTTTTCATTGCACAATTTCAGAGAAATGGCTATAGCTTTGAGCTCCCCTTGAAAAATTACCCAATTAAAAAAAAAAATCGATAGAATCGGAGTCCAGATGTGGGAGTTATTGTTGATTTAAAATCAACGATTTTTTTTCAGAAATTTTGTGACAGCGAGACAGTTTCAGCGCGAATCTGGGAGTATAGAGTCTCCAGATAGCGGTTTCAAGTACATGAGAAGATGCAGAATGATCATTCCATTTCCAAAAACAGGTTATAATAAATATTCCGAGTTATATTGATCGAGTTATGCTAATTTTAAATCTGGAGCAGCATTCGAAGCGGGTTCTTTGGAGATGTGCCCTCCCACCCCAAGCTATGTAGGCACCTGCTACTTCATCAACAATCAACATCACGGTTATGGGTCAACCACACAAAATCCATTTCATCGAAGTCCATTTGCTAGGCCGCACACTGTTAGTAACATAGTTGGTCACAAGCATTACAGGGTATCTCTATCCTCGGATCTTCGTTTTTCATGGTTTTGGTTCATCCACAAACCCACACTTCATTGAAGTCCATTTACTAGGCCGCACACTGTCAATATCATAATTGGTCACAAGCATTGCAGGTTATCTCTATCCTCAGATCTTCATTCATCACGGTTATGAGTTAACTACACAAAACCCTTCTCTTCAGTGGCTCTCATATTCAACAAAGGCTTCTCAGGAGGGAACTTCACGCAATGGGGACCATTGCTTCTTAAGGAGGGAGGAATGATCCGAATGGAAAATGGCATCCACCCATGGTATTCATCTACCCATGTTATCCATCCACCCATGGAATTTACCCATGGTATTGTAAATGGAATTGACCCATGGTATTCATCCACCCATGATATTTATTCGCCCATAGTATTGTAAGTGACCCATGGTGTGTATCCACCCATGGTATTCATCCACACATGGGATTTACCCATAGTATTGTAAGTGGTATCTACCCATGGTATTGCCTATGGTATCTACACATGGTATTGTAACTCAAAAAATGCTATAAATAACAAGCCTCAGTTTGTAAAAGGAGAGATGGTCCGCCACAATGTAGCTTCTACAGTTATTCTTTGTTTTAATAAAACAAGGTCCTTTGCGGTTTTATTTGTTGTGTGTCCTCTCTTTTTTTTCCGGCATTCTAATTTTGCAGATCTTGTCAGATCCATTTCAGATTTTTAGATTTTGGGGGCCTCCCCCCAAGATCCGGATCAGATAAATAGGTTTTTTAAAATTCTTTCCTTTGATTTTACGACTTTCAAAAGAAATGGGTCTTCCTTCTTGCATTAAAACAACACCAATTCCATTTCCCGAGGCATCACATTCCACAATAAAGGTTTTTGTGAAGTATGGAATAACTGAGACCGGTTTTTGGCACATTGCCTCTTTACGATGTTCAAAGGCCATATTTTCTTCTGGACTCCAAGAAAATGCATCTTTCTTCAGTAATTTTATTAGAGGTGCTGCTATTCTCCTATAATTCTTAACAAACTTGCGATAATACCCCGTCAAACCAAGAAATCGTTGCAGATGCTTTGTGGTTGTGGGGATTTTTTATTCCTTGATGGATTTAATTTTGTTTAGGGTCTACCTTAACACCCTCATGAGATATAATATGACTTAGATATTCCACCTCATGTACTTCAAAGAAAAATCTAGAGGTTTTTGCATATAATTGTTTCTCCTCCAATAGTTTGAGAACCCTATCAACATCTTGAACATGATCCTTCCAAGACTTGTTGTAGATTAGTATATCATCAAAAAATACTAACACACATTTTCTAAGGAAGGGTTTGAAAATAGAATTCATCAAACCTTGAAATGTAGAAGGTGCATTGGTAAGGCCAAAAGGCATGACCAAAAAATCATAATGACCCTCATGAGTTCTAAATGCTATTTTCAGAATGTCTTCAGTCTTCATTCTTATTTAATGATATCCTGAACGAATATCCAACTTGGTGAAGTAAATTTCTCCATGCAATTCATCCAATAATTCATCAACGACAGGAATGGGAAATTAATCATTAATAGTGAGCTTGTTGAGCTCCCTATAATCTAGACACATGCGCTATGATCCATCCTTCTCGTGCACCAATACTACTGGAGAAGAGAAAGAACTTTGACTAGGTTGAATTATACTTTCCTCTAGAATTTCTGCAACCATACGTTCAATCTTGCTATTTTGGGCATAAGGATATCTGTAAGGCCTGATGTTTGGAGGAGAACTTCCTGGAATGAAATGAATAGCATGATCATGATCATAAATATGTGGGATGCATTTTGGAGTCTCAAACACCTTGGAATGATTGCCCAAGACTTTTCGGAGATCTGGAGAAATATATGATTTCGATGTTTGAACCTATAGTGAGCATAATTGTGAAACTATGCCTCTTTGTTCTTTATTTAGAAGATTTGTCATGACATTAGAGCTTATTATCTTTCTTGATTTCCTTGTGATACCCCATAATTCAAATTCCTTTCCTTCCCAATTTTTTTTTAGGAATTTTTTTTGAAAATTAAAAGCTATGGTCCCTAAATATTGTAACCATTGAACTCCTAGGACAACATCAACACCACCTATTGGAATATAAATAATTGGAATATTCAATACATATTCCCCCATGGCTAGCTTGATATTATGGTACTTTCCCATGAAATTTATAGTTCCTCCATTTGGAACCATCACTTGACAGTCTAGTGTTGGATATAGGAAGAAATTCACTTCCTTGGCTATCTTAAAATGAATAAAATTATGTGTACTACCCGAATCAATTAGCACTATTACCTTTTTTTTTCTTGATATATCCTTCTATCTTGAGATTTTGATGAGTGGTAATTGCCGCCAATGCATTACAAGATATGGTTGGATTCTTTTCTTCCTTATCTGGGGTTGGTTCCTGGTGTATATCCTCCTATTTTGATGTTTCTTGTTATTTTTCTTCCTCTTCTTCACAATCTATGTAAAATAATTTCTTCTCGGCACACTTATGACCTTTAGTGTATTTTATATCACAATTATAACAAATCCATTTTGCTCAATTGTTGGGGTGTCAACCTTGTCAGTTGTGGAAGGCTAGGAGCAACAACATTTTTATCTTTATAGTTGTGAATGGTAGACTTCCTTGTTTCCATAATTTTGCTTCCAACTTTTCTTGCCACCCTCAATGCCTTCTCCAATGAATTAGGTTCCCAAATGTGAACCTCATGTTGGATGTTATCCTTTAAAGTCCCTATGAAGGCATCCATCATGTGCTCCTATGGAATATCTGCTACCCTGATATTCAATTTTTAGAAGTCCTCAATGTGCTCTGCCATTGAACCCTTTTGTTTGAGATTTATCAATTGGAAAAAGAAGGTGTTTCTCTTTGTATATTCATAATGTGCTATCATTTCCTCCGTAAAAATTGATCAAGTGAAAAGTGGTTTACGAGAACAAAGCCACTGATACCATACAAACTGAATGGGTTCTAAATATAAAGTTGCTATGCATACCTTTTGTGATTGTTGCACATCATGGGGATCAAAATATTGCTCCATTTGTAATATCCATGTTATTGAAACCTTGCCATCAAACTTCCTCATATATATTGGAATGTACTGGTTCTTAAACCCAACATTAGAGTTTCCAAAATCACAATTCATATTCCTTTTTTCTTCATCATGATTTTCATGGTTTACCTTGTCACCACCAGGAAGCCTTTATTGCAACAACTTTGTCAAACCTTCCTTCAAACCTTCCATGTATGCTTTTAAACCACCCACCTTAGATTCTATTTTTTCTTTTATGCCATCCATCTTAGATTCCATACCATCTATCTTATATTCCATTTCATTTTTGTTTACTCTTTGTGAGAGCAAAATTTGTTGCACTTTGTCTCGTAATTTTGATATATCATGTTGCAATTATTCTTCTTCATGTGTCATGTAGAGCTTTCTTATGGCTTAATGGGTGTGGAATTATTTTTGGGAGGCATTATAAAACCCAAAACTGATATCTATGCTTCAATATACCCTTAGAATCACTTCAAATTGATTTTTGAAACAAAATTTATGCAAATAAAAAAAAATACACACCTTTTTCTTGCTTTTTAGGAGCTTGGTATTGAACCTGCTAGATCTCTATAATTTCGTATCCCCAAGATTTTAATTTTGGTCATATAGTATCCCTATGAGTCTACTTTCCAATGCCACAAGTCAGGCCTAATTTGGATTCTTCAAGCTAAAATTATGCCTGATCTCCCATGATGTCCTGATTATAGAGTAGTTCAGTAGAGTGAACTTGTACGAAGTTCCACATGTCACTGTTTCGACCTTTTCCCATGAAATTTCTACATGAAAAACTAAATTTTGTGCACTTTCTTATACTTTTTACAGAATTCAAATATGATGCTTGAAATGAAAGATATGATAATTTAACCTAGGTAAAATGTTTGAGACTAAATTTTGGAGATTGCAAAAAAACTAAATTCCTCAGATCATATATCCAAAAATATAGCGAAACAATATCTAAGATCCGTACACGAGTTCATAAGTATTTCAAATCCATGTGGTTTCAATTTTAGCTTTTGAAGTTTCGTAGAAAAAAATTTATAGCGAAAATTCCAGGAAGTCCTGTTTGCAGTAGCGAAACCCTAGAATCCAAAGATCTGATACCAAATGTTATGAAACCAACTCACAAAATAGAAGAAAATATAGATCAATGACTTAGAAATCAACCTCTTCAAGGGGGAAACCTCCTTTACATTACATAAATTAACACTTCTTGGATGACTCAAATGACAAAACCTCCTTTCTATATATAGGAGCCTAAGGGTCACAATATAATCAGAGTCGACATAACAATAATAATGTAAGAGCACAACAATAACAATAGTGGGATTCTATGGGGCACAATAATAACACCATCGAGACTCTATGGGTACAATAATATCAACAAGGGGGATACACTAACAATAATAATAAGGGGATACACTAGTCTTATATGGACCCAACACAATCTTCTCATGAACAAGAAGAATGGGAACAAGTTTCCCATTATAGTTCTAATGGAGAATATTTTCTAGTTACAGATCCATCCTCCAATTCAAAAGTAGAACCACTTCAACACCAATTTTCCCAAGATATTTTTGGATGATTTTGGTTACTCTTATACAGATCACACATTTCTTTTATATTGTTTAATGTTTACTAATATTTTTCTTAAACAATCATTAGTTTCCCTCAAAAATATCAAGCCTCTCTTACTGTGGGAGAATTTACTCTCCTTCGATGCTATCAAGAGCATATTGATCACCTCACTGATTAAATTATCTCTATAGCAACCCAACATGGTGGATTTTTGGGGCTATTATGAAAGATATATGCCCTCTAATTAGTTTCCAATAGTTCAAGCTCTTGGCTCTCCTATTATCAAAAAACCAAAACAAGCAAAAAAAATTCACCCTTCCAAGTATTAACAATTTCCTCTTCCTATTGGGAATATAGAATATCAAGCCAAAATTCTTGAAAATTGGTTAGAATTACAAATAAGACAAAAGGAGAATGAGATTAGAAATAAAATGAGGACATTAAATGAATTGGTTGCTTCTATCAAATATGATATCATTGAATTAAACAAATTAAGGGCCTAAGGTACATAGTTTCTTACTAACTAAATAAAGAAACCAATTGAATGATATTGCTTATGATTTTTTTTAGTTCGATTAAACATTAAGTAGCCATTTGCTAAATATAAAAGGATTCGATGATAGAGTAATTATGATAGTTGAAATATATAAGTAGTATTGTTTGAATCCACAAATTGGTACTAGCGCTATGAATAGTTGTAATAAATATGGCGCAATCCCATAATATTATTGGAAACCAAATCAAGTGCATTTTAGAGCAATAAATAAGGCTATTACTTCAATAAGTTCATTTTATCCACATATTCCAATCTTCTAAATGGTATCCCTGCCTCTATAAATTTGTGTTTTTTTTATGGTGGATGTGATATTATTTTGGGCGAAGTTTTTCTCAAAAGACACACCCTGTTTACAATTAACTAAGATATGACTACTTTCCATATTTAGGAATTCCAATAAGGCTTCAATATAAAAGTGATATCACGGTAAGAATATTTGATAAGCATCTAGACCTGGTTGAAGGTTCTCTAGAAAAACTATCTAAGATAAACGTAATAGTGAGGCAAGATGAATTAAATGGACAAGAAAACCTTAATACATTGCAAAATAGTTAAAGCAAGAAAGTACATCTGACTACCCATATGCAAGAAAAATATTTTATGGACCTTCCTTAAAAAGAAGACTTTCATGGAAGACATCAAAAAGCTTCTACAAATTCAATGTCACCATAAGAGCTACAAACTTGCAAGGAAGAAATTGAAGAACTATTTAAGTTAAAATTGATTGAACCAAGTTGAATTCATTTGACATGCCCTGCATTTTATGTCAATAAACATTCAAGTTAGAAAAGGGGAAAGAAGAGTTTGGTGAAAAGCTAAAATCTCTCACTCACGCATTGCTCCCTATCAAGTATCCTCTTCCTTCAAAAGAGCTATTTCTTGCAAATATTGGCTAGAATAATATATTCAATAAGTTTGATATAAAAGGTAGATTTTGGAAGATAGACATAACTACTGAGGACAGATTCAAGGATGTCTTTGTGGTTCCCTTTGGCCAAGGATTAGTAGCAATGGTGTGTCATGCCATTTGGTTTGAAAAATGCTCCATCGAAATTTAATAAATGGATGGAAGATATTTTTAGAGATCGTGGTTTTGTTATCATATATATTGATGATTTATTAATATGCTCTAAAGACATAAGAGAGCACATGCACCACTTACAATTTGTACATAGCATAGTTTTTAGCCATGAATTAGTACTATCTATGGCTGATTCTAAAATTTTCATTGGAAAAAACAAGATAGAATATCGTGGCCTTATTTTATCACAAGGCAAGGTAGAACTCCAAAACCATGTCTTGAAATCCTTACGAGCATTTATTGATAAGATATTAGAAAGGAAGTAGTAACGAAGGTTCCTTGGTTGCCTAAATTATATTAGTTTTATGAAAATCAGGATAATGATGTTAAGTGTTTGCAACAAATATTATAGCTAGGAATTCCATGAATTGGCAAAATGAAAAAGGTAGTCCGAATTCCAAGAGATTGATGATTAAAGCCAGTAATTAAAGACAAGAATTCAACGGATTGATGATTTTTCAATGTTTAATGTAGGACCAACTTGGGCTGTTTTTATTAATGTCCTTAAGGATAAATTCTATCCTATAGGGAACTATGATGACCAAAACATGAGATGGGAAACTAAGTGACATGGCATAAAGTCCCAAACAGTTTTGTAGTGCACCAATAATTTCCATACTTTTCACTCAAATTTGGGTATCTGAGACTCTGAGTGGCATAATATCTTGAATTATAATAGTGGATTACATAGGTACATCTAAACAAAGATGGATTTCCTACACATCTCCTCAGTGGGAGTCACTTACTGATATGTTCTCAAAATTGAGTAGAAATTTAAGCAACTGAATAGGCAAAGAGTTTGGTTTGCAAATATGTTGTAATAGAATCTTCGAAAAGGTGGTCCCAACTCACAAAAAAAGGGAAAAAGTAATGATAGAAAAATTCAATACAAATAACCCAAGTTGCAGGTGAGGAAGGGTAATGTGAAGTAAACAAATGACATTATAAAGTGGTGTGATTTTGACAAATCCCTTAGCACAATACTGATGAAATTTTTGAATACAATCATTATTGGTGGAGCTTAAAGAAAAGGAAATGGGCTCTAGCTCTAATTATGATTTAGAACAAGATAAATGCAAGTATATGATTGATGTAAAATCTGTTGCTACTATCATGACCACAAAGGCCTAACCAGAAGAGTATGAGAAGCTTGAAGAGGCAAAACACCTCTTCCATTCACATATTTGGGTGAAGGGTACCTAACTCCATTTCATCATTGACAATAGGAGCCAAAAGAACCTGATATAGTCCAAGGTCTTCAAGATATTGAATTTTTTGATGGTGCCACATTCTAAAACATACAACATTGATTGGTTGAGCCATAGATGGTATATCTGTATCAACCACTAGTAGTTCTTCCTGTCTACAACATTGAGCCCTTCAGAGGTGAAATACTATGTGATGTCTCCCCACTTGAAGTTTGTGATCTTTTAAGACAACCTTATATTTGGAAATTTCATGCTATCTATGAGCCTTGTCCTCATAGTGTCCATGTTACTCTTAATGGTAAGCTCCACATGATAAGAGATGCAGTCCCAACTACAACAATTTCATTAATCTCAAAAAATAAATTCCAAAATGTAATCTCTCAAACCACAAATTTTCTTATGTTCATGGTTTCAATTAGAAGAAAGAAATAACAACCACTCATCACCTTTATGAAGTCTCTTAACAATAGAAGAAAGAAAAGATAAAGAGACATACAAACATATATTTTCTCAACCTGGGTGAGTTGCATAACCAAGTCAAAAAATCAATTGAATTGATACCTTTTGGTCCATCCTATGGTCTCTCATGGATACCAACTTGAAAAAATTGACTACTTTTCCTCCCTAACCAAATGATCAAACATAAGTGGTTAACATGAGGATTGTCCATATATTTCACATGCATAAATCCAATCACTCATGTAGATGGGATGAAATCCCTCCACATGTTTAACATAGCTATAAAAAATCCTTCCACAACTCTATTGGCCATAGTCATTTTCAAGTGTAGTTTGTGTTCCAACCATTGGCCCTAATTGATGTAGCTATGCCCCTTGCATCCCCACCAACATAATCCTCCCATGCTAAGGTTGAGCTAGATATGGCAGTCAATTTTCTTTAATGAATCCAACACCTTCAACAACTAGTCCATGATATCCTACACAAAGACAATGACGAGTACTAGCAGTGACATGACCAACACAAGGTCCCACACAAGTTTCAAATTGTTGATAAGGTGTGGTTAAATTTACAAAAAGAGCACCTCATAGGCCCCCATAGGAAGCTCATAAAATTCCAATTTGGGCCTTAAAAAATCATAAATGTTTTGGGTGAAAAGTTTTGAACTGATTATTCCCCCTTTCCTTGGCTTACACTGAGTATTTAATGTAGAAATATTTTAACCACCTCTATCGGACACCTTAGAAGAAGCCAAGTAATTGGCTCCCTCAAAAATCAATGTTGGCTACATTGAAAATGCTACAATGGATCATATCATGTACACAAGATATTGAATACTTTCCAAAAACATAAATAACTCTATCAAGTTGTCAATGTAGGGCAACTCTTCAAGTGGCTCACCGATATCCAAATTCAGTAGAAATTTCCCCATCTCATGATGGAACTTGACATAGTGGATACCATTGCTTCCTGGGGGGGAGAGTGATCTAGGTGGATCTCAATGGCCACCCACCTCTTCAACTATCTCAATGGAGTCCCTATCTTCTTGGAAAATTTTCTTTGATTTTTGGGTCCCAAACTTTAGGGCCATTTTGAGGCCCTAAATGATGTTTTTTGGCAATTCAGGAAGCTTGGCCCTAGTGAAAGGTTGTATTCTTTAGATAGTTATTTACAACAAGCTATTGTGCACACAAAACATATATTGTATGCAAAATTTGTGGCCCCAAAAAGTTGATGTACCAATTAACCACATCGAGGCTCGTAAACCTTCTGTAATTTCAGTTTATAGGGTTAGTTGTTTTGGACTTTAGGGTTCTTTCTTTATGTTAAAGGACATTATTTAAATGTCCCATGATCGATTTTGTGAATGCACATAGCCACCACCTCTCTTTTTTTAGATATAGATACCACCATTCTAGCCAATTTGTGTTCTACAATATTCTAATATTTCATTTATTAATATAAGTTTGGGTTTCACCATATTATTGTAATCCTTGGTATATTCTCCCTTTGTTTTCCATTTACTTCCCATGTTTCATTTCATTCCTTATACAACCTCAATCAGGATTTCCCTCTAAATACTCCATGATTTGTTAATAATGAGGATCTCCCTACCATATATGGTTGTTACAACAATGCTCTACATTCCCTACACTGAATTCAAGACTCTTCTCATTTTTATAAAGTTAAACTTCATCTAATTTAAACCTCTTTCTTTTAATCCTCTACAATCTCCCTCTTCCAATCTACATTTGAACAAAATCATGACTCTAAGAACTACTCACATGTAACACATTGAATCCTCATGCTTCGACTTGAACATGAAAATTCAAGTTCTCATACTTGAAGCATATTGTGAAAGTCATCAATGCCAATGCAAAGATGACCTTATAATTAATACTTCTTGTTATAAGAGAAACAATATAAAATTGTTACTAACAAATATAAAGTTTTATAATTTTTCATGAATTGTGTGGAATGAACTTTAACCCATATTGAATGTGTCCCATGGCACACATATGCAAGAAAAATGATAGAATATCTCTATCCTATTGTTATGTTAAATTTGACTCAGTGAAAGAGTTAAATTTGTTAGGTTAACAATTGTGATTTTGGACAAATGGTCTGGGTAGCTCATGGTATTAGAACCCATGGATTGCATGTGATGAAGGCTTTAAAAAGATTGAGGATTCTCCATTGTAGTGTGTCAGAGTTGAGAAAAAGGCTCACTTAGCTAGGGCCAGGTGTTGGTCACCTTAGCTACTTTTAAGTCAAGGAATAACTACTTTTAAAAAATAAAATAACAATAGATCTATTGTTGTTTGGTTTTTACCTAGTTATTGTTTTCCACGGTAAATAATGTGTGTTGTCACTATTTGTGTAATTTTCTTTAAAAAATTTTTTTTTCTTGCATTGATTTAATTATTAACAAGTGGTATCAAAGTTGAACGATATGTGGAAAAGGGAAAGTTGCTACTTGATGAAGAAAGAATTGTAGTGTTGTCATGCCGCAAAGGGTCAGAGAACATAGCATGGGTGACCCACCTTGAGATGACATGAGATCATTACTTTAGCAAGGAGATACAGAGGCAAAGACTGAAGCCAACATAGATGAAAACTAGATTAAGATGTTAGTTGTGCTGAAGTGGCATGAATGTTGACATAAGTGCGACAAAAGAAGATGAAGAAGAAGAAGAACCTTGGAGATGAAATTTGTTTAAAATACATGTATATGGGTATATGACTGAAAGACCTAGGCATGCAAGTGATAGGGGAGGAGACATTTCTCCAAACAAGTTTAAAGGGGGGAATGTTAGGCTAAGCTTGAAATAGTGAAAAAATCAAAATTGTTTGGTCAAGAATGGTGATTTTAGGCAATGATTATAGTAGCCCATGGTATTAAAGCCCAATATTACATGTGATGAATATTTTTGAAGCCTTGAGGATTCTCCATTATAATGTGTTAGCGTTTGGCAGAAAGCATCAAGGAGTGACTATTTTTAAGCCATAAAATTATAATAAATCTATTGTTGGTTGTTTTTTTCCGGATCTAGTTTTTCTATTGGAAATCCTATATGTTATTATTATTTGTGTAATTTCATTTTAATTAGTTTATTTTTCTCTCTCAATTTAATCATTAACAATCCCTTAATAAATTTGAAAAAAAAAACAAAAACAAAAGGCTTTAACTATTAAAGTTAACCAAACTAACATTATAAATATAAAAACAACTAGTGAAATCAAACCCAATGAACTTAACAAAAACTACAAAACAGCAAGTACCTTGGCTTAAATATAGCTTAATTGAAGTAAAAATAATAAAGACAAAGATTTCATAAAAAAAAACAGCTAATAAATTATTGTATTTCCATCACTAAAAATTAAGACATATGATTAACTAATATTATTTATATTAATTGACAACACACACTTTTTTATAATTAAATTTATTAAACTATATTTTTAATGTAATAATAAGTATGGAGAAAAAACTATTATTCATGAAAATAAAAATGACAGAAAAAAAGTTAAATAAAAAAAATTAAAAATAAAAAGTTAATAACTAATAAAAATGGAAATTACTCAAAAAAAAACCATATTAATACCTTAACCCATTGACAATATGCATTTAATTCTTCTACAGAAGAGGTGGAAGAAGATTCACTTTCTGAGTCAGAAGAATATTCTTCTGCTGCTTGTTGTACAAATGGCCGAGGACAATGTTCAATGCTGTGAAGTGTAGAGCCACATCTGCTACACTTATCTTCTATTTTCACAACTAACTTATTCTTATATTGTTGTTATGATTTACTGCCTCGGTTCTTCTTGGATTCTTTGGCATCAGGACAAAGATTGGAAGTATGTCCTGTCTTGCCACATAACCAACAGACCATTTGTTTCATTCTTTCTATTTTATGTGACCTGGGGTGAATGTATGAAGGTTGGTAGTAATGTGTCTTGGGGGTATATTTGTACTATCCCCGTTTACCTTTTGAAGGCCACTTAGATGGCCGAGAAGGCTTTGACACACTTCTCTTCTTATCATACAAATTATATGTATTGATGAACTTATTTCTCCTTTGTGTTCTCTTTGCCTTTTTCTTTGATTTTCTGTGGGTAACCAAAGGATCATCTACTGTAATGTCATACTTGTTGCAGAATGATTTTGTACCAGGAAATCTATTCAGTTTTTCTATAGATTTGTTCATCTTTGAACTGGTACACAAAGTTATTAAAACTTTGGTAATAATGACATATATTTCTCCCCATAGGTAAACTTCTAAAGGCAGCTGAAAGACTTCTTGCAGCTTAAGGATATCTACAAGCTTTGATGGCAAAGCTGCAATGTATATTTGCTTCCACAAGAGATTCTTTAGATCTTTAACTAGAAAGATTCTCTGCATCCAATCACGATGAAAATCTTCAAACTGATTAATATTTCTACACTTTAAGTTCATTAGGATTAACTCATGCTTATCTGAGATTGTGGGCTCAGATCCACAAAAATGTTCTTGTATTAAAGCAGTCAAGGCACCAATCATGTTGTTTATTGGTGTCCCATCAGGATGAAACTCAATATCACCATTTTCATCCTTTAGCACTTCCTTTTCCATTTTCTTAATCATAGCTGGAGATGAATCCAATTCCCACCACCTGGCTAAAGTGCCAGTGAAACACTGAATCAGGGTTTTGCAAGATTCAAACTCTGATTTTCCTCCAACACAGATCAGTTTATACTCTGCTATCATTTGATCTAACATTTGTCTGATCTGTCCTGTGGTCAGATAGTCAATGTTCCATTCTTTGTGACTGCTGTCAAAGAATGTTTCTCTTGGAGGTATTTTACCCATACCATTCAGATCAGGAGCTTGGTATCTGGTATACCGGGATTCAAGAGGTTCATAAACGGGGAGTAATTGGGTCTCAGACTCATGGAAAAGTGAGGCTATGGTGATTTTTTATCCTTTTGGACTTTGAGGTTCTGTTTTAGATTGCGGTAATGACTGGACAACTTCTTTGGGAAAGAGGTGTGGAAATTTATCAGCTGGGCTTTGGATATGTACACTCTTTCCTTTATGCAAAAAGGAAGCTGGGATTGGCTTATCTGTCTTTTTTGGATGCAACTTATCAAAATTGTCAGACAATTTTGAAATGAGGCATCTTGTGGAGACAGATTCACTCATTACACAATTCTCCACTTCTTCAATTTTCTTCAAAGACTCTTTTGAATAAGCTTTAACCAATGAAGAATCATACTGTACAAAATTTAAAATACTATTTACATCATTTATAGAAACTTGAACTCTGTCTATCTGCTCTTTAACAAAAACTGTTTTTGACACATTCCTTTCTAACCCAGTGATTGCTGTGTTTTTCCAGTTAAGCTGTTCACTAGCTTTCTGGATTCTGTTATCCAGACCATGGGTATTATCATCCTTCTAAACTAAAGGTATGACTTTGGCAGAGTTCTGTGATTCCCCTATCACAATACCTTTAAAAGGGGGAAATGTAGTAGTTGTTTCAATACTACCACCATCTATGGCTGACCATGTATGTTTTGAAGATGATGCAGAAGAATCAGTCATCAACACATTTACAGACTATTTCTTATTTTTCCAAACATAGAAAGATATCCAAACATTTTTTTCTTCCATATACTGTTTCCATTATTTTGCATGATTTATCTTATCATCAACAGAATGGACGAGACCAAATGAATCGGCCTCAAGGTTATTATAAAGATCCCAATTCAACATCTGTTCCATCCACTTTGCAGGGACTTTATATTTTGGACATCCATCCATAAGAGTAAAAAATTTCTGCATCTCCATCACCGATGGATTTTTGCAGTCAGTAGGTAGATCTTTAAATTTGCATTCTGGAATCAAACTATTTTTCTGCTCAAGATATCCTAGACCATATCTTGGCACATTTGTAGGTCTCATGTTACTGAATATAGCAGTCAATCTTGGGTATTCTTCTTCAAGAGTGGGCAACTCATGCATCATGAGAAAATGTTTTGAATCATGTGGAAAAGGAATATCAGAACACTTTGGGTTGGGACAAGGACTGACAGAGGTAGAGGCTGGAGCTTCATCGGTCCTTGGATTATGATTCTCATGGATAACCATATAGGCAAGATGACTCAGGTTGACCAAACTTTGGCACTGAGGACATGAGACTTCGAGGGGCTGAAGGTTTACCAACTGAGCAAATTCAAACAGACTAACATGTTTACAAGAACTAGAAACAATAGAGGAGCAAGTAGTATCTACTACATCGGGATTTTTGTACAGGGGAGATCTTCGACATATTTCTTCATTCCTTCTCCTATCAATAGTAGATCTTCTGGGAAATGTTAATGTAGCAGAGGATTGGTTTTCTATGATATTGGCAGAAGTTATATTTTTGCAGAGATTGGCTTTGGATTAGGGACAACCCAATGTTCAGGAAAAGTGAGTTCTTCCCATTTGATAGCCTGGTGTTCAACTTTCTAATTCTTGGAATCAGTCATGACAATGACACTGGTTTTAGCATCTCTGCTTGGCGAATGGAGGACTGCAGGATATAAGGTGTTTGTGTGACGGAAAAACCCTCTGGTTTGAATAGAAATATTATTTCTTTTTCTATTCATATCAAACCCTGTGGTTTGAATCTGGAGTTGAAGGATATCTGCTATCGTTTCATCAAAGACATAAATGGGGAAATTCGAATAGGAGTCAAACCAGACCGAACCATCAGACAGGAGTGCAACTATTCCTCCAAACAATGAATCAGTGTATTTATTATGAGTTAAATATCTTACTGTGGATAGAACATATGTGTCTAGGCCCTTGTGAGTAAGAGCACTGATTCCAACCCTGATACAACCCAAATGCAAGAATTTTGTATCAAGTCTTCGAGCTTCTGCTTGAAGCTGTTTCGGATCTAACAAAGGGATAGACTGTACATAGTCAGAGTTCTCTTCTATAGAACAGATGGATTCTTTAATATAAATTCTTGTTGCAGCTTTTAAATTCCAGACACTAAGATCTGCATAGACTTCTGATGCAGATATCTTAGGGAGAACCCATCGGGCTGAAGGCTCAACCTCTTCACACAACAACTCTGAAGAATTTAAAACTCTAGTAGATGAACTAGCAAACATATTTCTGAGCGGATCTAGTTCCGCCTTTTCTTTCTCTTCTAATTCTATAAAAGAAACTAACTTTCTAAAAGAGTCCATTTTAATTTCTTAAATAAAGAGAAGTGATTTCTGAATACTGACCTTTTTACGCGAACCAGATAACCTTTCTGGCTCTGATACCAATTTTACACAGGGGCTTCAAATTGAAGCTTGCAACAGCAACTACAGGGGCTTCAAATTGAAGCTTGCAACAACAACTACGGGCTTACTAGCCTTGCAAAGTCTCTTCTTTATCTCTCAGATTCTTCTACACGAACCCATTCACGAACCTACTCTCACGTTCATGCATCTATCGACCTTCACTCACGGCTTCCTCGCCTTTCAACGGCCTTGGCGTCCCTCGGTGGTTTGGCGAACCTCTGGTGAACCTCGAATGAAAATGGGAGAGACAAATACTACCTTAGTAGACAATGATATGCTCAGAGCGACAAGTATTCAGAATGCAGAATGAAAAATTTCTCTCTTTATTGATTTCAAAAGGTATTACATCAGATTTCTGGACTCAGTATTTCTTTCCAGAGATCGACTGCACCAGCATTTACCAGACTTATGCTTCTCAATAAATGATATAGCTCACTGGAGGCTTCCTGGCTGTATGCAGACTCTGTCTCAGAAATTATAGCACACCAAACTTATGACCCAGACTCGATCTAATGATCTGGCCACTTTAGGTTCTCACCTGTGCCGAGCACACAGATGCGCAGGCTTCTCAGATTAGACTCTAAGACTTGGCTTCTAATCTTCTTGATGCAAGCAGATCGAGAATTACCTCGCAGTTCCAGAGCAGGAAGAGCTCAGACTCCGACTCACACAAAAACAAATGACTCTAAGACACACTAACTCCCAATGCCGAATGAATGAGCCTAACCCTCCTTATATAGGAAAAGAGGGGGGAAAACCAATTAATTCAGATCATCCTATGTCTATGACATGGAGGAGGAATCATTGCTTTCGAGTAACACCGAAGTGACATCTGCACAGAGATTCCTTTCTCCGGACTCTAATACGTGAAAGTGTGTGCAGTACACTGTGGATGCCTTTTAAGTACAAGGCCCATGAGAAAACATTAATTATTATATACACTGAGGATGCTTTTTAACTGGGAAAAGCCCTTAGGAAAATTCGGTCACTGTGATCCTGTGACTAGGAATCATTACATAGTGGAGGCTTTTGGTTAGTGGAGCCCACGAGAACCACTAGCACTACTTTCTGCTAGATCTCCCAAGATTTTAATACCAGGAAATCTATACTTTGAGAAAGTGGTGTCGTTCCAAGTCTTAGTATAGATTCGTCTTACAATCATGGGTTTATTTAGTATAATTTGGTGTTTTATCTTGGTCATTACTAACCATTGATGATGTCTATTCATATACATTTCTAGGATTGGATCATTTCCCATGTAAATTGTTCCAAACTGGCTTAGTTCTCGTACATCCTGGAATGGCATATGAAAGCATTCACACCTTCCAACTTCAACACACCAATTACACTTATTTTGAAAGAAAGACTCATATGCAACGAGATCCATTGCAGTTGAATTCAGACCATAGTCTTTCCACCATTCTTTAAACCATTGGGATTGTTGGCATGATTGCATTAGTCCGATGGCTCCAAATTTGAATTTTGTATAGTGAGTTTCGTTTGGGCCATCCTTGTTCATGAGATCCCACCATAGTATTTTGTACACTGGAAAATTATATACAGTGTCAGGAAAAATAAAATCAGGGTTATTACCTGGCCATTGATTGAATCGGGTTCAGGTCCAATGTGGATCTCTCATCCTGCTGATAACCAAATATTCATGATAGACTTTTATTCTATCACTTCCACTTGTATATGTGACAGTGATATCACAAAAATATTTTGACAGAGATTCTTTTGCCTCCCATCATGCTTTCATGCTGTGAGTGTACACCTTGTCATGAATCCATCGGCTGCTTTTAGGGTACACTCGTCTTTCTAGAACAAGGTGCTGTATATCATTATGACTTTGTAAGTGAGCATCAAGGACTTTAGTGTGACGGAGTTGCCAAGTTGGTCTCCATTCATCTCTGTATGTGGCCTATTTTTTATCATCAGGAATGGATTGCAGAATTTCTCTTTGATGGGATTGATCCCATTCTGTCACAATAACCATTACATGATCTTCTTGGTTATCTCCATGTTCTTGATGCTGGATGAATTCTCTGTTGAGAAAGTCTGGAAGATGATTATTTACACCCTTTATATGTTCTACCTTAAAATCAAAAATTGCAAAGAGTGCTTGCCATCTTGCAAAATTTGCTTCTTCTGGCTTCTTGATGTTCTTTGATAGAACCTTGCCTAGAGCAGCTGCATCAATTCTCAACAGGAAAAACTTGTTAACCAGATGAATAGAAAACTTACTAATATAGTTCCAAGCTGCTTTTACCTCTTTTTCAATGGTGGAATAATTCTTCTCAGACTTATTCCAAGTTCCGGAGGAGAATTGTACTATCTGTTCTTTATCTTTCCCATCTTTCTCATCTGGTTTTTGTTTTAAAACACCTCCCAAAACTATATCACTGGCATCTGATTCTACAATCTTGAAGGATTCTTCATCAGCAACATACAGGATAGGAGATTCTTTACATTGGCCTTTATTTTTCTTACTGCGTCTATGTGCTCCTTGGTCCAAGGCTTTAGATTCTTTCTTAATCTTTGGTTGAGCAGAGATCTGTCAGCAGCACAATCTTCATAAAAATTGCTCACATAGTTCAAACATCCAAGGAACCTTTGCAACTGTGTTTTATCCAGAATGACATTTGGAAATTTGTCTGCAAATTCCATTGCATGATTCTGTAGAGCAATTTGGCCGTTTTCTATTGTGTGCCAAAGAAATTTGATCTTGTTCTGGAAAAGTTCCATTTTCTTCTTGCTAAGAACCAGACCATTTCTTTTGACCAACTTCATGAAAATTTCACATGTTTGAAGTGGTCCTGCAATTTTTTTGAAAATATCAGAATGTCATCTATATATACAAGTAACCATTCAACATAGGGCTTAAAAATAGAGTCCATGACTCTCTGAAATTTTGAAGGTGCATGCTTTAAACCGAATGGCATGACATTCCATTCATAGTGCCCAACAGGGATACTGAATGCAGTTTTAAACTTATCTTGTTCTGAGATTGCCACCTGCTAGAAACCAGATTTTAAATCAAACTTGGAAAAAATCTTTGCTCCTGATATCCTTCCCAATAAATCTCCTTTGTGTGGGATAGGATATGTATCATCTGCTAATACATAATTAAGAGGCTTATAATTAATTACAAGTCTAGGAATTCCTCTTATCTGTTCGGATCTTTTATTTACATAGAAACCATAGCAGTTCTAAGGACTGCTAGATTCCCTGATCAACTTTCTGTCTAAAAGCTGGCTTATCTCCTTCTCACAGAGCTGTCTGTATTCCTTGTTCATTGGAATAGCTCTGGACTTGCAGGGTTTGCCTATATAATGTTCTTTGTATGGCAGCTCAACACAATGCTGCTTCCATAAGCCCTAAATACTTAATACCATAATACCATCTGTGCACATATAATATAATAAGTGTAATGATATGTCTCTAGTACTTTTTCTACATTAAATTATACTTATAATTAACACTTATTCATTATTTGATAACCCAAAATTAAATCTTATTGGTTTGATTATTTGGTAAATCCATAAAAAGAGGTGATAATTTTTTCCCCTTTCACTTCTCAAGACATCACTCTTAGTCTAATACTAATGATTCTTTCCCGGCTTTCTGCCCACCAGGACTTTCATCACTCATTTTCTAATTCTAATTCTTAATTCTTATTTGTCAAACAAAAGAAAAGGAAGAGAAATGGGAGACTTTTTTTTCGTCTGGGTCCATCGTTCTCCTGAAACCTCTACTCGTATTCTCATATTTGTTCCGTTTGATGAGTTGTTTTGGTTAAAAATATATATACCCTGCATTACTCACACCCGTGTAGGAAAAAATTTTCATTACATGGTTACATAACATTACAATAATATATATACAACAAC
Source organism: Pinus albicaulis (assembly GCA_034641835.2). Classification (NCBI taxonomy): domain Eukaryota; kingdom Viridiplantae; phylum Streptophyta; class Pinopsida; order Pinales; family Pinaceae; genus Pinus; species Pinus albicaulis. The sequence goes on from MU968307.1 coordinate 1,430,434, forward strand.
ATCATTATTATTATTATTATTTATTTTTAATTTTATTAAATATAAAAAAATAAATTTATATTTATTAATATATTTTTGGTTGAAAAAATTATATATATATATATATATATATATATATATATTATTGAATTTTAAGTAAGATTAATTATAATTTTTGAACATTTTATGTATATGCTTAAAAGGAGAGACCAAATTTTAGATCACTATAGTCTTATTGAGTTAAAAGGTCAAAATAGTATTGTGATAAACATTTTGAAAGATATATTGAATGTGAGTATAAGAGATATAAATAATGATGATGTATTTATGGTTTATTGGACTTTAATAAGGTAAGAGATTATTTAGAATTCTTAAACACTTTATTTCTATGCTTAAAAAAAGTGAGAGAAGTGCTTGTAGATCACTAGTTTTGTTGACTTAAAAGATCAAGATAGTAGTGTGACAAATATTTTGAAAAGCATATTGAATATGAGTATATAAGATATACAATCTAAAAAAAATGCTTTCCATCTTCAACGCCCCTATGACTCACATAGATTGCATGGTGTTTTGGGAATTGACTATTGCACAATTTCACTATGAAACTCATGAGAACTAGTTCTAATCTTGGCAATGTTCATTTTTTTCTTAGCACTACTCAAGATAGAAAGACAATTTTGGTTTTGGATATTGGGGTTGATCACTTCATTATAATATCATATTTTCCTTTTTTCTCTCCAACAATTTATTTCCTCCCATTTTCTCTTAAATTTGGAAGTAATAGTATTTTTTAATATTTTCTTAATTGTGTAAGATGAACTCCTCCTTTATTACCCAATGTTCCACCCAAGAGTAGGCATTCTTATCTCACCATAGCTTTAGTGAAAGATGGAGGTTTTGGCTAGAGTTAGAAGCAAGCAATTTTAGGAAACCTCCTTGAATCCATATTGTTTAACTTCTTCTTATGCATAAAATATCTAATCGTAACCACTTTTTTGGATTTGTTTAATCTTTCTCTATGATTCTTTAGATACACTGCAATCTCACACCTTACATCTATATAAAATAACACGAATAACAAGAACCTAAAAAAAAAACACTTTTTTTTAATGCCAAATCCAATAAATGCCAATTTACACATACTTTTAGACTTATAATAAAATTTTCAACATTTTTATGATAAATATAAATTTTTAGATTTTTATATAAAAAAATTATTCCTTAAAAATATTTTAAATAATATTTTAAAATTTAATATACCCCCAACAACATTAATTATTCTAAAACTATGAAATAATGATAGCGAGGAAAGGAGGAGCAACATGCGAGTAACGCTATGAAAGGATTATTATTGCTATTGATATAGTAGTATAGGTCTATACGGGGTCTGGAAAGAATTTGAAGGATACATATAGAGATGAAAATATCTTATAATTGACTATTGCGTTGCAGGCACCTCTAGAGTTGCGGGAGTTGCTATTCTTTCTCCTTATTCCCTTTTCAGGTTTCCAAAGTCCATTGGTTAGCTGAACCATATCTAAAATATTGTGGTGGCATGTACTGATGTCAAATTGTTACCAAAAGAATTTGGTAATATGCACTCCCTGAAATACCTCGATCTCGATAATTCCCAATGCTTACGAATGCTTCCCGATTCCTTTGGGTGCTTAACAAATCTCCAACACCTTAATCTCTCTTTCTTGGGTTTACAAATGCTTCCAAATTCCTTCGGTGGCTTAACAAATCTCCTGCACCTCAATCTCAAGGCTTCCTTTAGTTTGCAAATGCTTCCAAATTCCTTCGGGAATTTAAGTCACCTTGAATATCTGAATCTGGATATGTGCTCCAGCTTGAAAAGTATCGGATGAAACATTTAAAAATATCCGTTCTCTTGAATATTTAAGCCTTTCATGTGAGGCAATGTTGCCTAGCAAAGTTGCACATCAACAGTCCCTGGAAGAATAAGAATTATATCTGTTCCTTACAGATTTACAAGAATTGTATAAGGATATCAGAAACCTCAGCAGTCTGGAAGTATTTAAGGTAGGAAGCGATTCTTTGAAAGAATTATAGTGTTCAGTGGGCCACCTAAGGAGTTTGAAGAAATTGCAAGGAAATAAGTATTTCTAGAATTTACTGGGAAAGAAGCATTCCAAAATCACTATGGTTTTGTTGATTTAACAAGTCAAGAAGCTTGTTAGTATGGCAGATGTTTTGGAAATGAGAACAAATATGAGTAAGAGCCATTTAATTCAAGAAAAAATGTTTTTCATTCTTTCATTCTAAGGTGTTTTTGGAATACACCAATGCCCAATTTCACTTCTAAGCTCATGAGAATTGATTTTTATCTTCACAATGTTCATTTTCTTCTAGCTTTGGGCAAGACAGAAAGATAATTCTAGTTAGCAAGAGTAGGGATGATCACTTCCTTATAATACCCTATCTTCCTTTTCCTCTTTAGCTCTTTAGGATCCCACAACTTATCCTTAAATTTGGAAGTAATAGTATTTTTAATATTATTCTTATTCTCCAAGATGATGTCCTCCTTTATCCCCCAATGGTCCAGCCAAGACTTGGCATTGTTGTGCCATTCTTGCTTGAGACGATGGTGAAGGTTTTGATTAAACTCTTGAAGTTAGAAGCAATTTTGGGGAACCTCTTGGCTTTCATGTTGTAAATCTTTTTCTTATACATCAAATACCTAAACATGGTCATGTTTTCAATGGGGGAAAGCTAACTTCAATCAAGAATATAGGATAGGAAGTATTTCAATCGACTTACAATTTTTTCAAGCTCATAATAAGTTTTCCAACGTCCAATAATCTTTTTCTCAATGTTATAATTCGAGTTGAGTTGGTGACACTACTACACAAGGGCATTTTTGAGACATTTTTTTAAGACAAAAGAAATATTTTGTCTTAAAAAGTCACTTTTTATTTTAGTTATTTTATATTAAAATTTAATATCAATTGAATTGTCTTAAATACAAATTTTAAGACAAAAATAGTTTGAGACAAAACTTTATATTTAAGACATAAAACAATTTGAAACAAAAATATTTAAGACAAAAAGAATTTGAGACAAAAACATTTAAGACAAAAGTATTTTAAGACAAAACTTTATATTTAAGAAAAAAACAGTTTGATGCAAAAATATTTTAAGACAAAAGCAATTTGAGACAAAAATATTTTAAGACAATTTTATATTTAAGGCAAAAACACTTTGAGACAAAAATATCTAAGACAAAACTTTATATTTAAGACGATGGCGACTTAAGACAATGACAATTAAGACGAAACCCATTTAAGACAGATAGAAATTAAGACAAAATCATTAGCATTCGGAAGTTTGCATTGAAATTCCATGAGTGGATAGTGGATAATTATATTTTTTTATTTTTGAAAATAGATATTCAAACCACATGAAATTTAATCACGTTATATTTATTTCTTTTATATTATATTTTTCTTTTTTTATTAAACCACATTCTAAAAATATAATAAATTAATAGATAAAAAATATTATTTTTTGGTTGGCCACTCAAGGGGATTTGAACTTTGAATCTCATATTTTAACATAATACTTCATAACAAGGTGATTGTCAATTGAGTTACATTCCATGAACTAAAATTGTTTTTTTTTTTAAATATATGAAAAAATTTAAACTAGCAATTGCACCAGATGTTGCAAAGGAAACGTCCTAAGACATGAAATAGAGAAGAATCCTGACATATAAGAAATCATTGACTGATAAAAATTAGTAAACAAAACGCCATTCAAGAAAATATTCAATGAAGAAGGCTCATTAGGTAGAAGGGATGAAAATTTGGTTTTCAAATAGTAAATTGGCATTTGACATTCACCGATATGAAACATCAGATTATTCCAAAAATGTTATGGGCACAATAACATAAACAGATTGTTGGGGGTATAGAAATGATGCAGTTGAGTGAGTTGTGGAGGAAGTATATCCTGATGAAGGAGAAGGCAGTGGTCCTTGAGGGAGACAAGTTGTCAGCTTCAGAAGTAGGGGTTGTTGTAACTTAAATTTTGCGAGTTGCTTTTTTTTGGGTGTGCCACAACCTTGATCTTGCTGATAGTTCATCATTTGGCTGCTTGAATGTATCCTCAGAGAGTTTATCTGCTAGTTGATTGAGCTCATGATAAATGTGGGTGAAGGATGACCATTCTAGCTTTTAAATGCATGGCCAAATTTGAGACATCAGGGATTGAAGCTGCACATTCTACCTATAAAACTTGCATTAGCTCGGTCAACAACTATTTGAGATTCCCATCTCTTGCAACCTCTTCAAACCACAAGCACTTTCCAAATAAAGAACAACAAACAATGTTGGGAACTCAACCTTTAAATTGGAACTAGGAGCTAGTGTATGTCTGATATGAATGAATTGAAATGAATTTATATACAAAACACAGTGAAGAGCAAGAATAATCAACACATAAGGAGAAACATACTTTTTTAATGAGATCACTTGGAGATTCTATGATAATTTGAGTGGGATTTCCTTTAAAATTCCTACAAGATATGTTTCCGGTCGGATGTATGAAAAAACACGAGACATTATAGCTACATAACCTGATCTTGCAGGAAAAATGAATTGCTTCACCCATAAAACTTTGTTATGAATACCATTTTCATGTGATCTCCAGATGTGGGTAAAAGTACATTATATAAGAAAATAAAAATGTTCATGAACTTCCCATGAAAGTGATTGCATCGGTCGATTTTAAGTTTGTTGTTCCATGTTGGTCTCTCTACTATAGAGTTGTGGGATAGTTGTATCATGTGACTAAACTATATTCAATAAATACTCTTGCACTTACCCTGATATTTGAGGAGTAGTGCATTTTTATGTGCAACAGTATGGTCTGCGATCTCCTAATTGTGAACTACGTATAACATATCTAGTTGGATGTTACCCAAAGTTTTCCACAGGTATAACATACCCAATTTTCACCCTCTGAGGGTTGGCTTGCTCATGATCACAGACAGCTTCTCAGGAATGCTATAATCAGGCCACTTGCAGTGCTTCTTCTAGAGTTTAAAGGAAACACCTCCTTGTAGAAAAAATAAATAAATAAAACAAGAAAAAATCACAACAAAGAAAAGACCCTCTAGCGAATGTTTTTGAGGAACCACAAAGAAAAATACCCCATACATCCGTTTCTAGTGGAGGTTACTAGAGGAGGTTGGCGGGCAGAGGGTTTTGTGGATGTTTTCCTATTGGTGCTCTTATCGTTAAAATTCCCCCGATGCTCTCAAAAAAAGAAAGCACTGGTGTGGAAAAAATCATTGGCACACTGGACACCGTGCACTCCATACACACTCGCCCGATGCGTCATAATATAATAGAGCACCAAGGCCTCACAACTCGTCCGCGCCGGTGCATTATAAAACACAACGCCAACACCTAAACCACCTAGTGCGGTAGACAAAAACCACACCGTTGCATCATAAAAAACGCGCCAAAACACAAACTGACCGGTGCGTTTGTAGCAAACAGTATTGGTGCGCCTATAAACAACGCGCACCGGTAAAGGGTTAAATTAAAAAAATATTTACGACAAAAAACCCAGATTTTTCAGTTTTGCAGTGCTCCTAAGCTATCAATTACCAGTGCGCACGATACCATAGAACGCACCGATGCACACAGAACATTGGCACACCGGATAGCGTGCACGAAGTACACACACCGCTGGGGCGTCCAATTACTATAACGCACCGGGGCGTCAATACTCTTCTGCGCCGGTGCATCATAAAACACTGTGCCAAAACAGAAACGAGCCGATGCATTCTTCTCTAAGAGCATTGGTGCGCCAGAAACCACATGTACTGGAATAGCGTTATATAAAAAAAAAATTAAGGCCAAAAAACTGGTGCTTTGCGACTATTACACACCGGTGTTTTAAAATTATGCTACCCCGGTGCATCATCAAATTTTCGCGCCAAAACTTAAACATCCCAGTGCGTAGTTAGGGAAACGCCCCGGCATGTTATAAACAATGCGCCAAAATTGATACTGCTTGGTGTGGTTTTATGTAACTGCACCGGTGTGCTTGTAAAACCTTGCGCATCGAAACAGGGTTAATTAAAAAAAAATTACGGCCAAAAAACTTTATTATTCACTTTCCTCAGTGCTCCAGAGCTCTCAAGTCTCGGTGCTATTTCCTTATTTCTGAGCCGCCCTGACATCAGTGCTCCCATTGCACCCATTGCATGCACTTCTGCTCTGCATTGGCCACTAATCTCCAGCTTGCATTTTGAAAAACAGTGGGAAAATTTTATTTTCCAAATTTTACAACCAATATGCCTCCTCGACGGCGAAATGTATAGGTATTTTTCTAGTTTTTCTATAATTAAGCCTTTTAGTGGATTAGAAATTGAAATAAACTTAAAAATAACCATTAAAAAAGAAAGAAAGAAAATTGTCGCGTGGTGCGCTCGAACTGTTCGGCTCACACCGGATAGCGGTGTTACTTGTAAAATTTACAGGCAGCACCGCTATCGGTGCTAACGGTAATCGCACCATTTTCGGGGCGATGCCAGAAGGTGCCTCGAATAATTTTAAACTAAAAAGAAAAAAGAAAAAAGGCGGTGCACTCATTTATCCAGGCGCATCGTTGACCTCGGAAATCACAGTGCGGTGCGTTGACTTCATTTTCCGCCCCGGTTTATGTCAGCGCACCGCATTTTGCATTCCAAGAGGGTCAACGGTGTGGCCGGGTAAAAGACCGCATCGTCAACTATGTCATTGTCATGAAGTTGGTGTGCTGACAAGACTATACGCGCCGGGGCATATATTTCAAACAACGCACCGCTATTCTGAATTATATACAGTCCATGGTGCTTGAAAAATAGACATCTGCACTGAATCAGGTGCGGTCTATTTCATTAGGGGCCCCGGGGATGGTGCGCTAAAATATTAGGATGCATCGGCATCGGTGCGTGACTATTTTTATGGAGCACCAACTTGTATGTTTGTTTTTTTTTCAAAAAAAATTATATATGTATATTTATAAATACATTTCTGTTTAAAAAAAAAATAAAAATCTATTTAATATGGCAATGATTCAGAGAGAACCGGAGCAACAACAACAACAACAAGTAGAACAATATGACATGATTCGCCAATGGAAGGCGAGAGAGATGGAGAGAGGTGGATGCCCTCGCCCTATTACTGCAGATACCCAGGAGATCCTTATGCAGGTAGGCCTCCTCAAGTTCTATGAGGAGGCTATTTCCGGACTAAAGTCCCATAGTGTGCTTTTGAGACATCTTATCGGCAGGTGGAATGCCCACCGACAGGCTTTTCAGGTTGGTCCTGACCAGTGGTACACACCCACTGAGGAGGAAATTTATTTTATTATAGGACTATAGAGGAGAGGGGTGGATTTTCCCTCATTCCCAGACATGCCAGCTGGTTGTGTAGCAGGGAGTCAATTAGTTTACTCCCAGAGATACATTGGAGCACATGTACTGTCTCCTTCAGAGTTTCAGGTACCTGGAGGTCAGTTGCGTATAGGTGCTTTTGGTAGACAGGACGTGCAGTGCCTCTCTATTATTTCTTCGATCATTTTGCACAACACCAGTGATGGGCAACGCATTAGTTTCTCGCTTTTATATTACGTAGATTCTTTAGTACAATAGCCATGACTTGTCAGGTGGTTTGCCATTTTTTTGCTACAGTTTTGTGTGGCCTTAGATAGATGTCGTGCTAATGCACAAGGGGGGTCAACTTCTCTTTTGCTTCAGAGCTGTTTTGTTTATTTTTTAAGAGGTTTCCAGAGATGAGACCTAGTTTTGTTCGACAACCTTGTAGGTCGATGTTCAAGGCCCGGATGCACATGTGGGGGCAGATGATGCCCAAGAGGGGAGACACTATGTTTCCAGCAAGGATATCACATGATTCGTTCGACTTACTAGCCAGTGTTGGTGAGCTGCATCCCTTCATTATGGTCCCATGTCCTTATGCTGGACTAGATTGGCGAGGGTGTCCCAACATCCTCTTCACTCCTAATGAGCCGCCAAATGATAGAGGTAATATTACTGTTTTATTTATATTTATTCTAACATGTTCTTTAACTTGTTTTTATTAAATTGTGTAATGAAATTGTGTAATTATTGTTGTGTACTTGTATATATTTTGTAGACATTGGCTCTTTTGATGGTGATGAGATGCCGGATCCACCACATGATCCAGGTGTTGATCCTGATGATTACGATCAATAGATGGCTGATGCGCCAGAGGATGAGGCCGGTGGCACAGTAGAGAGACGTGATGATCCTGCGCCTCATGGTGCACCGGTACCGCCTTTTGCTAGGCGTGGTCGACCTGAGCCTAGATACCGGATGGAGTTGGGTAGCCAACTATGTGGATTGATTTCAGATGCATGCATCAGGCTTGCTCATTACAGAGAGATACAGGGCGATGATAGATTGTTATGAATGTGGAGAGGCATGCCGCGTGACATGTACGACCTGATGCGGCATGTCGTAGGAGCTACGATAGTTGTTACACGATTGAGGAGGATTGTCCGTAGCTATAGGTGTAATCGAGCTGCGGCACGTGATGGACAGTCCGCCAGCAGCGACTCAGATACATCTCGTGATCGTTCACCTCGCGGCATGCTTGATGATCAGCAAGAGGCTCCACTGGCAGCATCTGACACCAGTCATCATGGAGATGAGGCTGTACCATCGGCCACGTCCATTTAGTAGCCTGCAGCATCCATCATGAGTACTAGTCACGATCATCATGAGCAGGCTGGACCATCGACCGCCGAGGCTGTAGTACTATTGACTAAGCAGGCCTCCACTACTACTGCGCCTCATATTGATCATGTTATACTACCACCAGCGGATGCATCCATCAATATTAGTGATCATCATGACTGCGAGCAGGTTAGTTGACCCGTCGATCGTCGAGGTCGCACCAATGCGCATCGAAAGGTGCCGTATCCATTTGTACTAGTGTTATTGAGGTTGTTATACCATCACTCACGCTAACCCATGACATTTATACACATAAATTGTATATTTTTATATTTATTCGCTTATATATATATATATATATATATATATATATATATATATATGGTCCATGCATTTTATGTTCATGTTGCAGTTGTACTTAATTTTCATGTTGATGATCATCATGATGTGGCGCATATTGTTAGTCATGTTAGATATGTTCATTTAATGTTTAGCTTGCGGATAGATATGTATATGTGATAGGCGCATGAGTTATTTGACATTATATTGAGATGTATATTTGATGTTTGTGTTGTGATGATGTTAATATATAATGTTAATTTGATGTTAATTGAATGTGTTTATTAGTCGAATATGATGTTTGTACGAATGATCGTGATGATGTTTATTAATTAATTTAATATTATTAAATGACCATGATATTTATTAAATATTGTGTCGTGAATGTAACTGTAATTTAAATTTTAATTCTATGTAAAATTGTAAAATTGTATTTGTATTTGTACTAATTGTAATTTTAAGTGTAACTGTATGTAAGATATTTATTAATGTAAAATTTTAATTGTAATTGTAGTATTTAATTTATTCTGAAATGCTTGTAATTGTATATATGAAAAATTGTAAAATTGTAATTGTAATTCTAATTGTATGTAAATTTCACAAATTGTAATTGTATTTGTAATTGTAATTTTAATTGAATTGTATGTAAAATATTTGTAAAATTGTAATTGTAATTCTATGTAAAATTGTAAATGTAATTGTATTTGTAACTGTAATTTTAATTGAATTGTCTATAAAATATTTGTAAAATTGTAATTGTAATTGTAAATGTAATTGTATGTAAAATTAAAATTGTAATTGTAATTCTAATCGTAATTCATGTATGTGAAATTAATGTAAAATTGTAATTGTAATTTTAATTCTAATTGTAATTGTAATTTTAATTAATGTAATTGTATGTAAAATATTAATTTGTAAAATTTTGATTCTATTAATGTGAAAATTTTAATTGTATTAATGTGAAATGATTTTATTAAAATATTTAAATTTGTAAATTTGCAAATAATTGTAAAATAACAAATCTAGAATAAAACAAATTTTTGTAACATAAAGTTTAGAAAATAATGAAAATAAATTCATGTACTTTATAATTATCATTATTTTATTATGATCTTACATATATAAAGTTTAGAAAATAATGAAAATAAATTCATGTACTTTATAATTATCATTATTTTATTAAGATCTTACATACCAAAAAAAAAAAAAACTTTAAAAAGTCCAGTGTGCTTATCATCCTAACAGGCCCCGATGCGTCGTATTAATACAACGCACCGATGCATCACATTTCCGCGCACCGGAAACGAATAAATACAAATAAAAAAAACACAACTCTATTTTGTTTAAGTTAAAAAAAAGGCGGCAATTTGAAAAATGGGTGGCAAAATATTTTCGAAAATATAATTTGATAAAATAATTCTTTAAATACTAAACACTTTTCATTATTTCACTATTTTTGTTAAAAATTTTCAATCAAATTTTTGCAGGAGACAAACCTGGAGCAAGAGAGGACAAGGGCAATGTGGATGGTGAAATACGTTCGAACAGAAGTATTCAGATAATCAGAAACCAAAACTCTGGTGATTCAAGCCCTTTATCATAGAATTTCAAACCATTTCGTGATTAAATTTAATTCTTTTTTTTTTACTTTTTTCTGCAGTTTTTTTTATTTTTTCGTGCAGTTTTATCCATTTTTACCCTAAACCCTTCATTTTTTGTTTTTGTTTTTGCCCTTTCTTCTCCCTATTTCTATGATTTTAGAATTAGGGTTTTTCATTTTAGATTGACGTCCAACCCACAAGACGACTTGCATATTCGGATCCCAATCCATTTGGCCATTGCATAAATTTTTGAAAAAATGGATTTTTCTTTATCGGTGCGCTTTGCGTATGCCACCGCACTGGTGCTCTATATTATTACAGTGCACTGCGCAAGTCCTGTGTCATAAAAAATTGAAAACATTTTTTTTAAATCCGTGTGCCAAATCTGAAATAGGGCACCAGTGCTCTCTTTAACTATAAAAGCACCGTACGGTGTATTACACCGTTTTTGTGGTGCATTTATAATACCCCATGCACCGTTAGGTCTATTACACTGTTTTTGCGATGCATTCATAATACCAAACGCATCGTACAGTGTATTATACTGTTTTGCGGTGCGTTGTTAATATATCCACGCACTGGTGGCGATGCAGATTTCATGAAAAACGCATCGGTGTCTCGAGATTTATTTTCTACCTGAAAAGTTGAGAATTTATTTATAAATATATTAATGAATAATATGCTACATGTTTCAGATTGATAAAGAAATGACTGACAAGATATCAAGTAACAAAAATACTGTTAACACATCAAGAAAAGAAAAAAAGGCAAGGTCTTTGTAAATTCTTTATACAAAATATTATTTTTGAACTATATGTAACTTTAACTAATATGTATTGTTTACTATGTATCATGCAGAGCCACAAAATGACGAAGCTCGATATGATTATTTCTGATCTACGACCAGAAGAGCGTAAAAGTTTAATGGAAAAATTGCAAAAAGTTGAATAAGGTGAATGAAACAATACTATCGATCCAATATGAGTTTCTTTTTTTAATTATTATTAATAATATCCTTAAAATTATTAGATAACATGTGTCAAACAGTCTACTAATTCACATCTATTTAATGTTCTACAGGGACCAACAACTCAGAAAAGGAATGTTGTTCTAAGAAAAGAAAAAAAATAGAACATGCAAATGAAAATGAATTGCTTTTTGTCTCATCTGGAGTGGTGCCGGAAGTTAACGAAAGGGAGAAAAATTTTTACAAAAGTTTGAGGTATCTAGTGGAATGAATACAACAATGTGCTTCAATTGTAATATGTAATCATTGAATTTTTCGATCATTAGGTACAATAAATAAAAAATTTAGCATTAAATATTGATTTTCAAGAATTTTCTTGTAGAAAAGAAAAGAAAATGGAACCCATTCAACACATAAAACAGAACGACAAGGAAGAAAATGGTTGATCTCTAAGTTTGTGAGTAATTGTTACTTCCTTATAACAACTTAATTATATTTCATTTTTGTATTTTTTAAGTTTTTTTACAAAAATCATCATTGAATGTATTAAAATAGGTGATAACATACAAAGAAGAACCATCAAAGGAATTGATTGAAATTGGGGTAAGTATGGGTTGTGAGTATATGTTTGCATATCAAAAATTAATTGTGGAATTTGTAAGCATCTATCGATCTTCTTTTACTTAGCTCAGTCTATAATTAATAGAACACAAAAATATTTTTATATTAAATATATGATTTGTTATGGGGTATAAAATTTGCAGGAAACAAAGTATGAAACTGCGCCAACAGATGAAATCTTGAAAGATGGCAGTTACGCTATTTTGAAAGAATGTGTATAGTTTATGAGTCAATTGTTGCTATGGTACGTCATTTTTCTTTTCGATTTACATTGATGAAAGGCTATTTAATATTGGAATTTGCTGTATCTCTCACCAATGTATATACACTCATTTCAGTTTATTTTTATGTTTGTAGATGGAAAGTGAAGAAGAAGAAAACAATCAACGTCGTGAACACAACATTCCTGAAAATAATCCAAGTCATGGAAGTAGCTCTAGCAGTGATAGCAGTTCAAGTGAAGAATGATGATCATTATGTAATTTGGATATCAAAGCAAGGCGTTTTATTTTTTGAAATATGTCTGTGAAATCAGACATTTTGTTTAATGTAATGGACATAGTGTCCCAATTGAAAGACAAAGGGATACGAATAATTGTCCCATTTTGTATGATAAAGGCCGTCTTATATATATATATATATATATATATATATATAATCATAAAATATGTTTTAATTTATTCTATTGCGTTCTCCATTGTCGCTATTGCGTTCTCCATTGTCGTTCTCAAATGCACTAATAAAAATTTAATTCATATGAATATTGTTATAAGATTATATATATGTGTCAACTTTTGATGAATAATGAATTTAAAAAAACCACAATAATTCTGATATGATATAACAAATTAATCCAAACAGCACATTCAAGTGCATTAATAAAAATGTAATTAATATGAATATTGTTATAAGATGTGTCGACTTTTGATGAATAATGAATTTTAAAAAATCACAATAATTGGACTGTCAGAGGTGGATGTTTCTAAAAAAACAAAATGAAAACCGGTGTGTTTATGTGTCTATACGCACCAGTGCATTTACGATTCTATGGGCACCAAACTAATACCGATTCCAGTTATAAATATTGGTGCATTTGTGTGATACTACGCACTGGCGCGTTTATGTATCTATAAGCACCGGTGCATTTATAGATGCCATGTGAACTGCACGAATACCGATACCAATTATAAATCTCAATTCCTTTCTGTGATACGGAGCATCGGTGCCTCAGAAAGATACACGCACAGGTGCGCTTATACGACCTATGGGCATCGCTCAAATCCCAAGACCAATTAGAACGGCCCCATGTGTTGTATCACCAACACCAGGCCCGATGTTGTTGTTTTCCTTAACAACCCAGTGCATTCTCCTTCGACCGCCCTGGTGCGTTGTCTACTGATACGCACCGGTGCGTTAAAACCTAATAAGAGCACCGATGATGTGGTAGCATATGTTATTTTGACAATTTTGGCCAATTTTATAACACTAAAAACCTCCTTTATAACCTCTGCTAGAGGGTCTTTTCCTTGTAGTGAATGTTGTAAATATTTAGTTAGACAACAACTAACAATCCTCTTGAGGTGGAAAATTCCAACACAATTGAAATAAGTGAGACAACTCAAGGTATTGCAGAGATAAATCAGGACAATTGTGCAACTTTTTCAGGGATGCAACAAGAACTTTTTCTATACAAAATAAGAAAATATTTGCAAACGAGAAGATACCATAGTGGGCATGAACAAGAAAAAGAACCAAATAAATAACATTAAATAAAGGAATCACAACCACAACTCCAAACAGGCTTCTCTAAAACACATACAACTGCAATAAATCCCACTGAAGCTTACAAATTTATCAAACCCTAACTAACTAACAAATTCAACAAGTCAACATGCTACAATTTGTTGAGTCACCCCCAAATCAATTAGTAATTATCGCATGAATGTACGTTTGTTTGTAATTTTATTTAAAAGGTTGAAATTCTCTCAAAAGTGTATAGAATATATCCAAGAGTTAAAAAAATGGAAATTTTTCCTACCTCCACAAGGTATCATCACACCCGGATAGGTGACAACATAAAAGTATAAATCTTCTACCTCTAAGTCTCAATGGCACTTCAACATGTCAATAGCATACTTGCAACAATTCTTAATGAGTTTTGTCTATTGGCTAAACAGATGTACATCCATCCATCCATCCAAAAATAAATATCTCAATCAATCCAACACCATACATTGTGCTAAATAGTTCATCATGTTATTTCAAAGATTACAATTTGGTCTTATATTAGCTCACATATTCCTTGAATATTTGAAATCCAAACTACCTTAGAGAGTAGACCAGAAAGATTTTTACTCTAAAAGACAAAAAATGACAACAAACTAAAATAACAACTTTAACTCTAATCAAGACACTTCATTCTTAGCAACATGATATCTAATGAAGATGATACATGGAAAAAAAGGCTTCATATATTGTCTATCACATGTCAAATCGAGTGAAAAAACACATGAACAAAACACATCAGAAATAGGGTTCATATATCAACTTGTATTCTATGGTTTCAAACCCTTCTTGTCTCCTTCAAGGGGGTTTCTTGAGGTCTTAAAAAAGGCTTCCTTTTTCTAACCAAATGGATTGTTTCTTTCACACATGTATGGAAATGTACTTTATAAATCATATTGTAATAGATTCATAGGATGATATTATTGGTATTAACTACACCTTATTTGGAGACATCATTTTTATTGTAGGGGTTGGTACCTTTCTATTGGATGTGGTTGGTGATGTGAAGACTACTCAACTCCTAGTAAAGATTCATACTAACTCTAACAAGCTTATGGATGCTTGTTTACAAAGGGAGACCCCTCTAAGCTTAACTCATTGGATTCTTTGTTTTTTCATGCTAATTATTGTTCTCAACTTTCCTTCTCCAAGGGGTTGAGGCTATTTTCTTCATTTATTTTACATGGCCCAGTGAAAGAAGAAGAATGGAGATTATCTCCACATTTTTTCCATTTCGCTAAGTTACAAATAAAAAGAGTCAAATTCTATAGCCAATAGACTAATAGTCTCTTGATACACCTTTAGTGAGCTATGCACAACTCTCACCTATCATTGTAGCTCAATGAAATGACATATAATAGCTCCAAGACACCATTATAAATGGAGTAGTTGTGAAGCTGTTGTTAAATGATCACCTCGGGGGAGGGGGATCTTTTGGTGTATTGAACGGGGCAAGGGGACATAAGAGTAGCATGGATGGGTAGAAATGAGAGGTTTGATCATGGTTTACTGAGATCTATAATCCTAACATTAGAGAATGAGAAGGAGCCTTAGGGCCTTATTTCACAGGGGACATGGGACCTATAGGTAAGGTAATGAGAGAAATTGATAGGGGAACCCCCAATAGTTGTGACAAGGGGATTAGGGGCCGCATTATCACAACCCATACGCACTTAACCCATAACCACTAAAGTCCCTATCCCTTTAACCCCAAATCCACAATCCCTTAACCCCTACACTCATAACTCATAACAAATTAACCCCTTGATCCCTTAAACCCAAAGCCACTAACCCCTTAACCCCTAACCCCTAACTTAGAATCCTTGAACCCCATAAACCCTAATCCCATATCCTCTTAAACCTTAACCCTTAACCCATAAATCCTAACCCCTAAACTCATTAACCCCTAACCCCTTAATCCACTGACACCTAAATACCATAACCCTTAGGCACTTAACCCCTAAATCCCCTAACATGTAAGCCCTTGATGGTTAATCGTTAACCCATAAATCCCTTAACCACTAAGCCATTAACCTCTAACCCTTAAACCCCCTATACCTCAACCCCCTAACCCCTAAACCTCATAAGACCTAACCCTTTACCCTTAACCCCTTGCTCCTAAACCCTTAAACCCATTAACTCCTAGAACCCCTTATCCTTTCTCCCAAACCATAGGTTCTCCAACACTAATATTCTTGGGCATATTATGATTTTTCCTGCTAACTGCTCCAAATAAAATCTCTAAGAACTAGTAGGGTCCAAGGAAAAAAGCTACAATGTCCCTAAATATGATCTACATGTTATGGACAATCAAATTTCCCCCAAATATCCTCCACGTATTTTCCTTGGTGTATTGGAATTTTAAAAATACATAGGATGCCACAAGTAATACTAATCATAAGACTCAAATTTCCAAATGACTAGGAGGCCTTAAAAATAAAAAAACATCTTAACTTACACCTAAAATTACTAAAATTTCCTATCCTAAATATGAAATTAGAAATTCTACAAAATTTTAGGGCAACAAGGGAACCAACTTCCTCTTCTATAAATCTCTAAGATATTCTAGAGGAGAAATACAAATTTTGAAATAAATTGTTGAAATTATGATCTTGCATCAATAGCTACCAATGTATCCTTGTAGGCCACCCCCTTTAACAATAGTAATACCAATGTCCTTTACCTAGAAGGAAATCCTTACATAATTCTCTCTTAGATCCTATCAAACATGAATTTTTTTAGTAAAATGGATGTTCACCCTACAAGATTCTATGCTCATGGCCTAAGATAAGGCATCCCTCTAAGTCACCCATGACTATTGCATTAATGGTACACTATTAAAGAGCAAAAAACTCTGAATGGATCATTCTTTGTGTTGAGTTTCATGGACAGTATGGGAGAGTTTTTTGATCAAAATTTGTAATTTTTCATCATACTTATGAGAACTTTCTGCAACCATTTTCTTAATCTCATTTAGCTTAGTGATTTTTTGTTGTTCAATGTTTAGCCTCTATAACTTAGATATAAATATCGCCTTTAATTCGTCTAAGGCCTTAGCTACACCCTAGGGATAAATCTATATGAACTTCATGCACCATTAGAGAAGCTTCCCCCACAATGTGGTTATGAACTTTATCAACTTCGAAACTAGCACTACAATCCTTTTCACCCTCCAAATGAATCCACATAAGGATCGTTGTGGTTTTTCATCTCCATCACCATTCATAAAGTTCTTGGAACTACTATAACGATATCGTTTGTTGGGTTGTTCACTAAGATAAAACCTTATGGACATGTTTGAATAATTAGGCCTACTCCCCCACTTGAACTAAAATTTAAACATAACATATGCCACTTATACTTGTATTCCCACCTTCATTTTGTTTTCACTACTACTATATCCCAAACTAATAAGAAAAGGTTCTTTCAAGTCAAAAGTAGAATAAAAAGTTGGGATTACCTCTAGGATTTTAAAATTCATAGGGTGGTTGGTTTGGATTGGATCCACTTTTCTTAGGATATATCATGTCTACTACTTGACCTTCCTCTAGCTCAAACAATTAGAGCACATTATTAAGTGTTTCTTCCTCTTCTTTCTTTATGATGACATCTCTCTCCATAGGCTAATCAATACCTTACAAACCAAGGCTTCCTTTTAGACAATCATGATCCATCTAACTCAACGTGCTCAACTCCTTGTGCCATCACTTCTTTTTTCTCTTCCAAATTTCTAGACATATTCTCCCCACCTATTCTTCTCTCCAAGCTCTTTCCAATTATTAAATCCCCATATTTGAACAAATGTTTTGTATTCTCTTGACACCTTTTAAACCTTTTGAACTCTTTTACTTGTGCCTATATGTTTCCATCCTCACTAATACCCATTTTCATTACTAAAGTATTGTGATGAATCCCCTTCGTTCTATTCATCCACCACTTCTTAATTATTGCATTTTGATTAAAATCCTATTTTCCCTATTTAATACGTGTGCTTACTCCATGGCACCTTATTCCCTTATTTATTCAATATCAGTCAATATATAAAAAGGGTGAAGCAATTTCACATCGATCCCATCAAGTCCTCCATACAAAGTATATCTCTAATCTTGAGTTTTTGTTGAAGTTCCATTCCATGTCGTCTGAAAATAACATGAGCAATGATTTGCTGAGCAATTGCAGCAAGCAGTTGGTGATTGTCTTCTATTGCGTATTATTTCTCTTCATCACTTCGATCACATCCTAGAAAGGGTACAGGAACAATTAAGAAACACTGAATGAGACTGCCAAGGCTAGTTAATCTCCACCGGTGACAAATGCACATACGATCCAAATGTGAGCACTCACATCTGTTCTGGCATTATCGACGACTCCGGAACGAGCACCTGCAAGCCAGGCATGCCTCTGCAAGGAAATAACCCCCCTTCCAAGGATGTCTGCAACACCGACACTGGAGCCGAATGTTGCATCTCATCCTGCCGTTACACCACATAAGATTTCTCTCCTGTAATTTATTCTCACATGCCTGCGATTCTCACCCTCAATGACTCTAGGACGTTTTCCCAACCCATCAAATTAACCGATTCGAGATGCTGGGTGATTTCTCTATTAAGGTGAGTGATTCTTCTACTAGTTTGATAGCGATAAATGAAGTCATGATTAGGAATCGTGCACTCCTGTGCCATTATTTATGATTTTTGGAGAAGTTGTCCAACCATTTTAGCCAATCATTAAAAACTGACTCCTTCATATTACTATTGCTTTAAGATGAAATGGGAATTCCTCTCAACCTATTCAATTCCTGGAAATACTACTTAATTTGGTACATAATAGGCTCAATTCTCATTACCAGATCTCTTAGAGAATTCAACCCCTCCTTGCAGCAAAGTGCACTTCTAACGTGATGGAAAATTTGGTAGATGGAAACGTCAATGCTCACAACAATAAATCTAGAGATGAAGCCAGGATCATGAGGCCACATGATGTGATTTTGTGAGTAACACAGATTCAGAGTGCAGAGGGGGAGTTGTCACATGGTGTCCCTCCCTTGCGTGTCTGACGCATGTAGTCTATAAAAAATAAAAAATGTGTCACTTTGTACGACAATGTGGAACATGCTTACTATGCCAAGGTTGTTTTATGGTGGTTTTTTTGGAATGAATAAACATTCCAAAACCAAGAGTGAAGTGCACACTAGCTTCTCTTTTCATTGATACGTGCTTTGATAGGAAATCATTTCATGATTGATAGCTAACTTCTCCTGCTTCTCTTATGTTTTTGGTATTTGACTTTGCATATTTCCTAATTATGTGGCTTGGTTAACAAATATATCATGGATAACACTCTAAAATTCACCCATAGTTCTAGTTAACAAGATTATAATGTCAAATTTTGCATCAATCTAGTAATAAACATTAAAATACCACGATACGAAAGGTTACCATAGAAAATATAACACTGTTAAGCTTTCGACTAACTCAAGAAATAACAATACTCGGAACTACCAATACAATTGCTTGAGATAATGCAACCACTTCAGCGTTCAAGAACCATTATAATAGAACTGTATGATGCCAAATGTAAGACACTTTCTTTTTTTATTCGAAGTGTATTATGCAATCATAAAGAGTAGCAATGAGAACCATCCAAATGTGATGCCAAGGGGCAATGATGAAACTTTGAAATATAACATGTCAAGGGGCAATGATGAAAATTTTAAACATAACATGTGTCTTAAGTTGTATTTAGGTTTAAGAATGCGTCTAGTAAATTTATCGTTTCCATAACATATTTATAACACACGATGTTATTTCAACCATTAAAGCAACAATTAAACTCATGAATAACATTGGAATCCTGGATGTGGAATGTAAGCAGTGGGTGGTGATCTTAGTATGCAAATTTTATTTATAACATACGATGTTATTTCAGCCATCAAAGCAATAATTAAACTCATGAATAAAAATGGAATCCTGGACATCGAATGTAAGAAGTGGGTGGTGATCTTAGTATGCAGATGTAAAGTTATATATGAGAAGCATTCTTGCACCCGTGGGTTGTGATCTTAGTATGCAAATGTAAAGTTATATATAAGAAGTATTCTTTCACCTCTGGGTTAAGATATATCTATTTATCCTATATAAAGAAAGAAAGAAAATATTTTTAACATCAATGAGGCTAAAAATAGCCTAGGAGACAGATTGAGTAATTACAAAATCTTCCAAACATATGCACTGTTGTAGAATAATCTCAGGTACATTTGATCTCTGGCATGTGTTTATTTTTAAAGGAACGAGTTCCCAAGACCCAGAGATCTTGACCTTGTTGCGATTCAACAAGATGATGAGCTTAGTGAAAAGTAAGCACCTTCACTAAGTGGGGCCCGCAGGCTATTTTTAGGTGTATGTCTATTTTTAGACATGGTGAGCATATTTTATAAGTTGCAGGATGCTATTTGTAGATGGTTGGTCAAATGTGAAAAATAGATGAAATTCTATTTTTAGAATATTGGGCGAAGTCTATTTATAGATCGTCAATCTAAATATAGATGCATGTCGATTATTATTAGCCCTTAATAATAATCCGACAATAAATATCAACTTATTCTCTTGGAGCACTTTATTTCAGTGAACAGATTTGGAAAATCAGTGGGCTGAAGGAATTACGCAATTCCTAGGGTTATTGGTGGCTCATGCATGAAGGACTCAGTTAGAACTAAAGTGGAAAAGTTATGACAGAGTTGGAAGAGTAGTTACAGGAGTTGTTATTTAGTTTAACTCAGTTAAGTGAGTTAAACTCAGTTGAGCTAGTTATATCTAGTCTAACTAAAAGACACACTCAGTGAGAGTTTAGTGAATTAATTATTTAATTAATTCATAACTAGAGACTCACTTGCAACTGAACAAATACAACAGTTAACTACTTGCATGTCAGTTCCAGCGGAGACCCAGTGGAGAGATAGGTGAAAGGGTGAGATGGACTATCTGTTGTGACTATAGTGATGCATTCAATGCATATGACGCACATTGGAGATGCCAATGAGGATTGCACAGTCAAGGCAAGGCCAATTCGAACGTCCAGTGGTCTTTCAAATGTCATCATGGGCAAGGAGGGCAGTCATTGTGAGGGCAAATTGGTGTATAGATATGCAAATTTCTGCACAAAGTGCAGAATATTGCTGGTTTCAGTTATTTGGGGTACTAAGCTTTGTATGAGAATATTACATGATCCATTGATATACATTATATATGATAGTTAGGGTTTTTAGCTTTAAGCTTTCCTGTTAAACAACTGTGTTTATGTGCGATTGATTTTCTTCACATGTGTTTGCAATTGGCGATTTAATTTCCGCAAAATTTATAGTGGAAGGATTCTATATTTAACATAAGATTAATTTTTTAGATCAGAAGAATATGGTAATACATCAGTATTAATAAATTTCTACATGGTATCGAAGCAATGTTAATCACTGGAGATTGCAATTGTGAAGTGGTGCTGAGTTTTGTGCTGGTGGACAATTCGAATTTGCTGCAAAAATTTCTTGGTGCGACAGTTGGGTATTAATTGAAATGTCTTTCAATGGGTTGCAATTGGAGTATGCCCTTGAGGGTAGCTTGAATTACATAGCCTGGAAGGATAGGATGGAGGCGGTGCTTGAAGATAATGGACTGAAGGAGTTCATCGATAACGATGTTCCTAGGCCTACTTCTAGCAATGCTGCAGTAGTTGATGCATGGAAAAAGAAGGTAGCGAAGACAAGAAGAATTCTGTTGGAAGGTGTGAAAGACCATATTATGTCAAGCCTTCACGGGAAAGCCACTCCATTTGCAATGTGGAAGGCTTTGACAGATATTTTCCAAAGCAGAAGCGACCATAGGAAGTTGGCACTGAAAGATAAGCCCAGAAAAATCAAAATGGAGAAGGGTGACAATATTCCAAAATATCTCACGAAGTCTGTCCAATGTAGGGATGAGATGGGGAGTGTGGGGATTACAGTTGCGGATGATGACTTGGTGAGCTTGGATCTCCTTGGGCTTTCGAAGAGTTGGCACAACTACGAAGACTCTGTCAATGGACAGGAGAAACTGTCGGATTGGGAGCGACATTGGTCGGATCTTGTGCAGGAGAAGATAAGGCGGAATACCAGGGATGGCTCTTCATCGAATAATGATGATGAAGAGAATTTTACTTTGGCTGAAAAAGCAAGGAGAGGGAAGGGGAAGAAATCCCATCCAAAATATGAGGCTAAAGGCAAGAAGCTGGATTTGTCCAAAGTGAAGTGTTTTCACTGTCACGAACATGGGCATCTCACCACTAACTGCCCATAGAAAAAGAAGACCACGAAGGATGCTAGAGCTGCAGTGGGTTAAGCCTTAGCCTTGCAATTTGAACTTGATTTCTCCTTGGTCACATGCTTGGTTTCAAGCTCAATGGGATCGGTGTGGTATCTTGATAGTGGTGCTTCCTTCCATATGACGAGAGATAAGGAGTTGTTTAGTGACTTGGAGGAGAAGGATCTCCAAATGCATATAGAGATGGGCGATGATGGTAGATATAGTGTGACCGACATTGGAATCATTACCTTTGAGAGGGAGTCAGGTAAACCATTTCTGTTGAAAGATGTTATGCATGTTCCAGGTTTGAAGAAGAACTTGGTCTCGGTCGCTATGTTGGAGGAAAAAGGTTATGACGTTGTTTTCAGTGAGCCGACATAAAACAATGGGTCAAAACAAGAGGATAGGGATTCTAGTTAAGAATCTCTACAAGCTGGAGGTAGATGGATGCGCTAAAATGATGGGAAAAGTAGAAGAAGTGGTGAGCCGGGATGAGGGAGAATTATGGCATAGGAGATTGGGCCATCTTCACCACGGCGCCTTGAAGATTTTGCGACAGATTTCTACTAGACTTCCCAAGGGTACTCTTGCGCAGTCAGATCAGTGCAAGGGATGTACTATGGGTAAGTTTGTGAAGACCACCTTTCATGAGAAGGAGAACTGTGCTTCGGTGATCCTAGAGAGAATTCACACAGATGTGTGTGGACATTTCTTGGTTGCCTCAACAACCAAACATAGGTATTATGTTATTTTTGTTGATGAATATTCTCGTAGATGCTGGATCTTCTTCATGCAAAAGAAGATTGAAACATTCTCAAAGTTCTGTGAGTTTAAAGCATTGGTGGAGAAGGAGTCGGGGAAGTAAGTGAAGGCTCTACAGAGCGATAATGGTGGTGAATATATCTTTAACGAATTCAAAGACTTCTGTAGCAAAGAAGGATTTCGAAGAGAACTCATAGCGCCTCATAACCCACAACATAATGGGGTCATGGAAAGGAAGAACAGAACAATCATGGGTGCTGCACAAGCTATGCTGCATGACCAGGGCCTACCGATGCAGTTGTGGGCGGAAGCATGCAACACTGTGGTTTATGTGAAAAACCGTTGTCCTCATAGAGTACTTGGCATGAGTACACCTGAAGAAGATTTTACTGGTAAGAATCCAGATATTTCTCATTTGAATATTTTTTTCTCATCTGTTTACATTCATGTGACAAAGGACACCAGGAAGAAGGTGGAGCCGACTGCAGAAGTTGGGATATTTGTGGGGTACACAGAAACACCCCATAATTATCGTGTGTATTTTCCGAATAGTCAAATGACTGTGGTGCGATGGGATATAAAACTCAATGAGGTGAAAGCCATGAAGTTGTCGCTTGAAAGGGAGGTACACTTGCATGTAGAGGAGGAGCTAATTGTTCCCAAAGATGAGCCTCTAGATGTGGATCAGCCACAGGAGGAGATTCATGGAGTGGAGGAGTCCACTCATGCAGAACCAAACATCAGAACAAGCAAAAAGCGTACCACAGAAGCTGAGAGACTGAAGCTTGATGCGGCAGAAAATGCAGGAGTCCCTACAACACAACCCAAACAGAGACATTCACCTGACCGATTTACTGGACACATGGCTCTTATGAGCAAGTGTATCATGACAGAGCCATATTATTTTGAAGAAGCAGCGCAGGAGCCCACATGGGTAGATGCCATGGTGGAGGAGTATGACTCCATTGTTAGAAACAATGCTTGGGAGATTGTTCCAAGTCCGGTGGGTAAATCAGTGGTAGGTTCAAGATGGATGTACAAGGTAAAGCAAGTTGCTGATGGGAGCATCGAGAAGTATAAGGCAGGATTTGTTTCTTGGGGCTTCTCACAGGTCGAGGGGATTGATAATGAAGAAACCTTTACACCTGTCGCACGGTATTCTTCCATAAGGACCATCCTTGCTCTCTCAGCGCAGATGGGTTGGAATATTCATCAGATGGATGGGAAGACTGCGTTCCTTAATGGGATCATTAAGGAAGAGGTGTACATCTGAAGAAATTGAGATCTTCAGTAGCGAGTCGCATGTGTGCAGACTCAAAAGAGTGTTGTATGGGCTGAAGCAAGCACCCTGTGCTTGGTACGCACGGATCGACAACTATTTCACTGGACTTGGCTTCACTAAGAGTGAGGCGGATGCAAACCTATACCAAATTGTGGTGGAGGGTAAGATTTTAATCATTGTTCTTTATGTTGATGATTTAATACTAACAGGTGATGAGAAATTGATACACTCATGCAAGGCAGATCTTGTAAAGGAGTTTTAGATGAAGGATTTGGGCCTCCTTCATTATTTCCTTGGATTGGAGATATGGCAGCGAGAAGGTGAATTGTTTGTGTCTCAAGGCAAGTATGCTCGGGAGATACTTGGTAAGTTTCACTTGGAGGACTACAAGCCCATGGATACTCCTCTTCCAAGAAATTGGAGGAAAGAGGATTCTACATCAGCAGAGCTAGTGGATGCCATTGTTTATTGACAGTTGGTGGGTTCGCTCATGTATTTAGTTAATACAAGATCGGACATATGCTATGCGGTGAACCAACTTAGTCAAGTGATGGCTAAGCCTACCAAGCGCTTTTGGAAGGTAGGAAAGCATGTCATGAGGTATCTCAGTGGCACATATGAGTATGGCTTATGGTACAGACAGATGGATGAGGTGAAGTTGTATGGCTTCACAGATGCAGATTGGGCGGGCAGCCCAACGGACAGAAAGAGCACATCAGGAGAGGTTTTCAGTATCGGATCTACAACAGTTTCTTGGTACAACAGGAAACAAAGATCTGTGGCACTTAGTTCAGTGGAAGCAAAATACATGGCAGCAAGTCAAGCTGCATGTGAGGCTATCTAGATGAGGAAGATCCTAGTCGGTTTGTTTGGTTCTCATTTAGATCCTACAGTGATACATTGTGATAATCAGAGTTGCATTAAAATATCGATTAATCCTGTGTTTCATGATAGATCTAAACATATTGATATCCGGTATCATCATATCAGAGATTGTGTGCAGCGGAAGATCATGTTGCTTCAGTACATTCCTACAGAAGATCAGGATGCAGATATTTTGATGAAGGCACTCAGCAGGAGAAAATTCGAATACCATAGAGGCAGGATCAGGGAGAAGGATAATCCCTATCTTGTTGAGAGGGAGTGTTGAGATTCAACAAGATGATGAGCTTAGTGAAAAGTAAGCACCTTCACTAAGTGGGGCCCGCAGGCTATTTTTAGGTGTATGTCTATTTTAAGACATGATGAGCATATTCTATAAGTTGCAGGATGCTATTTGTAGATGGTTAGTCAAATGTGAAAAGTAGATGAAATTCTATTTTTAGAATATTGGGCAAAGTCTATTTATAGATCTTCAATCTAGATATAGATGCATGTCGATTATTATTAGCCCTTAATAATAATCCGACATTAAATATCGACTTATTCTCTGGGAGCACTTTATTTCAGTGAACAGATTTGGAAAATCAGTGAGTTGAAGGAATTACACAATTCCTAGGGTGGTTGGTGATTCATGCATGGAGGACTCAGTTAGAATTGAAGTGGAAAAGTTATGATAGAGTTGGAAGAGTAGTTACGGGAGTTGTTATTTAGTTTAACTCAGCTAAGTGGGTTAAACTCAGTTGAGCTAGTTGTATCTAGTCTAACTGAAAGATACACTAGTGAAATTTTAGTGAATTAATTATTAATTTAATTCATAACTAGAGATTCACTTGCAACTGAAAAAATATAGCAGTTAACTACTTGCATGTCAGTTCCAATGGAGACCTAGTGGAGAGATATGTGAAAGGGTGATATGGACTATCTGTTATGACTATAGTGATGCATTCAATGCATTTGACACACATTGGAGATGCCAATGATGATTGCGCAGTCAAGACAAGGCCAATTCGAATTCATTTAGGGGTCTTCTTCAGCACGGATTGCGCAGTGGAGGCAGGCTGTCAGGAGGCAAGAAATTGGTGCATAGATATGCAAATTTCTGCATGATAGTGTGTAATGATTGTTGAATGTACTGAGAGCTTGATGTACTAAGCTTTATATGAGATTATTACATGATCCATTGATATACATAATATATGATAGGTGGGTTTTTTGGTTTTAATATTTCCCGTTAAAAAACTGTGCTTATGTGCGACTGATTTTATTCACATGTGTTTGCAATTGGCGATTTAGTTTCCGCAAAATTAACAATGGAAGGATTTTGTATTTAACATAAGATTAATTTGTTAGATCAGGAGAATCCGGTAATACATCAGTATTAATAAATTTCTATAGACCTAGGTGAGTTAGGTCAAAAAGTTTGGCACATTTGAGCTTTGATATAAAACTCAAAAACAAATCCAATCAAACAAAGGTCATCCGTTGCCAAGAACGGGAATGACATGACATATAAATTCAATAAAAGGCCACCCTAATAAAAAATTGGTTTAAGGAATCATAATCAAAACCATATTGAAGTCTGAAATCTACCATGAAATTAGGGATACCCATATGCACCTAGTTATGGAAATTAATATAGGTCAAGGTGAAATTCTATGGTGCACACCACATATACAAAGCATTACATGCCCTGTAGCTACCCAATCCTTATTATATTTATGCTTATTTTTCCCATTTCATTGACAGTACTAAATCTTACTTGAATCTGGAAAAAGAAATGGGAGAAGCCATAACTATGGCAGTCCTTGTAATTAACCAGTGCAAAATTGATGAAATAAAACTAGAGATAACCTCGATGCAATCAGAAAGCCAAAAATAAAGCCATAGCTGGGGCAGATCAAGATATGGCTCGCACGACAAATCACTGAACTAAAATGCTTGGAGATAGAGAATGGGAAGTACATCTTTTAGTTAAGAAATATATTTTATATTCATTACACCTTTAGGTTTCAAGGGTTATTTCATATGCGCTAATCAAGGGTTTCAAGAGTTTTGATTACTTTCCTATGCACTAAACAAAACCAAAAGTCAGATCACAGATAAACCAAAAAAGGGGAGGGAAAAACATAGTGTGCAGCACAAGCCTGCCTCGAAGGTGGAGGAGAATGTGGGAGAGCACGGTTTTACAGGGCTTTGAATGCTAATCAAGGGTTTCAAGGGTTTTGATTATTTTCCTATGCGCTAAAAAAAATCAAAAGTAAGATCACAGATAAACCAAAAAAGAGGAGGGAAATATTGAGTGTGCAACGCAAGCCCACCTCGAAGGTGGAGGAGAAGGTGGGAGAGCACAGTTTTACAGGGCTTCGAATGCTAATCAATGGTTTCAAGGGTTTTTATTATTTTCCTATGCGCTAAACAAAACAAAAAATCAGATCACAGATAAACCAAAAAAAGGAGGGAAAAATGGAGTGTGCAGTAGGAGCCCGCCTCGAAGGTGGAGGAGAAGGTGGGAGAGCACGGTTTTACAAGGCTTCGAACGCTAATCGAGGGTTTCAATGGTTTTTATTATTTTCCTATGTGCTAAACAAAGCCAAAAGTCAGATCATAGATAAACCAAAAAAGAGGAGGGAAAAACGAAGTGTGCAGCACAAGCCTGCCTCGAAGGTGGAGGAGAAGGTGGGACATCACAGTTTTATAGGGCTATTCAAAGCTGTTGTTATCGGCAATCATATAGGTATGTAAAGAGCTATGTTTTCAATATTTTCACTTACTTTTAGCAATATTATTTATTTATTCTTTTCCATGATTCCGGGGGTTTGAGCACTGGTTTTTGTCCCATTGAATTCATCTGTTTTGTTTAATCTCGATATGTTCTCTCTTCAAAAGCATGATATTTTCTCTCTCTATGCTTCTTATTCTGTAATTTATGAAAATCTGTTTGTGTGGTCTCTTTCATGGAATTTGTACCTGTTACAGAAAATTTCTTGGATCGCAATGAATTCATTTCAGTTATAAAATAATTTGGATAATTTTTCACGTCATCAAGCTCTATCCTATATAAAAACACTGCTCTGCATATTAGTTTTCTTTCCGTTTTAGGAAATGAGCTTATCGTATCAGGAAAATTAGAATATAAACATAACACAACTGGCCAATGTAGGAGAAAAATTTCAAAAGGGAAACAGTAAAAGCGCTTTTAGGTATCCATGACATTAAGCACTTTTAGTAAAACAACTATAGTATCTAAGTTAGAATGCCAACAGAATCGGGGAAAAAGGAAACTATCAGAGATGCTTCATGAATACTAGAAGTGTCAAGCACCCATCACATATCAATAGGTGGGATACTGTTCATCACTGTAATGACAAATGCCATGTCTTGCTAGACTCAAAGGTCATGATGGCCCCACTATTTCACAGGGGTGAACATACTGCACTTTGAGGGGAACCCTTGCTTGACCAATCTGTTAAGGTTCCCTGCTAGTAGTGGAAGGCTTAAATCTTTAGTGAAATAATTAATGTATTAACGACCCCATTAGCAAGCTACTAAAGTTGGGCAATATATAAAGAACAAAAAAACTTCAAGCATAAGAGCATTGAGGAAACAGTTCAGATACTACCAAGCAATAAATCACAAACAAATTACCCCACAACTGCCCATGAATATAAATCATGAAAATACTACAAGTACAGACCAAAATTGTTTCCACAGCAAAGATTGGAAGATGGATGATAAAGGCAGCCCTATAATGGCACATGGAGCACAACTTAGATGAAATTCATAATGGCCAAATTCAACTTCTTACTGGCATTGCCAAAATTGGGTCAATTAACTTGGAGGTAAAATTTGATAATCTCAAAACTCTAGCTCTTGTAATCACTATTGCCAACACTGATCCCATGGAGACACCGATCTCATACTCACCCAAAACATTCGTTCGAAGGGTTTTTCCCATGCTAACCTAGATGGATGGCATTGCTTCCCTTTTCATGTGGCAATGTAGGGGACAAAGCAACCTTCTTCCAGAAAATGCAAAGAGCCGCATTGCGCTCTCCAAACACGAGAGAAGCATCAAGAGCATCTAGTTTGCAAGAGGCTGGACTCCATAAACCTTGCCTGCAGCAAACAGAAGCCAGTGGTCACACTAGCCTTGGTATCTATTACCATATAAGAAGAGGTTCAAGTTACGCTTATCACCAGAGAGAGCTTGTCGTGTCAGGTAAGGCTCACAAAGGGATCTACTATTATGGAAGAAGGCTTTCCTTCCACAACTGGATCCTTCTACTTGCAACACACTTGAATACTCTCATGTGCACCCAGCACTCAAAACTGAGTAAGGCACATGTTTCCTCTTCAAGATGGAAAACCTTGGCTATTACATTTCTAGGAAACCAAATTATTAGAGTTGAGTTTGTGTAAGATTCAACAGAAGATAATTTTGGAATGGGTAGCTGTATAATAGTCCCATTGCTTGTATTCATTGTTGTTTGAATTTTGGAAAACTCAATATCTATGAATTTTTCTGTCAGATGTCTGTTTAAATTGGATCTCCTCTGAGGAAGTCTGACAAACTTCCATTCATTTTCCAATTTTTTTTGTTTCTTATTTTCTTTTTATTTATTGTATTGTGAGGGAAACTTAACCAGCCAATGCACTCTCAAATTTGCTTCTTCACAAGAAAAACCCAAGTTCCTTTTGTTAACCCCTCACTTCCAAGGAAAACTATAGGATATTTTCTTTGATGATCTACATCATAGATAGTGGTGTTGATGATGACATTCATAATTCTCCAGACAACTGCCCAAATATGCCTCTCAGCTCAACGCACATGGGGTACATTTTTCCATTGCCTCATATCAAGTGTTTATGCCCAATGTATTTGACATGAAAGTAGGGATTGGGGGTTGAATTAGATAATGAATTATGATGCTTGGAAGTTATGACTTCTGCTTCTTTTTACCTTGGCGGCCATCATCAATCTCCTAATTAAGTGTTGCCACTCTTCGATAGAAGTGTACTACTGGGGGATTTTGATAAGGGTAATGTGCCCACACCCTTTCCATACATAACTTGTGCTATTACTTCTAGCTATTATGATGGAATCCTAAGGCCTCATCAATACTGTAAATGATAATTTGGTATCTTAGTGAGGAACTAGAGTCTTTGTTGTGATTGAATATGTGCATCCATTCATTTTCCAATTTTTTTGGTTTCTTATTTTCTTTTTATTTATTGCATTGCGAGGGAAACTTAACCATGCAATTCACTCTCAAATTTGCTTCTTCGCAAGCAAAACCCAAGTTCCTTTTGTTACCCCCTCACTTCCAAGGACAACTAGAGGAGATTTTATTTGATGATTTGCATCACAGACAGTGGTGATGATGATGACATTCAGATTCTCCAGATAGCTGCCCAAAGATGCCTCTCATCTCAGGGCACATGGGTACATTTTTCCATTGCTTCATATCAAGTGTTTATGCCCAATGTATTTGACATGAAAGTAGGGATTGTGGGTTGAATTAGATAATGAGTCGTGATGCTTGGAAGTTATACCTTCTGCTTTCTTTTACCTTGGCGTCCATCATCAATCTCCTAGTTAAGTGTTTCCACTCTTCGATAGAAGGGTACTACTGGGGAATTCTGATAAGGGTAATGTGTCTACACCATTTCCCATACATAGCATGCTCCCTCTATCCCTTTTCTATTTTCCTTCCTTTTGGGTTGGATGTTACATGTCCCCCAAAAATGTCCATGCTTCATAATCCCATGAGAAGGGGATTGGATGCTTGAGGTTGATGTAGTTTTATCAAAACAACTGACCGAATATATGGTGGCTTCCTAAAGAGAAGTAGATTCCATGACTTATAAATATTTAGGATCCCTGATATAGGAGTCGAATTATGGGGGGTCCCAAGGGGTGTGGAGTAGATTCCTCTAGCACTGAATGAACTTACTCGAACGCCTTTTGGTGGTCTGTTAAAACTATCGGGTTTGCTATATATATATATATATATACATACATATATATTGTTCAAAAAAAAAAGGGAGAGATACATATACATTATTGTAATAATGTGAGAGGGGTGTTACATTCTTCGTCAGGAATTAAGGGTAAATTTTGCATTTTCAGATCTAATTTCACTGTTAGTGTATAATAATGTGAGAGGGTTGTTACATTATTCATCGGGAATTAAAGGTAGATTTTGCATTTGTAGATATAATTTCACTGTTAGACGCATTCTGATGGCTCCAAAAAATAAGAGCCACTATATAGAACCATTAAAAGAAGGTTGAGTTATAGATATCATTCAACCATGACAAGATGGAATTTTGTGGGCTGAATTAGACTCCAGACGCATTTTGGCCCACCAGTGAAACCTGACTAGTGACTTGGAAGAAACTAGCCTACAACTTGCTCGAGGTTCCCGATCCTGCCTGTTCTTCCTATTGAAATTGAAGCCTTTTTATCCCAGTTGAGGAAGATGAGGGGGATTTGAGTGGTTTGAGTCACAAGAATAGTCAAGGAGGATGCAGGGACTACAACTTACTCGAGTTTCTTCATCCCGTTGATTCTTCCTATTGAAATTGAATCCTTGTCATCCCGGTTGAAGGAGTGGAGAGGGGTTAAGTGGTATGTGCAGTCAAGGAAGATGCAGGGAATTAGGTTAAGGGGACATGATAATTACTAGGTTAAATGGGTTTTCCTTTTATTTTTTAGTTTAGAAGAGGTTTATGGATATAATACTTTGATCTATGACATATTTGCATGCCATCAATGGGTGTGTGGTTGGGGCATTTCCCGGTTCCAAATTTTCCTCGAGTGCCATTGTGCCACTGTAAAAACATGGTATATGGGATGAATATCGAGCCCAAACTGAGGAGTGTCGAGCTCCATGCTAGTAGGCCACCACTAGTGATTCGAGAGCCTGAAGCTAGGGTATGCGCGAAAATAACGAGTGATGACAAGATGTTGCTTACCCTTATTTCCAAAGGCTTAAGCAGCTCTAGCTGTTAGTTCCGGGGGACGGGGTTGATATCGGGGCACTTGTGAAGCATTGCTACAATATTTCAGAGCTTAGCCCCTTTTATTGGATGATTGCTGATGAGACGACGTTAGGAAATGCATCAACTCTTAGGTTTTTGTCTGTGGTAGGTTCTCAGAACTTCAAGTGGACAATGGATTCGTAACTCTGGGTCAGTATTTTGATATTGGTTGCGGTGGATGTATCACATAGGGATATAGCCTTAGATTCTGCTTTCAGGTCACTGATTTTGGAGATCCTAAAGGTTCTGAGTGCATTTAATTATGGAGAGCAGTTACTGCACTTGCAATGTTTGTGGTGATTGATGCTAAGATTGTAATTGTTGATCCTGCTAGGGCAGAAGTTGCAATGCATGAAGGCAGTATTGGGTTCTAATGGATCTTGCAAAGTCATGCCAAGAGGGGTACAATCGAAAGCAACAAAGGTACATTGCACTTTGTATCACTTTCTCAATATTACTTGTTCATAAGTGATCCTGTGAAACCAACATTCCCAATTTATAGGTCAGTCAGCCTCTTTTTGCCTTGCATTCTGCACAAATTTCTTAATTTACTTTTCCATGGATGATTCTATGAAATTAATCATCGCTATTAGCTGCACTTGTTAGTTGTGTGCAGGTGGAGAGTCGGTTTGCTTGAGTGCTTCTCCAATTACATATTGAAAGGCTCAATGAGGCTGTCCACAAGTTCATTTTATATGTTCTTCTACGGGGCATAGAAAATTTATCAGTTAATGTTGATGTTGCCAAAGTGGTTTCTATGGAAGGAGGCATTAGCATTTTCATAGCCCTTTCCAGGTCCCCTAATAGAAGGGTTGCTGAGGAGGCTGCAGGGGACTGTCGAACTTGTCTATAGGAGAAGAGCACAAGGTGTTGACTATATTCTCTTTGTTTAATTTTTAATCTAAAATCTAAAAATGAAACAAATGAATCCTTATTTTCCTATTTATTAAGCACCCTGCCTTCATTGTGCATGTTGGTGGTGCTGCTTGCTCATTGTATGCATTGGAAGTGCAATGTAAATTATAGTTGTCATCATTGATTGGAAAAACTAGGATGTTTGACTAAATACTCCTTCATTTTGCTATCATCTAAAACATAACAAGTTTTCTTCCTCCTTTCCAAACAATACATGAAGCTGATGTTTGTTTTCTTTCGCTAAGGGGCCATTGCAAAGGTAGGTGGCATAAGGAAATTGGTGGATATTGTATTGAAATGGCATTCTGGAGGGAAAGGGTTTTGGTAAGCTGCAAACTTTGATTTCCATAACTTGACACATAAAATGATGAAACTAACAATTCTTTGTATCTTTAAGAGTTCTCTTTTCTGATAATAGAGCCATGTGAAATCATTCTAACGGATAGATAAGATTTTTTTGTCTCTGCTTCACACAAAAAATGTACAAATAAACCTCATAGTCTTGAATGATGTCTTGATGTAAGATGGATTTGCTCTGCTTACTTTGTATAATATTCAATCTCTAAATATATTTTGAAGAGAAATGCGAAATAAGAAAAAATATTTGAGTTCATTTAGGGACACACTTTGCAGAATGTGCCTATCATTACTCCTTTTAGGTTTTGAATCATCAAGGATGGGAACCCCTTGTAAACTGGAGCAGGTCAAGATGGTTGAAATCTAGTTTTTCTTGTTTTTGTAGCATGCTCGCTTTAGGGTGACTAAGCTACATGTGATGCATTTTTTGAATGGTGTGAGTCCAAAAATTTGAACTTGTTTTGTGCATTCACAGGACCTACAAAGACCAAAACCTACTAAATTGTTTTATATCTTTCTTCACTGAATGTCATTGCTAACCCCTCGAGTGACACTACCCATCCTTGAAGAAATGGCAGTTGACATATTTTGGGGATGGATATAGTAGCATCATAGTCTCATCGTAGTAGTCAGACAAGAGGGTTTTCAATAACTCGAACAATCGTTATAGAAAACACCTTAATAGCCTAATTCAATTTCCAAATTCTCTCATGGTGGACTTTAATAGTATATTTCAATTTCCCACTTCTCTCATGGTGGCATTTAGGTTGGTTCTCTTGCTAAATCATTCAATGATGTATCTTATGGTGGCATTTATTAGTCTAGTTCAATTGTCAACTTTTCTCATGGTGGCATTTAGGTTGGTTCTCCTTCAGTGTGCCCTTCACTTGCCAGCTATAAGGTAGGCGTTTAATAAATGCATGTAAGGTGTAGGATTTGTAGGGTTCAACTCGAAAATTTGTTCTACCATATACCCTCATAGATCTAGATATATATCTATTCTACATGAACCAAGAATGGAAAATATAGAACACCAGATTATATAGCCAAATAACTCTAGCCCAACCTCAAACAATAGGTTTGATATTTTCAAAGATAAATTAAAGTGTAAATTTCAATTTTTGTGGCATCCTTAGGCATGAGGAAATCCAGGAAGAAACTAGAAGCATTGAAGCATAGTTTTTTCAAATGAAAAGAAAGCAGGCCCTGTTTTTCACATTCAGTGAAAAACTAGAATATCATTAAGTCTGCCAATTTGGTTCAGACTATTTTGGTCCAAGAAGGAAAATGTTTCCCTATTTTGTCCAATGGAAAAGTGCATATTGGAAGGCCCTTCATATCAAAATGATTGGTACTGTACCAAAGTATCCTTGATTCACTAGTAAGATCAAAAGAGGATTTATTTGCACTAGTTGTTTTCTTCCTCACACAAATGGTACGTCTCAAAAGAAGACAAGGCTAGGAAGGCATCTAGGGGATGTTAAAGGAATGGTTAACCCTTGGACTTGGCACCTGAGACTAAATGATTTTGCTTACTTGCAGAGTATGGCTACACAATGAACATTACCGAGAAGAGTGACGTATACAACTATGTGTTCCCACCAATTAAAAAATCACTCATGGGGTACCATTTGGAAGTTACAAAACTGAATACAAGAAAATAAAGAACATTTAAGCTCTATATCATTCAATTATAGGGATATTTAGTTACCATATTTTTCGATATTTGTTTATATGTGAAAATCAATGTAATGGGCCTTATATATAAATTTTGGACTGTGCTTTGGCACCTTATGATTGTAGTTTTTATTCTACTTGAATGAGACCCCCATATGTATTATTTAACTGACAGAAAAGGTTCTTATCGTGAAGCTAGCACATCTGCTTCAACAATTACTATTAATGAACCCATTGCAGATCTTAACTGGCATATCCCTCCTATTTTGCAAAACCAAGTATATAATATGCCTTTATATAAATATCTCACTAAATCACAAATATGACAAAATTCTATCGATATAGCCTTCACTACTCAAGATAAGCCAATCCAGATCCCTCTTCTTGAGAAATCTCAAATCGATTGGGAAAAATCAAAAGGCTTTAAGTATTATCATCTTGGATCAATATGTTTCGAGTTAAACCCTCTGGTTCGACCTTTTATAAATATAAATAGTATGTGTGTTGTCATTGATACAAGACACAATCAGTTTGTAGACGCTATTATTGGTGGGTTTGCAAGTCATTTACATGAAGGCCCTGCCTTTGGCACAACCTATCCCAAATACTCTGTTTCCTTAGATGATCCATACATCTATAATTTCCTCCAAGCCTATATCCAACCCCAAGAGTTTGATATGTCTGTCAATTCTCTATTTCTCCAACTTAAAACCCTCACCATTGTTCGATTTGGGAATGACAATCTTCCTCCTTTATAGGCCCATGTTCGAAATACTTCACAGCTCATAAGCGAGGTGGAATCAGGAACCAATAGTACAACCACTCCCATTAACTTTGAATGGACTGGCATTACGTACCCAACTTAGTGGGAATCTCAGTATGACAAATACTCTGCTAAATCTCAGCAGCAAGAACTACAAAAAATAGCTAAGGTCAAACCTATTGCCTTTAGCTACATAACACAATCCTTCAAGATGAATCCTAAGATTGTGAATGTAGTCAAAAAGGTACCAAGAGAAGTCATTGAACTTCCTTCAACAAGTTCAACAGAACTTGTCAGAGAACACAGAGGTCAGCACTAGCAGTGTATAGCCTGCAACTAGATGATAGAAAAAATGGGTACTGAGGCCCAGAAAAAGCCCATTCATCTGCTTATGTTATCTCTACTTCCAAGAGAAGAAACCAGTAAAATTGTCAAGGTAGCCACAGGAGAAGAAAGCTACATTCCAGGAAGAAATATTCCTTTCATACCTTTCATACAATATGATGATGATGGTTTGAAGAAAAGGGAATTCCTCCCTTAGAGAATTGTTCTTGCAGCACAGTCTTCAGGAACAAATACTTCACAAATTATTTTTTCTTCAGAGATAGCTGCTTTCACTTGTAGAACTCATCAATATTCTTAGCTTCCAAATCAAGCTGGAGATTCCAAAATTTCATACCTTCCATTCATTATTGTCGATATGCATTTTTGGGCATCTAATGCACTTTTTAAATTAAAATCTAAACATCTAGATGTCACATATTGTAAAATATCTCCTTTTTTTCATGAGTTGTTTATGCATAAATTGCCCTTTTGTTTCCTTTTTCTTTTGTGCCCAAGGGTTAATTTTTTTACA
Organism: Pinus albicaulis; assembly: GCA_034641835.2. Taxonomy (NCBI): domain Eukaryota; kingdom Viridiplantae; phylum Streptophyta; class Pinopsida; order Pinales; family Pinaceae; genus Pinus; species Pinus albicaulis. Next base: position 1,467,328 of record MU968307.1, read on the forward strand.
CTTTCAGCTATTTGGAGATTGCAAGGAACATTTTATGTTAAAATGGTGAAATATAAGATAGATGATATTTAGGCCAAGTTGAATTCACTGTTTGGTAAAGTCAATGAATTCTAAACATTGTTGTTGAAAGCCAAATTTTCATCCCTTGTTTGCAACCTATATGTCCTGTTGATGCAGTACAAATCATAGAGTGAACGTGCAATGACATGGAACCTGCAATCCCATTTAAATTTATTTGATCTTTAACAAATATATATTCCTTCATGTGAAGCTACCTTGAAAAGAATCCCAATCCCTTTTGTACACACTAGTGGAAAAGCACAATATGGTATGACTTAGCGAAATTTCAAGGTGTTTTTGCAAGTGTTCTGAATGGGTACTTGATGCGTTAGGCATTTCCTACAACACGATCTCCAAAAATTTTAGATATGGTGCACATGAGTGATTTTTGGAGTTAAATTTTGTGGAGGATCTTAGATGTGTTAATATATCTCCATTAGTTTATTTCTAAAGTGCATCTTTGATGATGAATTTGACAGTTCATAGGTTCATTGCCAATAGTGTTTCTGAGGTCGGTGTCACCTACCTTGGAAGTTTCCAAAAATGCAGAGGAATAATAGATTAATTCTTATTTTGGTACAAATTCAAAGTGGGTAGATCTACATTAAAGCAAGTTGTACGAATTACACATAGATCACATGGTGTTATGTGTTAGCCCTAAGCTTCACAACCAAAATCATAGTAAATAGTTTCTTGATGTCTCACATATTCAATGGGTTCTTCTTCTTTGGGGTTCATGTTTGTTTTTGAAATTGTTGGTTCCTTTGTTTTATTCATTTATTTCTTCCACCCCCCAAATTGGGCATTAATGCTTTAGATGACCATACCTATGTTATGTGTTGCAGTTAAACTAATATTTAAAAAAAAGGGACTTTCTTTCAAAAGTTCCTATATGAACATATGTAATAGTGTCTTTAAATTGATGGCTTCTTTTAAAAAAAATTTATCCATTGCACTTGAGTCACAATTGAAGCAGGCCTTAAGGTTCCTTCCCAAATTATTGTGAATCAATTTGAACAACTCTTCTTCCCAACAATCAAGCTATATAACGACTAATGTTATCCATATTTGGGTCAACCGAGGAGCCCGCAATGCTATGAATCCAACATGCTGATGTGTCATAAACAGAAATGCACCATTTTGATAATATGGCCTTCATTTCAAAACCTCATTTGTAAATGAGAATCTAATACCAAAGTATCCCCTTGCCTTTCAAATTCCACTCAGATTCAATCCAACCCCAAGGATTTGTCATGGATGGCCATAATCCAATACATTTTCATATCGACCTTCTCTTCTTTTAGAATGCAAACATTTCTTTTCAAAACATTTCATTTAAAACTAATTCTTGGCCCATCTTGGACCTTTTTAGTTGACCATTTTGAATATCTTTGAGGATGGCTCGTGTCTTCATTTTCCATTTTCTTTGTGGTAAGTTTTTCAATGGACTGTTTGAAATTACAATATCGGGCTCATGTAGTGTTTGCATAGCATATGAGTCTGAAGGGGTAACATCCCTATTGTTTCATGTCATTGTAAAATTGAACTACCTCTAGAGTCCTTTATGCATATGCTTCAAGAACCTATTCTCATATTCTTTATCAGTTATATCATCGTGTAGGTTATTTTAATGTCGTATAGATGTTGATTAATCAGTTGGGATCCTTTCTGATAAGTATTTTAAATAACTATAAATTTAACATAACGTGATGTTAACAAAATCATATTAAAAATCAGTCCTTGTCTTGAATGATGACAAAATATGTAAAGCTTCTTTATGTGAAATTAACCATAAACAACATATCCCTTTGAGTTAAATGGAGGGTATATACTTTGTCTGGCTCAATGGTGATATGTTCTAAGAGGCAATATATGATATAGTGGGCTTATATATTCCAAGGATCTTGATTTGCATTACTTTTTCTTGTTGGAAAACGTCTTATATTTACATAAAAACAAAAAATATTTACAAACATTAGAGAAAAATATTGAATTGTATATGCAATGCACATCAGAGCATTTTTCTATAAATCTATGAAAATTGAAATAAAATCTGAATACGCTATGGGTTCTAGAGATTGTGCATCTGTGATCAACATGTCATCTTTGGAAAGTTGTTGATGGTGTACCTTATCTTGCTACATGGTACAAAAGTAGACAGTGAACTAACCTCTTTCTCAAAAACACACTAACACTTGCTTTTCTAGAGAATGAAAAAGGCTAATATCCTCAAGCATTGCAAAAACCTAGTGAAGGAAGAATACAATAGAGAGTGGAAATCCCCAAATGAATAAACATGCAAATGGGCCCTACCCTCAAGTAGACCATAACAGTGATATTGTAAATGCTTCCAGTTGCTCTTAGCAAAGTGGAACTCCTAGAAAATGTGTTTCATCATCTATTCATGATGATAGACAAGACAAAGTCCAAGAGCCCACTTTGGGTTGGCTAGGCGTTGGATGGGATCCCCTCATACATAAACAACCAGGGGAATATTATTAACTTATAAGAAAGTGAATATCCTTAGCTTATAAGAATGTTTGATGGACCAACACTATGGAATTTTCACACCCATCTATCCTTTGTATTAGTTGACACCCATCTCAGATTGAGAGCCATGAACAATAGAAGTCTATTATGCAAAACAGAATATAGTCACCCAGAGACATATTGCTGAGGAATTTGACTAAAAATCCGTCCCCAAATTCCAATCCCTCCAAAAAGGTTGAGGCATCTAGTATATTCACTTTGAATCTACATGTATGAAGCATGATATTTCTCAACTTGATCATCAGCTGATGGTTAGGGGCAATCCATTCATACTCCTAAGCTAGAGAGTGGCAGTCCTCTTATGATTTCTCAAAGATTCAAAATTCGAAGAAAATGAAGTCCATTGTGTTTTTAATTTTTGAAAAAAGCAAATTGATGACTCATATGTTGATTATTTATGGATGCATAGGGTAGCTATCAGTAGTCTACAATGAAACAACTAAGACACTATGACTTAATTATGGTGATAACAAGTTTTTTTTGATTTTATATTCGTGAGGGAAGGAGATAAATGGATATTTTAGGATGAAATAACGAGACATATAAATTTTTGTAATCCAAATTTCATCAACTGTTGAGTTTATTTTTGCCAAAGATATGGAAAAGTTCCACAACTACTGTAACTACTAACTTGATGAAGCCCCATGTATGTCTATACTAATAAACCCTGTTTATGGACATGTTTATTTTGAAGAAATAAATCTTTGTTCTCATTAAAATATCATTGTTAACATTGAGCATTGAGGCCATGGAAGACTGTTTTCAGCGAGTAGTAAAAGTCTTAGATTGTATAGTTCAACAAGGAATTTTTTATCTCATGGTCATCTAATATTGAAATAGGATTGCAGGTTCCATGTCATTTCATGTTCACTCTATCATTTATACTACACCAGTAGAACATATAGGTTGCAAACTAGCATGTCTCTCATCAATAAATTTCAATCACTTTACTAGTAGTCTGTTCATATTGAAATATTTAGACTAAGTCTATAAGGTGACATCTAACAAGTAACATTTGAGAACAATATGTTGAGCATTTTTTTTCTTTATTGTTTACACGTAATTGACCTCGATAAACCCTATATCCCTAGATAAGTCATGCATAATCGAATAGATTAGCATAATTGAATAAATTTGCAAGAAGAGACCTGGAACTAGCTATGCTACTCTTGGACTGGACTAGAGGAAGATAATAATTGGAATTCTCTTTGTCAACATTGAAAATGATCATAGGGTTTTTGATCCAATAGTGAATTGAGTTGGATATATCATTTTCCTTCCGAAACTTTTAGTCGTTGTAAATCATGATCACCAGCTAGGTAACTTATTTAATAAAAGTTTAAGGAAACTACTTTACACCTATACTATTCAATTTATAATATAACATATATTTTTGATATAATTTGACATTGCGATAAAATTTTTGTGATAGTGTTGTTAATTAGGAATGTTAACTATTATCTAAGTCATTTCAAGTAAATTGGCATGAACTTGCTCCATCACAACTCGTCTTGTTTATAATTATGTTGAAAACTTCAACAAACAACCATAGGCTAACTTCAAATCTACCACAAAAAAACTATTCCAAGAATGGCAGTGGCAGATCCTCTGTCTTGGTCTCTATAGATGGCAGTGGCAGATCCTGTGAGCTGAGATAAAAACATTGTAATTTTGTCTTCATAGTACTAAATAAGAATGCCCTATTTGTTATGCAATTGAATTTCTTTACACTGATCTGTAAAATCTTGTTGTTTTGACTATATGAATCTTAGAGATCCATAGTATTTTCCAGAAATAATAAGTTCACTGAAGGCATAGAGTAGAGGGTAAGCTGGGATTTTCCATAGGATGCAACAAAAAAGGATACATGTTACAAGAAATTATTATAATATCAAATGCAAATTGGTATTTAGTTCTTTTGTGTTGGTATAGCGTTGTGCTGATGATAAGAATTTGTGTGGGCTTATGGGTAATAGAATAATTTTTCCCTGTTACAGTATGGTCTTTAGTGATGAAATAATTTTTTTGGTCCTCAAGGTTTCAGAGTTCCAATTGGAGGCATTGAGTGAATTGAGTGAAGAGTTTGGTGTTCAGTCCATGGTGGTCCATTGTGAGCAAATGAAGGATGCACTCAAGGAAAAGTCTTTGAGGAAGGATCATAAACTGGAATTGCTGCATTCCAATCCTGTTACCTTTTTTCGGAACTGTCCAACTTTCTCATCCGACATGCCAATTGATGTGCAAAAGCTGGAAAATTGCTTGAAATTGGTGAATACAGTGACATCGATATTTACATCGAGGGGCATGGTCTGTTCGTCCAAGCACACAAACTTGCTTTGAGTGTCTAGAGTGTTCCTTTTGCCAAGGTTGTATTTTTGAATTTGCTTGCCTTGGATCCTATTTTCATTTTCCATTAGATATTATAAATATAAGTTTTCTCGAGTGCGTTCCTTTATGGTGGTACCAAAGTTTTGGAACATATAAGCTTGATTTTAAATGTATCATCATTTTTGAATAATATATATGTTTGCAAATAATTTCTTTTCATATCAGGTTTGGATATTAAACTGTACACGTGTACTGTACTTGTGTCATACTTGGTAGCCTAAATTTTCCCTTTCGATTCAGAGACTATTAAATGAGAATGATAAAGTAAGAAATTTTTTCTTGAAAGATTTTTACGAATGGGATGAGTGAAAGTAATGCCTTAGAAGTTTGCTTGAGGGATGTTTCCCCTGAAGCATTTTTAGCTATGGTACACTTCATGTACAGTGGGAAGTTGGATATGGATAAAAAACAGAACTTGGGTTTCAGAGTTGCAATTGGAGGCATTGAGTGAAGTGAGTGAAGAGTTTGGTGTTCAGTCCCTAGTGGTCCAGTGTGAGCAAATGAAGGATGCACTCAAGGAAAAGTCTCTGAGGAAGGATCATAAACTGGAATTACTGCATTCCAATCCTATTACCTTTTTGTGGAACTGTCCAACTTTCTCATCTGACATGCCAATTGATGTGCAAAAGATGGAAAAATTGCTTGAAATTGGTGAATACAATGACATCCATATTTACATTGAGGGGAATGGTCTTGTCGTCCAAGCACACAAACTTGTTTTGAGTGTCTGGAGTGCTCCTTTTGCCAAGGTTGTATTTTTGAATTTGCTTGCCTTGGATCCTATTTTCATTTTCCATTAGCATATTATAAATATGAGTTTTCTCGAGTGCGTTCCTTTATGGTGGTACCAAAGTTTTGGAACATATAAGCTTGATTTTAAATGTATCTTCATTTTTGAATAATATATATGTTTGCAAATAATTTATTTTCATATCAGGTTTAGATATTAAACTGTACACATGTACTGTACTTGTGTCATACTTGGTAGCCTAAATTTTCCCTTTCGATTCAGAGACTATTAAATGAGAATGAGAAAGTAAGAAGTTGTTTCTTAGAAGATGTTTACGAATGGGATGAATGAAAGCAATGCCTCAAAAGTCTGCTTGAGGGATGTTTCCCCTGAAGAATTTTTAGCTATGGTGCACTTCATGTACAGTGGGAATTTGGATATAGATGAAAAACATAACTTGGGTTTCAGAGTTCCAATTGGAGGCATTGAGTGAACTGAGTGAAGAGTTTGGTGTTCAGTCCCTGGTGGTCTAGTGTGAGAAAATGAAGGATGCACTCAAGGACAAGTCTTTGAGGAAGAATCATAAAATGAAATTATTTCATTCCAGTACCATTACCTTTTTGCGGAACTGTCTAGCTTTTTCATCCGAAATGCCAATTGATGTGAAAAAGCTGGAAAATTTTCTTGAAATTGGTGAATACAGTGACATTGATATTTACATTGAGGGGCATGGTTTGGTCATCCAAGCACACAAAATTGTTTTGAGTGTCTGGAGTGCACCTTTTTCCAAGGTTGTATTTTTGAATTTGCTTGCCTTGGATCCTATTTTCATTTTCCATTAGCATATTATAAATATGAGTTTTCTCGAGTGCATTCCTTTATGGTGGTACGAAAGTTTTGGAACATATAAGCTTGATTTTAAATGTATTGTCATTTTTGAATAATATATATGTTTGAAAATAATTTCTTTTCATATTAGGTTTGGATATTAAACTATACACATGTATTGTACTTGTGTCATACTTGGTAGCCTAAATTTTCCATTTCGATTCAGAGACTATTAAATGAGAATGAGAAAGCAATAAGTTGTTTCTTGGAAGATGTTTACGAATGGGATGAGTGAAAGAAATGCCTCAGAAGTCTGCTTGAGGGATGTTTCCCCTGAATCATTTTTAGCTATGGTGCACTTCATGTACAATGGGAAGTTGGATATGGATGAAAAACAGAACTTGGGTTTCTTGCTGCTCCCCCTTATTGTACTAACTGATCAGTTTGGAATTCACCTGCTTCAACAAGAATGTTGTGAATGCTTATTTGAGTGTATCTCGAAGGTGTTGTACTTTCCCAACCTGTAAATTTCTTCATGTCATAGGAGGGGTAGTTTAATTGAGTAAAAGGAGTGCTATGGTTGTTGCTTTTGAATATTGCATCATAAAAACTCCGGCTTGGACTTTGAGGTAGTGAAAAGGTTGCAACTTGCAATCATTGAGGAAATCTTCTATAAATTTGTTCATGTCATAGGAGGGGTAGTTTAATTGTGTAAAAGTAGGAGTGCTATGATTGTTGCTTTTGAACATTGCATCATAAAAACTCTGGCTTGGACTTTGAGGTAGTGAAAGGGTTGCAACTTGTAAACATTGAGGAAATCTTCTATAAATTTCTTCATCTCGTAGGAGGGGTAGTTTAATTGTGTAAAAGTAGGAGTGCTATGATTGTTGCTTTTGAATATTGCATCATAAAAACTCTGGCTTGGACTTTGAGGTAGTGAAAAGATTTCAACTTGCAAGAATTGACGAAATCTTCTATAAATTTCTTCATCTCGTAGGAGGGGTAGTTTAATTGTGTAAAAGTAGGAGTGTTATGATTGTTGCTTTTGAATATTGCATCATAAAAACTCTGGCTTGGAATTTGAGGTAGTGAAAAGGTTGCAACTTGCAAGCATTGCGGAAATCTTCTATAGCCAAAACTTGCCACAGAGGATGAGGATTTTACAAGGCATACCTACCTTGAGCTTCCAAGGGTTACATGGTGGTTGGGCATCACAAACAACAAAAAGAAAAAAGAGTTTTCCTACTTAGGTAGTTATAATTTGGACTTAGAAATTGACATAAGTTGCTCTATACATATATGCAGGCTTGATGTGCTACTTACTGGAAGTAGCTTCTTCATCAACCATTGTTTGCATAACACAAAACTGAGTCCAGAGATTGTGGGCACTTTCGTCAACCATTTAGATGAGCTACTGCAATTTCATTTTGGATTTGAAGCTGACCTTTTGAGTTTTTTTCTTTGCAGGATTCAATAGGTCCAATCCTGCAGGTGGTCACCTCAATGCCTGCATGCAGGCCACTTGAAGAAGCATGTGAAGAGATGTTTTCTAAGCATTTTTATTACTACACTACTTCCAGTGCATAATTCAAAATGTTAGAAAGGGACTCATTTATGAAAATACTTAAGGTAGGATATTTTTTCCCACTTATGGAAATGTCCTAGAGTGTTTTGGTATTGTAGGATAGTATTTCTGACAATGCCTCTTTGCATGCTCAATATCCACCCTGATTTTGTAGCAGGCATACGTGAATACAACAAGGGTGAATTTTCTACCTTTGACAGTCTGGAATGTGGAGAGATGGATAAATGTAGTAAACATCTTGAGTTGTGATTATTATGACTTTTGCAGCACCCCTATTTTTTAGTGAAATTTGAGGAAAGAGTTATGGATGCTATTATGAATTGGGGAACACAAGGAGATGGCTTTCATGGCTGGAAAGTAGTAAATCAGTAGCTAGGGGAATGCAGTCCCGAGACATTCTTTGCAGAAAGGCTAGAATCTCTAAATGAATTTCTTTCTCTTGTTCGTTTTCCTCTAATGCCACTTCGTTTACTTCAAAAGGTATGCCATATAAGCTGTTGATGTTCGTGAAAATTAATTTCGAACAGTTATTTCTTTACTAATCTTGATACTAACATATATGTGATTATATGGAACTAGTAGGATGTACCATCACTTGACACTTTTCAACTGTGCTGCAACATGAGCAGAGTAACCTAAGCAAGCAAATTCACTGATCCCGGTACAAACATATATGTGATTATATAGAACTAGTAGCATGTACCAACACTTGACACTTTCCAACTGTGCTGCAGCATGAGTAGAGTAACCTAAGTAAGAAAATTCCAGTATTTCGACAACTGGTTAGTGAGAACACATTATTTATGTATCTTGCCCTTTGATATAAATTTTTTGTAATCTTGTTTCATGAAATGAAAAATAGGAAGTGATGGGAAGTTTTCCATGTAAACAAATAATGGAGGTGCTTCAGTATCTCAGGATAGATGCAAGCAATGCAGCAAATGAACAGAAGGGTATATAGGTATGCAAGAATTGCCATACTAAACTTAGCTGACACGCACTATCCAACACCTTGATTTTTTTCTCTATTACAAGTAAAAGTTTTATTATATGATATATTTTTGGTTTATTGAAAATGTTGCAGTGGAGATACTGATGCTCGAGTCTTAATCATATCGACCAGATATTGTATGGATCAACTTAATCTTCCTATAAAAAGAGCATGGCAACCTTGGTTTCATGAGAAACAGGCAACAATATTTTATACATTTTTCACTTCTAACTTTTTCTAAAATCTGACAATACCTGTTATAAGTTAGTTGTCAAGAAATACTGAAGCTATTACTTATTGTTATTTGTCGAAAGTTTTACTTACGATATTAATTAGTATGTTTTGTTTCTGGCTATGTTGTCTTAATTCATGTAGGTGGTTGGATGGACTCAAGACTATGAAGGTTTGAAATTTGAAGCTGTCTGTAGATCATACATGTTGATCAGTGCCTACTAGCAAGCTGGTGTAGCTCTTTGGGTGGTGGTTGTATTGCTTGTGCTGATTATAGTTAATTTTCTTTGTATGGTTAGATTAATTTGTTTGTAGATTATTGTTTATTATTAGTGCTTTGTGCAAGTCAAGCTACAAGGGTGTCACAGTGAGCCAACTCCATTGAGTTATTTGTTTACTAAGTTAAAAATAGGGGTTTGCATGATTATATATTTTACAAGGATTATGCCATTATGTGTGAACATTTTTTAAAAATCAATGCCTATTATACAATTTCAAGGACTACCATAACTCCTCACACAATTCTTTAAAGGGTGCTAGCTCAATGGAAGAGCACCTGCCATGCAGGAGTTTGTTGGTTCCATTCCACTATACCCTAACATGAATTATTCAATGATGTTGTAGACTTTTTTAGTTAAATATTTTTATATTGATTTATTTTAATGGTGAGATATTTTTCTGGATTCATTGTTTTATATTGTCTCTAGAGAGACAATAGATAGGATTAAAGACATTGTCTCCATAAAGACAATATGTCTTTAATTCCAACTATTGTCTTTGGAGAGACGATAAATGAAACTGTCTTTGGAGAGATAAAAATGAAATTGTCTCTGGAGAGACAAAAATTCTTGTGTTATATATTGTCTTTATAGAGACAATATTTTAAGACAATTTAATTTTAAGACGATTTAATTTGAGACACCCACTTAAAGACAATATTTAAGACAATACATAAGTTTTCTTTTGTCTCAAATTAAGACAATTTACCCAAAAATTGTCTTAAATATTGTCTTAAAACCCCCCTTTATGTTGTAGTGTGAATGCCAATACCTAAATATTTGTATGAAGAAACATTCTCCAAGTAATTGTTATCATAAATGAAATTATTATGATCGATCTTTTTGGATTTAATTATCATGACTTTAGCCTTCTCAGTATTAATAATCATACCCATCTTAGAGAAATGATCATGGAGGAAATTAAGTTGCTTGTTGAGATCATCATGGCTTATGGATAGGAAGATTATATCATTAGCATAAAGGAGAAGATTAATGACCATACTAACAAGCTTGGGTTCATTACATCCACAACTTCCAAACACTCTTCTAGCTTATCAATGTAAATGAAAAAAAGGGTAGGGGATAGGAGGCACCCTTGCATAATGCCGATATTGCATTTAATTTCTTTACACCAACCCTTGGTGATCTTAAGGTTAGTGAAAATTTTCTTATATATCCAAATTACGACAACCCTCAACTCGAAAGGAACCATTATCTCTTCAAGCCTTTGCAATAACTTATCCAAAGAAATTGTGTTGAAAGAGTTTCGAAACAATGATGCCAATACTATATTTGTATTTGAAATATATATATATATATATATATATATATATATATATATATAAACAGCTCTCTGAACTGATATTTTCTATGACTACATTAGTTCATTTATTCATATTAAATGATTTTTTAAAATAAAATATTATCTTACAAATTATTTTAATTTTTCTTTTCCATTATATTAGTTAATTTTAATAATACCAAAAAATAATAATTCATAATTCAAAACATAAAAAGCTCTTAACATATTAGAAAAAAGAAAGAAAAGAAAAAATAAGCAATATATATAGGTCTGTCACATTTTCAAATAAAGAAATATCCCACATAATCAATTAAATAAGTGAGATAACTGCATAGGAGCATATTTCTTGCCTCTTTTGGTAGTTATGAGTATGTTGGCGTGATTGATGGAGTGCAGGGTCAACGTTTTGTCCTTATTTGAACATTGATTTTTTTACGTTGTGGCACTTCTTGTTTCCAAAATCTTATATAACAAATATTGATTGTGAATTCCTCTACACATTCTTCATTTGTTTACAACCAATAATTATTACACAAAATGCTTGAAAGTAAATGTTATTAAGAACTTAAACGATTTCCCAATTACATGTCGATTCACCCAATAAATGCTGAAAAAAATTACATTTACCGCGAGGGGAGTTTTTACTAATCATAGGATTAAGTCTTGGTTATTTTTTTAATATGTGTTAATCCACGTTGGTAGAAGTTGATTTAGTTTATGTGAATTTTCAACAAATCATTTCTGTAGAACGGGAAAATGTGTGCGTTAACTAATGTGAAAATTGACATTTTACACTTTTTAATGAACCCGAGTTGGAAGTAGCCATTGTGGAAAGCATAGTGTGCAGAGTAATGACATATCGCTCCAAAATTAGGAAACATGGTAGTTTTAATATGTGATCGATGCATGTAGCTATGGCCAAAATAGGTGACACGTGGCAGTACAAAACCTAAGGTGTTGGGTGGTGTATAATACCCACATCAGACTTAGTGATTCATTTTTTGACGTGAATTCATAGTGTATCATTTAGAATTGGTGGGGAGCATGGCCTAATAGAAGTTGCGAGACGAGGATATTTATCTCATTTAACATAATCTTTAATGCTAGTCCTTTTCCAATTAACACATGTCACTCAATGGTGTATATCATTCGTCCATGTAAGCAGCTAAAACAACTCGAGCACTAAATTCAAGGATTAACATAAGAGGTAAAGGTATCATGTTATATAACTAAAGTGACTTCCTGTTGTGGCACAACATTAGCATTGATCTTTACAATTAAAGAATTAATCCATGTACTTTAAGTATTAACATCAATGATTAAGGGCAATCATATTTATTATGGTTAATGCGTATATTGGAGCTCATTTAATATTTAAATGGAATTAACTGTCACATATATTCAATGAAGAGTCAGGTGTTAGAAATATTTCCATACCTTAATGGCAAGTACTATCGAAATCATAAGCATTTGTACTAGAGGAATGATGAAATGATCATGTATTTACTACTTAAGCGGATGAAAACCTATTAAATTTTGATAATGGTTCTTTTTTATTCATGTTGCATATTTTTCACATTGTTACATTGTTTAGGCCAAAGACACAGAAAGATAGGCTAATTAAGTTCAAAGTTGATAGAAATATAGAGAAAAATAATCCAATGCAAGTCATTTTATTGTTACCGTTAGTGTGAATTCTTATCACAAGCATACGAAAAAAGCTCACTTTAGCTGTGCATAAAATATAGCCTTAACATCAAAGATGGCTACCAATTTCTTTAAATCTACAGTTAGTTGACCAAGACAAATGCTACAAAATCCAGATCTATGCATTTAAAGACATTAAACAACAAATAAAAGCAAGAGTTGCTCCATGCATCCAATAGACAAGACAATAATATTTTTTAAAGAATTTTGTATTTATGACACCTGGGAAGGGAACATAGAAAGATGTTACCAGTCCCCCTCAATGGGATGGGTTCTTGTATGTCCTCAGCACTTCAGATCTAAGATCTCTCTCTCTTGATGGTGTAGAAAACCAGACAAAACGTGGAACTCAAAGGGAGCTCACAAGCAAAATGGTAGCAAAATATAACAATGATGGAGGATCAAAGTCAGACCAAAAGTATAGATCTAGAGTGATATTTAGGCAACAAAATTTAGTGAATGAATGGAAAAACCCTCCTATTTATAACAAAATATTTAGTTAGTCTAGGTATTGGTGAATAATTAAATTATTATTAACCAAATCTAGATCCAACTTTTATGGAATATTTTATTATATTTGTTGGAGGGAAAAATAATTTGAATTTGGTCAAATCCCTTTATTTGTAAATAATAAATAAATAAATGATTTATTTATTATTTTAAGAGTGTGGTTGAGTAATAATTAAATAAATAGTGATTTATTCAATTATTTGTAAATTATTTAGTCAAATTTAACAAGGAATATTATTTAAATAATGTTTAAATAATTATTCCTAGAAAATAATAAGATAAATAGTGATTTATCTAATTAATTTTCCCGTTTTGGGTTAAATATGACCAGGAATATTAATTAAACTGTTGTTTAATTAATTATTCCTTGAGGAAAATCAGACAAATATGGATTTATTCAATATTTCCTCATGGGGTTTCCTGTTTAGACCATAAACAACTTAATAAATTATGAATTACTAAGTTATTTTTCATAGTGAAAGAAATTTTACTTAGGGTAAAATTGGTCTTACATGGTGTAATTTGGTCCATCTAATAGTAACAGGTTAGATGACCAAAAATTGGTGTAACATATTTCCCCCTAGCGTGCAAGCGTTAGGAGCTAATTGTATGAATGAAGTACGTTGTAAGAACTCAATCACCAGACATCGAAGGGGGAGTCAGAGAGAGAGAAATATAAGGTAAACTAAAGCGCTAGAGGACAAGACCCCGAGGAGGCGAGACTTACAGGTGCAACAAGTCTCTTTTATGAGTGAGTAATTGTTCTACAAGAGGCGAGGGAGGCATGCCTATGCCTGCCGAGATAACAAAGTACAAAGAATAATGTGTCCAGTAAACAAGGGACTGAACTAGATAGTACATGTTGGCATAAACATGGGCCAGATAAAAACATGATAATGGATCCCACATACATACTGTGCCTGGGACAACAGTCAAGACTGATACAATAATATCTGAGTACATGAGATATAATTACAACCAAAGAGGCCTTGTAAAATAGAAAAGGGCTCTGAAAATCTGAATGATACATGAAAACTAAAAGGCGCTGCAAGCGGCTGAGGTCGGAACCATCAAATCTATGGAGATTCATCCAAGGTTGTATTAGAGAAATCATTCGGGTATGTGGGGGGCTACCTAAAGGGCCACCCCCTCATGAGGTTTGAAATATCTCACACACACCCGGGAATCATCGGTACAATCTGTTGCATCACTAAACCATCAATTATACAGATCTCGATCATGCTGTAAGGAGCTAAAGCTAAGAAAAAATCAAGTCAAAGGGAAATAAAGAGTCCCTTTGCCTGATCCGAGGCCCCGAACAAGAGTGGAATTTGGAACCAAGGTACATCGCCCTCTAGACCTGTCTTCTGGAATGAATGAGTTGATGTCGACAGAAGGAGGTCCACCATAGGTGAGGCAATAAGGGATCCTCAACTAAGGCACTAGAGATAATAGTAAAGCAACTAATAGATTGAAACCTGGGATAATGATGGACTAGGGGTACTGAGTAGTGGGCTGTCGACTTCCTTTATTAGAGCATAAAGGGCATGGATGACCTTGGCAGAAACTGACACAATACCAGAGGGGATAGGGGACAGTATGACTGAAGGCCAAAATGTGCGACACGAGAGAGGAAAAAAGCAATGAAGGATGGAGGACTATAGTGGGATATAAAGGGACTCGGGATAGACTCCATGGATGTGATGATGACTCAACTTGGATGCTCTAACAAGGAAAACTCGATGATGCTGCCACACAGAACAGGCCTAGCTGGGACCATAAAAACATGAGTACAAGATGGTTACTCATGACGAAAATAGACATGAGTGTGGACAAGTATGAAGGAAAAGTGGTGCCCTAAGTATAAGTGTTGCAAGTGAAGAAATTTGATTTTGAGGAGTAGTGAAGTGACCCTTCTTGGAAAAAATGTGTCTGGGTCAATTATCAAATCACAAAAACTAAACAATACCCATTTGAGAGCTTAGTGAGAGCTTTCCAACGGTGCTGACGGTTTGTCAAACTGAGCTACGGTTTGGCCACAACTAGAAAAATAAAAATCTAGGGTTTCTCTTTTAATAAGGAATTTTCCCTCCAAATTGATTCATTTGGAAGTTTAGCTGTTGTGAATGTAGAGAGAAGAAAAGGCCATAAATATTGCGACGATCATAGCGGACAAGATGACCGTTGGAATCGAGATCTTTCGGTTGCAGGTAAGAGGCCTAACCATAACTTTTCAATTCAAGGGATTAAAGTTTCAGATTAGGCACCCAACGCCTAGGAACAGGCCAGGTCATGCTTTTTGGGGTCTATTCTACGACCTGGGTAGTAGGTACTGGGCATAATACTATGACCTATCCTAGGAAATGACCTGAAAAGTGCGACCTGTCAAAAAAGGGGATTTCATTGCTGTTTTTGGCTGAGAGCTTGGAGATTTATGGTTAAGGAGCTTAGGTGCCCCCAAGCATGTTATGGTCATGCTAAAATGTCTTTAGAAAAGGGGAATCTAAACACATTTTTATAATGTGGTGCACCATTTATTTTTGTTATAGTTATGTAGTTTGAGAAAGGGAATGGAGGATTACTAATCTCATTTGGTACTGCATATATGAAGAAAATGGAATAAGTTTCTGGGTTGGCATACATGGTGTCACTATCCCAAAGAGTATATTTGGAGATAATGAACTGGTGCTCACCTAGAAAAGACACAGGTTGGTCAAAAAAAATGTCTATGGGATTGGGTTGCTGATGTAAGAGGAAGGGATGATGAGAGGGATCATCCCTAGGTGATCTGAAGTGATATGGGACTCTAGAGGTTCTTTTAAATGGGGAATAATGTTGGTATTAGAGTCGACACGACCAGTTGCGCTATGAGCGTTGTGGATAATTTCTTCTCTTGGACTCTCAAATATGGGTGCCCCCTTACCAAAACATTGTTTGTAAATGTAATGACCACAAGGTTTATGTGGTTCGAATGTATGGTTTCGATGTAAGGGGGGATAGATAAAGTCATGGGTGGTGATTTCTTCCATAATATCGTCATCGTAATAGTAGATGGGGTGACTAGTGGAAGAAAATTCACCTGACGCAACGAAGCTACCTCACCCATCATCATGAGAAGAAAGGTTCACATGCGCATCGTCACAGAGGGCGACTGAAGAAAAAGTAGATGAAGGATCCACTGATGTTGAGCCCAAGGTGATCACTGAAGGGAGATCAGGCGAATCATAAGGGGAAGTCCTAGGAGGTTCTTCCACCATGGATCTCATAGATGATGACAGGTAGTGAACAGTGGCCAAAGACTCCACATCTCTACATAAGGAGGGGGAATGTCAATGGGAGAATTCGTGTCCTCTGGTTCTGTAGAAGCAAAACACGCAAATAAGGGAGAGGTGAACTCGTTGCGCTTGGCCTCAAATTGGCAAACTGCTTCCAAAGAGGAGCAATACTCTTTGAGGCAGGGATAGAGGTAAGTATAGTGGCCATGGAAATCACACAAAGCACATGGGTGATTTGTGCGCAAAGACTTGAGTTTCTTGGCTAAATCAGGTAAAGTAATATGGACTTCGGGGATCAGACTCAGGAAACGCTTCATTGACCATGGGCTTGAGACGAGACAATTCAGGACAATTATGGGTGGCATGAACGACAACATCACACAAAGCACACGAAGGTGTAGGCTTTGGAGGCATAGGAGGAGTAGGTGTTGTTTGGGAAGCCATGTCCTTAGGTGCCTTCTTGTGGGGATTTCCCCCCTCACTTGAAGCTTTTGCAACAGGAGTAGGTTCCTGTTGAGGTGGCTGAGGCACATAAGCGAAGGGAGGGGTCATGGCGACCGATTGGACTGGCGTCAAAGAAGTATAAGGTTTAGGCTAACCAGGCAGGATAGTTATTGGGGGATTGATGTACCATACTGGGATCCCTAGGGTCATGTTAGGAAGAGATAAGGTAGCCATAATAGGTGCCGAAAATACTCCAGGAGGGGAAGCTAGAAACGGTACCTGACCGGAGGGGTAATGGCCAGGCGAGACAGCTCTGAGATGGTCAAGTCCAGGAGGAACTATTTCATGAGGGTAGATAGGCTCATGGATACTAGTTGTAGATGAGGGGCCTTGAGGAGGGGGTCCTAAAGGCTGAGTCGAGGTGCTAGGAGCATGTTGCGGGGGGCGGGGCTGCTAACTAGTCGAAACGGGTCGCTTGAGGTTGGAACGGGACGATTGCATCATGCAAAAATTTGACGAGCTAGGTTTAGAGATAGGAGGAGAAAGACCAGGGAAAGAACAAAGAAAAGAGGAGTCTTTGTAGACTCTGGATGAAACACTAGTCAAAGGTTCGACTTCGTTTGTTGGCCACCAAAGAGATGATGGACTCAGGGGAGGTCTGAGACTTTGGTTTGTAATATGTCAATTGGTCGATGGTGACAATATTTCCATTGTGAGGAAAGCACATCTTACAGTGAACTGCAGGTGGGACATCAAACATCGCATAAGCATAGCTACGACCCAATAGAATGTTGTAATCTAAGGGGGCATCAATGACTTCTATGTCAACACAAACAGTCTTTCCCACAAGAGTAATAGGACAATTGCAGAATAGGCTTATGGGCTGGGAAGAGTGGCCATCCCACGCTTAGAGGGTGATAGTGGAAGGGGCCAACTCCGGAGATCCAAGTTGCTTCCAAACCGAAGCAGACATCACACAGGTGGATTGCCCCCTCATCAATGATACAACGAAAGACGTTGGTATCTCGGATCTTGACAGGGATTTGGAAGGCGACGGGAGCAGGAAGGGTGGGATGTTATGACCGGTCAACATCAAAGACGATCAAACGATCATCTGAAGGATCCATAGTTCCCATGGCAGTTAGTAGAGATTTTCTTTGTAAAGGGCACGACTGGAGGAGTTCTAGCATTGAATGGATTGCGCTAAGTTTTCTACTATACTATATGAATGGGAAACTTTACCAAAAGCAACGTTTCGACGTAATGGTCCCTTGGGGATCTTGGTATGAACCTCTGACTTAGGGTGAGGGATCAGTAAAGGACCATTGGTTGTTGAAAGAGGCTCTATGGAACCCGAAGAAGGGGGCTTGGGGGAAAATGTAGCGGGAGGCTTGTTGTACTGAAGGGACCGAGTCTGAAGGTCGAGGTCAATGGTAATGGGTTGGTCAAAGTTTATCATGAGAATCTGGTAATCGGAGGTACCAGATAGAGGAGGTTAAGTGGCCGCCTAACCTTCAGGGGGTTGAGTAGCCACGAATCCTTGCTGGGGGAAAGGATTGGTAAATAAAACCCGCTGGATAGGTGCAGCATGGGGAGGAACTGAAGGGGAGGCTCGCTGTCCTTGGGATGTTGGTTGAGCTTTCCACATCTTCTGCATCTGAGGTAAAATAGGACAATCATGGGTATAGTGACCATAGACACCACAACAAGAACAAGGTTTGTTCATGCGAGAAGGCTTGTCCTAATAGGGCTGAGTGCCCTATTGTTGGTTAGTAGTGTTAGGTGTATTCCCTTGGGGATTGGGTCATGGATTACCTGGGGAATATTGGTTTTGGTTGCCTTTCCTCTTCTTTTTGGAAGTAGGAGGATTAGTTGCACCCTGCTATGCATACACCTTCCCTTGGGGGGTGGTGGCTGCTGTTGCGAGGGTTGATAAGGTAAGGGATGCTGAGGTGCTAATGCTGGAGGAGTTGGAGCACCAGGAGGCAGATACGGAAAATAAGGAGGTTGGGCAACATTGTGGTAAATAGGGTAGGAAAAATGAGTAGGCATGCCATATCCTGGATACATGCTACCAAGAGGGGGAAAAGTGCTGGAGGAGCTGGCCCCTTCCTGATGGAAACCATAACCCATGGGAGGATGAGTGTACGAATGAGAAAGGGCTCCAACGATACCATTGGCGGCATGGGATGCCCCCTGGTGCATTGGCACCACCGGGTCTAGGGAGATCAGGTAAGATGGTATAAACAAAACCAAACTATGCATAGATCAGGTCATATTTCAACGCAATCTAAAGGGCAGCTTCTTCAGTCTGAGGGAAATGAGATGCGACATCTTTACCAATAGCAGGCAAAAGGGATCTGAGAAACTAGTCCATGTAGACACGGTCTTCGAAGGTAGGGGCTCGACATAGGCTCTTTCTTCTCCGCCATTCCTGGACATGATCAGATAGGCAGGTCACAGACGATTGATGGAAAGAGGTCAAAATTTTAATAACAATGTTATAACGAAGGGGAAGCTGGAAGTAAGACAAAAAAGCCCTGGCAAGAGTCACAAAGGTAGTATGAGAGGAGGAGGCCTGGTCAACATACCACTTAGAATTTTCTCCAATAAGCATACGTTGGAACAACCGAAGATGGATAGAGTCATCAGTGATGGAGTTAGATGAACACCACATGTGGAAAAATCGAACATGGTTTGTAGGATCCTCACTAGCAAGACCTTCAAACTTGGGGATGTCGGAAGGGAGCTTGGTTGGCATAGTAGGCCAAACAGGATCATGGTGTATGGGGTCATTGATCAACTGATTAAAATCGAGAAGACTGAGGCCTACCATATAAGGGAGTAAGGGGGCAGCTGGGATAGTTCCTGTTGCGGTCCCACTAGTAGTATTCCCAGCATTAGGGCTGGGGCTATCACTAGTGTTAGGTCCTGAACCAGACATGGTGAAGGTGATAGGAGGAGAATCGAGGATAGAACCAGAAGGGGAACCTAATGAACCATAAGCAAAGTCATAATGGAGACTCGATGGAGAACGAAATTGAACCCTATGCAGAGGAGTAAGTCTTCCTACCAAAAAATGAGGATGAAGACCAAGAAGTCTCTGGGATAAATGCCTTGGGGGTGCAATGATGGAAAAATAGACATGGATCACATAAGGAAGAGAGACCAACAAGGGCAAGGAGGTGCACGATAAAATGATTACAATTTTATAGTCTTGGCCTGACGGTGTAAACCAGACACTCTTCACTTAGGGTGTGCGTGTTAAGTGTGTTAATTTTAACTTGTAAACCCAGACGTGTGTAGAGAAAAAATAAAAAGGGTGTTGTATAACTGTAAATCAATCTGAAAATAACAATAAAGTAAACTGAATATGACAGAAAATAAATAGCTAAAAATGCATCAATCTACACCCAAGGAGGCGGGCTTCCCAACAACTAGTCTATGGGTGGGAAAAATCTAGTCAAAACACACAAAAAATGGACAATGGATCTAAATTAGGGAGGGAAAGGCATCTAGATGTAAGATCTCCTGGAAATAGGTGCATAAAAAAACAAAAAACCAGAGGAAAAAGTGTTGTAAATGAGGTGGCAAAAGGCCACAACCTAAAGGGAAACAGAGTGGACCTTAGAGGAGGACCAAAAAAAACTGAAAAGAGGTGTTTTGGATGGATGAATAACCAATCTGAAATGGATCTGAAGGTACAGGATCAGATCTGAAAATGGTTGAACACACTGAAATCTTAGATGACCTGCTTCAGCTAAACCCCTCCTAGAAAGGTGGAAGCATACTAAAGCCCTAGGGGGCTAGGTTCCTACTTCGACGAGTAAAACAGAGAAAGTATAGGTCCAAGAAGGGTGGATAGAGAGGTCAGACAACCTTGAACAATAGCCCAGAGAAACCCAAAAAAATCACATAAAAATTCCCGCAAAAAGTACAGGTCACATTTCCTGACCTATTTTTAGCAGAGGGCACACATTTCAGGCTGTTTTCTACGTCCTGAAGGTTGAGATCACAGGTTTTGGCCCAAAAAGTGTGACCTGCACTACTGGCACTCTCAGGAGTAGGTTTTAGAAAAAAATGTTGTCTCAGCTGCGGCTGATACCTGTCACCTGCACAATAGGCCCAGAAACACACAGAAGTTAGAATTTTTACTGTTTTAGGGTTTAAAAGGTTAAAAAAACATCAAGCAAAGAAAAAAAAGAAGCTGAAGAGAAACCCTAGGGGTTGAAGCAGCTGGTCATGCAGGGATTTGAAAAATGATAGTGGTCGTAATTATAAACCCTTGTGGAGTCACTAGTTGTTAGTGTGAATTCTAATCACAAGCGTACGAAAAAGGCCCACTTTAGCTGTGCATAACAAACATCCCTAACATCAAATATGTCTGCCAATTTCTTTAGATCTGCTGTTAGTTGACCAAGATAAATGCTACAAAATCCAGATCTATGCAGTAAAAGACATTAAACAACAAATAAAAGCAAGAGTTGCTCCATGCATCCGATAGAAAAGACAATAATATTTTTAAATAATTTTGTATTTATGACACCTGGGAAGGGAACATAGAAATATGTTACCAGTCCCCCTCAATGGGATGGGCTTTTGTATTTCCTCAGTGCTTCAGATCTAAGATCTCTCTCTCTTGATGGTGTACAAAACCCAAACAAAAAATGGAACTCAAAGGGAGCTCACAAGCAAAATGGTAGCAAAATATGACAATGATGGAGGATCAAAGTCAGACCAAAAGTATAGATCGAGTGCTCTTTAGGCAACAAATGTAGTGAATGAATGGAAAACCCTTCTATTTATAACAAAATATTGAGTTAGTTTAGGTATTGGTGCATAATTAAAATATTATTAACCAAATCTAGATCCAACTTTTATGGAATATTTTATTATATTTGTTGGAGGGAAAAAGAATTTGAATTTGGTCAAATCCCTTTATTTGTAAATAATAAATAAATAAATGATTTATTTATTATTTTAAGAGTGTGGTTGAGTAATAATTAAATAAACAATGATTTGTTCAATTATTTGTAAATGATTTAGTCAAATTTAACAAGGAATATTATTTAAATAATGTTTAAATAGTTATTCCTAGAAAATAATAAGATAAATAATGATTTATCTAGTTAATTTCTTTGTTTTGGGTTAAATATAACCAGAAATATTAATTAAACTACTATTTAACTAATTATTTCTTGAGGAAAATCAAACAAATATATATTTATTTAATATTTCCTTATGGGGTTACCTGTTTATACCATAAACAACTTAATAAAGGTGATTTACTAATTTATTTTCATAGTGAAAGCAATTTTATTTGGGGTAAAATTGGTCTTACATGATGTACTTGGGTCCATCTAATGATAATAGGTTAGATGACCAAAATATGGTGTAACAAATACGCATTTTTGTATTGAAAGAAATAATTGGTAGTAAGAGGAAATGGTAGCGGATTCTTCTCATTTAAATGTTCTCCAAGTCAAAATGAATGAAGTATCATGACTAAAATGTGTACTCTTGTTTAGTATCAAAAATTTAAATGGAAGGTTAATCCTAAGTATTAATTTTTCAATACTCTCACAGGAAAAGCATTGGACAACCTACATCACTAAATAAACCCATAATCACTATGACACCAAAGGCCGAATTTCAACACATAGAAGTTGTTAACACTGTATTTGAGGTTGTGAAGAGATGTTGTTGTCGATTTCAATTTTTGCATCCTTTCACCATTGATCAAATAAAATGTTTCATGTCATGTTAGGGTTCCATTTTGATTTTTTTTTCATTCCATTAGGTCATCATGCAAAACTTTGGCCACTTGGTGTAGATTTAGGTCTGATCTCACTCCTTTCAAAATTTTATAACTTGCTGGCTCATTTCACTACTTCGCTGAGTGTACCATCAGTCTTGAGGTATCATCATCATTTCAATCAGTTTCATCATGGTTTCATTCATTTAGAGTCTCCATTAGGTCTTAGGGTTTCCAAGGTCATCAAATCAACATTTCATTCATAAAATCCCAACAAATGAAGGAGTTCCAATAAAGAAATTTCATCAGTAAGTTTAATTTGTAAATTTGATTTCAGAGCAAAATGTAATTTTATTTTCCTAATTTGTAATAAGTTCTCATATTTCCAAGTAGTTGCACAAGTTCCATCGAAAAATAAGAAAAGTTCCAAAAATTCGATCAGTGTTGCTAATCCATAAAAAGATGAAGTGTAATGATCTAATTCAGAAATTAAAGATAAAGAGCAATGTAAAGTCAATTTTAAGAAAGGAAAAGTGGGTCCCACGTTTTTTAAATGACATTTATCCAAGTATAAGGCTCCCAAAGACCAATAATTCATTCATTTTCATCTTCAGAACATCGAGTTCTTAGCCTCCCCAAGAAAAAAATGTTTTTTCCTTCAAAAAATCAAATTCTGGGTCATTCGCTACACTTTTTCCAAAGTCACTACGATTTTGCAGGAGGCCACGCTGTGCTTTTTCCAAAGGTGTTGCGATTTTTGCAGTAGGGAGCCACAATCCCAAATATTCATTGCAAAGGTTCTGATCATTAGTTCAGGGTTTCTACAACTATTTGCAAGTAAGTGGCACCTCCATAACCCTTCCTTTCAGCTTGTGGTGTCAATTTTGTGGTGCAAACCCTCTCTTACATTCTATGTCATGTTTTGAGCAATTGAAACCCTAGTTCATAGTTTGAAATCTTAATTTTTTTCCCCTGGACCCCATTTTCGTCCCTACACCCTAAATCACTCCCCACTACCCTTAAATTTACTCATTTCCCATTCCCAAGCCCTATTTCCTAAACCCTACCACCCTAGTTGTGCTTTCCTAGGCAACTAGATACCTGCATGTAATACAAATTTCCTACCCTATTTACCTAAATATTTCACCCTCCCATCACTTCCCTAATATTCCTAATCCCTTTATACATTCCCCCAAATTTTCCCTCACCCATCATAATTCCCTAACCCCACAATCCTACTCCCTTTCCCTTCCCGTTCTTCCCTAGGGTTTTCAAAGAAAAACTAAGCATAATGGAGGAAGAAAGAAACATAATGGAGGAGGAAATAAATGACACATAAGAAGATATAAAAGCATATAACAAAGTAGGGAGGATTATGAGATTAAGTCCAACAGACACTAGGGAGTTAATGTCATCACCCTTAGCTGTTAGATGTTTTCAACATGTAGGTTGCTTTGAATTTTGTGAGATGGTACAAAGAGTCCAAAGTCATCCTACTTTGACCAAGGTTTTTATTAGCAAACTCCAAAATAACGAAGTTACCTTCACCATTTCCACTGACATCATTGCAGCAGCAATAGGGATACCCAATGTGGGTGAAAAATGGTTTAAGACTAAGGATTTGGATGCTCAGTTGTATGAGCCTTACCTCAAGGCATCTTACAAAGATAACATCAAAAAGGTCTTTCCTTTTGGTCAGCTTTTGAACAGGTTTTCCCCCATGATGAAAATAATCATGAAATACTTCACTCGTGAGGGCAGATTCTCTAGATTATACAACTATCACATCATGTTGCTCATGCATTTCACTAGGGTGAAATTGCTCAACCTCCCCTACTACTTGTACAGAAGCATTGATAGAATGGCCTACATAGTGCAAAACAAAGATTTTGAGCTTTAGATGAACAACCTCTTCCAATACTCTCTGATTAAAATCATTGTCCTTTACTACCTCAATCAGTTGAACATAGCATGGGAGACTTTCATAGAGGAATATGCGTTCATGTAGAACCAAGTCAACCTACTAGACCTATTACACCAACAGTATCAGTTCCTCACAGAAACACTAGGCCATCTAGCAGGTCTGCAATGAAAGAAGTCAAAGAGGTCAAAAACTACTAGAGGGGACCTTGGCAAGTGTTGTCTCTACAGATTGTGGAAGGGTCCTTTCCTTCTTCATCAACAAAATAGGGAAATCAAAAGAAAAAAGAGGCAGTTTTTCAAGAGGAGGAAGACCTTCATGAGGAAGAAAGAGAGTTTGATTTGGAGGACTCAGATGTACAAGATTACCATGAAGTATCAAATCTAATAATCAAAGAGAAAGATGCCACAATTAGAGAGCTGCAGGATAACATGGCTAGAGCACAATTTTTCATATCCTTGAACAAGAAAACAAGCAGCTGAAAGACGAACAATTACTCATGGAATTGGAATCATTGAAGGCCAAGAGGCAAGACACCAAAGGTAAAGCAGTGATGACACCTGATAATTCTGACCATGGTGAGACTCAAACCACTAATACAAGACCAAAAACAAGAGGTCTTAAGAGAGCATTAGAGCAGGAGAAACACGAGGCAGAACAACTTAGTTTTGAGGAAAGAATTGCAAAGGAAATCAATGATGACAAAGAAGTGTGGCTTGACAGAGTTAAAATCCACCTTGAGAAGCTCCTCCATAAGGCCAAAAAGGACAATGAGATGCTCAGGCACATGGAAAATAGATACACCACTAGAAACAAGATTCACAACATAAGAATCAAGCAATTGAAGGATAAACTCAAGCACACCCTAATCAAGCAAAAATATGAGGAAAAACTTGAGATTCTTGCTGATGCCTCCTTGATTGCTTGAGAAACCTCATAATCACTTCATCTACCAATTTTTAAGATTTTTGGGAAAATTTTCAAGTTTTTGGGCATTGTTGCAAATTTTGACAGAATTTTTGCACAGTCACCCTGCAAAGAGTGTAGTGTGGGCCACGTTGTGCTTTTTGTGGAGGCCTCCAAATGAGAAATGGTTTGAAGATTTGGATTTAGAGTAATGTATACATCAATTTTTGACTACTGGCACTCAATAAATAGATATTTTGATAGGTGGAAATGGAAAAAAAACCACTCAAAAACCACCTTTCTACCTCCTTTTTCAGCTTTTCGCTGTGCTTTTTGAGTAGTCTTGGAAGATTGCAATTTTAAGGAGCTTCACTCAACCATTTTCAGAGCTTGATCACATTTCCGACAACTAGACAGAAAGATATTTCCAATGAGCCATCTTGGGCCCAATTTGGACCTCAGGAATTCACTCAAAAATGGATTTGAAGGCTCATGCTGCACTTTTTCCCAAGCACGTTGTGCTTTTTCCAAGCACGTTGCGCAATTTGCAATCTTCTTTTTTTTTTCTAGAATTTTCAAAATTTCTTTGTTGATGGATGGATTCAATGAACTTTTACTGATGTAATTGTCAAATGTAAATGTAGTTATGTCATAAATAGTTACTAGGGGTAGATACATCATGTAAATATGTAATTTTAGTCACAGTGAGTCAGTTTCATGAATGATATGGATGAGTTGGCTAACCTCCCTAATCACTAGGATTCCAGTTGAGCATTTTGCGGATCAGCTCCACAAGTCAGGGATTTGAGTGGGAGAAGTAGTTTTTGGTCTATATCTTTCATTTCCTTTCTCATTGCAAGGGTTGGATGATGTAGAATTTGATCATTGAACACTATTTTAATTCGACTTTAGGTAAGAAATAATAGACTGAGTTGCACTTATTTTGATGGGATTCTTGTGGTAATGTGATTTGACATTGTTTCTTCTTATGTTTGAATATATTGTGATATTCATATTCATGCCATATCTGAGTGTAATTGATTCCTAAGTCAGAAAGATAGAATTCATTAGCTTATGATCTATTTTGGAGGAATAGTTACAGTTTTGGTTCATCTTCTTCTAGTTGAAAAGAATTCATGTTTCCAATGCTCTTTTCTAAAACCCTAGTAGTCTAGAGCACTCCATCAAGGTACCTTAATGTGTTAAGATACTTACCTACCTTTCCCCATCAAATCTCTGCAATTATGATCCTTATTTTCCCTGACCTAGTTCTTCTCTGACCTATTCACCATCCAGCACTCAAAATAAAATCAACTAAACCCTAGTGCTACTATACCTAGCCTAAAATCTCATTTATCCAGTCATATTGGATGCGATATTTTGGAGAGAGCCCTCTCCTGCCTAGTAGGGATATCTACTTGGCAAAATATTGGTCTGTGGTTACCTTTGTTGGTCTCCTCTCAGCCTTAGAGATCCGGTGGAGTGATAACAGAACAAACCACAGAGGTAACCACAGAACCACTTTGGAGTTTTGGATCTAGAATTCCTAAACTTAGAGAGGGAGAGTCTCTGTCAGATTTAGCTTTGTTGTATTGATGATTTTAGGCTAGTTATTAATGCTCAGTTGTTTTTTGATTGTTTGTGATTTTTTTAAATTGGTTTGGTTGATTTAATCCCTGAACTTCCATTGGCTATGGAGTCTGCAAACTAACATGGGTCTGTCTCATATTTTCAAAGGAGTTTCACAAGGCAAGGTAGGTAAAATAATTGGATATTTCATATTTAAATGAAATGTAATAGAAGAAAAGAAATAGATTCAATTGAAGCTAAAGAGCAGTTAAGAATTCTTTAACTTGATTTCATAGGAAAACATTTAAATTAATAACAGCCAGAATCAGAGTGTATGTTTCAACAAATTCTACTCATCAACTTTCTCTAAAGTAATTTAGATCTAAGAATACATAAATATGGAAAAAAATAATAATCACATAGATAGTGAGAGGAACGCATCCCCAAATATTCCAACACATGAATCTTGTGAAGAATGTCCTTTTTATTACTGATAAACCCTTCAAATGAATAAGTACAATAGCTTATCGAATGCAAAAATCAACCCTCAATACTTCGAAAAATGAAGTATTTATACAAATATTTACAAAATCCTTTCATATCTAATCAGGATATATTTTAGGTAAATCTAAAAGAAATTGTATCTCATATTACAAACTAATAGGGAAAGTTGGAACTATTCGAAAGGTGGCCCTGATTTGAAGGAATTTGTTGCTGATATGTCAATTTGGTCCTTGCTGCGTCATTATTTCTTTGACAGAAGATAGAGTTACTCACTTAATATCGTAAATCACACAAATTCTCCCATCTTTCTTCATTCAGAATTGAAAATTTAGTCACCCTCCTGTAGATCTCATTTACTTCAGTGTACTTGGAAAAAGTAGGCTTGATGACAACGATGTGATTTACCTCATGTTGTATGGTTAAATCATTCTCTAGTGCCTCCATAAAATATTTCCCTTTTATGCTTCCTTTTATACCTGCAAACTTGGAGCTATACTTAGCCACATCTCTCAATTTATTGTTGTAGTCCTCCAGGGTGATCTACTTGTCATTTATCACAAAAAAACTTGGTAGGCCCTTATTGTTCAACACTTCAATCCTGTTGAAAAATCTATTAACACCAATTTCCAGCCCCTGACATTTTTCTTCTAGCTGAAGGAAGAGGTTATTTTTAATCAAAAACTTCTTGATTTCCAGTATTTTTTATGTTCTATCTTCAACTCTCATTTCCTCTAGCTCATATTTATTCTTAGAATTCAAAAATATGATCATATTAGTGGCATGAGTGGGCTTATCACCCAATTGTTCATTGATCTGCAAAATTGTTTCTTTGCATTTTTGAATTAATTCATTTTGTTCAAAAATGATTTGCTGTGAAGCCCAAATTTTATTCATTGAATTGAGGATGTTTGACCATATGTTCTTTTTTTCTTGGGCTAAATTCTGGCCCCCGCCTCTCTGTTTTCCTAGTTCATGTATCCTTTCCATCAATATTTGGGACCTTTGTGCCTCAGCCATGTGTGAAGCTTCACTTCTGTTCTTATGCTCCTGTAAATCCTTTACCTGTCCCTGCAAATTCTTTATTTCTTAAGTTTTTATTGACATATCTTCCATGGCTTTGGTGATTTTTCTTGCAAAATTTGTGGGCTGGGCTAGAGGTGTTGTTGATGTAGAAATACCTATAGTTGGTATTGTTGTAAGGGGAATTGCATCCAAAGGAACCATGGAAAGTTATGCATTTTGTTCCTTCTCCTTTATCAATTTATCCATCTCTGTCTCCATATTTCTGATTTGCACGTTCTGCTCCATGATCAATTTGAGCATGTCTTCCTTCTAGTTCTCTGATTCTCCTATTTATTTTGCCTATGGGTCTTTGATTGCTAGCATCTTTAGCTGATTTATAAGTGCTACAATATCAACATTTTTATTCTTGATTATCTCTTCAGCTGCTTTAACATTCATTGGATCATACCCCATCTTTATGACCAGATCTTCTAATAACTTGATTCTAGTGTCCTTTGTTAGAGATGAAAACCTTTCAATATTTAGTTGAGATTGAACATTTGTGAGAGACACCTACAACTTTGAAGCATTCATATAAGTGTTAGTAAAAGTATAAAAAATCATCTCTCTTGTTTTCTTATGCATCTCCATCTGATCGATGGGATGAATGTATTTTGTGTCAAATTCAAAGGAGGTTTTCTTGTAATCATTAGCTATATGTGGATGTAGAATCTGAGCTTGTAAGAATTCCATTTGCATTCTTCGCTTCTCTGAATAAAAGGCTAATAGAAGCCTGCTTTGAGCACTGGGAGTTTGTTTCCAGAATTGAGTGTAGGTGTTGCCTTTAAGGATCACATTCTTGAGATTTACCTCTTTGTATTTTTCAAAAATACTCTTCTCTTTATCTCCATGAATTAACCCAGATGTTTGGACTGGGTCCTGATGATCTTGTGACACTAATGATGCTACTGGGGACTCTGTGAATTTGCTACATGATTGTGCAGAAGAGCCCGTGACTCTTTAATGACTATGGTAGCTTGTTGTTCTGCTTCTTCTCCTAAATCCGTCTTAGGACTCCTTTTAGTTTTCTTTCTATAGATTATTTTGAATTCCATTGCTGAAATTCCTCCAACTGAAGGAGATACTTCCTCTCTATGTATTTTCTTTGCCTTCTCTTGAGGAGTAGGAGTCTTTAGAGTATTGTGGACATGAGTTGCTCCTCTGATTCCTGTAAGGTGCTCTCTACCCAGTCCAACTAATTCATATACCTTTCAATCTATGGCCTCTGTGTGTGCACATAAGGAGTGGTTTTGTGTTCCACCCTCATCTTGGATATTAGGCCCAAAGGATCATAATACCATGTAAAAATAAGATTAAAATTCATTTTCTTGAGGATCTTGTCTGCTTCTTCCCCAACTACCCTGCTGTTACAAATAAAGGTACCAACCAATGTCTTTATTCTGAACCGAGACTTCTTCTTTGCTGAGAAAAAATGAATTTCATCTGAATTTATCATTTGTCTTATATAATCCAGGGAAAATACTCTCATTGGGAGGTATTTGGGTAGCTTGTATGGTAGCAGTTCACACCCATACACCCTGATCTCTGTGTAGTTTTGGTAAAGGTACCAATATCTTGTTTTGGCATGCTCTGTTAGGTGTAAGATCTTCTGAGTTTCTTCACTACTTCTTGGATTTGAATTGTTAGTTAGTAGGCTCATGACTAGATGCATGAATTTTTGTATGTATTCTTTCAAGGTGTACTCATATGAATATTTTCTCATCAAAGAGGTCCATACAATCACTGACTGTGGGTTCCCTTCTTCATCGGAACCTGTCTACTTGATAGTAAATGAAAATATTTGTAAGAATGGAATCATACTTGAATACTCCTTCAGTTTGTAACTTTAAGAGTTTTTCATGTATGTTGTGAGCCAAAAATTCACTAAAATTAAAAACAACTGAGGCCTTTTGATATGTAGAGAAAATTGACTAAAAACCAAGGAGGGGTTCATCTATCCACTCATTAGAATACTAACCTAGTAGGCATGAAAGCAGATAAATAATATGTTTGGATTGATCAGGGAACATAGAATAAGAATAAGGTAGATTATTCTTGGGAAATTGGGCATTTTGAGGTAGAAAAATCTCAAAAATCAGTGTTCCTTTGGAGAAAGCTAACTTTTAATACAATTATTTTAAGGCTTCTACCGAAAAATGTGTATTGGCTTCAATAGGAGGGACCTGCATCATCTAATCAAAAAATTTGGAAATAATGGTGAATAAAACTTCCCCACTTGGGGCTACAATGGCTCTCTGGTTGGGTAGATAAGAGGCTTGAAATTTCCAAATGAATTCATGGAAATGATGGCTCAGAGGGAAGATGTTGAGGGGTAGATTGGACTGCGAAAGATAACTTTCATTGGTTTGATCAATGTATTTATCCTCGATCCAATAATACAATTCAAAAAGGTCAAACTCACACTTTATCTCAAGAATTTTGTAATCGTTGTTTGCAAGTGGGATGTGATCAAGATCGAGAAGGGGATGAAGCATCGGGTCGATCAGATCATCATTGTTTTTCTTGGGAGACATTATGCTAATCAAAATGCAGGAAAAGGAATATAATGGTGAAGAAATACTAAGAATTGTGTTTGTCAGTTGAGTTCTGGTGGCAAAAATTGGGTTTGCATGTGCTTGATCAATTCCTTGTCATCTTTGAAAGTTCACTGTAACAAAAAAATTTTGAAAAGTACATGGGAGAGAGAAATATGCAGGAAAACACATTGAAAATGGTGCGTGGGAGGGGTTTTCATGGTCGTGGCGCATTTCCGTTGGAGACGCGGAGCTGTTGTTAAATTCAAACGGTTATCCCGGGAACATTAATGGTGTAACAGTCTAGGCCAGGTGCAGGATTTGAGTAGAGGGGAGCACACAGGAAAGATGGTGGGAAAGGTCGGCGGTTTGGTGGATTATAGAGGGGGGTCGAGGCTGTAAGTGACTTATGAGGGGGGGTGCGAAATTCCAAGAGGATGACACGTAAGGTGGGTCCGACGGGGAGGAAAAAAAGTTTTCAGACGCCCCCCCCACCCCCCCATGCCTGTCAATCTAGGATGGCAAGGGGGGGGGGGGTGAAAAGGGCTGTGGACCATTGATCTAGAGAAAAAGTGATCATGTGGCTAGATGGAGTGCACGATTTAACTGAATGCTATAAACACCTTTTGTCATTTAGCAACTTTATTATATAGCCGGAAAACTTTGGATAAACACATTTGCATTCTGACTTAGGATAAAACCATTGTGATACCAATACTAAGGCTAATAGCACACATCTTATGATATTTCAAACTTAGGATAAAACACACTAATGAGTCTTTCATGTAAACATAATCACATTTCTACCCTTTTACTCTTTTTGAACTCAAATGTTTTGCTAATATAAGGCTATTTTTGACCAATCAAAAGGGTGTATTTGAATGTGCAGATCCTTATTTTATTTGCTTTGAGGGGAAAAAATCCTACTCTAATCCTATCCATCATTTTTTGTATTGATCTAGATTAAGCAAGTGAATCAACTTATTCATCTACATAACTGATATTAGCCAATATTAGGCAGTTTGGCTAATTTTATTCTCTAATCGAATTAACAAAAATTGGAACTTGATTGATCATGATTAAACTGTATGATCTAAACAATGACTCAGGGTTGTGGAATTTTGAACAAGTTGCACACAACATTCAATTTATTCTAGAAAATCAAACTATATATCAAGTAGTGGCATTTAAATTTGCATCACTTTTAGTTCTATTTTGATTTTTTCATGGGGTTCTCATCTTTATTTTTATTCTCTCTCAGTCCATAGTGCATTTACCAGCTTATTGTGCCATGAATTTTTTATATTTACCAAAGTCTTTTTTGAGGATTCAACTAACCCATTCCCCTGAGGGTAATAAGCAGTTGAATGTCCTAGAGTGATCTGATACCCGTTGTAGAATTCTACCATTTTCTTTGACTTAAAAGCTCCTGCATTGTCTGTGATAAGTTTTTGGGTACATCCAAATCTTGAAAATATATTGGCTTCTAAAAATTTGATGATCACAACATCTGTTGCTTGTCTTGAGGGTATGGCTTCAATCCATTTAGTGAAATAGTCAGTGGATGTGAGGATCCATTTGTGTTGGCCTGAGGATGGTGGATGGATTTCTCCAATGAAATCTAAACCCCATTGTTGGAAAGGAATTTCCATAGATATGGGTTTCAAGGGTAAGGGCAGTCATTTCTTCTTGCCTTAAAAAATTTGGCACTTATGACAGGAAGTAACTTTTTTATGGACATCAGCAAAGAGTGTGGGCCAGTAAAAACCAGCTCTTAGGATCTTATTGGCAGTGGTTTTCCAATACAAATATCCATCACAGTCTCCTTTATGGAATTCTTGCATGATTTTATCTCACTCATCCTTCAATAAATGGTTTAGTATAATTCCACCAATATCTTCCCAATACAAATGACTGTCTAGAATAAAAAAAATCATAGCCTTTAATTTGAGAAATATAACTTTAATTTTTGGCATACCAGGATGAGCTTGTAAATTTAATAATACAAAAATGAGGTCTGCATACCAAGGAGAGGTTGTAAAAGCGTCATCTATTTGTGGAGTCATATGATCTTCTTGGTCATCCAATGCAGCTACAAAATAAATATCCAAATCATGAAAATTAGAGTTATCCATTAACTTAGGTAACCCCTAACCTTTAATGAACTTGGTGGGTTTAATATCAATATCATATTCAAGAATAATTGAAATCCACTTGCCTCTCTTCCCATCAGGTCCTTTTTGAGTCAGGATATCTTTGACCACAGAGTTTGGAACAAAATCTATAATGTGATAATGAATAATATATACCTTGAAATCCTTAATTTATTTTATTAGAGAAAATGCCTATTTCTCCATTATATTATATTTGAGGGCGATATCTCTTAGAGCCTTGCTAAAGAAAGCAATGGGTTGCTCATGCCCTTGATTTTTTTCCTGCAAGAGGACTGCTGCAACATTGTGTTCAAATGAAAATGAAAATATTATGAAATATTTAGTGAAGTCAGGACTGATTAACATAGGTGCTTTTGTTAGAGCTTGTTTAACTTGGTCAAATGACTATTTAGCCTCAATACTCCATTTTACTTCTGTGTCTTTCTTAACATGTTGGTTATGTTCTCGAGGAGTTCTGCCAGGTTTGGGATAAATCAAGCTTAGAAAGTTTATTTTACTAATAAATGATTGAAGCTATTTCACATTCCTAGGATGACTTATCTTAAAAATGGCCTCGATCCTGCTAGGATCAATTATGATTCCGTGTTTGGAAATGATATGCCCCAGACGTTTTCCTTCCTCTAGGTTGAATAGTGTTTTCTTGGGATTCAGGGAAATTCCAAACCTCCTACACTTCTCAAATACTCTCCTCAAATGTAGCATATGCTCTTCATATGTTTTGGAAAAAATAGTAATTTCATCCAGATATATGACTATGAATCTTCCAATTTCATCAGCAAAATCAATGTCCATTTCTCTCTGAAATGTAGCTCCAACATTCATCAATCCAAAAGGCCTCTTCACATACATGAAGGTACCCCATGGAGTAGTAAATGTTGTCTTATGCTGGTCATTAGGGTGAACTAAAACCTGGTTATAGCTAGGGAAACCATCTAAAAGTGAAATTATACTGGAGCCAGCTACCCTTTGTAAAATATGATCCATCTTAGGTAAGGGGTAACTGTCTTTCAATGAGACTTTATTAAGATTTCTGAAACCTACACATAAACTGATTTCACCTGTCTTCTTCCTGGTTGGAACTAAATTGGATACCTAGTTAGAGTACCTCAAAGGTACTATAATCTAAGTATCACACATTTTCTTAACCTCTTTTTCAATTAAATGCATGAGCATTGGGTTTATCCTTCTCAGTTTTTGTTTGAAATGTTTCTGATCTTCATTAATTGGAATTTTGTGTTGTATTATGCCAGTGTCATAATATTTTAAGTCTTCATAACTCCAGGAAAAAACATGAATAAATTATTTGAACAGACTAATATATTTCTGCTTTTCAAAAGGGGGTAGTGATTTAGAAATTTTTACCATCTTTGGGTCTTATTCATTTCTTATGTTGTATTCTTCCACTTCAGCTCCTGTGGGTTCAATTATGGGTTTCTTTGCTACATCGTTAAAGTCAAACAAATATTCTAAGGGAACTAGTCCTCTGGGTAAAAAATTATCTTTCAATTGAAGTATTTCTAGTTCCTTTGTTCCATTAATCCATCAAAGCATTTACAAACTTATAGAAGTGCATTCTTTGCAAATGTTTTTGACAAATTTTTGGACCCTTCTCTAAATGCATGAGAAGTGTTTAAATACTAAACTACAATATGTTTGAAAATATATTATTACATAAAAATAGAGGAGGTTTCAAACAACCATCCTTGTAAAGAGAAATTTCAACTACAATATAGGAAAATAAAGTAACAATATAATTATGAGTGTTGATCTTCCTTGTGGAGTTGATCTCGAAGTTGAAAAGTAACTAGCATAGGTATAAGCTGAGTTGGTTACGAAATTCTTGATCTGATCTGGCCCTTAAATACTGCACTTGAAAGTGTTGGTTGTGACCTTTTTGTTGAATCAATTAATGACTAAAGGGTTTGGTATTGATGCTAAGGTTTGATCAGAAAATTCCAATAATTTTCTTGATCAAACTTATTTACTTTTTTAATCATTTCTTCCTTCATCTGTGTCCTTTGTTTCCATTGTGCTTCTAACAGTTTGATTTCTGAGAGCACTTTAGACGTGGACTCTTTGATAAGCTTAGCTTTCAAAAGCCGTTCATAAACAGATTCAATAATTTCCTTTGTTAACCTTGATGATTTTGCTGCTGCCTTGTCTGCTTGTCTTAGCTATGCTTCCCAATCCTCAAATAAAATTTCCTTGTGAAATTTATCTACCTGGGGTAGATCAGATTCCTTTCCTGAGTCTAATGCTTGCCACTGAATGAACTCATTAATTTTCTTTTCAATTTTCTCACACTAAAGTCTCCTGTTAGCCACTTGTTGGATTAGGATTTCACTTGAATCATAATAAGAGCTGGTGATTGAAGCTTGTTGGAAAAATACTTCTTGTTGCTGATTTAGCTTTGCATTCATTTCCAATGCTTCTCTTATGAATTGCTCTACCTATGGCTGAATTTTAATTTGTTCACTGCTACTTCCAGTTGTGTTTCCTTTTCTGTAAGTTGCACCTGATGCTGCAAAGTTAATCTTTCAAAATATTTTTGAAATTGAGACATTTTCAATTCAATTTTCCTGCTGGAGTTAAAATTTTATTTCTCTAACAATCTCTCTAACTCTTGTATTTTGTCTTCTCTTTGCTTCAGTAACAATTGAAATTTAGTATCCTTGTCAATAGTGGCAGTAGCATATGCCCCTGCAAACTGTGATAGCTTAGTTAAATGTTCAGTAGGACCAGCTAGACGATCCTTCCATAGAACGTCAACAGATTCATTTGTAAGATTTGAAACTGTATCATCCATTATTCTCCTTTTTCTTCTCTTGACTACAACCTTATGACTAGGACTGTAGAAGACATCCAGTGAAGGAATTTATTCAATTTGTAAAACTATCTACTCTGTAGGGAAGGCCAGAATGATCTCTAGATCATGAGTTTCATGTATCTGTTGTAGCAGAATTGTAGTTTCCACTAATTTCTGAGAATAATATGGCATTTGAAAACTAGTAGATTGATCAGTATTAAGATTTGGTCACTACAAAGAAAAGACCCTCTAGCGGATGTTTTTGAGGAACCCCATAGAAAAATACCCCATACATCCGTTTCTAGCAGAGGTTACTAGAGGAGGTTGACGGGCAGAGGGTTTTGCGGATGGTTGCCTCTCGGTGCGCTTATCATTACATGTCGCCCTGGTGCACTCGAACCGAGAAAGCACCAATGCAGACCAAAACATTGGCACATCGGACACTGTGCGCTCCGTACACACCCACCCAATGCATCTTATTATTCTATAGCACCGGTGCATCACAAATATTCCGCACCGGTGCATTATAAAACACCGCGCCAAAACCGAAACCACCCGGTGCGGTAGAAAGAAACCGCACCAGTCCATCATAATACATTGTGCCAAAACATAAACCGACCGATACGTTTGTAAGAAACAGAACCGATGCGCCTATAAATAACGCGCACCGGTAAAGGGTTATATTAAAAAAAATTACGACAAAATAACCCGGATTTTTTAGTTTTGCAGTGCTTCTGAGCTCTCAATTACCAGTGCGCACGAGACATTGGCACACTGGACAGCTTGTGCGACGTACACACACATCCGGGTCCTCCTATTACTGTAACGCACCGGTGCTTCACCACTCTTCTGCGTGGTGCATCATAAAACACTGCGCCAAACAGAAATGCGCTGGTGGGTTCTTATCCAAGAGCATCGGTGCACCGTTAAACTACACGCACCAGAATAGTGTTATATAAAAAAAACTTTAAGGCCAAAAAATCGGTGCTTTACGACTATTCCGTACCAGTGCTTTATGGATTTTCCGCCCTAGTGCATCATCAAAATTTCGCGCCCAAACTGAAACATCTTGGTGCAGTGTTAGGGAACCGCCTCGGTGCATTATAAACAATGCGCCAAATTTGACACAACCCGGTGTGGTTGTAGGTAAGCGTATCGGTGTGCTTATAAAACCCCGCGCATCGAAACAGGGTTAAATAAAAGAATATTTACGGCCAAAAAACTTCATTTTTCACTTTCCTCAGTGCTCCAGAGCTCTCAAGCACCGGTGCCATTTCCTTTTGTCTGAGCCGCCCTGACATCGGTGCTCTCATTGCACCCATTGCACGCACTACTTCTTTGCATTGGCCACCAATCTCCAGCTTGCATTTTGAAAAACGGTGGGCAAATTTTATTTTGCAAAGTTTACAACTAATATGCCTCCTCGACGGCGAAATGTATAGGTATTTTTCTAGTTTTTCCATAATTAAGCCTTTTAGCGGATTAGAAATTGAAATAACCTTAAAAATAACCATTAGAAAAGAAAAAAAAATTATCACGCGGTGCTCCGGGTGTGTTTGGCTCACACTGTATAGCGATGCTGCCTGTAAAATTTACAGGCCGCACCGCCACCGGTGCTAATGGTATCCACACCGTTTCCAGGGCGGTACTAAAAGGCGCCCCAAATAATTTTAAAATAAAGAAATAAAATAAAAGGCGATGCGCTCATTTATCCAGGCACACCATTGACCACAAGAATCACAGTGCGGTGCGTTGACGAAATTATCCGCCCCAGTGTATGTCAGCGCACCGCATTCTGGATTCCAAGAGGGTCAACGGTGCGGCCGGGTAAAAGACCGCATCGTCAGCGATGTAATTGTCATGAAGTTAGTGCGCTGACACGGCTATACGCGTTGGGGCATATATTTCAGTCAGCGCACCGCTATTCTGAACTTTGATGAAGTTAACGGTGCTTGAGAAATAGACAGCTGCACCGAGGTCGGTGTATTGTATTTCATTAGGGGAACTGGGACTGGTGCTCTACATTATTAAGACGCACCATGACCAGTGTGTGACTGTTTCTATGGCACACTGACTTGTTTGTTTGTTTTTTTTCAAAAAAAAAATGTATATTCCTAAATACATGTCTATTTTAATAAAAAAAATTTATTTAATATGACAATGATTTAGAGAGAAGAGGAGGAACAACAACAACAACAGGCTGAACAGTATGAAATGATTCACCAATGGGAGGCCCGAGAGAGGGAGAGAGATGCATACCCTTGCCCTATTACTGCAGATACCCAAGAGATCCTTAGGCAAGTAGGCCTTTTCAAGTTCTATGAGGAGGCTACTTCCCTAAAGGCGTACAGTGTGTTTTTGAGATATCTTATCCGCAGGTGGAATGCTCATCGAAAGGCTTTCCAGGTTGGTCCTAACTAGTGGTACACACCCACTGAGGAGGATATTTATTTTATTACAAGACTATCGAGGAGAGAAGTGGATCTTCCCTCATTCCCAAACATGCCAATTGGTTGTGCAGCAAGGAGTCAGTTAGTTTACTCCCAGAGATACATTGGAGCACATGTACTATCTCTTTCAGAGTTTCATTTACCTAGAGGTCAGTTACGTATAGGTGCTTTTGGTAGACAGGACGTGCAGTGACTCTCTCTTATCATTTTGACCATTTCGCACAACACCAGTGACGGGAAACACATTAGTTGCTCGCTATTATATTATGTTGATTCTTTAGTACAACAACCACGACTTGTCAGGTGGTCTACCATTTTTTTGCGGAAATTTTGTATGGCCTTAGATAGATGTCGTGCTCATGCACAAGGGAGGGTCAACTTCCCTTTTGCTTCATAGCTGTTTTGTTTATTTTTTGAGAGGTTTCCAGAGATGAGAGCTAGTTTTGTTCGACAGCCTCGTAGGCCGATGTTTGAGGCCTAGATGCACATGTGGGGGCAGATGATGCCCAAGAGGGGAGACACTTTGTTTCCAGCCAGGATATCACATGATTCACTGGACTTACTAGCCTTTGTTGACGGGCTGCATCCCTTCATTTTGGTCCCATGTCCTTATGCTGGCTTAGATTGGCGAGGGTGTTCCAACATCCTCTTCACAGCAGATGAGCCGCTAGATGATAGAGGTAATATTACTGTTTTATTTATATTTATTCTAACATGTTCTTAATTAACTTTTTTTTATTAAATTGTGTAATGAAATTGTCTAATTATTGTTGTGTACTTGTATATATTTTGCAGAAATTGGCTCTTTTGATGGCGAGGAGATGTCGGGTCCACCACATGATCCAGGTGTGGATCCTGAGGACGACGATCAGGATATGGCTGGTGTCGAGCATGATCATGATGAGGATGAGGCCGGTGCAGTAGAGAGACATGCTCCTGCTCATCATGGTGCATCGGTGCCGCCTTTTGCTAGGCGTGGTCGACCTGAGACCAGATATAGGATGGAGTTGGCTAAACAACTCTGTGCATTGATTGTTGATGCGGGCATCAGGCCCGCTCACTACAGAGACATATAGGCCTACAATAAGCTGTTACGAATGTGGAGAAGCATGCCGTGTGACATGTACG
Organism: Pinus albicaulis; assembly: GCA_034641835.2. Classification (NCBI taxonomy): domain Eukaryota; kingdom Viridiplantae; phylum Streptophyta; class Pinopsida; order Pinales; family Pinaceae; genus Pinus; species Pinus albicaulis. The sequence continues at coordinate 1,507,017 of MU968307.1, forward strand.
ACCTGATGCAGCATGTCATAGGAGCTACGACAGTTGTTACGTGACTCATGAGGATTGTCCGTAGCTATAGGCATTGTCAAGTTGTGGCACGTGATGGACATGAGTCGGCGAGCAACGACTCACATGCATCTCATGATCGTTCACCTCACGGCGTGCCTGATGAGCATGACGCTCCACTGGCAACATTTGACAGTCATCATGGAGATGAGGCTGGACCATCGGCCACGTCCAGTCAGCAGCCTACAACTACATCCATCAATACTAGTCATGATGATCATGAGCAGGCTGGACCATCGACCGCCGAGGCTGCACTATTCACTGAGCAAGCCTCCACTACTACTGCTCATATTGATGTTGTACTACCACCAGCGGATGCATCCATCAGTACTAGTGATCATGATCATGAGCAGGCTCGACCATCGACTGTCGAGGCTGCACCCAGCTTTACTAAGCAGGCATCCACTTGTAGTACTGCTATTGATGTTGTTATACTACCACCAACGCTTGATCCATGACATTTATATTACAGTTGTATATTTTTAACATTATTCAGTTATATATATATATATATATATATATATATATATATATATATATATATATATATATATATATATATATATATATATATATATATATATATATATATATATAATGTTCATCTTGCAGTTGTACTTAATTTTCATGTTGGTGATCATCATGATGTGGCGCATATTGTTAGGTCATGTTAGATATGTTCATTTAATGTTTAGCTTGCAGATAGATGTGTATATGTGATAGCATGAGTTATTTGACATATTGAGATGTATATTTGATGTTTGAATGTGTTTATTAGTCGAATATGATGTTTGTACGATGGTTAACATGATCATGATGATGTTTATAATTAATTTAATATTAAATGATCATGATATTTATTAAATATTATGTCGTGATTGTAATTGTAATTTAAATTTTAATTGTATATAAAATTGTATTTTTATTTGTACTTATTGTAATTTAAACTGTAATTGTATGTAAAATATTTATTAATGTAAAATTTTAATTGTAATTGTAATATTTAATTTATTCTAAAATGATTATAATTGTATATATGAAAAATTGTAAAATTGTAAATGTAAATGTAATTGTATGTAAAATTCTAAAATTGTAATTGTAATTTTGATTGAATTGTATGTAAAATATTTGTAAAATTGTAATTGTAATTGTAAATGCAATTCTATGTAAAATTGTAAATGTAATTGTATATAAAATTCTAAAATTGTAATTGTAATTTTAATTGAATTGTATGTAAAATATTTGTAAAATTGTAATTATAATTGTAAATGCAACTATGTAAAATGGTAAATGTAATTGTATGTAAAATTCTAAATTGTAATTGTAATTTTAATTGAATTGTATGTAAAATATTTGTAAAATTGTAATTGTAATTGTAAATGTAATTCTATGTAAAATTGTAAATGTAATTCTATGTAAAATTAAAATTGTAATTGTAATTCTAATCGTAATTCATGTATGTGAAATTAATGTAAAATTGTAATTGTAATTTTAATTCTAATTGTAATTATTGTACTTTTAATTGTAATTGTATTTAAATATTTGTAAAATTTTAATTCTATTAACGTGAAAATTTTAATTGTATTAATGTGAAATGATTTTATTAAAATATTTAAATTTGTAAATTTGCAAATAATTGTAAAATAACAAATCTAGAATAATATGAATTTTTGTAATATAATAAAATTTAGAAAATAATGAAAATAAATTCATGTACTTTATAATTATCATTATTTTATTATGATCTTACATACAAAAAAAAGAACTTTATACAGTCCTATGCGCTTATCATCCTAACACGCATTGATGCGTCATATAAATAAGACGCACTGATGCGTCATAACTCTTCCGCAACAGTAATGAATAAACGCAAAAAAAAAAAAAACACAACTCTATTTTCTTTAAGTGAAAAAAAAATGGCAATTTGAAAAATGGGCAGCAAAATATTTTCGAAAATATAATTTCATAAAATAATTCTTTAAATACTAAACACTTTTCATTATTTCACTATTTTTGCTAAATTTTTTAGCGAGATATTTGCAGGAGACAACCTGGAGCAAGAGAGCAGGAGGACACTGTGGAGCAGCGAAATATGTTCAAACAGAAGTATTCAGACAATCAGAAACCAAACCTCTGGTGATTCAAACCCTGTATCATAGAATTTGAAACCATCTCATGATTAAATTTGATTTTTTTTTTTACTTTTTTTCTATAGTTTATCCATTTTTACCCTAAACCCTTAATTTTTTTGTTTTTTCCCTTTATTATCCCTGTTTCTGTGATTTCGAAATTATGGTTTTTCATTTTAGATTGACATCCAACCCATGGGACGATTTGCATAGTCGGATCCCAATCCATTCGACCATTGTGTTAATTTTTGAAAAAATAGATTTTTCTTTATCGGTGTGCCCTGCGTACTATATCGCACCGGTGCTCTGTATTATACAATGCATCGCGAAAGTACTGTAGTAAAAGAAAATGAAATTTTCTTTTCTAAATCCGTGCGCCAAATCTGAAATAGGGCACTGGTGCTCCATTTAACTAGGAAAGCATCGTATGGTGTATCACACTATTTTTTCGGTGCGTTTATAATACCTCACACACCGTTAGGTCTATTACATTGTTTTTTGCAGTGCATTTACAATACCCAACGCATCATACAGTGTATTATACTATTTTGCGGTGCGTTGTTAATATCCCCACGCACCATCGGTGGTGCGAACCTCGTGAAAGGCACATCGGTACCTTGGGATTTATTTTCTACTTGAAAAGTTGAGAATTTAATTATAAATATATTAATGAATGATATGGTACAAGTTTCATATTGATAAAGAAATGTCTGACAAGAGATCAAGTAACAAAAATACTGTTAACACATCAATAAAAGCAAAAAAGACAAGTTCTTTGTAAATTCTTTATAAAAAATATTATTTTTGAACTATATGTAAGTTTAACTAATATGTATTGTTTACTGTGTATCATGTAGAGCCACAAAATGACGAAGCTCGATATGATTATTTCAGATCTAGGACCAGAAAAGCTTAAAAGTTTAATGGAAAAATTGCAAAACGATGAATCAGGTGAATGAAAAAATACTATCGTTCCAATATGAGTTTCTTTTTTTAATTATCATTAATAATATACTTAAAATTATTAGATAACATGTGTCAAAAAGTCTACTAATTCACATCTGTTTAATGTTGTACATGGACCAACAACTCAGAAAAGGAACGTTGTTCTAAGAAAAGAAAAAAAATAGAACATGCAAATGAAAATCAATTGCTCCTTAGCTCATCCGGAGTGGTGCTGGAAGTTAACAAAAGGGGAAAAACTTTTACAAAATTTTGAGGGATCTATTGGAACGAATGTTTAGACGTTCTTTCCAACAACAACAACGTGCTTCAAATGTAATATGTAATCATTGAATTTTTCGATCATTAGGTACAATAAATAAACAATTTAGCATTAAATATTAATTTTCAAGAATTTTCTTGTAGAAAAGAAAAGAAAATGGAACCCATTCAGCACATAAAATAGGACGACAAGGAAGAAAATGATTGATCTCTGAGTTTGTGAGTAATTGTTACTTCCTTATAACAACTTAACTAGATTTCATTTTTGTATTTTTTAAGTTGTTTTACAAAAATCATCATTGAATGTCTTCAAACAGGTGCTAACATACAAAGAAGAACCATCAGACGAATTGATTGAAATTGGGTTAAATATGAGTTGTGAGTATATGTTGGCATATCAGAAATTAATTGTGGAATTTGTAAGCATATATCGATCTTGTTTTACTTAGCTCTGTCTATAATTAATAGAACAAAAACATCTTTTATATTAAATATATGATTTTTTATGGGGTATAAAACTTGCAAGAAACAAAGTATGGAACTGCGCCAACAGATGAAATTTTGAAAGATGGCATGGTACATGGTTTTGAAAGAATGTGTATAATTTATGAGTCAATTGTTGCTATGGTACGCCATTTTTCTTTTTGATTTACATTGATGTATATTATTTAATATTTTAAATTTCATTATTCTCACCAATGTATATACACTCATTCCAGTTTATTTTTATGTTTGTAGATGGAAGGTGAAGAAGAAGAAAACAATCAACGCCATGAAAAAAACATTCCTGAAAATAACCCAAGTCATGGAAGTATCTCTAGTAGTGACAACAATTCAAGCGAATAATGATGATCACTATGTTTGGATATCAAAGCAAGGCATTTTATTTTTTGAAATATATATGTCTGTGAAATCAAACATTTTGTTTAATGTAATGGACATGGTGTCCCAATTGAAATACAAAGGGATACCAATAACTGTCCCATTTTGTATGATAAAGATTGTCTTATATATATATATATATATATAATCATAAAATATGTTTAATTTATTCTATTGCGTTCTCCATTGTCGTTCTCAAATGCACTAATAAAAATTTAATTCATATGAATATTGTTATAAGATATATATATGTGTCGACTTTCGATGAATAATGAATTTTAAAAAACCACAATAATTATGATATGATATAACAAATTAATCCAAACATCACATTCAAATGCATTAATAAAAATGTGATTAATATGAATATTGTTATAAGATGTGTCAAATTTTGATGAATAATGAATTTAAAACAATCACAATAATTGGACTGTCACAAGTCAATGTTTCTAAAAAATACAACATGAAAACCGATGTGTCACTAACTGTACACCGATACATTTATGTGTCTATACGCACTGGTGCTGTTATACAATCTATGGTTACCACAAAAATACTAATACCAATTATCAATATCAGTGCGTTTGTGTGAAACTGCGCACTGGGGCGTTTACGTATCTATAAGCACCGGTGCATTTTTATGATCTATGGGCACCACACGAATACCGATACCAATTATAAATCTTGGTGCCTTTCTGTGATACGACGCACCGGTGCGTTGATACGACCTATGGGCATTGCACAAATCCCAAGACCAATTAGAATGGCCCCATGCATTGTATGACCAACACTACGCCCGGTGCGGTTTTACACCTAGACATCTCGATGGGTTGGACTGACACAGCCTCGGGGTGTCGTCGACATGTACGCACCGATGCGTTAAAGGCAGAGTAGCGCACTGATGAAAAAACATCTGTAATAATCTCCGACCACCCATTTGTTTTTTAGTTGTGTTGAATTTCCGTTAAAAGCTCCGCCAAAACCTCTGTAACCATAAACGGATGTTGTAGAAAATGTTTTTTTGACAATTTTGGCCAGGTTTAAAACACTAAAAACCTCCTTTATAACCTCCACTAGAGGGTCTTTTCCTTGTAGTGGGTTGTGGTGTTTGCAGTGCCTTAGAAAAATTTCCCCATTCATTCTTCAAATCTTTTGACTGAGATTTTTCTGCCTAATCAGGTGTATTTTGGTTATGGTGAATTTCTTGGGCAAATGATCCATTTCCATTAATTCCTCCTTTCCCTTGAATTTCAATCTATTTGATTACTTTATCAATTACATTTTCTGGGCTCTCATTTCTGTTTTCACATTCATTATCAGAGTGATCCGAATTCTGATATTTATGTTCTGATTGCCCTGACTCATGATTATATTTTTCTTGGGATTCATCTTCAGACATGTCTTTGGCTTCATTATCCAAGCTAATACTTGGGGTTGGTTTGTGAACATATTCAATAAACAATAAATCCAAAAGAATTATTTCCAATCTCTTATTTATGTATGTTTGTAAGGCTTCAAAGTCATTTTGATTGAGCTGACTAGATGCATTTTTTAGTACATCTGGGAAATTTTCAATGCCTTGAAAGAAATCATCAAACGTATCTATCTCTTTCAGAAAATGTTTCAATTTCAGCTCTGTGGTGAAATTCTTAATCACATCATTGGGGTCATATGGCCGCTTTGGCAATATAGCCAAATTCAATAAATTAATATTTGAAACTTCCTTGAATGTATGACCAATATCGAAAAGTGTAAAATTACCGCACTGCAAAGGGAAATTTGGCCAAATGGCCTTCTTGGAATATTTTATTTGCTTCGAAATACCACTTACTACAAGTTGGTAAGAAATTTCGCTAGCAAGTAACTTGTCACGAACATAATAGGGCAAGACATGGGGAGAAGCATAACTCCCGAAAACTCTGACATAGGTAAAATTTTCTTCGAAAAACCATCTGGCAATGGGAAAAATGTCTGTACTAGCCTCTTTGGAAATCCTAGGGGCTTTCTCATGAAATATAATTTGATGCATAGGTATCATGACTTTATTGCAAATTTTGTAAAAATGTAGATGAAAATATGACTCCCAAAGGGCTTTGTGGTAATTATGGATTGGAGTGGGGTCTTGGGTTATCCACTTCCATCCCATGGTAGGAAAACTCGAACAAAATCAAATTGCACCCATGACATAGAAACTCATGTAAAAGGGGGCTATTCCCCTATAGGAAACACTTCTTTTAATTCTATATTCCATGATATTTCTGGCCAAATTACCAAACATGATATTTTCCTAGTTCAGAACTAAAGAATTGATGATTACGTCAATTAACGGGACCCAGTCTACAGAAAACCTATTATTATCAGGCTTTGCAAACAATATACACAACATTCCAGCAACATAGCAATAAGGGGAATGCAATTGTGCTATCGGGTACATACCGAGTTTGTCCCGTTTCAACTTTCCTTGGTCATCCTTCCATTCCTTTATAACTTTCATCAGGTCTGTATGTTTCTTTGTAAAGCTTTGGAAAAAATCTTTGTCATAGTTCTGCTGCGGGATGGGTAAGTGGTACATTTTCCTCAAATCTTCTGCCGTGAATGAACTGATATTCTCCTCCTTTGCATTCTTAAATTTCCTATCTGCTATGTTTAGGTGGTCAATTACCCATTTATCCATATCTATATAGGGGAGAATCTTCAGACTCGTTGCTACTTTGTGAGGGAATGAGCATGCAACCTTGAAATAAGACGGGTCTGAGGAAATTGACATGTTTGCTGTAGCAATTTTGGTTATTACCCATGGCTGTTGATTCTCAAAGAGTTGGTACATTGCCTCCCATGAGGAACTACCACAATCCTTGTTACAGGTGGTATCTGAGAATAAGGAAGACATGTCTGAGTCTTCAATAGCTGATGTTTGGCCAATTTCCTTGCCTTTATTGTTCATTCCTGTTATCCTTACTCCATTAAGCGGTTTCTTGAATTCAAGTGAACGTAGAAAACTTTAGATCTTAGATGAATCAAGAGAAGGATAGAGTTAAAACTGATATAATAAAAAAATCGGGATTCAATCATTCAAAACAAGCTCGAAGTAGATATCAATATTTAAAACCTTACTCCCATTAAATGTCGTTAACCACCCATAATTCTTCCTATCAAATCTCTTACAAACCTTAACGTAAAATGTCTATTCGATCAATTTAAGACGTTAGATATTATATTCAATTGATTAGATATGAATCATTTCATGCACTTGAACAATAACTATTAATATCACATATCGCAACTCTAAACTGTTACTATTAGTTATGATTTCTGTTATAGATGAATTTTGTGAAATGCGATTTGCGCAAATCGTAGATCACAATTTCCAAATGGTAATAAAACTTGCATTTGGTTATTTGCTGCGAAATGAGAAGTGCGCTAAGGAATCACACTGATACAATTTATCAGATCTTTAAAGTTTTATGATTGTTGCTTTATTAATTCGTTGGGTCCAACTCATCGCAACCTTTACCGAATTGTCATAAGTTGATTGTTTTAAAAGGCGCGATGCGATTTATTTTTAAAGCGGTGTTTAAAGTATTTGTAACGGGAGTTTTATATGACTCAAAAAAAAGGTTATAGTGCATATCACAGCTCGCAACACTTTATTATGTTTTAACTATTCACTTGTAAGTTATGCGATTTGTGATTAGCGCTACGAAATCAAAGTGAAAAGGGAAAGAACTTTATTTCCTAAATTTTTTAGACTTAGGCTAAGATAAAATCAAGCTTATAAATTTTCTATTTATTTTTAAAGGGTCCCCATTTAGAGAAAGTAAATGGGGGTATTGTATAGTACAACAATTGGCGATTCACTTGGGAGGAATAGCTATCCCTGATTAGTTTTTTGAAATTTCTAAAAAAAATTTCGAAATAAAAATAGTTGCAGGAATGAATTTCAATAAATAATATCTCACTAAGCAATAAAATCTCTCTTAATTATAATTCATAATAATTCCTCTTTAAAAATAAAAGTATGAGTATCTATATCAGTGTTTACTCGGTTCAAAAATATGCAGGTGGCTCTTTCAGATTAACTTTATAAATATATACTCTTTTATCACAGGTAGAGCCTCTGATTGAATAGTCAATTTAAGCTTTTGACAGGGTTACCTTTTACCCAAAGATGATTCATTGTCCCATCGAGTCTTTCTTACAATCTTCAAAAATAAATTTCAACTTTATATACTTGATCTCATTTGGAACTTGTTTTTTTTTGTAGAAATTTTCTATTGTATTTTTATTTAATTAAAATCCATTGTCTTGGCTTGGTAACCAAATATTGACAATTCTATTCACTGGTTGTAATTAAACTGATCAAGCTGGCTCTTGATGAGACCCCTTTTCCTCTTGATATAATCTCAAGTCATTGCCCTGTTTTGGTAGGTAGTATTGGTAATGTCAGTTTAACTATTTCCCTATGAACATGGTAAACAAGCTCATGATGAGACTTATTATCTTCTAAGCCTTTTAGCATAAGTTTTTGAATTTCTTTCTAAAAAATTGATAATTTTTCCCGGATGGGGTGAATCATTGATCCTTTTGAGGATTCTGGATGATAATTTTTAGAGTTTTAAGATTTCTTATCTGTAAAAGAGTCTTTACTATGTTAAAGTTTATTTTCTTGACTGATAACAGAGTAACCATGATTTACAAAGATGAGATTTCATTAGAGAATAAATAACTTCAGTGAAATTGCATATTTCAGTAAAATATAATCTATTTGATATTCTAATCTTTCGTTTGTTTCCTTAACAATTCTTATTTCTATAAGTGATAAATCAAAAAATATTTTATGAGATGTTTACTTGAAAAGCCCAAAATCAATACTATGCAACTTTTATTTTCCTAAGGAAAAAAAATACAGTAATATACAAGGAATAGCAGGGGTTACCTCCTATGAAAAGTATTTCTTTAAAATCAAACCATTAACAAGCAAAGAATCTCTTTTTTCCGTGGTACATTGTCCTCAAATCTTCTGCCGTGAATGAACTGATATTCTCCTCCTTTGAATTCTTAAATTTCCTATCTGCTATGTTCAGGTGGTCAATTAACCATTTAGCCATATCTATATAGGGGAGAATCTTCAGAATCATTGCTACTTTGTAAGGGAATGAGCATGCAACGTCTAAATAAGACGGGTCTGAGGAAACTGACATGTCTGCTATAGCAATTTTGGTTATTACCCTTGGCTGTTCATTCTCGAAGAGTTGGTACATTGCCTCCCACGAGGAACTACCACAATCCTTGTTACAGGTGGTATCGAGAATAAGGCAGACATGTTTGAGTCTTCAATAGCTGATGTTTGAGCAATTTACTTGCCTTTATTGTTCATTCCTATTATCCTTACTTCGTTAAGCGGTTTCCTGAATTCAAGTGAACATAGCAAACTTTAGATCTTAGATGAATCGAGAGAAGGATAGAGTTAAAACTGATATAATAAAAAAATCAACATTCAATCATTCAAAACATGCTCGAAGTAGATATCAATCTTTCAAACCTTACTCCCATTAAATGTCGTTAATCACCCATAATTCTTCCTATCAAATCTCTTACACACCTTTAAGTAAAATGTCTATTCGATCAATTTAAGACGTTAGATATTATATCTGATTGATTAGATATGAATCATTTCGCGCACTTGAACAATAACTATTAATATCACATATCGCAACTCTAAACCATTACTATTAGTTATGATTTCCGTTACCGATGAATTTCGTGAAACACGATCTGCGCAAATTGCAGATCGCAATTTCCATACGGTAATAAAACTTGCATTTGGTTATTTGTTACGAAATGCGAAGTGTGCTAAGGAATCACACAGATGTGATTTATTGGATCTTTGAATTTTTATGATTTTTGCTTTATTAATTCATTGGGTCCGACTCATTGCAACCTTTACCGAATTGTCATAATTTGATTGTTTTAAAAGGCGCGATGCGATTTCTTTTTAAAGTGGTGTTTAAAGTATTTGTAACGGGAGTTTTATATGACTCGAAAAAAAAGGTTATAGCACATATCATAGCTTGCAACACTTTATTATATTTTAACTATTCACTTGTAATTTATGTGATTTGTGATTAGCGCTAAGAAATCAAAGCGAAAAGGGAAAGAAATTTATTTCCTAAAGTTTGTAGACTTAGGCTAAGATAAAATGAAGCTTATCAATTTTATATTTATTTTTAAAGGGTCCCCATTTAGTGAAAGTAAATGGAGGTATTGTATAGTACAACAATTGGCGATTCATTTGGGAGAACTAACTATCTCTGATTAGTTTTTTGAAATTTCTAAAAACTTTTTCGAAATAAAAATAGTTGCAGGAATGAATTTCAATAAATAATATCTCACTAAGCAATAAAATCTCTCTTAATTATAATTCATAAGAATTCTTCTTTAAAAATAAAAGTATGAGTATCTATATCAGTCTTTACTCGGTTCAAAAAGATGAAGTAGGTGGCTCTTGCAGATTAGCTTTATAAATATATACTCTTTTATCACAGGTAGAGCCTCTGATTAAATAGGAAAATTAATCTTTTGACAGGGTTAACTTTTACCCAACAATGATTCATTGTCCCATCAAGTCTTTCTTACAATCTTCAAAAATAAATTTCAACTTTATATACTTGATCTCTTTTGGAACTTGTTTTTTTTTTGTAGATATTTTCTATTGTATTTTTATTTACTTAAAAGCCATTGCCTTGGCTTGGTAACCAAATATTGACAATGCCATTCACTGGTTGTAATTAAACTGATCAAGCTAGCTCTTGATGAGACCCCTTGTCCTCTTGATATAATCTCAAGTCTTTGCCCTCTTTTGGTAGGTAGTATTGGTAATGTCAGTTCAACTATTTCCCTATGAACACGGTAAACAAGCTCTTGATGAGACTTATTATCTTCTAAGCCTTTTAGCATAATTTTTTAAATTTCTTTCTAAACAATTGATAAGTTTTCCCGGATGGGGTGAATCATTGGTCCTTTTGAGGATTCTGGATGATAATTTTTAGAGTTTTAAGATTTCTTATCTGTAAAAGAGTATTTACTATGTTAAATATTATTTTCTTGACTAATAACAGAGTAACCATGATTTATAAAGATTAGAGTTCATTAGAGAATAAATAACTTTAGTGAAATTGCATCTTTCAGTAAAATATAATCTATTTGTTATTCTAATCTTTTGATTGTTTCCTTAACAATTCTTATTTCTATAAGTGATAAATCAAAAAAGATTTTATGTGATGTTTACTTGAAAAGCCCAAAATCAATACTATGTAACTTTTATTTTCCTAAGGAAAAGAAAAAACAGTAATATATAAGGAATAGAAGGGGTCACCTCCTATGAAAAGTATTTCTTTAAAATCTTCCCATTAACAAACAAAAAATCTCTTTTTCCCGATAGATCTTGCAATAAAAATTTTGATGGGCCTATTTCCTCACTGATTTGAAATGGACCTAGCCACAGTATTTGAAATTTGGTGTGTTTACCTTTTTCCTCATGTGCTTTGTCCCATTTCAATACCAGATCACGAATTTGAAAGTTTTTTGGAGTGATAGAAGTTGAATCAAATGAAGCTTTTACTGTTTGCTGATGATGTGCATGAGTAACTTTAGCTTTTTCCCTTTCTTCTTCAAGTTTGAAAATTTGAAATAGTCTTACTTGCAAGGAAGAAGAAGGGGATTCATAAATAAATTGAACTAAGGCAGGAGAAGGAATAACTACATAGGTAGGAAGAACAAATTATTATCCATAAATAAGATTGAATGGAGAAGTGCCAATGGAGGCCTTCTGAGTTATTCAGTCTGCCCAAAGAGAAAATGTTAATGACTTATGCCAATTTCGTTGATTTTGATCAAAAATTTGTTTGATGATTCTAATAAGGTTTTTATTTGTGGATTCTGCTAAACAATTTCCTTGCGGATAATAGTTAGCATAATACTTAAGTTTAAAACCTCCTTTGATTGCAAATTCTATCATAGTAGCTCCTAAGAAATAAGATGCATTATCAAACATTAAAGTAGTAGGTAAACCAAACCTAGTTATGATAAATTGATCAATGAAATCGATGATATTTTTAGAGTTGGCTACCTTTAGTGGAATTTATTCCACCCATTTAGCAAAATAATTTGTAGCTGTGAGAATATATTTATGCTTTTTGGAAGAGTTAGGAATGATCTCACCAATTATATCCAATCCCCATTTTTCAAATGGTTGCTTGATATTAACTTGTTGTAATGGGAAGGTTGTTTTCCTTTGTCTTCCAAATGCATTTTGAAAAATTTGCATTTTCTTGCATATTCATGAGCATATTTGAAAAGTGTAAGCCAATAGTAACCTGCATGCATGATTTTATGTGCTGTTGTATTTCCTCCAAAATGTCCTCCAGCTGGTCCATCATGGAGTTCCTGCAAAACTTTCTCTGCTTCAGTTTTCTCTAAGCATCTTAATAACACATAATCAAAGTTTCTTCTAAATAATATGTCATTGATTATTTCATATTGCTTGGCCTTTAATCTCAAAGCACATTTTGTTTTATAATTGAGTTTTTTTGGGGCATATTCATTTTTAAAATAAAAATTGAGATCAGGGTATTGAGATTGCACATCATTGAGGCTTACCTCTGATATTTGCACATTATTACCTGAATCTGCCTCTGATGATAAATGGGATGCTTCTGTTAGCATTTTCCAAAAACCTTGACCTCTAATAATTTTAGAAGGTCTAGTTTCTACATCATATTCTTGTAAAGCAGTAACCCAGTTAGCTCTTTTCTCTCCTAATTCTCTTTGCATCAATAGGTGTCTCACTGCAGAGAATCAGACTATTATTTTGGTGTGAGTTTTAAGGAGAAACGACCTAAAATGCTTTATAGCTTTAAAGATAGCAAATGCTTGTTTCTCAACAAATGAATAATTTAGTTCTGTGCCTTTCAAATTGGAACTGAAAAATGATATTGGTGCTTCAATTTGTTGGTCATTACGCTGTGTCAAAAAGACAACGAAAGTTGTATCTGATGAAAAGGTGTATAAAGTAAAAGGATTAAGAAAATTGGGGGTAGTCAGGAATGGAGCATTGATAATGGATTGTTTGATTAAATCAAATGCTTCTCTTTTGTTATGTCCCCATTTAAAGACTGATTTTTTTTAATCATGGTTTGCAAAGGTAAAACTATTTGTGAAAAGTCAGGGAAAAATATTTTTACAAAATTTATTTGTCCAAGAAATGGTTGCTTAGTTTTCTTGTTATGAGGAAAGTGAATTATTTTAATCTCTTCAATTATTTCAGGATCAATATAGATACCTCTCTTAGACACAATGAATCCTAAAAGTTTTCCTTCACCTAAAGAAAAATATGACTTCTTTGGGTTTAATGAAATTCCATACTTTTTACATCGCTCAAAGACTTGCTTTAGGTCATTCGCATGATTTGTTTCTTGTCTAGAAAATACTATAATGTCATCTAGGTAAATAACCACTGATTTGTTGATGATTCCTCTAAAAGCAGTGTCCATGGCTCTTTGAAAAGTGACACCTACATTAATTAACCCAAATGGCATCTTTTGATAGGCATAAGTTCCCCACTTAGTCCTGAATGTAGTCTTTAATGTGTCATCTGGATGTATGAGGATTTGGTTATATCCTAAAAATCCATTTAGAAAAGACATAAGTTCGAAACCAACTATTGTTTGCAGCACTTGTTCCATGGTTGGTAATGGAAAATTGTCCTTCTAACATGCTTTGTTTGAATTTCTAAAATTAATACAAATCCTAATATCACCATTTTTCTTCCTAACATGAACCAAATTTGAAACCCATTTAGAATGTATAACTGGAAAGATGATATTTGCTTTGAGGAGTTTATTCAACTCTGTTTTGATTTGATTTTCAAGGTTCGGGTGAATTTTCCTCAACTTTTGTTGTATAGGTTTCTCATCTAAAATCCTAGGAATAATGTGTTGAATAACAGAAGTGTCGTATGTTTTAAGATCAGTGTAATCCCAAGAAAAAACACTTTTGTACCTCCTTAATAACTTGACAAATGATAATCTTTCATCAGAAGATAGACCAAGACCTAAATTGACATTTTGAGGTTTATCATTAGTTCCGAGATTTACTAACTCAAATCTTAAGGTATAACTTTGAGTTTTAGAGTTGGTAACTCTTTTAAATCTATCTTTTAGATCATAAATGTCTTCTAATTTGACAACTGACTTAGGAATTGGATTTTCATCTTATTCATCCTTTATCTAAGTGTCATGTTCACTTTAATCTATAATTTGATTATCATAAAATCCTTCAGATGCAAGGAAATCTATGATATCTAAATCATTATTAAATACTCTCCAAATGGTAATATTGTCAGGAACAGATGGTCTAAAAATCAATTCAATGGAAAATCTACCGGGACTAAATTCTTGAGATGGACTTAATTTCGATGCTACATTAGCGAATAAATCTACACTAGCATTTTGTATTCTGGGTATGGAAGAAATATTGAAAGCTAAGAAACGAGTGCTCAATTCTTGGACTAATTATTGGTAATGATTTAAATGTCCAAAATGACAATGGATGGTATTTCTTACTTTTTTGACAATGATTTCCGAATCTCCTAGGACTTTCAAATATTTGATGTTGAGATCAATTGCTTTGTACAAACCTTGGATTAATGCTTCGTATTCTACTATATTGTTTGTACAATCGAATTCAAGTTTGCAGGTTAACATGGTTTTTTCTCCTTTCAGGATTATTAAAATACAGCCAGCTCTCGCACCATCTTCTAATTTAGAACCATCAAAATAAAGAATCCAAAATAAAGAACTAAATACTCGTTTATCTACAATTTTTTTACATTTAGAAGTGTCTATTTGCGAAAAAATCTCGATTCGAGAGATAATTGAATTATCGAAAAGGGTGATGGTTGAGCATTAAAATTTCCAAGAAATGATTCTGCCGAGTAATTTCCAATAATATTATTATTGAATGCTACTGGCTCGCTTATCCCTTAAATATTGGTGACTGCATGGTTCATGAATTTCTCTCGGTCTACCTGGATTTGATTTGGCTTTCCATTGTGTGGTAGCCACATATGTGACCAGTTCATTACAAATATCCATGAAGATTTTCAGACCAACCTCTACTTAACAATAAAGCATAAAAATCAGGAATATCAACCACCAATGTATCGATTATCTTAGCAACCTTAGGGTTTGATGACAGTCTGATAGAGATAGAATTTATTTCTCCTACAACCTCTACTTTAGTTCTATCAAGTTGTACTATATGAACAAGAGAACTTTGAGGAGTTATGTTCAACTTAGCACATACTGATTTTTGCATGATATTAGAGGAAGCCCTTGAGTCTATTAAACAATTATGGACATTTTTATTATAGATCTCATAGGTTAAAAGAAATGGAGGAGTATGAGAGATGGACCGGTCACCTATCATAATCAAATCTGTAACATCTATTTTAGTTGAAGGAGAAGGAGGTCTACCCATTTTATTAGCAGCTTGGACTACTACTGGAGAAGGTAATGCTAAAGCAGGAACTGCATTTAAATCTCTGAGTAAGATTTTCTGCTGCTGCTTTAGCATAGTAAGTTCATGAATTGAAATATTGGCCCTGGTCTTCTTCATATCCTCAACTACATTATACTCAATAGTGTTAGAGATTACCATTCTCTTTGATGTAGGTGGAACATTTGAAGTAGCAAGGTTAGTTTGTGTAGCCTTAGATGTAGAATTTTTACTTACTGTTTTATCTTTTACTGGCGTTGAATTCTTTTGTTTATGATTTGGATGTGTTGCTTCAGCAGTATTCTTGCTCCTTTTACTCACAGGTAAAGATTCTTGTTGTTCCTAATTTGGTAGGATAAAATCCCACATTCCATTTAGTTCATCATCTTCTTCTACTCCAATTTCTTCTTCTTATTTTTTCTCTTCATCTGTATCTTGATCAGACTCAGCATTAGATATGATATTTAGCAGTTGAGAATTAGAAGACTGATTTTTCTTGAAGGGTCTGGACGTCTTTTTTGAGCTAGAACTTTCAGCCACTTGTTTCTTGATATCTTCCATTTCATTTGTCATAGTCTTTAAAACTTTCTGAAGGCCTTCTACATCAAAAGGGTCTTTGGATGACTTCTTTTTTTAATCATCTTTGAAGGATACTTTCTTTGATTTCCTATCTTCTTGGGAATTTTTGTTTTCAAGAGCGATTATGCGTTTCTCTACAGAAAAAGATTCCTTCATATTTTCTCCCATTGTAGGCAATTTTGTTCTATCAACAAAAATGGCCATGTTAGATGGGAGAGATGAAATATACCACTCAATTTGAAATTCTGCATCAGGAACTGCGGTAGCAGGAATTTTATTGAGAAATATATTAAATCTTGAATTAAAATATTTTATTTTCTCCCCTGTTTTAGCCTTTAGATTTGATAAATCATTGATGAGTGATGCAGTAGTTCTGTCATCTCCAAACTTAGCTAAAAAACATTCTTTGAACATATTCTAGCTAGTTATAGAGCGGGCAGGTAATGAAAAATACTAGGATCCTGCAAATCCTGTGAGATTATATGGAAATAATCTTACAACACAATCTTCTTCAACTACCTTCTTTGAATTAATGGCTAACATGTAATTATGAATGTTTTCCTTAGCTAGAAGACCATCATCAGGATTAAATTTAGGTAACCATCTTTCAGGGTATTTTGGGAGAGGATAAAGAGGAGAAGGGATTTGTACAACCCCTAGATTGTTCCATGGTTGTACATTTGGTGGAGGTACTTGGCCTGCCATTGAACCTTGGGTGGATGTGATGGATTGAGTTTGAGTTGAAGAAGAGGCAGGCTGAGTGTTAGAACTAGTTGAAGGAATAATAGTCTGAGTACTGGAACTAGTTAAATTAATTACACTGATTGTTGGAATGGAAGTTGTGGAAGTGAGCAGAGGTAATGGAGGTGAATGGGGTGGATTATTAGATAAGACCTCGCTAGTGATTAACTCTGATTTAGTCTTATTTATCTTCCTTCGATAAGTATCGATGGGAAATTCAAAAGGAGGAATTCCTATTTTTTGAGTTTCTAATCGAGTTAATATTCTTCTGGGTTGTAAAGAGGATGAAACACCAATCTCAGATGATTGAGAAGTTTTAGAGACTGAAATTCAGTGGAATTTTGATGAAAATTAGGCGATAGTATGGGTTGAGTATCACTAGGAGACTTAGGAGAAGGATGTTCAACTTCAAATCTTAAAGATTTAGATCTAGCTAATGTTTTGGAGTTTGAAGGGGATCTAGAGGAAGAGAGACTCTTAGATTGACTTTTATATTGATCATATCTTCTTTCCATTCACAATTGGCCCTCCTTCTAGCACCAAAATGTTGAGGCCTTGGAATTCCTTTGCCACAACATGGGGGAAAACCACCCAGTCTGGACCTTAGAGCAAGTCCTTTTCCGTTTGGTGTGGTGGCTCCGATTGGGGATGAAGGGACCAGTTTCCCAGTAAGGATTATTTTGGGGTATGTTTTGTTTATATAACATGCAATGGGAAATTATTTTAATCTATTACATGTATTTATCTAAAAATATCTATTCTACTATATACCCGGGGTGTTTCTTCCTTTATGCGATCTAAAAAATATATCCTCCAACTATTAGTAATGAAGATTATTTAATAGTTGAAATAGATGAAAATTATGTAAAGATGATTCTTTAAAAAAAGTATTTTGATTAAAAGAATTGTGAAAAGTATATCGCATTCATATGTGTGATTATATATCAGATAAGAAATCATAGAAAAATATTAGTACAGAAGTTCATTTAGCATTCATTTATGATAACAGTTCAAATATATAATGCAAGTAAAATGATAACTGTCAATCTAGAAAGCAAAACTTAATATGAATGAATATAAGTACCATATATACGAAGTCCTACTCATATAAACTGATAGTAGTTTTATGCTCCTCTTCACTTTCAAGCAATTTAAAGAGTACAATAGTGCAACATCAGTTAAACAACTTCAAATGTCAAAAGATAACAGATTATGTTCCATTAATCCATAAAAGCATTTACAAACTTACATAAGTGCATTCTTTGCAGTTTTTTTGGACAAATTTCTGGACCCTTCTCTAAATGCATGAGAATGGTTTAAATACTAAACTACAATATGTTTAAAAATAGATTATTACATAAAAATAGAGGTTTCAAATAACCATCCTCGTAAAGAGCAAACTTCAACTACAATCTAGGAATATAAAGTAACAATATAATTATGAGTGTTGATCCTCCTTGTGGATTTTATCTCGAAGTTGACAAATATCTAGCATAGGTTTAAGCCGAGCTCGCTGCGAAATTGTTGATCTGATCTGGCCCTTAAATACTGAATTTGAAAGTGTTGGCTGCGACCTTTTTTTTGGATCAGTTAATGACTGCAGGGTTTGGTACTGATGGTAAGGTTTGCTCAGAAAATTCCAATAATTTTCTTGATCAAACTTATTTACTTTTTTAATCATTTCTTCCCGCATCTCTGTCGTTTGTTTCCACTGTGCTTCTAACGACTTGATTTCTGAGAGCACTTCACACATGGACTCTTTGATAAGCTCAACTTTCAAAATATGTTCATAAATAGATTTAGTAATTTCCTTTTTTAACCTTGATGCTTTTGTTGTTGCCTTGTCTGCTTGTCTTAGTTGTGCTTCCCAATCCTTAAATAAAATTTCCTTGTGAAATTTATCTACCTGGGGGAGATCAGCTTCCTTTCCTGAGTCTGATGCTTTCCACTGAATGAACTCATTAATTTTCTTTTCATTTTTCTCACACTCAAGTCTCCTGTTAGCCACTTGTTGGATTAGGATTTCACTTGAATCATAATAAGAGATGGTGATTGAAGCTTGTTGGAAAAATACTTCTTGTTGTTGCTTTAGCTTTGCATTCATTTCCAATGCTTCTCTTATGAATTGCTCTACCTATGGCTGAATTTTTAATTTGTTCATTGTTGCTTTCAGTTATGTTTCCTTTTCTGTAAGTTGCACCTGATGCTGCAAAGTTAATCTTTCAAAATATTTTTGAAATTGAGAAATTTTCAATTCCATTTGCCTGTTGGAGTTAAACTTTTCTTGCTCTAATAGTCTCTCTAGCTCTCATATTTTGTCTTCTCTTTTCTTCAGTAACAATTGAACTTTAGTATCCTTGTCAACAGTGGCAATAGCATATGCCCCTGCAAATTGTGATAGCTTAGTTAAATGTTCAATAGGATCAGCTAGAGGATCCTTCCATAGAACGTCAATAGATTCATTTGTAAGATTTGAAACTGTATCATCCATTATTCTCCTTTTTTCTTCTCTTGGCTACAACCTTATGACTAGGACTGTAGAAGACATCCAGTGAAGCAATTTCTTCAATTTGTAAAACTATCTGCTCTGTAGGGAAGGCTGGAATGATCTCGCGATCATGAGTTTCATGTATCCGTTGTAGCGGAATTGCAGTTTCCACTAATTTCTTAGAATGCTTTGGCATTTGAAAACTGGTAGATTGATCAGTATTAAGATTTGGTTGTGGTGTTTGCAGTGCCTTAGAAAACTTTTCCCATTCATTCTTCAAATCTTTTGGCTAATATTTTTCTGCCTGATCAGGTGTATTTTGGATGTGCTGAATTTCTTGGGAGTATGAGCCAGTTCCATTCATTCCTCCTTTCTCTTGCATTTCAATCTCTTTAATTACTTTATCAATTACCTTTTCTGGGCTCTCATTTCTTTTTTCAGATTCATTATCAGAGTGATCCTAATTCTGAGATTTATGTTCTGATTTCCCTAACTCATGATTAGATTTTTCTTGGGATTCATCTTCAGACATGTCTTTGGCTTCATTATCTAAGATAATACTTGGGGTTGGTCTATGAACATCTTCATTAAACAATAAATCCAAAGGAATTATTTCCAATCTCTTATTCTATATGTTTGGAAGGATTCAAAGTCATTTTGAGTGAGCTGAGAGGATGCATTTTTTAGTACATCTGGGAACTTTAAATGCCTTGAAAAAAATCATCAAACATATCTATCTGTTTGAGAAAAGGTTTCAATTTCAACTCTGTGGTGAAATTATTAATCACATCATTGGGGTCATATGGCCTCTTTGGAATTATAGCCAAATTCAATAAATTAATATTTGAAACTTCCTTGAATGTATGACCAATATCAAAAAGTGAAAAAGTACCGCACTGCAAAGGGAAATTTGGCCAAATATCATTCTTGGCATCTTTGAGTTGCTTCAAAATACCACTTACTACAAGTTGGTAAGAAATTTCTCTAGCAAGTAAATTGTTAGGAACACAATAGGGCAAGACGTGGGGAGAATCATAACTCCCGAAAACTCTAACATAGGTAAAATTTTCTTCGGCAAACCATCTGGCAATAGGAAAAATGTCTGTACTAGCCTCTTTGGAAATTCTAGGGGCTTTATCATTAAATATAATCTGATGCATAGGTAGCATGTCTCCATTGAAAATTTTGTAAAAATGTAGATGAAAATCTAACTCCCAAAGGGCTCTGTGGTAAATATGGATTGGTTTGGGGTCTTGCGTTGTCCACTTCCATCCCATGGTAGGAAAGCTTGAAAAAAATCAAATTGCATCCATGACATTGGCACTCACGTAAAAGGGTGGTATTGCCCTAGAGGAAACACTTCTTTTACTTCTATATTCCATGATATTTCTGGCCAAATTATCAGACATGATGTTTTCCCAATTCAGAATTAAAGAGTTGATGATTGCGTCAATTAACAGGACCTAGCCTACAGAAAACCTAGTAGTATCAGGCTTTGCAAACAATCTACACAAAATTCCGGCAGCATAGAAATAAGGGGAAGGTAATTGTGCTATCAGGTACATACCGAGTTTGTCCCATTTCAACTTGCCTTGGTCATCCTTCCATTCCTTTATAACTTTCATAAGGTCTGTATGTTTCTTTGTAAAGCTTTGGACAAAAGCTCTGTCATAGTTCTACTGCAAGATGGGTAAGTGGTACATTGTCCTCAAATATTTTGCGTGAATGAACCAATATTCTCCTCCTCTGAATTCTTAAATGTCCTATCTACTATGTTCAGGTGGTCAATTACCCATGTAACTATATCTGTATAGGGGATAATCTTTGGCCTCATTGCTACTTTGTGAAGGAATGAGCATGCAACGTCAAAATAAGATGGTTATGAGGAAACTGGTGTATCTGCTATAGAACTTTTGGTTATTACCCTTGGTTGTTCATTCTCAAAGAGTTGGTACATTGCCTCCCACGAGGAACTGCCGCAATCCTTGTTGCAGGTGGTATTTGAGAATAAGGCAAACATGTTTGAGTCTTCAATAGCTGATGTTTGGGAAATTTCCTTGCCTTTCTTGTTCATTCCTGTTATCCTTACTCTGTTAAGTAGTTTCCTGAATTCAAGTGAACAGAGAAAACTTTGGATTTGAGATGAATGGAGAGAAGGATAGAGTTAAAAATGATATAATAAAAACTCCGTGATTCAATCATTCAAAACACGCTTGAATTAGAAATCAGTATTTCAAACCTTACTCCCATTAAACGTCGTTAATCATCCATAATTCTTCCTATCAAATCTCTTACACACCTTTACATAAAATTTCTATTCGATCAATTTAAGACGTTAGATCTTATATCTGGTTGATCAGATATGAATCATTTCGCACACTTGAGCAATAACTATCAATATCGCATATCACAACTCTAAACCATTACTATTAGTTATGATTTCTGTTACCAATGAATTTCGCGAAATCTAATATGCATAAATCGCAGATCGCAATTTCCATACGATAATAAAAATTGCATTTGGTTATTTGCTGCGAAATGTGAAGTAAGCTAAGGAATCATCTTGATGTGCTTTATCAGATATTTGAAGTTTCATGATTGTTGCTTTATTAATTCGTTGAGTCTAACTCATCGTAATCTTTACCGAATTATCATACGTTGATTGTTTTAAAAGGCATGATGTGATTTATTTTTAAAGTGGTGTTTAAAGTATTTATAACGGGAGTTTCATATGACTAGATTTTTTTTTATAGTTCATATCGCAACTCGCAACACTTTATTATGTTTTAACTTATTCACTTGTAAGTTATGTGATTTGTGATTAGCGCTAATAAATCAAAGAGAAAAGGGAAAGAACTTCATTTCCTAAAGTTTTTAGACTTAGGCTAAGATAAAATCAAGCTTATAAATTTTCTATTTATTTTTAAAGGGTCCCCATCTAGTGAAAATAAATGGGGGGTGTTGTATAATACAACAAGTTCCTTGTAACTTTGCTCCCTAGGAGTGAGGTAATAACATGCCATACTTAGGGGGTATGTATGCAACAATTATGTCCATCACCAGACTCTTGGGTGGAATTTTTGCCAAAGTAACACACAAATCCTTAATGATACCTAAGCACTTCACTCTACTTGAATCAAAGTAGTACAAATATTTGTATGGTCTTCTGATGTCAAGTCCTAGTTTCTCCATGACAACCTTAGGCATAAGGTTGTGTGAGGCTCCTGAATCTAGCATGGCATTATGCAAAATTTTGTCATGAATTTTTAGGCTAATATAGAATGGAGGTACAACTCCTTCTTGAGGTTTTCCATCTACTTCAGGTCCAAACAAAATTTTAGGTTGGTCATCATTCAAATTGACTGTATCCGCCCCTTCCCCTTTGTTGAGAGATTTCATTACTTGGGACCTATATACATTCTTGCTCATAATCTCAGTTAATGGAATGGTTATTTTAATATTTTCTAACTCATTTTAAATATTGAAGGATGTGTATACTTTATTCATGTTTAGGAAATTTGGTCTTTCAACAACATATTTTTGGGTGTTTTCTTTTGGCTAGCTAGTGGTTGGAATGTCTGTTTGAGTTGTTTTTGAGGAAGTATCAAATGCCTTCTTAGTTGGATATTCTGGAGTCTTTTTAGGAAGAATCTCAAGGGCCTTATTTGTAGGAGTATCTGTTGTCTTCTTATCTTGAGTTTCAACAACTTTCTTAGCAGGGTTATCTGTGGTTTTCTTCCTTCTAAGGTTGTACTATTTGTCAACTTCCATGCATTAGGTGAATTTTGAGGTCTAAAATGGGCTTGCTAAGGAAAATGTATAATCAAAATTCACTTTATGAGAACCAATCACATTTTAGGGGATGACATCATCCCTAATGGTTGAGGTGGCATTGCTTGAGTTAAAGGTACTTACTTGTCACATTCTCAATGGTGGATAAAAACTCATGGTTAATCATGGTAGTGCTCTAAGTACTTTAAAAGTCAAAGTAAAATACTCATAATAAATGTCATTTCACACTTTTTGAATAAAAATATATTATTGCCATTTCATATTTCTTGAAAGAAACAATGCATATCCCTATACATTTATTATATTATATTATATTATATTATTTTTATATAGTATATTAAGTACATGTTATTATACAATTTAAATAATATAAATTTTAATTACTTGCATATAATATAATTAAGAATTTATAAAATTTTATTTATATTTTATTTTAAATTATTTAAGTACAAAGGAAAAATGTATTAGTTGTTCATGATAATGGTTTTTTCTTGAAAAACTCATTCTTATTTATAATCATGCAAATACAATTTTTTTATTAATTTTATTTTGGTACAATTTTTGAATTGAATTTAACTATGGTTACATGGATTGTGGTGCAAAAAGTGAATTGCAAATTCATAAATATTATTTTATTGGTTTAGCAATTATTTTATTATTTCCTTAGGAGGCCCCTTTTAGACTTTAAAATTTCCCTAATGATAGCATTTTCAAAACCTTGTTTATAGTCATCTGATTCTTCATAATCAACTTTTGTTTGTGAAAGCATAAAAATTTATTGTTCTTCCTGAGTAAGAAACACAACATCATCATTATTTATCCCCATTAAGTTGATTTGAGTATCATCTAGGTCTTCAACTGTTTCACCCTCCTCGTCTGCATAGTTTTCTTGAAATGGAGGCCTAACCTGCTGGTCTGGTCCCTTTTGTTCTCTTTGTTTAATTTGTGGTGGGTTCCTCCTAAAATTAGGATTTCTAATTTGAGGAACAGTTTGATTTTCTCTTGGAGGGGTCTTATTAGTAATGTTGATTCTCTCCATCATTCTTTCCATTGTTCTAACTAGGGAATCTATCTTAGCATCAGAGGTAGATGTTGATGGTTCTTCTTTGATTGTCACTCTCCTCTCAATCCTAGGTCTAGCTCTCTTGGCTAAAAAAATTGCCTCTACACTACAACATCTCTCTGCATATCTTCTAAATTTGCATGATTTATTTCTCCTAATTGGTAAGACATGTCAGCATCAAAACCATTAGGGCTAAACTTTGAGGGGGCTTGGTATTTGTTGGAATTGCATTGTAAACATTGTTAAATCTGGTGCAGTAATCCTACACACTCTCTCCAGGGGCCCTTCTAATGCTCTCATATTCTGATAGGATCCGAAGAGGGTTTTTATTTATCTCCCATCTATTGAGGAATGATTGGTGAAAAGAATTGAGATCATTAAAACTAGCTGGCGCTCAGGACAGGAACCATTTTCTAACTTCCATGGTTAGAATTTAAGAAAACAACCTCATTTTGAAATTTCCTCATCAACTTCTTGAAGATCAAAAAACCAATCATTCTGTCAACATGTTTTTGAGCAGTGAAGGGTCCAGTACCATCAAACTAAGGGATTTTATTTTGGTATTCCTGAGGTATATTGTGAAAAGGTGAAACGAAAACCAAGGGAGCATATCTTGCTTCCATGATTGGGATTCGTGGATGAATGATAGATGAGGGTATGAGAGGTGTAGGTGTAGGAGTTCCTACTGTAGGTTGAACCATTGTTTGAGATTCTATTCGAGAAGCAGTGGAAATTATGGAGGAAGTAGGGTTAGATAATGTAGGATGAAATGATTGAAAAGAAGAGGAAGATGTTGCTATTGTTAATGTAGAGAGTTAAACAAATTGTTGAACATAAGATTCAATCATAACTTTACCAAGGTTAGATACTAAATCTTGTAATTTGTTAAAACTTTGGAGAAATGGAAAATCAAATTTTGGTTCAATAGGTTAACTTTCAGATGTAAAAGGGTGCAAAACTGATTGATCAAACATCGTTTCTTCAACACAAATCTCAGATTTAGTTCTAAATAGACTGTGTTCGAATGGTATGCCAAGTCTAATATCTTCTAAAGTAATAGAACCCTCAGGAAGAGAGTTTTCTTTGGGTGGGGGGATACTATTTCCCTGAATTTTAGCTAAAATATTTTTTCTAATCAGTTTCTCAGGGTCATCTACAATTTGAGCTGGTTCTCAATCAAGATGAGATCTAGTGTAGATTTTTTTAGGAGCCAAAACTAAAAAATTTAAACCGACAAACACTATTATTTACAAAGGTGCACAACCTCTAAACATTTATTCCTGAAAATTAAAACATTAGCTTTCCTGAAATAAATCTCTTTAACCAGGGAAATGAATTTGAAAAAGTTCACAATGTATTCTTCCCTAGTATGGTAGCCACTATCTTAATGCTCTGTAATTTTCGAGGTTGTGGAAGAAACCATAGAGGTAACCAAATAACCACTTTGGAGTTTAGGATCTAGCCTTCCTAAACTCAGAGAGGGATCTCTCTATTCTATTTAGCTTTGTTGTATTGATGATTTTAGGCTAGTTATTAATGCACAATTGTTTGTTTGATTGTTTGTGATTTGTTTTAATTGGTTTGGTTGATTCAATGCCTAAAATTCCATTGGGCTATGGAATATGAAAACTAACATGGGCCTGTCTCATGTTTTCAAAGGAGTTTCATAGGGCAACGTAGGTGAACTAATTGGATCTTTAGATTTAAATGAAATGCAATAGAAGAAAAGAAATAGATCCAATTGAAGCTAAAGAGAAGTTAAGGATTCTTTAATTTGATATCAGAGGTAAAAAATTAAATTACCCACAATCAGAATCAGAGTGTATGTTTCAACAAATTCTGTTCATCAACTTTCTGTAAAGTAATTCACATTTAAGAATACATAAATATGGAAAAAAAATAATAATCACATAGACAGTGAGAAAAACACATCACCAAATAGTCCAACACATGAATCCTGTGAATAATGTCCTTTTTATTACTAATCAACCCTTCAAATGAATAAGTACAATAGCTTCTAAAATGCAAAAATCAACCCTAAATACTTCAAAAAATGAAGTATTTATAAAAATATTTACAAAAATCTTGTCATAACTGATCATGATATATTTTAGGTAAATCTAAAACAAACTATTTATCTTATTACAAACTAATAGGGCAAGTTGGAAATGTTCGAAAGGTGGCCTTTATTTGAAGGAAGTTGTTGCTGATCAATCAATTTGGTCCTTGCTACAATGTTATTTATCTAACTAAAGATAGAGTTAGTCACTTAATACAGTAACTCACACAACTTCTCCCATCTTTCTTCATTAAGAATTGACAATTTAGTCACCCTCCTATAGATCTCATCTACTTTAGTGTACTTGGAAAAAATAGGCTTGATGAAAAATATGTGATTTACCTCATGTTGTATGGTTAAATCATTCTCAAGTGCCTCCAGAAAATCTTTTTCTATTATGATACCTTTTATACCTGCAAACTTGGAGCTGTCCTTAGCCACATCTCCCAATTTCCTGTTATAGTCCTCCAAGGTGATCAAATTTTCATTTATCAAAAATAAACTTGACAGGCCCTTGTTGTTCAACACTTCAATCCTGTTGAAATACCTATTAACACCAATTTCCAGCCCCTGTCATTTTTCTTCCAACTGAAGGACGAGGTTATTTTTAGTCAGAACCTTCATTACTTCCAATATTGTTTCTATTATATCTTCAAATCCCATTTCCTCTAGCTCATATTTATTCTTAGAATTCAGAAATATGATCATATCAGTGGCATAAATGGGCTTATCATCCAATTGTTCTTTTATTTTCCCAATTTCTTCTTTGGATTTCTGAATTAATTCATTTTGTTAAAAAATGATTTGCACTAAAGGCCAAATTTCATTCATTGACTTAAGGATGTTTGACCATATGTTCTATTTTTCTTGGGCTAAGTTCTAACCCATGCTTGTCTCTTTTGCTAGTTGTTGTATCATTTCCATCAATATTTGGGACCTTTGTGCCTTAGTCATGTGTGAAGCTTCACTTCTATTCTTCTGCTCCTGTAAAGCCTTTACTTGTCCCTTCAACTTCTTGATTTCTTTAGTTTGTATTGACATATCTTCCATGGCTTTAGTGAGTTTTCTTGCAACATGTGTGGGCTGGGATGGAGTTGCTATTGATGTAGAAGTACCTATAGTTGGTATTGTTGTAAGGGGCACTGCATCCAAAGGAACCATGGCCAGTTGTGCATTTTTTTCCTTCTCCTTAATCAATTTATCCATCTCTGTCTCCATATTTATGATTTGTGCGTTCTCCACCATGATTAATTTGAGCATGTCTTCCTTCTGGTTCTTTGATTCTCCTATTTATTTTTCTCGTGGGTCTTCGGTTTCTATCATCTTTAGCTGTTGTCTAAGTGTTGCAATATCAACAATTTTCTTCTTGATTATCTCTTCAACTGCTTTAACATTCACTTGATCAAACCCCATCTTTATGACTAGATCTCATAATGACTTGATTCTGGTGTCCTTTTCCACATATGAAATCCTTTCAATATTTAGTTGAGATTGAACATTTGTGAGAGACACCTGCAACTTTGAAGCATTCATAGAAGCGTTAATCAAAGTAGAAAAAATCATATCTCCTGTTTGCTTATGAATCTCCATATCATCGATGGGATGAATGTCCTTTCTGTCAAATTCAAAGGAGGTTTTCTTGTAATGAACAACTATTTGTGGATGTGGAATTTGACCTTGTAAGAATGCCATTTTCATTCTTCCCTTCTCTAAGTCAAAGGATGATAGAAGCCTGCTTTAAGCAGTGGGAATTTTTTTCCAGAATGGAGTGTAGGTGTTTCCTTTAAGGATCTCATTCTTGAGCTTTATGTCTTTGTATTTGTCAAAAATACTCTTCTCTTTATCACCCGGAATTATCTCGGGTGTTTGGGATGGATCGGGATGATATTGTGAAACTGATGATGCTGCTGGGGACTCTGTTAATTTGCTACCTGATTGTGTAGAAGAGAGTGGATCTTTAATGACTATGGTAGCTTATTGTTCTGCTTCTTCTCCTAAATCTCTCTTAGGACTCCTTTTAGTTTTCTTTCTATAGATTATCTTGAATTTCTTTGTTGAACTTCCTACAAATGAAGGGGATCCTTCCTCTCTATGTCTTTTCTTTGTCTTCTTTTGAGGAGTAGGATTATGTAGATTGGATGTGGACATGAGTTGCTCATCTGCTTCCTGAAAGGTGTTCCTTGTCCAGTCTAACTGATTCATATACCTTTCAATCTATGACCTTTGTGTGTGCACCAAAGGAGTGGTTTTGTGTTCCACCCTAATCTTTGAGATTAGGCCCAAAGGATCATAAGACCATGTAAAGTTAATATTAAATTAATTTTCTTGAGGAGCTTGTCTTCTTCTTCACCAGCTACCCTGCTATTACAAATAAAGGGACCAACCAGTGTCTTTATTATGAATTGAGACTTCTTATTTGCTGAGACGAAATGAATTTAATCTGAATTTATCATTTTTCTTATATTCTCCAGGGAAAATACTCTCATTGGGAGGTATTTGGGCAGCTTGTATGGTGGAATCTCACACCCATACAACCTAATCTCTATGTAGTTTTGGTTAAGGTACCAATCTCCTGTTTTGGCGTGCTCTGTCAGGTGCAAGATATTCCTAATTTCTTCACTGATTCTTGGTTCTACATTTCTATTCAACAGGCTCATGAGTGGATGCATGCATTGTTACATGTATTCTTTGAAGGTGTACTCATCTAAATCTGTTCTCATCAAAGAGGTCCAGAAAATAATTGACCGTGGGTTCCCTTCTTCATCTAATTTCTGCAGTGAACATGGGAACCTGTCTGCTTGATAGGAAATGAACATATATGCAATAATGGAAGAATACTTGAATACTCCTTGAGTTGGTAACTTTAGGAGTTGTTCATGTATGTTGTCAGCCAAAAGTTGACTAAAATTATAAACAACTAAGGGTTTTTTATCTTTAGAGAAAATTAACAAAAAACCAATGAGAGGTTCATCTATCCATTCATCAGAATAATAGCCTAGTAGGCATGAAAGCACATAAATAATATGTTTTTCTTGATCAGGGAACATGGAAGAAGCATAAGGTGGACTCTTCTTGGGAAATTGGGCATTTCCAGGTAGAAAAATATCAAAAATTTGTGTTCTTTTGGAGAAATCTAACTTCTGATACAGTTCTTTTAAGGCTTCTACAGAAAAAGGTGTACTGGATTCAATATGAGGGACTTGCATCATCTGATTAATTTTTTTGGATGTAATGGTGAATAAAACTTCCCCACTTTGGGCTACAATGGCTCTCTAGTTGGGTATATAAGAGGTTTGCAATTTCCTAATGAATTCAGGGAAATGATTGGTTTTAGGGAAGATGTAGAGGGGTAGATTGGACTGCCAAAGATGAATTTAATTGGTTTGATCAATGTATTTGTCCTCGAGCCAGTAGTACAATTCAAAAAGGTCAAACTCACACTTTATCTCAAGAATTTTGTAATCGCTATTTGCAAGTGGGATGTGATCAAGATTGAGAGGGGGATGAAGCATCGGGTCGATCAGATCATCGTTGTTTTTCTTCTTGGGAGGCATTATGCTAATAAAAATGCAAGAAAAGGAATGCGATGGCGAAGAAATACCAAGAATTTTGTCTGTTAGTTGAGTTCTGGTGGCAAAAACTGGGTTTCCTTGTGCTTGATCAATTCCTTGTCGTCTTTGAAGGTTCACTGTAACAACAAAATTTTGAAAAGTATGGCAGAGTGAGAGATATGCAGGAAAAAGCATTTAAAATGGTGTGCAGGAGGGTTTTTTATGGTTGCTGCACTTTTCAGTTGGAGGCGCGAGGCCGTTGTCAAATTCAAACAGTTATCCTGGGAACATTAATGGTGTAACGGTCTGGGCCAAATGTCGGGATGTGAGTGGAGAGGAGTGCGCGGGAAATATGGTTGGAAAGTTCAGCAGTTTCGTGGATTTCTGAGGGGGGTGAAGGTGGTAAGTGGTTTGTGAGGGGGGGGGGGGGGTGTTGCGAAGTGCCGAGAGGTTGACACGTAAGGTGGGTCTGGCAGGGAGGAAAACATATTTCGGACCACCCCACCCCCTTCCGATAAAGGTAGGATGGAAAGGAGGGGAAGAAAGGGTTGTGGACCATTGATGTGGCGGAGAAGTGATCATGCGACTGGGTGAGCACATGACTTAACTGAATGCGACAAACACCTTTTTCGTTTATAACCTTTATTATATAGGCAGAAAATTTTGGATAAAAAAAATTTCATTCTGATGTAGGATAAAAGCATTGTGATCCCAATACTGAGGCTAATATCGCATATCTTAGGATATTTCAAACTTAGGATAAAACACTCTAATGAGCCTTTCATGAAAACTTAATCACATTTCTACCCTTTTACTCTTTTTTATCTCAATTTTTTTCCTAATATAAGATTGTTTTTGACCAATCAAAAGGGTGCGTTTGAATGTGCAGAACCTTGTTTTATTTAATTTGAGGGGAAAAACACCTACTCTAATCCTATCCATCATTTTTTGCATTAATCCAAATTACACAATTGAATCAACTTATTCATCTACCTAACTGATAATAGCCAAGTTTAGGCAGTTTGCCTAATTTTATTCTCTAATCTAATCGACAAAAAATGAAACTTGTTTGATCATGATTAAACTGTATAATCTAAACAATGACTCAAGTTTGTGGCATTTTGAACAAGATGCACACAAAATTCAATTTATTCTAGAAAATCAAACTATCTATCAAGTAGTGGAATTTAAATTTGCATCACTTTCAGTTCTATTTTGATTTTTCTATGGGGTTCTCACCTTTATTTTTATTCTTTCTCTGTTTTTTCTTTTTTCTTTTTCTTTATTCTATTTTTCCTTTTCAATACCCTCTTTTCATTTTTCTTTCCTTTTATTTTTATATATTTTTTTGGAAATCATTTCCAACATGCAATATTATTTACATTTTGATATAACTAAGAGAAAATAGTCAATCACCTAGTGATCCTATAAATTATAGGACCCTAATAGAAGGGTATGAATTAGAAAGTTTAATTGATAATTGTGAGAAACTCATAGCTTATATATGTACACTTTATGACAAGAGGATTTAAGGTACTATGCATTATTAGCTTAGTTATCATCTTGTTGTGAATGAGGATGACAAAAAAGTTGAGAGA
Source organism: Pinus albicaulis (assembly GCA_034641835.2). Lineage (NCBI taxonomy): Eukaryota > Viridiplantae > Streptophyta > Pinopsida > Pinales > Pinaceae > Pinus > Pinus albicaulis. Next base: position 1,538,736 of record MU968307.1, read on the forward strand.
CCTCTGTAATGAAATAGGAAATAGGTATATGACGGTGATTGTAGCTTATCCAATACTCAAAGATAGTAATCATAAAAGGTAACAAATTACAGAATGAGGTGAAAATAGGTCCAAAAATTCTTTCAAGAAATATGTAAGTATGTCTAAAGTAAAAGTTTCAATCTCATATTTTTGTTTACTTTGATCGTATATATAGTAAGTTAATGTTTAGAGAGAATTAATAGAACAAATGCCCATATGAGAAAAAAGTTTCAGAAGCAAGGGAACAAAAGTGGTCACCTCAAGAATATTGTTTTAAAACCTACTTGAAAATACTTAATTAAATTCCAAAGTCTTATGTCAACAATTAAGCACTCGATGGAAGTCATTGTCCAAAAAGCGTCATCTAACACAAGTCATCCATATAAACATAACAAACAAATTAACCAATAGGATGATGCCAAATCAATCTATAGTTGCATAAAGCATTTTATATTACTTTCATTATGTGGAACTATTTAAAGGATAAAGGATATGCTAAACACGATTCCAATATTCCGAGAAGAAGACTTTGCATTGTTATAAAGAAAAATTTTGAAGACTACGTGACCTAAAGATCAGATTGTCTATCAGGTACAACAACTATTTACAAAGAACTACAACATATGTAGTGAAGCATCAACTGCATGTACAAATGTGAAATATTGACACGACATTGGTCAAAAACAAAATTTGTCCAAATTTGATCACTTACTGCTTTTGGTTTTTGGAATATAGTTATTTGTTATTTCTTGTAATTGTTATGATTGCATGTAATCTAGTTACTATTTTTTTTTATATCTGAATTAATGTTAATTGAAATTTGCAATAATTATAAAAATATAATAATTATGAATTAATTGTACTTTTTCCATTGCAATTGTTTCAATAATTATTGAAACATGTGCAAGTAACACAACATATATATTTTCTATGCATATTCAGTCTTAGAAATATATAACTAATAAAATAAGTTCAATTATGTTATTGCGAATGTTCTTGGTTCATATGATTTCTATGTTTTTCCTATAGAAGTAAGTATTCCATGAAGACAATTTGATGTATTCAAATTGAAATATATGATTTGCATATTAAGCCCCCTATTTTCAAAGCAATAAAGAAGAAATATTTTTATTTTAATGAAAATAAACAAGCTAATTAAAGTAAAAGTACCATAATTTCTCAAGACGTGAAACCAAAGTGGTAATATAATTTTATATTAGGAAAATATAACTTTAAATGAGAGTGTGGGTTGGGGATGGTACTATGCACAAAGTATTACGTTTCACAAATAGTTGGAAAGTAGTTAGTCCTTGCCTTTATAACATGATTTAAATTATATTGCACAAGCAAAAAATAAACATAACATATGGATGAAAAGCATGGAGTACTAAACATAATTTTTAAGGTGTAAAAAGTCATGAAAGAATGACAAATATTATACCATGAAATCTTTGTAATGATAGTAGTTGGAAATATTGTGGAAGAATTAAGAACACATAACATTTATATATTGGAAGAAAATAATGCATGTTATGAATTGCATGCTTGCAACACAAAGTTGAAAGAAATAAATTTGGTTTAAATTCACACTAATTGTCTAATTGGAAGAACTTATCATGTGAAAAGGTAAATTCTATGCATAAATAACCAATCTGCAGAAGTAAAGTGATTTCTAATTTAGTTTTAACAATTATAGGGGTCAAAAACCTATCTACACAATTTTTTATAGACTACATGCATTTTAAAATATGAAAAAAATGAAACATAGAATATGAATGAAAAGCATGGAGTACTAAACACATTTTTTAAAATGTAAAAAACCATCAAACGACGATAAATATTATCCCATGAAATATTTGTAATGACAATGTGTGGCATAGAAATAGCTGATAGAATTGAGTACCAAAGCATGTGATAAATGAAAAATACGAGAAAGTAATCAGGTAGAGTAGTGCCTATGCAGAAGCAACAGTGTGTAGGGTATAGATGCATGAACAAAGTGTGTGGAGGCGGGAATGAATACAAATTTGTGGAAAAATGGGAATGGGTGTGGAATGAGAAGCTTTGTGTGGTAGAAGGATGTATGGGCTTAAAATCTTTGTGGAAGCAAGGCATGATCGAAGGATAAGTCTATGCAAAAATAAACTATGTGTGGGGGTAAAGCATCCGCAAAAGTAGAAGGCTACATATCATTTGATTGTTTCCACAATTATGAGAAGCATAACGAAGTCAAATTTTTTTATATGTTGGAAAATTTTAATGCATATTATGACTTTGACCCATGCAACACAAAACAAATTTTGGTTTAAATTACCTCTACCTATTTATTCGAACAAATTGTTATATGTGAAAAATTTGCGCTCAAATTTTTTTTTTCCAATGCTATTTATATATAAACCAAGTCAGCAAAGATAGTCTCGCTCATTTGGTAATGCAAATAGGCATGTGTTGCAAGTCTCCTCGCTTGAAAAATCTTATTAACACTAACATTGGTGAAAGTAAGGGATGTGTGGAATGAGGCATGTGTATAGATAAGACATGTATGCATTAAATACTATCAAACTAAGATATATGAAGAACTAAATTCCATATGAAAAAAAATTCATGTTGCATGTGCAAAGGTAAAAAGGTAAGTTCCATTGATTTTCAGAAACTGGTACCAAAATGGGAATAATTAATTTATAACTATGTTAAGAAGAAGTGATGTGCATGATGGAAATGTGTGGAAGAAGTGTGTAGAGGGGAGAATGTGCGAAGGTGTGGAAGTGGGGATGTGTGCAAAAGGAGGAACATGAAGAATATACATCCGCACTTCCGCACCTTCCACACTTCATGCAAGCTTTTTCAGAATTCGATTAAATATTTTATAGAGCCAATTTTATGTTTCATTTGGAGTCATGATTGCAGAACCCCCCTCCCATCCTGTGTCACACCACGAGGCACCCTCCCCCCCGCCCCTCCCTTTACTGGCATCATGGGGGGGGAACTCATTTTGGGTCATAGATTTTGGCTAGGTGATCATAGTCATTGGCTAGTAGGGACCCACACTAGAGGTGCCACCCATCGATTCGCTCTGCGCAATTAATTGCCTCTCTATTTTAATGACCCAATAGAGAGGCAATCATGACTAGTGAGATTCGCCAATTTTTTAAACTTCAAGATAATTTTCCATCCTTAAAATTTTCCCTGGACGCCCCCTTTGTTGGAACCTTGCATTAGAGGAAATTTTAGCCTAACACATTTTTTTAATGTATCTTCATTTTTCCTCATTGTGGGTCTTCTCAAAGGTATTCATAATGGCTACTTGTTGGATGTGGAATTTAATTCTGCATCCAACGAGTGCATACAGTTGAAATTTGAGTAAATCTATAAGGAGATGCACCAAAAATACAATTAAAAAAGTAGTTTTTCTTATTTTCCCTCCAAAATATTTACATGTACCTCTTTTTAAATTTAAAGGATTTTGATTGGTTTACATATTATGACTTGGAAATTATATCAAAATTTCATGGGTAGTTTTAGGCTGAAATTTCCTCTAATGTGATGGAAATAATAATCGTTGGGCTTGGAATGTGGCATGGTCATGAGCACCCTAAAGAGATCAACAAACAAGATGTCATATGAACCTCTCAAAAGGAATGGAGTTAAATACATCAAAGGACCCAATAGATCGTATGGCCCCCACCATTTCAACATTGTGGCACCTCCAAATTGGGTATCGAGCCCTTTACGACTTGGCTCGAACCATTTCCCCCGGCACCCATTATGACTATATAAATCCATCAATAAATGATGAAACCACATATTAATTACAATTCTGATGGGCATCCTCCCATAAACCAATAGAAATTCCACCCTTGCTCATAACATTTCACTAAAAAATTCTTAAGGCCTCCCAACCCTGTTGAAACTGAGCATACTTCATGCATGAAATGCAATCTATCCCAGATTTCTAGTGCAACCCCTAGTGTCTACTTCATGCATGAAATGCAATCTATCCCAGATTTCTTTTGCAGAGGTTAGATCCATTATTAAATCAATATCCTCGTTATGAAGACTGTTATATATCAGACATTTTGCCTTGGCATTCCACTGTTGTTCTTGCACCGAGGGAGAGTCTGTGCAGTAACCATCACATACAAGTTTCCATACCTCAGGTTCATAAGCCATTAAATCTGTTTTAACCTTATCTCTCCATTCCAGAAAGTTTGTTGTATTTAGCACGGGTACATTTTGATAATCCATGACTCAATCAGATCTCCTTCAAGCTATAAGGCTTACACCAAAGGAACCCGCTTTGATACCAATTGTTGAACCCTTGGTTAAACTGAGAGGGGGGGTGAATCAGTTTAATGCAGTCATGGTCTTGTAAAAATTTCTTTTACACTTATTTACATCTTCATTTTGTGATCAACTTAATATACAATGGAACAAAAATCTTAATAAGTGAGCAGCAGGTATTAAGCAGATTAAATACTAAATATCAACACATAATCATCATGCACATAGACAACAGATATAAGTGGAAACCCATAAGGGAGAAAACCAAATCTTGTTATTGTTGTGATGCAAAGGCAAGCTCCAACTCCCTCTCAGCACTGATTTTCTGTAGGCTCCAACCTACAGGAGGCTCCTACCTCAATTTTGCAAGCTACAACTTGCAAGGAAGCTCCAACTCCCATCTATTTTCCGCAGGCTACAACCTACAGGAGGCTTCTACCTCAGCCAGCTACAACTGAGATCTATCAAGCTACAACTTGATATGGAAGCACCAACTTCCTCACTCTTTCATAAAAAACACATGCTGATTTACCTGGATATCAGCTCTGTTCTGTTCCTTCTTCACTGCTGTCCACCAACCTTCATATCTGCCTTATATCATCTCTGAATCTTCACAGCTTCTCTATCTGCTCCTCCTTCTTCTTACCCTCTCTGCCTCATTTCTCCATTCTCTAACCTCTCCATGCATATCTATGTGACATCATTTATAGAGTTCACCTCATTTCATGCATGAAGTATGCTCAGTTTCAACAGGGTTGGGAGGCCTTAAGAATTTTTTAGTGAAATGTAATGAGCAAGGGTGGAATTTCTATTGGTTTATGGGAGGATGCCCATCAGAATTGTAATTAATATGTGGTTTCATCATTTATTGATGGATTTATATAGTCATAATGGGTGCCGGGGGAAATGGTTCGAGCCAAGTCGTAAAGGGCTCGATACCCAATTTGGAGGTGCCACAATGTTGAAATGGTGGGGGCCATACGATCTATTGGGTCCTTTGATGTATTTAACTCCATTCCTTTTGAGAGGTTCATATGACATCTTGTTTGTTGATCTCTTTAGGGTGCTCATGACCATGCCACATTCCAATCCCAACGATTATTATTTCCATCACATTAGAGGAAATTTCAGCCTAAAACTACCCATGAAATTTTGATATAATTTCCAAGTCATAATATGTAAACCAATCAAAATCCTTTAAATTTAAAAAGAGGTACATGTAAATATTTTGGAGGGAAAATAAGAAAAACTACTTTTTTAATTGTATTTTTGGTGCATCTCCTTATAGATTTACTCAAATTTCAACTGTATGCACTCGTTGGATGCAGAATTAAATTCCACATCCAACAAGTAGCCATTATGAATACCTTTGAGAAGACCCACAATGAGGAAAAATGAAGATACATTAAAAAAATGTGTTAGGCTAAAATTTCCTCTAATGCAAGGTTCCAACAAAGGGGGCGTCCAGGGAAAATTTTAAGGATGGAAAATTATCTTGAAGTTTAAAAAATTGGCGAATCTCACTAGTCATGATTGCCTCTCTATTGGGTCATTAAAATAGAGAGGCAATTAATTGTGCAGAGCGAATCGATGGGTGGGTTGGTCCCTACCACTATTATAGCAACCTCTGGTTGATTTTCTATGTAAATAAAATAAGACCAAGGACATGGGACACATATTCCAAGCTTAATAGTGATAAAAACAATTATAATGGACATCACTTGTGGTTTATTAATGGCTATGGAAATTGACAAAGGCATTGGCAAAGGAAAAGAGGCAATAATTGGCATTTAATTATTAAAATAAGGAAAATAGGAGAAAAGGAAGGTGAAGAGACACAAATATGCATGCAATATAAATTAGAGGAAAAATGAAGGAAAAATAAAGAAAATAGAGGATTCAATGAAAAAAAGGCATCAGAGAAATAATTATTAGCTTTTTGACAATTTTGAGATGAGACCTTGTTCATTCTCGTTTACACTCTTGAACACTTCGAGTATTCTTGGACCACTCTAGCATTCAATTAGATTTGGAAGAAGACAAGAAATAAAGGAAACGAGAGAAAGGATATGCAAAGAGACAGTTGGATCAACAACTACAATAGTAATACTTTACAGGTATTTGGTTGCATGTTTGATCTCCTTGTTGGTTTATGGATGCATGGTATATGCGTGTGATTCATTGGTTATGTCTTATAATTTGCATGGATATTTACCTGGATTGACATTTGTTTCTAGAGCCCTGTCATATCTTAGGTTCCCTCAAGGTTGTGGGTTGATTTACTAGTCCCTGTAACCCTGGAAAGCTCGGGAAGAGACCAATCTAGTTGATGTTAGTGATTTCTAGACCATATAGGTGAGAATAATATGGTTGAGATTTGATGTGGTTTGGCCTCTAGAAGCCTTGGTTGGTTCTATTTTGTTTTAACCCTTATGATCCCACATTCATGCCTAGAATATGAGGCAAGGATGATTGGTTGAAGGAGAGATTTGGTTCAACCCAATCTATGGTCAGGTGGTACGTGGAAGTATTTGACTTGGTTGGATTTTTCTTATGTTAATATGAGCTATTTTCCTACTATGATTTATGAGCACTTGTATCGATTATTATATGGATATTATGGTTGATTTTTCATGGTTACAGTTATCACTCTGCCAGATTCCCAAGGCCGAGGAAGGAATCCCAGCAGAGGTAACAAAAAACCAAGCTTTTGACTTGATATCTAGCCCTATCAAGCCAGAAAGGGCTCTCTCCAAAAGGGTCACAGCCAGGAGGGCTGGAGAAATTAGGGTTTTTAGGCTAGATATAGAGTGCAGGGGGTTTTTTTGAATTGATTTGGTTGGGGAAATTAGTGGTTAAAGGAATTAGGTCAAGGAAATCCAGGTTAGGGAAAATGAGTTAGGGTTGTAGGGATCAATGGGGCACGGGAGGTACAATGCAATCACTTGAAGGAAATAGTTGTGGAATTGTTTTGAAACTGTAAGAAGGTTGAGAAAATAATAAGGGATGTATTTATCTCAGACAGAAGATAACAAACAAAATATGATCAGTTACCCAAAATAGAGCATGGAAAACATGTATTCTGAATTTATAACTTGTAAAAGGTCATAACATAGAGATGAAAGTGAATATGAACAATACATTCAAACACATGATACTGAAGAAGAAAATATGAAGACATTCAATACCACAGGTATCCCATAAATGCATATGCAAATCTTTTTTATTATCTTGGTCAAAATTGAGTACAAGTTCCCTTGATCAACTAGAAAAATCAAAATGATTCCAACTATTCCAACCTTTGACTAATGTGAAGAGCTGAGCTAAATAGACATGAAAACCACCTTCACTCATCCTCAGGGGTCAAATACATGAGGTGAGGAAGATATTACACAAAAATTTGAACTGACAGCTAGAGTATAAGATGGTCAAAGTGACTCATTCCTATCTCAAGTGAACTAATTAATTACAACTCATTTACTTGATTTACCTAATGTATTTGCCCTAGTAAATAGTAAAAACATGATAATTACATTCATCTTCATCATTTACATAAGTAAATTCAACATTTCCCAAGATAAAAATAAAAAATGGAGTGAAAATCAACAAATTTTAGAAGACTACCAAATGCACCATTTTCTTGTCAAACACACCCTTTTCCCATCAAACACACCCTCTCTGTTCAAGGCTGAATTTGGGTGCCTTCTCAGTGTCCACATTTTCTCCAAGATGACTTGTTGGAAAGCCCTTCAAGTATAATATCCAGAACAACCTTCAGTTTGCAAAATGAAGCCCATTTTCCTTGCCAAAAATCACTTCTCCCAAGACTGGTAAACGTGCTACGACCAGGCAAAATTGAGGCAGAAACATGGTTTTTTGATATTATTTTTTCTTTTTCAGTGACCAGTTCTCCTTCAAAAGCTTAGAAAATGCACAATTTTGATGTCCTCATCATTATGAATCTGGCGGTGGTGGCCATTTGTCCATTAGATTCCTCAAAAAAGAGCATAGCGTCCAAGGTGCTATGTGTTTGGAAATTTTACTGTGCAAAAAATACCCTTAAAAACACAGAAATGTACCAACATGCTAAATTTTCCAAAACTTTTTCAAAATTGGTGGGATATTTTCTGATCATGTGTTTGAGGCATGGAGTGTCACCTCAGCAAATATATCTAGCCTCCTTTTTTCTTCTTGCTTAGTCAAGTCTTCAATTTTGGCATTGGCTCTTTTGAGCTTGGCCAATGCAATTCTCTCTTTCTGGGCATGAAGTTTGACCTTTGTCCTCAACAATTCATTATCCTTTTTTGCCTTCTCTAGTAGATTTTCCAAGTGTCTATTGGCTCCATCAAGCCATGGTTCCATGTTCTCACTGATTTTTAGGGCAACCTGTTCATTAAAGGTAAGCTAGTCTACTAGCTCAACTTCCATTTGTCTCTCTAGGGCTAGAGCTCTTTTCAACCCTCTAGTCCTAGGTCTCTGTCTTGGAGGTTGATCCTCATCATCATCAAGTTCACCAAAATTCTCTAATGTCTCTTCAAGAAAGGCTTTAGCCTTCTCTACCTCTCTTTTTTCTTTGATGCATCTAACCTCATTAATGATGTGTTTGGTCTTCAGCTGCTCATTTTCATGCTCAAGAAAGTGAATCACATATTTAGCCCTCTCACGACTAGCTTGGATCTCACTAATCTTAGCTACTTTACCTTTGATTACTGCATTTATGATTTTGTTTTCATCCTCCTCATTGAGGTCAAACAACTGAAATTCATGCTCTGTTTCATGATTTCCCTTCTCATCATGAATGGTTGGCTTTATCACCTTTTCCTTACCTTTATCCACCTACTGTGTTGATGAAGAAGGCATGGTCCCTTTCACTCTAGGTGAAGAAAACTCATGCCTATAGCCTCTCTGGTAGGTTTTGGGAAATGGCTCAACTTCAACAAAACTAACTAAAATTGGCCTTATTGGGGATGGTAGCTCTAAAAGAGGTGTCAAGAACCACATATCTCTGAGTTGTGCAAATTAGTGCTTCTACCATTGGGCCAATACGGTTAAAAAATATCTGAAACTGAAATGCAATACTGATTATTTGACAACTCAATGACACAAACTGACTAAAAATAAATAACTTACTAAACTTATTGATGGAAATACATCACCGAGACTTGAGGGCTTCAAATCCTGATGACAACCACCTTCTTGTTGAAGACATATGTATAATCATGTGAAATGATCCTTCCAGTGTAACCAATCCAACATGTGGCTACTTACTGAAATTATGCTCTCATTTTCCTCGAGCAGGCAGAAAAAACAAAAACTAGGCCACTCCAAGTGTCTACTGAACATGTGCTTCTAGTCCATGAAAACAAGAAAATACATCTTCCCTGCTAACTGTAGAAAATCAGTAAAAGGATCTTCAAAAATATGAAATGTTACCTTGTCTTGAGATTCAGCAAAAACACAAGCACACTCTTCATTATCATTTGAAAGAACAGTTGGTTGTTGATCCATAGGAGAGCATAGGGAAGTATGGCTTTTTGCTGTCTGAATGTTAGCTACAAATTCTTGAAGTGCGGGAAAATTTGACTATATCAATTGCATAATGTGTCTCTCAAGCTCATACTCCTCAAATTCATATTCTATTTCATCCTTAAATAGAAAACATTCTTCAAGATTATCATATATGACAGCCCTATCATCTTCATGAAAGACAACAATATTTACTAGCTGATCTCCTTGCAGGAAATCATCATAAAAAATCGGTTTACTCATAACAACTTCCTATATGGCTTCACCAGTCTCATGACTATCATCATTCAGACCCAGAATTTCATTTTCAATAATGGAAGATGCTTCACTTACACATTCTTGCCTATGTGAACACTATAAGAGCTCCAAATCTACATTCACTTGGGCTGTAACATGATTTTTCGAGAGCTTATCTATTTCATCTTCAGACAAAGGAGAAGACTGCATTTTAAATAAATTTACATTGATTTGGTGGTTTTCATTTTCAGGATCGGGAATTGGCACTTTTCTTTCTTGGTCCCAGTCTATCTCATCTAAGGAGGGGGCTACTGATTCTTGTTGGTGATGAAAAGGGTTCTCATGCAAAGGCTCAAGGATCTCTTCATCCAAGGAGGAAACTGTTGATTCTTGTTGGGAAGAAAAATCATGAAGGGATTCTATGATCTCATCATCTAGATACCCTTCATCCCCATAAAAGTTTTCAATAAACTCAATAAAATTATCAGAGATCTCACAACAACTACCAATCATCGACAAGGAAGAATTATATCTTTGATAATGTTGAAAGAAAACTGAATGAAAATCCTTTAGAGAATATAAACTAGAAGATGGTAGATCCTCATACCATGATATCACTTCTTTCTCCAAGGCAGCCATAAACATATTCATTATAAAATATTTAGGAAACTCAATCTTTAGCCTATGAATATGGAAATGAAATTTTACTAAATGAAAACTAGCACCTTTATTGTCCTGACCCTTAAACTTTGACAGTCCTGATTGCCAATCTATACGAGGAATATGGTTCAGAAAACCAAGAATATGAGCTCAATTCATAGGAGCATACCTTCGAGCAATTAAATCCATTTTGACAATAGTGAATTTACCAAGAATTTATTTAGACTACATGTTCGTGAAGAGTGGAGTCGCTATGAGAATTATGAACCTTGGGATTCTTTGACACTGCAGCCGTGAGGTGAATGATACACAACCTTCTCGTTCCTGATCTTTGTCGTTCTTTCCCAGGGAATATTTTTCCTTTGTTCCCCAACAACGACACCAAGATGTTATCACTCCGCCAGATTCCCAAGGCTGAGGAAGGAATCCCAATAGAGGTAAACACAAACTAATATTTTTACTTGATATCTAGCCCTATCAATCTAGAGAGGGCTCTCTCTAAAAGGGTCACAACCAAGAGGGCTGGAGAAATTAGGGTTTTAGGCTAGATATATGAGTGCGGGGGATTGTTTTGAATTGGTTTGGTTGGGGAAATCAGTGGATATAGGAATTTGGTCAAGGAAAGATAGGTCAGGGCAAATGAGTTAGGTTTGTAGGGATCAATGGGGTAAGGTAGGTATAATTCCAATCACTTGAAAAGAATGGTTATGGAATAGTTTTGAAACTATAAGAAGGCTGAGAAAATCATAAGGGATCTATTTCTCTTAGACAGAAGATAATGAAAAAAATATGACCAGTTACCCAAAACAGAGCATGGAAATCATGTATTCTGAATTTATAACTTTTAAAAGATCATAACATAGAAATGAAAGTGAATATGAACAATACATTCAAACACATGATACTGAAGAAGGAACTATGAAAGATGTTCAATAACACAGGTATCCCACAAATGTAGCTACAACTCCTTGTTATTAGCTTGGCCAAAATTGAGTACAAGTTCCCTTGATCAACTAGTAAAATCAAACTGGTTCCAACTATTCCAACCTTTGACTAATGTGAAGAATTGAGCTAAATAGACATGAAAAACACCTTCACTCATCCTCAGGGGTCTAATCCATGAGGTGAGGAAGATATTAAACAAAAATATGAATTGATAGCTATAGTGTAGGATGGTCAATGTGACTCATTCCTATCTCAATTGAACTTATTCATTACACCTCATTTGCTTGATTTACCTAATGTATTTACCCTAGTAAATAGTAAAAACATGATAATTACATTCATGATCATCATTTACATAGGTAAATTCAACATTTCCTAAGATAAAATCAAAACTGGAGTGAAACTCAGAAAATTTCAGAAGACTTCCTTTAGTTTGCAAATTAAGCCCATTTGCCCTATCAAAAATCACTTCTCCCAAGATTGGTAAACGTGCATCAACCAGGAAAAAATTGAGGCAGAAACATGGTTTTTTTTTTTAGTGACCATTTCTCCTTCAAAATATTAGAAAATTCTCAAGGTTGATGTCCTCATCATTATTAATCTGCTAGTGGTGGCCATTTGTCCATTAGATGCCTCAGAAAAGAGCGTAGCATCCAAGGTGCTCTGCATTTGGAAATTTTACTGTGCAAAAAATACCCTTAAAAACACAAAAAAGTACCAACATGCTAAATTTTCCAAAAATTTGTCAAAATTGGTGGGATATTTTCTGATCATGTGTTTGAGACATGGAGTGTCACCTCAGAAAGTGTATCTAGCCTCCTTTTTTCTTCTTTCTTAGTCAAGTCTTCAATTTTGGCATTGGCTCTTTTGAGCTTGGCGAATGCAATTCTCTCTTTTCGGGCATGAAGTTTGACCTTTGTCCTTAACAAGTAATTATCCTTGTTGGCCTTCTCTAGCATCTTTTCCAAGTGCATATTGGCTCTATAATGCCATGGTTCCCTGTTCTCACTTATTTCTAGGGAAAGATGTTCATTTAAGGTAAGCTGGTCTACTAGCTCAGCTTCCGTTTGTCTCTCTAGGGCTAGAGCTCTTTTCAGCCCTCTAGTCCTAGGTCTATGTCTTGGAGGTTGATCCTCATCATCATCGGGTTCACCAAAATTCTCTAATGTCTCTTCAAGCAAGGCTTTAGCCTTCTCTACCTCTCTTTGTGCTTTGATGCATCTAACCTTTTAAATAATCTTGTCAACATAGGATGGTACTAGACTCTTTTCACTTTTTCACAAAACTCAAAACAACCTAGGATTTAGGCTTTAACCTTCTCTGCCTCTCTTTGTGCTTTTGATTACTGCATTTATGATTTTGTTTTCATCCTTCTCATCAAGGTCAACCAAGTGAAATTCATGCTCTGTTTCATGATTGTCCTTCTCATCATGAATGGCTGGCTCTATCACCTTTTCATTACCTTTATCCACCTATTGTGTTGATGAAGAAGGCATGGCCCCTTTCACTCTAGGTGAAGAAAACACATGCATATAGCCTCTTTGGTGGGTTTTGGGAAATGGCTCAACTTCAACCAAACTAGCCCATTTTTCCTCAATGTTCTCATCTGTCCTAGGTGACTCAGAATCATGATGGGATGGTGATGAAGGGTCATAATAAGGTGAAGAAGAAGGTTCAATGTGAGATGGAGGTGAAGGAAGATGATCTAGTGATGATGTATGAACAGTAGGCTGAGACAGAGGGATATATGTGGAAGGATGAGATGATGAAGGTGCATCCTGGCTATGCTGAATAGGTGGGACAGTGGAAATCTCATTGGATATGAAGGTGTCCCATGGAATGTTTAACTGATCAAGGTGATTTATGACTATCATATTGATAAGGGAGTGGTGAAAGACACTTTTCATTTGATGATCATAATCTCTCTTCTGGGCAATAAATGCCATTTTATTAATGCTCCAGTAGAGAGAGTAAGGTATATTGAGCATTCTGACCCTTGTGAAGTGCATGAGTAGCCGGAAATGATAGGAATAGAGTTTATAAAACCTTCCCTCACAGGTGAAGTATCTCATGATGATTTTCATCATGGGGACATATCTGTCTAGGAGATAAGAGAAAGGAAAAATCCTCTTTCTCTCATTCTTGTACCTTGGTTTAAGATATGGCTCATAATAATAGTGACTCAAATTTCCTTGTTTGAACCATTTTTCCCCAACATTTTGGATCTTAGTGGCAGCTGATAGAATGTCAGTGGACGTTGAAATTGACACCTGCAAGGGTGACCTGGTTATCATGGAGGCTGGAAATAAATAATCTTGTCAACATAGGATGGTACTAGACTCTTTTGACTTTTTCACAGAACTCAAAACAGCCTACATGCTTAAAGCATGCCACAGTGATGGGAGATGCCATAATCTCTCTGGTATTTGTTGATTCATGTCTAATGACTCTCCCTCCTTTTTCATATGACCTTATCTCCTGTCTTTATTCCTCCTCACTATGACTTATTTTTGGAAATATTGCCATTGATGGAAAAGGAGAAGAAAGGAGCAGCACCTGAACTATCACTAAGGAAAAAGAACAAAGAAGAACCAGCAATAAGGTAAAGGCGACAGACAAGGAGCAGAGGCAGCAAGGGAAGCAAAAAGAGGCAGCTCAGACACCAGGAAGAAACAGAGCTGCAGAGAGAGTTAGAGTAGATTTGGAAACCCAGAATTCCTGTAAGCCTACAGGCAGTTGAAAAGGGCCATCTGATTTGAAGATCTGGCCAAGACAAGAAGAATTTTTGTAAGTGAATTCATTTGTATCTATGGAAGGAATTTTTCAACATTACATGAGTATTGTTTAGTTTAAATGCTGTGTGATGAGACTCTGTAATTGGGGGTCTAAATATACTCTGTCTATCAGTGAAGAAATCGACATTCATGTCGATGTTGTAATGTGGAGTTGAATGTGTCTAATTTTATGAATTGAAAACCTAGGAAATGAATAGTGTGTAGAAAGGAATGGACATTGAGTTGAGAAAACCCTTTGAAACCTAAGTCCACATAAACTGGCATTGCTCTTATATTCTGTTCAGGGCAATCGTAATTATTTTAAGAATAAGTCTTTCAATCTCCTTGCAATCGACTTATATAAAGAAGGAATTGGTGTGTTGTTGAACCATGCTCTGAGATAGGAATTTCATGGATTGTAGTCTCAACAAAGCTTAATACGGGTTTTTGAATAGTCCATGGGGGTTTATTATGAAATACGTTCTTCAGTAATGTGAACTTTGAATGCAGACTTATTAATTATAACCAGTAGCATTGTGATTGATATGGAATTAATTCTATAGGTTCTGAGCAAGACTTAGTAACAAAAACCGAAACTGTGGTGTATGGCTCAGATAAATAATGAAACTGCAGAGATAAATGATGGGGTTTTGTTTAAATTCTGTTTGTGGTTAATGAAGTCGTGAGGTCGACTGAGAATTCAAGAGCATCGGAAGGAAAAGGATCTGTGAGCACACAACGTATCGAAATCGTTGGAACGAAAAGGGATGCTGTGAAGAAAGGGGAGGCGAAACCATGAAGACGAAGCAGAATTGGAGCATTAAACAGTGTGCCAACTTGAAGGCGTAACCATGAGTTTAGTATAATGTTGAGCGGTTTTGACAATCCAAACCAGTGGTATCGCGCAATTTAAAAATGGTAAGCTGTTTTGTTGAAAGTCACGCGATATCAGTCTTCGTTTGACATGTGGCAAAGAGTGGTTTATAAAAACCATTTTTATCACGCGATTTTGAGAAATTAAGGAGTGGGTAGTTATGT
Organism: Pinus albicaulis; assembly: GCA_034641835.2. Lineage (NCBI taxonomy): Eukaryota > Viridiplantae > Streptophyta > Pinopsida > Pinales > Pinaceae > Pinus > Pinus albicaulis. The sequence continues at coordinate 1,554,218 of MU968307.1, forward strand.
TGCGCGATATCCGTCGGATATCCACCTAAATCCTTATTGAAGCACGAGAGGAGATTGACCGTGGGATTATAAGTCAAGTTGCATGGTCGATAATGCAGAGGTAAGTTGTGCATAATGTGGGCTTGAAAGAGTAAATGTTGATGTCAGAGTTTTAATATGGGTCGGCGTTTGGGTTTTAATCCAAAAGTTGAAAACTTATGGACTTGAAATGTTCCGTGAACACATTGAGTGAAGGTCATACCATTTGGGTTTAAAACATAAGAGTTGCCTTAAAATGTTAAATATGAATGTCCATGGGATAGTATGGGTTGTTGTATTATGAGCGAATATTTATAATGCTCATTGATGGTGGGCCCAACTATTTGGCCAAAGGTTTGTATTATGGGATATAAATATCCATTTTATATAGTGGACCATTATGGGTTGAATTATGAAGTTCGAATAACGAGTCGACCTCATGAAGTGGGTTGGACTATGGTTTAACCATAGATTTGAAACAGGCAAAGTTCCTGCATATGAAGATTGTGAATTGGGTTTGTAATATGTGGGTTCTAACCATAGTGTTAAGAACAGGAATTTAACTTCCGCACATGAGGCTTATTGTAAGCTTTTAAAAATAGAGATTTGAAGCTCAAAGCTTCCGCATGAGACAAAGATATTGAAATCTGGGGGTGTGGTTTTATAATGTTAAGAAATAGATTTTAATATCTCAAATTTGTGATTTGAGATATTAAAGCTTCTAGACATATTTTTAAGTCTTGCCCAGATTGGAATTTTAATTGGAGCATGAATTTGACTGCATTTTATATGCAGCTTTGAGATTTGGGAATGTGGGTATGAGTTATAACAGAGATTTTTAACCTTTGATGGAAAAGCTTCAGCATCGATAAAGCTGCCAGATTTAGAACATAATTTGGGAAATGCATTGTACATGTATAGAAAGAAGGAGAGTATGTAGAACTGTTACACTACAGTAGCAGAAAAGTCAAACATACAGTGAGCCAAGAACTAAAAGGGGTGAAAGAGATATATCTATTGCAAATGTAAATGTAAGTGTTTTAATTAATTTTATATTGTTTGTGATGCAAAGGCAAGTCTCCGTAGGCAAAGAAATACCCCACTGTAATATTGAAACATATACATATTGTTAATTTTTCTGAATGTGCTAGGCAAGAAAACGAGAAGGTGGAAGGCAAAGAGTCATGGCTGTTCATTTCGAATTCCCTGTGGAATACAAACAGCCATGAGGTGAACTCTATAAATGATATCACATAGATATGCATGGAGAGGTTAGAGAATGGAGAAATGAGGCAGAGAGGGTAAGAAGAAGGAGGAGTAGATAGAGAAGCTGTGAAGATTCAGAGATGATATAAGGCAGATATGAAGGTTGGTGGACAACAGTGAAGAAGGAACAGAACAGAGCTGATATCCAGGTAAATCAACATGTGTTTTTTATGAAAGAGTGAGGAAGTTGATGCTTCCATATCAAGTTGTAGCTTGATAGATGTCAGTTGTAGCTGGCTGAGGTAGAAGCCTCCTGTAGGGAGTTGGAGCTTCCTTGCAAGTTGTAGCTTGCAGAATTGAGGTAGGAGCCTCCTGTAGGTTGGAGCCTACAGAAAATCAGTGCTGAGAGGGAGTTGGAGCTTGCCTTTGCATCACAACAATAATAAGATGTGGTTTTCTCCCTTATGGGTTTCCACTTATATCTGTTGTCTATGTGCATGATGATTATGTGTTGATATTCAGTATTTAATCTGCTTAATACATGCTGCTCACTTATTAAGATTTTTGTTCCATTGTATATTAAGTTGATCACGAAATGAAGATGTAAATAAGTGTAAAAGAAAGTTTTACAAGACCATGACTGCATTAAACTGATTCACCCCCCCCTCTCAGTTTAACCAAGGGTTCAAAAATTGGTATCAAAGCGGGTTCCTTTGGTGTAAGCCTTATAGCTTGAAGGAGATCTGATTGAGTCATGGATTATCAAAATGTACCCGTGCTAAATACAACAAACTTTCTGGAATGGAGAGATAAGGTTAAAACATATTTAATGGCTTATGAACCTGAGGTATGGAAACTTGTATGTGATGGTTACTGCACAGACTCTCCCTTGGTGCAATAACAACTGTGGAATGCCAAGGAAAAATGTCTGATATATAATAGTATTCATAAAGAGGATCTTGATTTAATAATGCATCTAACCTCTGCAAAAGAAATCTGGGATAGATTGCATTTCATGCATGAAGTAGACACTAGGGGTTGCATTGTCAAGAAGGAAAAGAGAATCAAGAAGAAGAAAAATTCATGTCAAAAGGAAAATGTTCAATCAAATGAGATACCTGCCAGGGTGAATGGATGTGAGTACCATGAAGAAATTACAGTTGAGGAAAAAGCCAAACTTGACACAGCCTTGACTGCAATAGAAAGATTGAAGAATGAAAACAAATACCTTAAGACATTGGTGCAAATATGTGATGAGAAAGAATATGAAGATAAGAAAGAAATTGTTGGCCTGAAGGCACAACTTGAAGAAGCAAGGAAAGTAGAAGACACTCTGCTGCAAAAAATGAGAGAGAAAAGTTTGGAATGTGGAAGATTGGAAGAAGAGGTATTAAGCCTAAGGATGAAATTAGAAAAGGCCCAAATTGAACTAATCATGAATATTCCACAAATGAAAAGCTCTGGACAGTTGGACCAAATTCTAAATGCTCAAAGGTCTCCTCTCATAAAGACTAGGATAGGCTATGAAGGAGAAACAAATAAGTCCAAGGTAGAAGATAACAGGAATGTCATTTTTGTAAAAGTTGTAAAGGATAATGAAGCAGCTCAGAAGATTCCTACAGAAGTAGAAGCCAACAAGAAAATTATTTGCAAAGAAACAGACAGAAACAAGAAACAACATGAAAGGACAGAGAATGAGAGGATGAAACAATCAACTGCTAAAGGCTCATACGCTCCTAAGTATGAATTGAACAAATTCGGAATATTTCAAAGGAGGTTCTTTTCTCTTGTGAAAAATATCACATGTTTCTCTTGTCATAAACCTGGACATATTGCAGCACATTGTAAGACAAGGCATATAACCTTTAACCAGCAAAAGATGTAGCAAATGAGAAGACTACCTCAAGCAAACAAATGGAAAGGACACCACTCACTAGGTACATAAATCATTTCCATGGCTACTGTTATGCATGTAATAATTTTGGACATAAACTTGTTGAATGTAAATTATGTTCAAAAGGGCGCATAAAATATTATACGTCAGCTCAAACATACCTTGGTAAAATAAGATGTTATGTATGCCTCAATCTTGGTCACAAAGCAAAAGACTGTAAGTTTCCATATACATTAAATAACTCTAGACAAATGATGGAATCTAATCAAATCAAACAAAACTATGAATCAAAAAGAAGTGCAGACATTATGAAGAACCCCAATAAAGTATGGAAGGAAAAGAAAAAGGGGGAGCCTATTAACTCAATAACATAATGAATCCATCATAGTCTCAGGGGGAGCTACTCTAGGAAGCAACACAAATATCCAACTAGTGATAGATATGAAGCAACATCCCAGGGGGAGAGCAGTTCATAAATAGTCCCCACAAAAGTAGTCTAAGAAAAGCTCCATGAAATAACAACAGCTAAAAGGTCAGGAAGGGAGAGGAAAATTCCTCTAACAAAGAACTATAGAGGAAGAAGATTATCTGAAGCATTCAATAGCTGACAGATTGATGGAAGAAGAGAAAGCAACAAGAAGCCATGGTAGTAGAGAGAACATGAGCCTGTTGGCAATATGATGCAGAGTGTTGTCCTTGATGGCAACCCACTGAATGAAGATGAAGACATGAGATTGTTGACATGTGTTGTCCTTGATGGCAATCCACCTGATGAAGTTATTCTTGACTTGATGGACTTGGTAAATGATGTAAATATGATGTGATATGATGTTTGTTGGCAATATGATGCTGAGTGTTGTCCTTGATGACAACCCACTTGATAGAGTGTTGTCCTTTAATGTCAACCCACTTGATGAAGATGATGGCAACCTACTTGATGAAGTTGTGCTTGATAGAATATGTCTTGATGAACTTGTTAAATGATGTAAATCTGATGTATCTACAGTGAGTACAAAATGTAATGATGGAAGAATTGTCAGTATGTGTCAAAGTATGATGAAAAGAGTATGTCTCAAGGCATACGCGGATTTGTCTAGGATAAGTCGCGTATGCACGCGAGAAAATACGTGCCAAGTCGCGTATGGGAAAAAGCGCTCATAAAGTGCAAAACCAGGGGTAACCACAATGGTATTGACCCATTGTATTGAGTAATGATTCGTCTATATGACCCCGTCCAAGAATACCATCGGAAGTAATGTGGTTTTGGCTCATGGTATTGAAAAAGGGTAAACCTATATAAGGAGAAGAAATTCATTGTGCAAATGGAGAAAGAGTGTGGGTGCAAGATGTCTGAGCTTGAATGAATACTTCTCTCTTAAGAATATCTGAATGGAAAGGGTTACAGTTGAATGATAGATCTGAATGCATGATGCACCATTGAAGAAAATGATGAAGAAGGGTATCTAGATCTAAAATGTATTTGTATCTTCTAGATCTGTTTATGGAATGCTTAGATCTGAGATGAGGCAAACATGTATCTGAAGTGAAGCGTAAAATCTGAACGGTATATCTGATCTGAAGAAGTATGCTACCCTAGAATGTCTGAAGATCTATACGCAAGTTTGTAACAGTGGAAGCGCGTATATACACGGGTTGGATAAAGTGAAAGCGTGTATGGGTTGTGAAGTTGGTTATGTGAAATGTGCAGATGTATACGCAGGTTGATGTGCACGGAAGCGCATATATACGCGGTATCAGTAAAAGGAAAGCGCGTATGCAAACTAGGGTTTGCTGAAGTCTGTGGTAAGAAATGTCTGATCTGTTCTGCTATGTTACTGCTATCTGTTGATGATGTTTGATTGTGCTTAAATGTATGGAGTGGGTCCAGTCTAAAAATATGATGAAAAGTGACCTACAAGTTGTGCTCTATTAAAGTTGTTGGATCCAGTGTGAAAATTGATGAAACGTGGTCCAAAGAGGTGCTGAGGGTTGTAGCCTTCAGTCAGGGGGTTGTAGCTCCCTTCCAGGTGAGGCTGGTAAACGAGATCAGGGGGTCGTAGCTCCCTTCCAGGAGAGGCTGGTAAACGAGAGCAGGGGGTTGGTGCTCCCTTCCAGGAGAGGCTGGTAAACGAGCGCAGGTGGGTGTCTGCATACTGGTATGAGTCTGCGCCAGTACATAAGTTGTAAGATGTTTTATCTATAATAAAATATTGAAGGCTGAGCAACGGCAGCGGTGGTTTTCTCTCGACTTGGGTTTCCACCTAAAATCCTGGTGTTCATGTGTGATGCTTATGTGTGATGGTTTATTTTGTTCTTACTGCACATGTTTATTATTTATTGAAAATCTGATGAATGAATGATGGAATGATATAAGTGAAGAATTAATGGCATAATTAGATCTCTGTGTATACGCGAGTTTCATAAAGGGTATCCGCGTATATACGCGAGTCTGTATCAGGAAAGTAGCGTATGGGTTTTAGAAGTAAGAAAAAGTAAAAAGTTTGAGTATGCCCTAAATACTGATTCACCCCCCCCCCCCTCTCAGTATTTTTCCCAACAATTGGTATCGGAGCAGGTCTTTCTACAGAAGCTTGATCGCTTGAAGGAGATTCGTCGCAATGGGAAAGAAGCAAAAGAAGAAGGCTACTCGAAGCAAGGAGATGTCTCAGAAAACATGTATAGAAGAAATTGAAGAAGATGAATCAGGTAGTGATTGGGGCTCTTGTGATAATCTTCTTTGTGCAAACAATTGTGAAGATAGTGAAAATAATGCTATGGACCTAGAAGAAGTTATCAAAGATCAAAAAAGAATATTTAATGAGAAGGAATCTGCCTACAAAGATTTGATCTCTAGACTGAAAAGGATGTTCGATGATGTATCCAATCGAAGTAAAGGACTTGAAGCAGATCTGGAAAAATCAAATAAGAAGAATGAAAGACTTGAAGCTGAAATCATCTCTCTTAAGGAAGATCCGAAAATATCAAAGAAGAAGATAGCAGGACTTGAAGCAGAAAAAATTTCTCTAAAAACAGATTTGGAAAAATCACATAAGAAGAATGAAGAACTTGAAGCTGAAATCATCTCTCTCAAAGAAGATCCGGAATTATCAAATAAGAGGAATGAAGAACTTGAAGCAGAAGTTATCTCTCTGAAAGCAGACCTCGAAGCATCGAATAAGAAGAATGAAGAACTCTTACGAACTTTTGAAGAACAAGAAAATGGGTTGAAAGAAGAGATTCTAAATCTGAATGATCAAGTAGAAGATGGAAGAAGGAAAGAAGAAAACATGAAGAAGCAATACCAAGCCTTGGAGGTTGAGGTAAACATTCTCAAAGGTAAATTAGAAGAAAAGGTTAAACTTTTGAGGTTTCAAGATAGTACTAAGATTTTGGACAATATTCTTAGTAGTCAAAGGTCTCCCTCTATTAAACTTGGTCTTGGTTTTCATGAAACGGTCAAAGGAGAATCTAGTTCACAAGGAAATGCTAATGATTCAAAGGAAGTCAATGCAAAATCTGAAGTGTTGAAAGAAACAAAAAGTCAACCAAAAATCATGAATTCTCAAAGGAAATCATTTAATAATGTGGAATGCTTTAAATGTCATAATTTTGGGCATATTGCAGCAAATTGCAGAAGCAGATTGTTTTAGCCACAAACAAACAGTTCCTACAAAGAAAGGTACTCTGGTTTCTTCAAGGGATATTGTTTTTCATGTAACAAGTATGGACATAAAGCAGCTGATTGTAAAAGGAGGAAGATTAGAAATACTCATTATGATTCTTATGCTTATTTCTCTGAACACATGAGATGTTATTCTTGTAACAAGTATGGACATGTAGAAAAGGAATGCAGGTTGAACAGATCTGAGAAAGTGGACAATTTTCAGCACACAGTTAGAAAGTTCAAGCAAATTTGGAAAAAGAAGGAGGACCAGTCAGAAACGTAGGGAATACTGACCCTACTGCAGTCATCCGCTTCTGAAGCTTACTTCACTTATTGACTGCAGGAATGATGTGAGATAAATTATGAGATTTAGTAATGTATCGTCACAGGGGGAGCAATGCATGATGATTCTCATGGTTGATTTGATTATTCTAGTTATATGTATTTCTGACAGTGCATCTGGTGTGAAGAAAAGACAGGAACAGAAGGTACAACTTCAGGGGGAGATGAAGGAATGTGAAATTTCCACGCTTCACTTTCCATACGCGGGTTCGATGAACAAAAGTCGCGTATACACACGAGATCCAGTAGACACAGTCGCGTATGCATTAATGATAAGAGAATTGGGATGACAGCTGAAGATCAGGAGCAGTGGTTCAGGGGGAGCAGCAGGTTGAATACTAATGATTGCATTGTTGGCACTATGACTGCTTATTCTTTGGTTATTGTGATACTCATGCTCAAATGATGATGGCTTGATACATGGTTTATTATGATAAGTCTTTGAATGAGCCCTGTTTACTGTTTGCTGATCTATTGGATGAGATTGGAAGTCTTATGATTCAGAGATAAGAATAAGATCATGCAGAGTTTGTTACTATGGTTGTGACCTTTTCCCTACATATGTTACATCATGTTAAATCTTGAAGATCTTGATGATATTGGACTACATGGATGATTTCTTGACACATATTTGAAGATGTTGTTCTGGTATGATAATTTCTCTTGGAAAGAATGTATTGATGCTGCAAAGAAACTGAAGGCTTGGTTACTAATGTGCTTACGCTACAACCATTGGATGACGCTTGAAGACACAACCACATTGTCCTATCTATCTGCTCTCAGGGAAGCATTCAAATATCTCAGAAAGAAGCTGAACACTGTCTCTGCCTCATAAAGGATCAGATCTGGTTAAAATATAGAAGATGGAATTGGATACGCGGATTTCCTGAAACACAGTTGCGTATATACGCGAGTTCATGCACATAAAACCATGTATGTCTGATTGCTGACAAATTTCTGTTTAGGGTCAGCTTTCTTTAGCACAATTGCAGTGCTGTTTGGTATCTCTGGTATCTCTGGTGGTGTTCCAGTTCTTATAATATTGTTTCACTCTCTGATGTTTTGATAAAGATGCCTTGATGATTGGTTGAAAGTGTTCAGGATGCATAAACTAAGGGGGAGCCTTAGTCATATGGAAAGGATGCTTGGATGCACAGATTTAGGGGGAGCATTAGCCTTGCTGATTATAATGCATTGTTGGCATTAAGATGGTTCTGATATATGATCTCTCTTGAGGTCTTTTTGGTATTGGTCATATTTGTAATTTGATGAAAAGGTCATGTTGAGACCCATGATGTAAAATTGTAATATTCAGTCATGTAAGGACTTGTCAAATTTGTAAACCCACTTGGTTGGGTAGTTGAGTCAAATTTTGTAAACCCACTTGGTTGGGTACTTGAGTCTCATATGTAAATCCAATTGGTTGGATATTTGATGTAAGTATGAGTCTTTGGTGATATGAAGTTCATAGAGTCATGTACTTCATTGAAAAATATGTTTGAAGATTCAGCATGAACTCAGGGGGAGCTTGGTCACTTCAGTATACATCAGATCTGCAGAACACTTCTTCTACATGAGGAGAAAAGGGGGAGAGTGTGTTGGTTTTGATCCGCCTTTGCCCTTGATGTCAAAGGGGGAGAGTGACATGGTTTTTGTATGAAGAGAAAGAATGGTGTCAAAGAATGGGGAGAGTGACATGGTGTCATGGTATTCTTAATGTACCTATCTATTGTTGTGATCAACACCATCGTGGTTGCCATCAAGTCCAAAGGGGGAGATTGTTGGCAATATGATGCAGAGTGTCGTCCTTGATGGCAACCCACTGAATGAAGATGAAGACATGAGATTGTTGACATGTGTTGTCCTTGATGGAAATCCACCTGATGAAGTTATTCTTGACTTGATGGACTTGGTAAATGATGTAAATTTGATGTGATATGATGTTTGTTGGCAATATGATGCTGAGTGTTGTCCTTGATGACAACCCACTTGATAGAGTGTTGTCCTTTAATGGCAACCCACTTGATGAAGATGATGGCAACCTACTTGATGAAGTTGTGCTTGATAGAATATGTCTTGATGAACTTGTTAAATGATGTAAATCTGATGTATCTACAGTGAGTACAGAATGTAATGATGGAAGAATTATCAGTATGTGTCAAAGTATGATGAAAAGAGTATGTCTCAAGGCATACGCGGATTTGTAAGCTAAGAAGACATCAGCACATTAAGTGATGAATGGTTAAAATCACAAAAATTATGTTTCGAGCTATAGAACTGGAAAGACCCATAAAGGATGATCACATTGTGCATCATACTACTAGAATTAACAATGAATCACATTAAGAAGTATGAGTAAGAGAAGTGCCCATCATCATTATATCATTACATCATTCATCTATGAAAAGTCCCCTTGGAGGAATGCAGTTAAGTGAGTGATAAATCTCTGAGTGATCTGCCCATGAAGATTCCTAGTATATAAATTGAAGATGTCTTCCCGAAGATCATTAAGTTAGAACAATTGAATTGAATATAAAGCAACAATGATTCTGGAGTTGTCCTAGAAAGGAACATGCAATGGCATTCCTTTGAACATAATGACAGAATAAGAAAAACGGTTAATGATGCCAAGATCAAATTTAGTATATTGATGATTGTTGGTGTGAACAGTGGAAAGCTCAATAGTAGAAACTATGAAGGTTGTCTTAACTATGGGTTCATGTGCGAGCTGAAGTGAAATCTCTGCATGGTTTATTAAAGTAGTATCAATCGGTATTTGGTACAAGCAGCATGCCTATCAACAAAATACCAAGTGTTATCAGTGGAGCAGCGGTATGGTACAGGTCCTCAGGATCAAATATTATGGCAAGAGTACTTCAAGGTAGTATCCCAGCATTGTCTGCATTATTAAATCATAAAAGGGTCAATGAAAGGGAAAAAGGATCATTATCTTGTTTACACTTGAAGTAATATATTGAGCATTGAAGTAGTATCTATTTCTAGATATAACTGCATGCCTTCCTCAAGTCAGTACATATATATCTTCAAGGCCTTTTTCTTAATATCATTCATAAAACTGTGTGAAGTCTGTTTACTGAGATTTCAATTAAACATCTTGAATATGTTTCTGTGGAAGATCATCATGATAGAGCAGTTAAAGTATCTGAAGTATGAAGGACTAGTTGTGTTGATATTACATTTGAAGCTCAAGAGTCTGTTAATATTACATCTAAAGCCTACTTCAACAGAAAGGAATTTCCGGTATGTCACCATTGAAAAGAGGTTGATCATTGACATACATAACCCCTTATGTCATAAAGAAAATTGCATGATTGATAAGTGAGACTGACTAATACATTGAATGTATCTAGCCTCAAGGGTTAGTTTTGAAAGTACTCTGTACAAGTAGTAAAGTCATTTGATCTCTTAGATTAAATTCTGGTTAATTCATTGTTTGCATCAATATCAAGGGTCTTTCAGCTGTTAAGTGTAATATCCCTGTCAGCAGCCTAGCTCTTATCACCACCAACAGACAGGAAAGGTGAACCACAACTATAAAAGATATATTAGCATCATCATAATTGAACAGATGTTGTACTGCAGATGTGTATTGCAGAAGAAGACATATTCCATCTACAATCTTCCTCAACAGATATGTATTTCTGATGAAGATCATACTAGAGACTGAAGTATATTTGAAGCATTTTCAGTATTTTATCTTTGGTCCAATGATGCATCTCTAATTATATAAGTCTGATTATATATGGTTGTTCTATCATCACCTACACTCTATACAAGTGCAAGGAGTCTGTGCTTTGGGATGGTATCAACTTACTGTGTATATACAAGTTCAATAATTCTCAAAAGTGTTCTCTCAACAACTCGTGTACACCAGTCTGGAGCAGCAAGCTATAAAGTCAAAAGAAGAAGGGCCTAAACACAACTCAAAGAGAGGAAATGCAAAGATAGAATCTACATTGAGAGATGTGCAACCCTTTGCCATTGATGTCAAACGGGGAGGAAAATCAAGAAAAACAAGATAGGCAGAGGAAGACAAAACACACCTTTCAGAATGAAAGGGGGAGGAAGCCCTGAAGGAAGTATTGGAGTATTGGTGGAGTATTGCCATCAATGCCAAAGGGGGAGACTGTTGGAAATATTGTCATTGATGGCAAAGGAGAAGAAAGGAGCAGCACTTGAACTATCACTAAGGCAAAAGAACAAAGAGGAACCAACAATAAGGCAAAGGAGACAAACAAGGAGTAGAGGTAGCAAGGGCAGAAAAAAGAGGCAGCTCAGACACCAGGAAGAAGCAGAGCTACAGAGATAGTTAGAGTAGATTTGGAAACCCATAATTCCTGTAAGCCTATGGGCAGTTGAAAAGGGCCATCTGATTTGAAGATCTGGCCAAGACAAGAAGAATTTTTGTAAGTGGATTCATCTGTATCTATGGAAGGAATTGTTCAGCATTACATGAGTATTGTTTAGTTTAAATGCTGTGTGATGAGACTCTGTAATTGGGGGTCTAAATATACTTTGTGTACTAGTGAAGAAATCAACATTCACATCGTTGTTGTAATGAGGAGTTGAATGTGTCTAATTTTATGAATTGAAAACCTGGGAAATGAATAGTGCGTAGAAAGGAATGGACGTTGAGTTGAGAAAACCCTTTGAAACCTAAGTCCACATAAACTGGCATTGCTCTTGTATTCTGTTCAGGGCAATCGTAATTATTTTAAGAATAAGTCATTCAATATCGTTGGAATCGACTTATATAAAGAAGGAATTGGTGCGTACCATGCTCTAAGACAGGAGTTTCATGGATTGTAGTCACAACAAAGCTTAATGCAGGTTTTTGAATAGTCCATGGGGGTTTATTATGAAATACGTTCTTCAACAATGTGAACTTTGAATGCAGACTTATTAATTATAACCAGTAGCATTGTGATTGATATGGAATGAATTCTATAGGTTCTGAGCAAGACTCAGTAACAACAACCGAAACCGTGGTGTATGGCTCAGTTAAATAATGAAACCGCAGAGATAAATGATGGGGTTTTGTTTAAATTCTGTTTGTGGTTAATGAAGCTGTGAGGTCAACTGAGAATTCGATAACACCGGAAGGCAAAGGAGCTGTGAGCACACAGCGTATCGAAATCGTTGGAACGAAAAGGGATACCATGAAGAAAGGGGAGGCGGAACCATGAAGACGAAGCGGAATTCGAGTGTTAAACATCATGGCAACTTGAAGGCGGAACCATGAGTTCGGTATAATGTTGAGCGGTTTTGACAATCCAAACCAGTGGTATCGCGCAGTTTAAAAATGGTAAGATGTTTTGTTGAAAGTCACGCGATATCAATCTTTGTTTGACGCGTGGAAAAGAGTGGTTTATAAAAACCATTTTTATCACACGATTTTGAGAAATTAAGGAGTGGGTAGTTATGTTGAGCGATATCCGTCGGATATCCACCTAAATCCTTGTTGAAGCATGAGAGGAGATTGACCGTGGGATTATAAGTCAAGTTGCATGGTTGATAATGCAGAGGTAAGTTGTGCATATTGTGGGCCCGAAAGAGTAAACGTTGATGTCAGAGTTTTAATATGGGTCGGCATTTGGGTTTTAATCCAAAAGTTGAAGACTTATGGACTTGAAATGTTCCACGAACACATTGAGTGAAGGTCATACCATTTGGGTTTAAAACATAAGAGTTGCCTTAAAATGTTAAATATGAATGTCCATGGGATAGTATGGGTTGTTGTATTATGAGTGAATATTTATAATGCTCATTGATGGTGGGCCCAACTATTTGGCCGAAGGTTTGTATTATGGGATATAAATATCCATTTTATATAGTGGACCATTATGGGTTGAATTACGAAGTTCGAATAACGAGTCGACCTCATGAAGTGGGTTGGACTATGGTTTAACCATAGATTTGAAATAGGCAAAGTTCCCGCATATGAAGATTGTGAATTGGGTTTGTAATATGTGGGTTCTAACCATAGTGTTAAGAACAGGAATTTAAATTCCGCACATGAGTCTTATTGTAAGATTTTAAAAATAGAGATTTGAAGCTCAAAGCTTCCGCATGAGACAAAGATATTGAAATCTCGGGATGTGGTTTTATAATGTTAAGAAATAGATTTTAATATCTCAAATCTGTGATTTGAGATATTAAAGCTTCTAGACATATTTTTAAGTGTTGCCTAGATTGGAATTTTAATTGGAGCATGAATTTGGTTGCATTTTATATGCAGATTTGAGATTTGGGAATGTGGGTATGAGTTATAACAGAGATTTTTAACCTTTTATGGAAAAGCTTCAGCATTGATAAAGCTACCAGATTTAGAACATAATTTGGGAAATGCATTGTGCATGCATAGAAAGCAGGAGAGTATGCAGAACTATTACACTACAACAACAGAAAAGTCAAACATACAGTGAGCCAAGAACTGAAAGGGGTGAAAGAGATATATCTGTTGCAAATGTAACTGTAAATGTTTTAATTAATTTTATAATGTTTGTGATGCAAAGGCAAGTCTCCGTAGGCAAAGAAATACCCCACTGTAATATTGAAACGTATACATATTGTTATATTTTTCTGAATGTGCTAGAAAAGAAAACGAGAAGGTGGAAGTCAAAGAGTCATGGCTATTCATTTCAAATTCCCTTTGGAATACAAATAGTCATGAGGTGAACTCTATAAATGATATCACATAGGTATGCATGGAGAGGTTAGAAAATGGAGAAATGAGGCAGAGAGGGTAAGAAGAAGGAGGAGCAGATAGAGAAGCTGTGAAGATTCAGAGATGATATAAGGCAGATATGAAGGCTGGTGGACAGAAGTGAAGAAGGAATAGAACAAAGCTGATATCTAGGTAAATCAACATGTGTTTTTTATGAAAGAGTGAGGAAGTTGGTGCTTCCATATCAAGTTGTAGCTTGATAGATGTCAGTTGTAGCTGGTTGAGGTGGGAGCCTCCTGTAGGTTGTAGCCTGCAGAAAATAGATGGGAGTTGGAGCTTCCTTGCAAGTTGTAGCTTGCAGAATTGAGGTAGGAACCTCCTGTAGGTTGGAGCCTACAGAAAATCAGTGGTGAGAGGGAGTTGGAGCTTGCCTTTGCATCACAACAATAATAAGATGTGGTTTTCTCCCTTATGGGTTTCCACTTATATATGCTGTCTATGTGCATGATGATTATGTGTTGATATTCAGTATTTAATCTGCTTAATATCTGCTGCTCACTTATTAAGATTGTTGTTCCATTGTATATTAAGTTGATCACGAAATGAAGATGTAAATAAGTGTAAAAGAAAGTTTTACAAGACCATGACTGCATTAAACTGATTCACTCGCCCCTCTCAGTTTAACCAATGGTTCAACACTAATGTTCTCCTCTTCATCCATGATGTTCTTGGTGTCAAAACCCTAGGGAAAGATGGAATGAAAAGAAAGTGTATGAATTGAAGGTTGGTGTGAGGAAACATGGGAGATGGGAATAGGGAAAGGATCCTAGGCAAGTGAAACCCTATGACTTAGGGTTTTTAAAGGATATGATAGTTAATGGAATGGGGATATAAATGTAGGGAGTTGGGAAAGTGTTTTAGGATGTGAGGAAGAGTATATGAAGGCTTAGGGACTAGTTTTAGAATGTAAATTAGATTTTAATGAATACTAGGGTTTTTCAATTTAGAAGGAGGCACTAAATTCACCTAAGCACAATCACACATAAAATTGATATTTGATAAAATGGAGTGAGATAAATTCGTTACTTACTGGCATACAGAGGCATGAAGAATCAATATGTGAAGATTAGGAATGAAACTGTGAGGTGGAAATATGGTAGAGAATTTTTGAAGATTCCTGGGTGAATGTGTAGCGTCCAAGGTAAACATGCAGCGACCAGGCTAAACATGCAATTCCGTTATAAAATACATTGGATTTTCTGCCAAATGCACAACGTTTAGGCCAAACGAGCAGTGACCAGGCAAAACGTGAACTCTGACCCTGTTTTGCATAACTTCACTTTGAAACCCAAAAAATTTCTTCTTTGCTGAGGTTTGCTTGAGGTTGTTTGAAACAAATGAATTTTGATTTGAAGTGTTATGGGCTTTTATACTTAAGTGGATTTGATTTGTGCTTTTGAAAGCCCACTTTCCTTATGTTTCAATTTTCACTTTTCAAATTTTCACACTAATGCTCTTTGACTTCTGAATTTTTATTTTGCATGTTGATCAGTTGATGGAGTTTGTCTTTTTTTTCCTTTAGTTTTGGCATGAGTGCTTGAGTTGGAAGTTAGGGAATGAAATATTACACATAAAAAACATAAAATTATATAGGAAATAAAAATAAATTACATCTTAGTTTTCATATCAAAATGACATTTTGATATGAAAATCATTAAAATCAAAATTACAACTTAAAAAATATAATATTTACATACTGATGATATTTTGTAGATGGAAATAGAATGTCATTGAGTCAATATCATTTGTTTGTTGACTCTATTGAGATGGAATAATGCATTTTTGGATGTTGAAAGAAAAAACCCTAATGACCTAATGAGACTTTGAATAACCTGACTTCCATGGTTGATTTTAACTGAGACAAGACATGGTGAAGTGAGCTTTTCATAGGTGTTATTATGGTCAAGAAGACATGAAAGTGAGTCAGAAAATGTGATTTTCTGAGGGAGAGTGAAGTTTTATTGAGGAAGGCTACCATCAGTGAAACAATTTTTCGCATGACCTAATAGAATGATATAAAAATTTCGGAGTGAGACACCTAAAATGAAAATGAAAGGAATGATATTGATCACTGATGGCAGAATGCATATTCTGACACTAACAGTTACTGATCTAGTTATATGCTAGTTATATACCTGATTATATGGTGTGCTCTAGCTATGGATCTCATTCATGATTTGGTAAGTTACTGGATGGTTGATGAATACATGGGATAACAAGTGTTATTGCATCTAGCTAGAGAGGGCATAGAGACTTGTTGGTGAATCTCAAATGAAGTTCAGATGTTTATGATAAGATATGCATTCATGACCTACAGTTTACATGTTTATTATCTGTTTGAAAAAATATATATCTTGCACTAGGCATGTATTGGTCAATATCATGCTCAATTTTTGATTATTTAGCATTGTTATTATCATTGTCATGATTTTGGAAAGTTAAAGGCTAAGTTGCATGAAACGGGGTAACGAAAACAAGTTTTCGAAACAAGTATGGGTATGAAACACAATCTCCCCAAATTTTGGAAATAGAGAAACACGATATATATGATGATGATGATGATGATGATGATGGTTAACGTCCACTAAGACCAAACTTTGGTCTATTGGACCTATAATTTTCTTAGTTTTTAATTGTCCAGTTTCTCGTCTTTCTTGGCGAGATTGGTGTTGTAGCTTTATTTTTCTTCTCTACGGTATTCCAACTTCCTTTACCTTGCAGCTCCTTCATCTCTTCTGATTCTTGGGACATTGGTTTCTTATCTTCACGATCTGGGAGATTTGCTTTGCTGCTAAATGAAGATTTCTTTTGCGTGGTATTTGAATCCTCATAATTGTTGATTCTTGAGGCGTTGTCGAGTTCTTTTTTTTGTTGTTGAGCAGGGCTTTCCCCCTGCTTGTCTTGAAGGTTGTTTCTTTCTTGCATAATTTCTTGTGATTCAGAGTTTTCTAGAGAGTATTCTTCCTTGATGACAGTGTAATGTTCATTTTCTTATCCTTCCCACCATGTAGATCTATGGTGATTCTTTCTAGCAGAATTTTTCTGGGAGACTTTTGGGCAATTTTTGGCTAGATGGCCTGTCTCAAAGCAAGATCGACATCTGAAGAGGACACTTTCATAGTCGAGTTTTTGGTTCCTTACATAGTATTTTCTTGTTAGGACTATTTCAGCTAGGAATCCAGCGCTGAAGTCCATTTCTACATAGATGCGTGCATAGGTGGTTTTGACATATTCCTCTATTTCTGGGCACCTACAGTAAAATTTCCCACCTGCATTTCCAATGGCTTTTAGCGAGGAGAGATTCCAAAGATGCAAAGGTAGGCTTGGCAAGCTGACCCAAACTGGTGCTGAGGTTATGAATGTTTTTGAGGGATCGAATGATGGGTTCCATGGCTTCATGAATAGGTCTGAGTTTTTCCAAAACCAAGAGCTGGAATCTAAAATGCATTGTCTGCTTTTAGAGTTTTCAAAATATACTATAAAGAAACCCTTAGCACAGGGGTAGATATTAATTTCATCAGAAATGATAGGCTTCCATACCTCAGAGATCCAACTGTGGAGAGTTGTCAGTCACGACCAGAAGCCATTAAACCAGTAGATTAAGGCACTTTTAGAAAACTTCAAGGCTTCATCCAGTGAGGCCTTGACCACCTGCACAGTGGGAGCTGGGGCTTCACTGACAATATGGGCAGGAGCTTGACTCTTAGAGGCAGATGAAACTGGGCCGAAAATTATCTTCGCAAAACTAGGAGCCATACTGCGGAAGAAATTCTATCGAACCCTGTGAAACCCGTTCGATGAAGAGAAGAGAGCGGAGGTTTAGAAAACACTTTGCTATAAAGCCACGAGGAAGATAGAAGATTTTTTGCAGAAGCGAGGCCGCTGGATCGAATCTCTGAAAAATCTACGGAAGAGTACATGCACAATACCACAAATATATGTCATAGAAACAAAGTCTCAAGAGAGGCAGAAAACACGTCCTCTATCTCAGACTCAAGTTCGAATGATGCCACAATATATAAGCTTCAGGGACCTCGCATTTCCAACTCAGAAAATTCACACTTGTGCCTCAAAAAACTCACATGTGATATATAACGTGTGATTAAATATGATAATGTGCAAATAATAAGCCTAAGGAACCTCACATTTCTATCTCAGAAAACTTGCACTTGTGCCTCAAAAAACTCGCATGTATGCCTCAGAAAATCTCACACTTGTGCTTCAGAAGGTATATATATATATATATATATATGGACATTTAAGAAATATGTGCAATCATAAAGCATACATGATACATTTTAATTTATTACATTATGATTAAATTGTCCAATGTCAATGCATAAAATATGTCTCTAAATTTACATGAAATTTACTCATGAATGACCACATAATGAAAATAGCAATATCCAAAATCAGCCACGAGAAATTTCGAATTTCTTGTCTTGTGCTTGATTGGGAGTCTCCTCCTGCATAGTCGAAAGACCTTAGTTATCTTGATCAAATACAAGTTCCATACCTCAGTACATGACAAAATTCAATGGAAACATTGCAATCTCCCCAATCCTGAAATCCTAAAAAAATGATAAGTCTGCTGGATTTTGAGTGAGATCTAAAATTCTGCTTTCTTCATATGAAATCCAATGAGGGCGAAGCCACTCTCAAACATCCTGAGTCATTTCATCGTAATGTTAAAAATTTAAGTAAAAGGATGAAAATGAAAGGGCCATGTGCTTGAACATTAGGTTTTCGTACTAAAAAATCTTTGCTTCCAATCTTCAATAACTCCCTCTATCACTCCTGAATTGGCAGGGAGCGGAAAAATAAAACAAAAATAAAATAAATAAATATATATATATATATATATAGATAATAATAAAAATTAAATAAAATATATAATAATTAAAATTAAATAAATAAATAATTCTTGGCCATACAGTATGCGGAAATGTGTTTCTGTTTCGTTTCCAAGGGGAAATGACCCTCTACCGAACGCTTCCTGCAACTTAGGTTAAAGGTAGTTTTGGGCAATGGTCTGGAGGTTAGCCTGAAAAATTCACACAGATCTCATGACTGCATGCACAAAACAGGGGATTTTGGGTCATAACCACATGGAGACATTCTTGTGGGTGCAATTATAGCCTTCCAACCACATGCATGTAGTGTTATGGGTGCCGTTGGGGTGTAAACCTTGTGAAAAATAGTTCCATCCCAGGGATCGTTCACCTAGGGTGGTTGGTAGACTCCTGAGTGATATGTAGTCTCTGAGAATGTCATTTTGTTTCTGGTTTGGAGGAACCACTTCCATAACTAGAACTTGGAGTTTGGGTCATATCATAGTGATACTCGACTCATGCTTACTATGGAGAGTTTGCAAAAGTGGGTAAACGTGGGGTGAGGCCATTATAGGGAGGTATCAGAGCGAGTTTACAACATTGGACCTCAGGGGTAGATGTGATCGTTATGCATGCATGTCAGTTTTTTATGAGTTTATCATGTATTCATGTTAGCTAATTAATGTTATGGATATCATGACCTTATTTATGTATGAGTTGATATTCTTGTGAATTTATATCATGCTAATCTGTACTGATTTTTGCAGATTTGATAGCCACCCCAGGGATACATTGAGGTATGCTTTGATTGTGTTTATATTTGGTTTATCTAAAATGGTATGTTTACAAGAAAGTGAAGATAAAAGATGAAGAGAATAATGGTAGACTACAATATTTCACATGACTCCCCTTACAATCCCGATGAGAATTCAATGGAATGGGATAGGTCAATTGAGCAACAAGGGAGGAGTATTCTATTGATATAGTAGATACACTTAGAAGTTTTAAGGAATAAATCAAAATTTGTAAGGCGAATAATACCATGTTGATTGAGGCATATGAAAGTATTTCAATATGTCATGAAAATAAAGCAAAGTTTAATGCACTCATCCTTCATACTCTTTCATATTTGCAGAGATAGGGACAATCAAGGATCAATCATGGATATGAGAAAAAGACTAACAAGGCATATGGTAGCAAGTATTAATTAGGATACAGGTTGGAAATAAATGATACAGTCAGAGGTGGCAGATATTTGGATACACCTAACAAGAGGGGTAGTGCTTATGGGTTATATTCTAGTTCTGGTTAAGAGAGACATCATTTCCATCACCACCATCATCCTTATAGGAGGAGTGAGAAGAAGTATTTTCTAGAGGAATTAAAGAAATCCAAGCCTCCTACATTTGATGGAGAGATGAAGAGATCAGAAGATGAAAAAGCATGTTTTCTTGGGATGAATAAGTTATTTAGATTGCATGAGTATTCAGAGGACATGAAAGCTAATATAGCTACCTTTAGTCTCAAATGTAAACCAAATATCTGGTGAGAAAATGTGAATAATTTCGGAAGAATTAGAGAAGAGGAGATAATTTAGGATGAGTTTGGGAGACTCTTCAATATACGTACCTATTAGAAAGATACTATAATGAAAACACTAATTGAAAATGGGTTTTATGAGAGATGATGAATACACTAAAAAGTCCTGGAGCTATTGAGGTATATGCCTTATCTTAAGGATGAGAAAGTAAAGATTCAACTGGAAGGTAGTGAAGGTTGAGAAGGCTGAGTAGTAGTTGGTGATGATAACCCCAAAGATAAATAATTTGTGCTTCCCACCTCATCTCCTGCAGCCAATGCAAATGAGTCATTACTTTCCTAAGTTCCACTCTTTTTACCTAGAATGGAATGTAGTTCCTCCTTACGACTTCATCTGTATCTTTCTACTTTTCAAATAGAACAAAACTGAAACCCCTTGATCTCATAATCTCATCTTCATCATTGCCGCAAATCACAATAGAATCAATATTTCCCAAAGTATCGTTCCATAAACTCCCGAAGCTCCCTACCATTGAAATGAGGTGGAAAACATCCAAAAGTACCTTTGAGAATTCACATTATCAAATTCCTCATTGGAATAAGATCGCAAAGAAGATGAATTTGAAGGATGAATTCCAGCTCTTGCGCCTGATAAAAGATTTGATGAAGCTAATATGGGCCTAAGCTCTCTGTGTCCATGGGAAAATTTTCACTTCAACCCATTTGGATAGGTTCCATTTTTCTCATAATGCATATACAAATTAATTTTGTAATTATTTACCCCATTAGAAATGTTAGAACTTATGGAACTTCCATGAATTATTTCTACTTTTTGTCCAAAAACATCCAATACTTATTGACCCTTCCGAATTTCTTATTCCGAGTGAGAGAAGTGGTAATCAGTTCCCCACTCACAGTTCTTGTTAGTCCCGTAAAAATGGAAAATAATAGATTTGTATGGAGGAAGTGTAGCTATCTTAGTAATAGGTATCTCCTTCACATTTGAAGTTGAATCTGATCTATTTACATGCTTGCGAGACTTTTTTAGGAACATTTTCCAAGTAGAATTTGTGGCTTTCTCAGATTCTTGTCTATTGGAAGAAGGTAATTGTGAGTAATAATCTACCTGGAACTTATGTGGAGCCTCTTCAACAAATTGTTAGAAAAATTTATCCATTGGAGGGTTTCCATGATGAGAAATGGGTTGTAAAGAAGATACATGTTTGGAAGTAGAAAAAATTCCTAGAATCATTTAATCACTCCCACATGATTTTTGGGAATGTGAATTCTTGAACCATGTTAAAGATTGCTTAATGGAATACTGAATGCAACTTTGAGAATTTATTATACTATCACATGCTTAATCAAGGAATTATTTATCATCTAGACTCAACAACACCCTCATCTCAGATGAGCGTGCAATATGAATAGGATTTTTATTTCTCAAACTTTTTACATCTCTATTGGCTCGATGTCTGAGAAATATAGCGAGAAATTCGAGATGGTTCTTATTCACAACATAATGTAGAGGGGTGTTTCTTGTTCTTGTCAGTATGTTTATACTCCCCCCATGCTTCTTTATTCTTAATAGGAGTGCTTCAAGGTGGCCATGACCTGCAATTGTGTGAATAAGAGTTTCTCTTGTATTGTTTCCATATGTTACAGTAGCACCGACATCTAAAAAAGTTTCCACAATCAAACAATTTACACTACATCCATTCTAAGGATTCGCCTATTTCAAAGCCCTATGTAGAGCTTTATTTCCATCTTGATCTATGTCATTGTTTGGAACAATATATGCTAACAAAACATCTATAAGTGCATCATCATTTTTGTGGACAACTCGAATCGAAGGAGGAAAATAATCTTTTGAATGAGCACTCCATATTTGGACAAGATGAAGAATACCTTCTAAGATTTGTCATGTAAGTATTTTGTTACTATGTGAATCATGATTATCCTTTCTTTTACCAAATATCTTATCACAGTACCTTGCTAGACTAGCATTCTTTCAAGCAGTTTATGTTTGACTTGTATTTGTACAATATTTTGAATTTATTTCTTCCCACTCAGAATATATTTCCTCAATTTTATTTTAGGATTATCATCATCCTACACACCCCAAATGTTTCTATATTTCATTATTTCTGACACACCATTTTCCTCTAAATTAATTTCTTTTACATTTCATAAAAATTTTAGATTTTTCATCCAAGCTCATAGGATGTGAAGAGTTTAGTACTCTTCCTAACATTTAATCAACTATCGTTTCTCCAACCTATATATCATATTTCGACCCTATAATCACAACATTTATGATAGAACTTCTAACATGTAAAAGGGAAACTAATGGAACTAATGCTAGACATTTGGAAAGTTTAAGTGCAAGAGCGGCAAGAGTCTCCTTGTAATTGCACTTGATCCCAATCTGTTTCAAGACTTTTAGATCCTTTTCCCCGATTCTTTTCAAATTTTTAGATGCATAAGTAGAAAATTAATAATCAAAATCAAGGCTTGGAATCCATAAAGGTTCCTATAGAGGCATCCTTGAATTCCAATTTAAGAGAGAAGGATTTTCCCCCTTCTTCAAAAGAATATCCACATATATATGAGAATGATAAAAAATTGCAAAATGTAACCCTGAACATTGATATGCCTCATCAAAAACATCAACAACTATAGGTATGTATTTTTTATAACCTAACAAAATGCCGCAACATCTCATAGAATCAAGCACACAAGCATAATGTAAAACTTTGTCTTCTAACTTCAAAAATTCATTAGTCTCCTTTGAACCATTTTTTGTTAAAAAATACTAATGATTGAAGTTGCATTAACATAGGAATAAACATACAAATGAACAAAAAAATAAGTTACTTCTTAACTAGTGAAATTGTCTATAAGATAATTATTATTGATTCACAAAACATATATATAATTTCTGGCACAAAAATATAAAATAATTCTCAATAAATTTATAGAGAACAATAGAACTAAATTGGCTAAGAAAAACACCGCTTCTAAAACTTTTTAATACTACATCAGTAATTCACAGTAGTAATTACAAAATATCAACGTGAGTAATCTTGTCACTCGTGAAAAGAATAATAGAATGACATTGCAATCTCAAAATATTATCATATATATATATGTAGTTGAAATAATTGTTAATCCTTTTGAGGCTACAAAGCTATATTTCTTAGAATATGATAACAAACATTAACATAAAATGTAAATTAAAAGTTATGTACTATTGGAATTGAAGTGGATTGGTCATCACGTTTTTAGCAACCAAAATCCATCATCAACTTATTTTGGAAATTTAGACATTTTTTCATTCTATTCATTCTACATGCACCTATAGCTTTCATTTAGATAAATTCCATTTGCATTCTTAGTTAGAATTTATAGTATTATCCAACTAGTGCTAGTATCTATGTGGTTTATATTTCCTCATATATTATTGTGTTTTTATGTTTGGGTCTACTTCTTCATATCATAAATCTATGGGCCCATCTCTTATGGGGATCTAGGGTTATTTAAGGTTTGGTGCCTATAAATACCATTTTTTTGCTACTATATTTTATGTTCATATTCATTTGATACAATATCCAATGAATATTTCATTCAAAGAAAATGTATCTACCCTTTAGAGAATACCAATAACAATCTTATCCATAAGAAAGATGGTAGATCAAAGATAGTATACAGAATCAATGTCATTCATTTCAACCTATGTTGATTACTGTATCTACCCAGGTGAATGCCTCTCTTGTAGTGTCATGCTAGCATGGTTCTGAAACTAGGAGTGTTGAGAGAATCCAAAGTCATTAAAGGAATATTGTTTCATTGATGTTACCTCCCTTTGCATGTCCAAAGGTGTGTGGGGTTTTGAGCGATCAATGTCTATAACCAACGGTACTAGGTGCATGATGGTCTCTGACAATGTCCACTACGGTTGATTGGAATGAGACCTCTAATTAATGGATTTGTTACTAAGTACACGAGTATTCGTAGTAAAGTGTGAACGTCAAAATGATCCTCTTTGTAGCTACTAAAAACATTCCTACTTGAAGTTGGACATTAAAATGAATGTCTTTGTAACTAAAAATGTAAACATTTATAGTATACCATGTATTTAGAGATTCCCTACTTCAAAATTTAAAGGAATGAATATAATAAGGAAGCTTCAATAAATTTACAATCTTTCCATCAAAGTCATTCTTTTAGTAGCTAGTAAGAAGTACTACTAAAAATATGGACATTTTTGGCTTAAATATTTCATAACTTTATATTTAATTAAAAAATTGGAAGAAAATAATATAATAAGGTGACTTCAATAAATTTACAATCTTTCTCTCAAAATCAGCCTTTCTGCAGCTAAGTGCGAAGTACTACTAAAATCTAAATATGGACATTTCTAGCTTAAAATTTCACAATTTTAGTTGTAAATAAAGAATATGGTAAAAATACTTCAACAGATTTAGAAATATTCACTAAAAATTAAATACTTGAACTAATTTTTTATCAAAGAAAAAACATAATAAGTTGAATTCCATAACTTTACTATTGTCACTCTTTAAAGCCAAACTAGAGACAAAATAATATTCTAAGAATTCATAGAAATTGTTTTGTTGAGTTTAACTTTTGACATATTAAGCTTAGATGAATAAGGAAAAAGCGGGGAATACAATCAACATAGTGATACTTGGTGATCCAACAAGAGATGGACAGGCGCCAAGTGACCACTTTCCACACACTATAAGTTGTCATTGTTGTTGCACTGGAGCTCCAACAACCTTCTTCTCCTCATAGATATATAACCTTCTCACTCCTCCTAGGATATGGGAAATATTCAGGAATTGTAGGCTAATGATAGGTACATCAACTTATCAAACTGAAAAAAAGAATCATGTGATTGGTATACCAATAAATATTCTTCATTGCATCATAATTTTATTGGGGAAACTCGCGTGTGAAACCCATTGATGAACCCCGATGTCCCTCTTTTGGCTATAATCCCTTGCTGCCACTAAAGAAAATGGGAAATGGGCTAGTTGATGCATTCCATACTGACAGTGTGGTCACCACAGTTGGAAGCTATGTATGTAACCTTGTAGGTGTCATCGTCGTGGTTTTTAAAAAGGGTTTTTGTTCTTGTTCTTCTCCCCCTATAGCCGCCATTATTTGAACCTTGATCTCAAGGCCACTATGAGGAAGGCGCCACCCATCGAAATCAAGTGTCGAGAACGCAGCTACACCTCTAATTCCCATGCCAACAATGGTGAAATTAACCTACTTGACTGGTTTTATTGGCCTCCTCCTCTACTTCCTTGACATCTTCCTCTAGTTGTTGTTGAGAATTGTTGCCACAGACTTAAATGTGTATCGAAAGAATCTTTGGCTATGGCCACTTTATGCTTTTCCTCTTTAGTCCGAGCATCTTCTTCCTGCTCAATCCAAAGTGGCTAACCTACGCTCCTCCACACCTGCCTCAAAACCTCAGAAAGTCTAAAAACCTACATTTTGCGTATTTGTGAACTAATTTTAATAAAAAATTAAAACCATGTACATGACCTCAGACTAACTGTTTAAGACGAAATGTTCATTTCATCTTAAACCATTGTCTTAAATAGACACCCTGTCCTTGTACATTACGTCAAATTAAATGTTTAAGATGAAATGTTCATTTTGTCTTAAACAATTGTCTTAAATAATCCCTTTGTGTAGTAGTGCATGCGTCCAAGTTGGATTTTTTATATTTAGATAACACTTCTTGTATTTATATGTACTGTCAATAGAAGTGTATTATGCGTGTTTAGTATTTTTTTTTGTAAAATTCCATTGGAACCATATAACCATCTTCTCACCTAGATATGTTGTGTCAAAATGGTGTCTGGATGAGTTACTCCTTATATTGAACAAGTCTGGAGATATTATACTTCCCATCTTTTATAACATGCATCCTTCCGAGTTACAGTATATGACAGGATAGTACGGTGAAGCACTGAGTGATCATGAAAGGAAAGGTAGATACGGCCATCAAACACTTGGGAATTGGAGAAACACACTGAACACAACCTAATTCATATATCATTTTTGGGATTCAACTGTGTTAAGTAAGTCATTCATCTATGACCATTTCCATGGGAAGTAGTCATAACTATCTAATTTATCATGATTTTTAATTGTCCACTTAGCACTCATTGCATCGGGTGCTACTCACAGGGGTGAAGAAGTGGGATTGAAACTAGTGAAATGAATCACATAGCATCAATCATCATTTGCGAGGCTTGCACCCGGTAACCAGGACTTCTCGGGAGGTCACCCATCCTAGAACTCCTCTGGCTCAAGCGCGCTTAACTGTGGAGTTTTTCCCCACAATCACGTCCACTTAGCTTGATACCCCATTTGCAAAACCTTAGCAAGTATTGTGCCTCATGAACCATTCAAGTAGAGCTCCCTTTACTCTGTGTATTTAAGTATGAGGGGTTTCCGCAGTGCATTATATTAGATATCATTTTTCGGATTCAATTGCGTTAAGTAAGTCATTCATAAATGGTTTCGAACCTAAAGCCTACAATGGGTTGGAACTATTAAATCTTCATGTTGGTATTATTTATCTCACTGGTATTTCTATACACTTAAAATATGGCCATCAAACACTTAAGAACTAGAGAAACAAACTCGACAAAGTATCGTTCTTAAACAGTTTCGAACTCAAGACCTACAATGGGTTGGAACTCTTAACTCTTCTCGTTGGTGTTATTTATTTATCTGGTATTACTCTACACCAAAAAAAAAATTTGGTTGTACTAAATTTTACAATGACAAAGGGTTTTGTTTGTTTTTTTGTAAATTTTCAACGACAAGGATAAGATTTTGGAGGCGGTCGTGGTGCATGTGCTTAAAAAGTGTAGAAATACACCCTTGTATGTGGATCCTCATCCAACTTGGCTACAGTAAAATTAGAATATTTTGAAAAGATTGTGTCATCACAACAACAAAAGAATGGCGAAGCTCGAGCCTTGGGAATAGTTGGCTTGGGAAGAGTGGGAAATACAATGCTAGAAAAAGAACTGTTTAATAGGAAAGGGATCGATTTCCACAAATCTTCTTTATTATATAATGTGAGAGAGATTGTGCATCTAATCTCTTTAAATTCCTTGCAGAACACACTTTTGAAATATTTGACACAAAGTTCTGAGCAAATAGATAACATTGAAAAACACATATAAATTCTCAGAGATTATATTTCATCTTCACATGCTTTAATACGTTTAGATGATGTAGATCATGCATCTCAGTTACATGTCCTCCATTATGAAAGCTTGATTTTTGTTACTTCCCGTTACAAAAATGTCCTCACAAGCTCAGGAATAGAAGAGTCATAATTATATCAAATAACAGACCTCAATGATCAATACTATCAACAACTCTTTTGTTCACATGCCTTCTTACAACCTCATTTACTACCAAGATTCAAAAATATCATAGATGAGTTTTCAAAGCATGCAATGGATTCCCTTTGTATTTGATAGTGTTTGGGGCACTTCTCTGTGGAAAGAGCAACCAATATTATTGGAAAGGTCATTTGGAGAAACTTCTCTAAACCAAACTTCCCAATGATATCCTAAACATAATTAATATTAGTTACAATTATTTGGATGAAGAAGAGGAAAGAAAAATATTCTTAGACATTTCCTATTATTTCATTGGAGAAGACATGTATATGGTCGTAATAATTTGGAACGTATCGAGCTGGCACAGATTGGTGGGTTTCAAAAAATGTAGGACAAGTGATTTCTCGAGGTTGTTGAAAATAATACCATAAAGATGCATGTTCAACTAAGAGACTTGGGAAGAAAATTTGCTTCGAATGTAATCCTACATCATCCTCTCATTAAGTACATTTCTAGTTTGTGGAAACTATATTCTGTAAGTGCTTGAATTCTTCATACAATTTTTAATTTTTTTTAATCTACACAAACATAAGAGATAATCTTATTGCTCTTTTTAATTTGCTTTTTGTTTTTTTTTGTTGGTGTACATGCACTTAGTCTTAATGATCTTTGGTTAAACTCTAGTGCTTGCATGTGATGTGCACTTAGTTAGTGTTAGTTAAATTTAGTGCTTACATGTGGTGTGCACTTGGCTTTAGTTAGTTAACTATAGTGCTTGCATGTGGTGCACGTCCACATTAACATAACATAAAAGAACACTTAGCTTTAGTTAGCTTTAATTAAGCCCTAGTGCTTGCATGTACAAGTAGGCTCAACTTAGTTTCTTTATGTATTGATTCTCAAATCAATATTAAGTAATCAAATTCATTCTCTGTTCCAATTTTCCTTTTCAATTCTTGCAAGTATTTGCAATTATTCTTTAGCTAGATCCTTATTTTTTCTCTAATAATTTTTCATGGTATCGGGGCTACTAGGGTTTAGAGAAGGTGCATGAACTATATTTTGCAAGTTTAAATATAAAATAAATGGAAATTTCTAGGAGATCTGATTTGCATATTAGAATATTAGAGAATTGTTGCAATTGCTACTACAATCGCAAGGTAAAAGAATGGAGTCCCCATATTCAACCATTCTCGCTCTATATAACTACTTCAAATGGAAGATAGAGATTTTGCTTCACCTCAGATGCAAAGGATTATATTAGATAGTTATGGATGCAGAAGCTGAACCCAATTTCACCATTGAAAAATCCAAATACTTCAACCAGATGGACGAGGATTTTGGTCTTCTATTGTTGACCATATCTCTGACATTGCATTTCCATGTGGACACGTGCACCACTCTAAATCAAGTATGTAAAAACTTGGAGAATTTATTTGGAAAGCACGATGAGATGTGGGCTCATATTCTAAAAAATGAGCTAAATTCCTTAGATCCAAACAACTTTGAGAACATTCAAGATTTCTTTACGAAATTCAAATCATTATTTCTTCAATTACAGGATTTCAGGATCGATAAATCCAAATAGGAAAGTCAATTGATCCTTTCTATTTTGTCTAAATTACATACTGAATATGGTTTTTTGTTTCTACATTTCATATAGTTAGACTTGCAATTGGAGATAATTAGAAAATTCCCAAGCTTGATGCATTTGTTGAGTCTCACATTCATGAGCAAGATAAGATGATAAAAATGGGTTCATTAAAGTATTCAAATGCACATGCTCTTTCCATACATGAAAAATAAAGTCCAACTTGAAACCAAAACAATAATTCAAATGCAAAGGAAAGGAAAAATATACAAATCCAAGAAAGGGATGAAATTCAAAATGTCTAGAAGACTCTTCCACCTCCAAAGGTAAGAAGGGAAAGAAATGAAACTCCAGTATTCCTTATTGTAACATAGGCTATCATATTGAATTATATTACATGCAGAAGACTATTGATATGATGGTAAAGAATATTCAACAAAACAATCTTGGTCATTACATTCCACAAAGTTCCAAGAAGAAGACGAAAGTAAACCATCAAAAACAATGGGTAATGGTCATGCTTTGATTTCCCTTCATTCTACACCACAATAATGGATCATCGATTCAGGAGTTTTGCATCATATGTTTTCTTCAAAGGAATCATTTTTTTCTCTACAAGCATACTTGTGACCTCCTATTCTCATGGGGGAAAATTCTACATTTGAAGCAACTTGTCAAGGAATAATGCAGTTCGAAGATGGAAGTTTTGAGAATGTCTTGCATATTCCAAGGTTTTTGTAAATCTTCTTTTACTGTATCATATGACACACGCTGACACTAGAAGGAAAGTGGAATTTATCATGGATTCCGTGAACATTTATGATATGCAAACCAAATTAAGATTATATCTCACAAGGTAAATGATCAATCTTGTCTATATAAATTTTATGATTTTTTTCCTCACTCAGATTCTATTTCGTTTCTTTTGCATGCAAATGAAGAAATTATTTTTTTGCATGAGATATTTGGACACTTAAATTTCAAATGTATACAACAACTTAGCAAGCAACAGATGGTTAAAGAATTGTCGACCATTGAATTTCAAATGGTGTTTGTAATGGATGTGCTCTTGGAAAGCATCCACAAGACAAGTTCGAGAAGGGGTGTTCATGGAGAGCCTCTTCACCTTTGGAGCTTGTACACGATATCATGAAACCATTTCTAATACCTTCAATGAGAAAAGAAAAATATGTGTTTTCATTTATAAATGATTACATGAGATTCACTTGGGTTTATTTATTGAAGCTCAAGTTTGAAGTTTTTCAGCATCTAAATATTTTCAAAGCACATGTGGAAAATCATTGTGAAAAAATCATCAAGATCCTATGCACATATAATGGGAAGGAATATGTCAACAAATATATCCAAAATATTTGTAATGAAGCATACATACAGTTGTAGCATATCATTCCTTACACATTGCAGCAAAATGAGGTGGTCATGAGAAATAATAGATATTCGAAAGAGATGCCAGTTGCATGTTGCATTCAAGATATCTTCCATCAAAATTGTGGGTTGAAGCTAATAATTGTGCCTCATACATCCAGAATAGATCTCCTCATAAATATTTTGCTGGAAAAACACCTTTTGAGTCTTGGACTAGCATGCAACCTGAAGTAAGCCATTTCTGCATTTTCAGATGTCGAGCATGGAACAACGTAAATTTTGAAAAACAACCCAAAAACAAAAAGTGTGTATTCCATAATGAGGTTTTATTTTTTTCAGGGTTAATTTGCAACATTTTTTAAAAATGGTTGTAAAACCAATTTTCATGTGCCAAATAAATGGAAAAAAACACAATGGTTGGTGGTAGAATACAATTTTTATTCTCTGGGTACAATTTCAACATATTTTTAGTAATGACGTTAAATATAAAATAATGAGATTTAAGCACATTAAAATTCTATTAATTTTTATACATGTCATTTAACATATAATATCATGACACTAACAATCCCTAAAATTCTAATTGTTTCCAACCATAATGTTAAAGATAAAATATATATCACAAATTTTCACCCATAGAATTAAAAAATATTAACTTTTCAACATATTTCAACCATGATATTATGAACAAATTAAATGACTACAATAACCCATTGACACATAAATTATTTCTCCAAGTTATTGTTGCATTGTGAATATTTTAAACAAATGAATTCATCATAATTAAAACGTATAATCCAAAAAACATAAGAATGACTCATAAATTCATGTAAGATCATAGGGAATTTAAAATATCATTTTCATTTCTCAATGCAAACATAATTTATATCAAATGTCTTACACAATTATTCAAAATCACTGATATTTTCTTGCACACCATCAGAATTCACATCTTCAGATGAATCACTGGATGTAGATGAAGATGTCCCATATTCTTCTCTTTCATCAATTAGTGCCCCATCTGAGTCAACATGCATGCCCACCACTTAAGGTTTCAAAATTCTTCTAGATCTACAACTGGGTTCAACAGACTGCCATCTCAACACTGTTTCGTGTGGTAGAAAACTCTTAAGAATATTTATCATCCTAGAGCAAAGAGTTCCTCTCTCTGTTAAATTGAAGTCATAAAAAAGTATGTTAACTTCCTCCAATTTTAAGAGGTCTGTGCGATGAAAATTTATATTTGTACCCTTTATTTTTTTTTTTCCGCTAATTTTTTTATCAACTACCATCTCTAGCTTGTACACACCATTGAATGGGTGTGTGTTTGTGGCATACCAATGTACTTCAACACCTGTAACATCTTCATTTTATGTAATCACCTTTATAACCTTGGCAACCCATAATGGATAGCCATGTGGAACTTCATGTGTTAAGACTGCGATCATGCAACCCTCCTTAATATCCTGTACAGAACCCCTGTAAAGGTCTTCCATGGCTTCATGTTGTGCACAAGATCTTCTGGAACCAATATACATTTCTCTTTCCTCCACCTGTGTAGAATTAATAATATCGTGTGATTGTTGTTTTCAAGAATGTTTGTTTCCTACTGTTCATATGAGACATTTTGTGGCCAAATAAATGGAGGTTTCAAAAGCATATCTTCATTTTCTAGTCTTGAAAGGATATCACTATGATCATTGTAAAAGGACTCCCACCAAACTGAATAAGCAACATCAAAGTACTCATATGTATATCTAATGGTTTTTTTAATTTCTTCCAAGCATTCATAATAATCTATATCTCTCTTTTGCCTTTGTGCATTATGAACTTCACCAAATAATTGTAATAACAATATATTTGATGCAAATATTGGATGATATGGAATGAACTTCAAAAATTCCAAACTTGATGATGGCACCCATTCTGCAGTTGTTGAATACTTCTTGCCCCATATAAGTGTTTTCCCATCAATTTGTTTGATATGAAATTGATGTTGGAAGCTAATGTCATTAAGTTGTTCAATGCATTTCTCCTTACCATGTGATCCGAGAATAAACCTTCGCATGCCAACAATTTCTTCTAACACGTGAAAAATAATCTCTGGCATATATGATTTCTTAATGCATTCAATTAATGAAGGCAAGCTCCCAAAATTCTTCCTCCTCAATGTTACTAAAAAAGGACTAAACATCTGATCAATATGCGCGAGAGTGTGCCCAACAAGAAGGAAACCAACCTTTACCTTATGAAAAAATATCGATTCAAAAAGCATTTTAGATATCCAAAAACAATCTATTTTTTTTTCACGACAAGTGTTGTCTAATTGCAGATACAAAATTTCAAGAAGATTACCACCCTAATGAGAGTGCAGAACATGAATTATGGTTATTGTTAGATTTCCATAATTATTAATATTTGGAGCTGTGAAGTAAACTCTTGGTGACATTTTCCCATTGAAGACCATACAACCGACCAAGTGAAACTGGATAAAATTTTCCTCCTGCAAATTTTTGGGTGTGCGAACAAAATGTGGTAGAAGTGTTTTCTTTTGGTCCATACCATCAATTATCATACCCAAATATTTATTTGGATTATCGTAACACTTCTTTCAATGCTTGTACAACTTTTTCCTTTCACTTGTTTGTTGTTTGTGATGCTCTTGAAGGGCTTTAACAATGGAATCTACACATAACATAAAATAAATGTATTAATAAATGCATTTTCATAGTTGATCACTATACAATTTAAAAGAATAATGTTATGAATGCTTTCCTCTTTCTGCTCCTTGACATTTATCCCTTTTTTTATTTTAGAGAAGCACATGTACTGCAAACCCACATCCTTGCCTTCTTAGGAATACAAACATTATGGTTTTTAGGCTTCTATGGTTGTCATTAATTGCAAAAATCTCTGGATTATCCATAGTATCGAAAAACATTGGTCGACATTTCGAATCCCAATGGGGATCCATCTTCAAGACAAGATGAGAATAAAGAGTGAAAGAAAGACACACAAGTACAAATGAATTAATATTAATATAATTTTAATAGTATAAATGAATTAAATTTAATAATAATATTATGTACTATTAAAATTATAAAATTAAAATTAATTTATATTAAATATTAAAATCAATTTATTAAAAATTTAAAAATTTAGATTAAATAGATTAGTAATATTAGTTCTTGTTGGCCCTTGTCATTTTTTCATCTTTCACTATTTATATCCTTAACCTGTGCATCCTTCTTTCACTCTTCATTCTCATCTTGTCTTGAAGATGGATCCCTGTTGGGATTCGAAACATCGACCAATGTTTTTCGATAATGTGGATAATCTGGAGATTTTTGCAATACAAACATTGTTGAATTCTCTCCTCCATGTCTGCACCAAATATTGATATGTAATAAAACGACCATTTCATTCAACACCTTCTGCATATTCCTTGTATAAGTTGTAGATTTCTCGTCTTGAGAAATTATTTGGAATATGTATTGTATCTATGTTTGGAAAACACTCTCCATGTTTTGAAAATAAGTCTTGCAGCCATGACATTGCAGTGTTTGCTAGTGGCCCAAACTCTTGTTTATGATGAACTTCTGAATAATATGTAGGATCCTTTTCCAAATTAAATTGGATTGTTGATAGATGAAAATTTCCAATTGAATGAATCATTTTGAAAGCCTTTCGATAGAGAAATAAAGACCCAATATGATAATCATAACCTGCCAGTGTATATTGCATGCACCTTACTAAATATGAATTATGCATGCTTTTATTCATTGACAAATAGTTCTTCCTTTTCTCTAAAGAAAATTTGAAATCCATATATTTCAAGCAATCCTTTTTACAATGGTCACTTGAAATGAGCTCACTGATAAAACTTCTTCTCATGAAATATACTGCTCTACCCCTTGTATAACTAGAACATCTTGGATCGATACGAAAAGGTCTACTCTTACTCCTAGAACCAATATTTGCCGGAAACATCTCTATCATTTCATGATTCTCTGAACATGCATTTCCATGATCATTATGAGGAATACTATTATTACTATGATCATTTTCAATATAGT
The DNA here is from genome assembly GCA_034641835.2 of Pinus albicaulis. Classification (NCBI taxonomy): domain Eukaryota; kingdom Viridiplantae; phylum Streptophyta; class Pinopsida; order Pinales; family Pinaceae; genus Pinus; species Pinus albicaulis. The sequence continues at coordinate 1,588,917 of MU968307.1, forward strand.
TAGGAAATTCACCGCCAACATTGCTTGAAAAATATTCATTACCATCTTCGGTGGAATAAAAATTATAAATACCATCATTTGTGGTTTTGAAATATTGAATTGGAGGATATTCTTCAGCATCTTTATCTTTCCCCTCATCAATGATGCTCTCATAGTCCATAGGATTAGGACTATGTGGAAATTGCGACTCTCGACTTATTGGAAATTCTTCATCCCGACCTTCGTCACTGTTGCTCCCATAGTCCGTATGATTAGGAGTAAGTGGAAATTGAGACTCTCAATTTATTGGAAATTATTCATCCTTCCCTTCATCACTGTTGCTCTCAAAGTCCATAGGGTTAGGAGTAAGTGTAAAATGTGACGCTTTATTTACTGAAATTTTTTCATCCTGCCATTCATCGCTATTTCTCTCATAATCCTTAGGATTAGGAGTAAGTGGAAAATGTGACTCTCTGTCCACTGAAATGTTTTCATCCCACCATTCATCACTATTGCTTTCATATTCCTTAGGATTAGGACTAAGTGGCAAATGTGACTCTCTATCCACTGAAATTTTTTCATCCTGCCATTCATCACTATTGCTCTCATACTTTAGGATTATGTCTAAGTGGAAAATGCAACTTTGTCCACTGAAAATTTGTCATTCGACCATTTATCAGTATTGCTCTCATAGTCCTTAGGATTAGGACTAAGTGGAAAATGTAACTCTCTATCCACTGAAAATTTTACATCCTGCCATTCATCACTATTGCTCTCAAAGTCCTTAGGATTAGGACAAAGTGGAATTTGTGAGTCTCTAGCTTTTGGAAATTCTTCATCTTGCCATTCATCATTGTTGTTCTCATAGACAATAGGATTAGGAATAAGTGGACAATTAGACTCTCTATTCATTTGAAAATCTTCATCTTTCATTTTGTCACTACTTCTCTTGTTATATTCATCAATATGAATAGAGTTGTTATGTGACGAAGATGTTGATGCTTCATAAAACGAAACTTTAGTATCAGAGGAATCCATAACACTCAAACAAGAGATCTTGAATGATGCAAATGATATTTCTCCCAATAATAATATATAGCTGAAACAATGAAATTTTCCCTCCACAAATTTTCGTCGAAAATTTTTGCTTGATGTCCCTCCAAATTTTAATTCTACGATTTATTTGAAAATTAGTTACTCAAATATTCTCATAATATGGACCCTAATTTCGAACTAAATTCCCTACACATTTTATTTTAATAATTTTTTTCAAACTAAAATATTTTTAATTAAATTATATAACATTTACTTCATTATAGATTTTATTTTTTAAATATTCATCATAGTTTTTTATACCACATTTACCCCACCGAAAAGAAATTTCGTATTTCTACTTTATAAGAAATTTCATTGTCACTATTCCACACATCACGTCAAAATTTATTGAGGTTTGTTTAAAGCTTGGAACGATTTTATAGAGCAAAAACATTGTCAATGAGAGATTCTCACTTTTGAAAGGTTACTTTTATTTCTATTATTATGAAAATTAGTAAATTGTTAAAATTAATGAAATTCAAGTTCAAATCTCACTTAGTAAATATTTTAAACCCTTAAAAATTTACCAACTTGTACCGTTAAATTTTTTTGGTAGAAAACGAAATAGTTTTTTTTTATTATTATCTAAAATTAAAAAAAATTAACATGTACATTATGGGTGGGCCCGCCTGGGGTAGCACATGGTCGTTCTGGCCCACGTGGGCGTACCCACCGACCACCTGGGCAATTAGGGGGGCCAATTATTAGAATTAGCCCCTCTACTTGCCCAGGGGATCGATGGGTGTGCCCACTCGGGCTAGGGCGCCTATGCTATGGGTAGACGCGCCAATGGGGTAGTGTCCACCAGAGCCTGAGGGTAGCACATGGTCGTTCTAGCCCAAGTGGGCGCACCCACCAGCCACTTGGGCAAGCAAGGGGGCTAATTTTAAGAATCATCCACCTTGCTTTCCCAGGAGGTTGGTGGGCATGCCCACTCGGGCCAGGGCACCCGTGCTATGGGTAGACGCACCCACGAGGTGACGTCTGCCCAAGCCTAAGGGCCGCCCTTAGGCTCCGACGGACGCCATCCTGTGGGCGCCTGTGGACGAGCCCATGGGGCGGCGTCCACTTGAGCCTGAGGATGCCCAAGGGAGGGAGGTTGATTCTGAGAATCGACCCTAATTATCAAAATCGACCCCTTGGGCATATAAAAAAAATCTCGGGCAGAGGTCGCCCCGTGGGCGCGTCCGCCCAAGCCTGTCAATCAACCCCCCTGCCCGATAGGGAGCCGATTCTAAGAATCATCCTCCTGCCAAGAAAGGGGGCTGATTCCCATAATTGGCCCCCCTGCCTAGCAAGGGGTCATTTCCCAGAACCGGCCCCCTGCCAGGCAAGGGGGTCGATTCCTAGAATTGCCCCCCCTGCCTGGTAAGGGGCCAATTTCCCATAACGTCGTGATGCGAGCGGACGTGCCGATGGGGCGACGTCTGCTCAAGCCCGAGGGCGCCCAAGGTAGGGAGGCCGATTCTTAGAATCAGCCCCTTGGGCATATAAAAAAAAAATAATCTTTTTTTTAGTGGAGCCGGGGAAAAAATGTAAAAAAAAAAATAAAAATTTAAAGGAACTTGTTTTACAAATTATAATTTTTTTTTTTTTTTTTTTATGGGGGTTGTTTACGTAATATATTTATTTTTGTGATTTACTAATTTATTTGTAGGTATATATGTTTGCATGAAAATGACATCAAGGAAGGTTTATGCCAATCTTTCTAGACAAAATTCAACATTTGCATCATCTAAAGCTACGGGTGGGACTTCAAAAATCATTGCTGGACGAAATTCACCTCAGTTAATTACTAAAAATGTGGGAGATGCATCCATAAAATAAAATAAGTTGGTTTCATTCTGGAAGAAATCAACATAAGTGAATAAAAAATATGCATGGTTTCTAAAAGATATAGAAGACGAAACTCTGCAATTATATCTATATGCTAGTAAGAATTTTGATGCTAAAAGTTATGACCTGGTGGGAAAAGTATTAGACCTATATATTCTTCCAAATATTGAAAATGTTTATATACTTTCAAAACCGCCCAAGTCACATGATAAACTTAGATATCATTGTACATTGTCGATGTATAACATATGGGAAGATTCTTCAATGAAATGCAAACAAATCGTACAAAATATTGCATAGAAGATTGTAACTATTTTTATTTACACTTATCTATTTTGTATTATTCAAACTGTATCATTGTATTTTTAATAAATTAGTTAATATTGACATATTATATATATATTTTTTACAGGATTTTACTGAGGGAATTGCAATTATGTTGGGGGAAATCTATTATATAGAGCGAGATATTATGAATGTTGTCTCCATTTTCCATGAATATGAAGAAGAAGATATGAGAAAGAAGCAAAAAAAAATACTTCATGATGCTACAAGATTATATCAAAGGGATCAATCTAGTAAAGGTAGACATGTTACTTTTCAAAATGAGGAAGTTGAAGTTGAAGCTGAAGATGAATAATGTGTTTCCATATCTGAGGATTAGATTAGAACTGATGTTAGAAAGGAGAAGAGCCATAAAAAACAAAAACAAAAATGTCTAAGAATGTCTCCCTTCTAGTTGATGATGAGGAGATTGTTTCAGTTCAAGAAAATATCATAACCAATAGGATGAAGAAACAAAAAATTTCTCATTCTAAAAAAATCATGGACAACAGTGAAGGGCCTAGTGAAAACTCAAAAGGAAGCAGGGAAATCATTACACTAGGAGCTGATTTAGAGGATGGCGCTATGAAAATAAAACAAAATGTCATTCAACATCATTTGGAGAAAACACATTTAATTGAGGGTGGTCGGTCATTTCAACTTAATGTCATTCCAATCTACAAGCCAGATGAAGGATAGTTCAAATTTCAAATTAGAAAGCCACACCACATACATGTTCACAATTTGAAAACATTGTTGAGGTACAACCCTTTTGCACATGTGGTTGATTATGTTCTTCTTGTTGATCCAAGTTAGGTTCCTAACAAAGAATCATTTGACAAGTCAAGATGTTTTTAATACAAATATTATGTACTTGGGGACAACCATTCTGTAGAAGCTCAAAGCCAATTGATGGAGGAATATCCCAATAACCCACGTTTTGAAACAATGAAATGTATCATTTATGTTGGTTTAACAGATACAAAATCAAAGTTATTAGCATGGGATCATAATTCAGATAATGAGTATAGGATGTCTATGAATTTTATCCAAAGGGTCAGATTTATTCATATTGAATTTAAAGAAAAATGTGGTGGCGATAAGACAAAGGTTGATCATGCATTTCGGAAGGGTGTTCTATGAAAATCGGTTATCAAATTGAAGAAAAAATAAGTTCAAAAGGTGGGAAATAAATTATGAAATATTTAGAGGTATGGATGACATTTTCCAGTTGGCATTTAGAACTGGAGAGATATGGGAATTGATTGATCAGATTTTGAGTTGTGGGAGAATGTTGGCATCAAAAGTCAGAAGGTCAAAAATTCAAAACCATTGATATGTACCAGCAGTAAATCAGGTCCTGAAATGAAGCTCCTTCCAAAAGATATGACTATCACACCTTGGAGATCAATGCAAGGAGTGAAGGATGAAAATCTTGTCAAAACAATATTATCTCGTGTAAAGTTAGGAGAATTATCAATGGAGGAAATGTCTAAGGAATTTCTAAAGTAAGTTTGTTATTTTTACTTATTTTTGTCTTATAAGTTTATGTTAAATATAATATATTGTTGTTGGTATTATTTGTTATACATATCACTATATTAACATTGTTTACTTTATTTATTCAGTCACTAGTTTTATATGAGAATACAAGAACAAATGGTTAAATTGTTGAATGAAAATAGTTGGGATCATATTGCATGCAACTACCCAGATTCAAGTTCTACATCAGTGCTAAAATATTTGTATATTACATTTAAAAAGGTATGTTTGTTCATACATTTATTTCTATTCATATGTATATTATTTTTATTTTATAACTTACACATATATTTGTTTATTTTATTAAATGAAGAAGGATGCAAATGGAGCACCAGATAGTTTCAGAAGCTTTATTGAAAAAATTAAAATGGAAAGGATGAGAAAACAACGTCTTAGTGATGTTGAACTTGATCCCACTCTTAATCATTTCATTTGGAATGGGCTCCACACTATCCTATATCAAATAATATCGGGTGATTGTGAAGACATTGCAAAACTCATAGCTAAAAGGGATTATTCCCTAGTTATTGCAGATATTCCTCATGGTTTCAATATCTCAAACATTGAATATGATATTGACCCTTATACTTATCAAGCATTTAGTAAAGTGGTTGTGGGATTTTTAGAAGTCACAACATCACCATTTTGGAGATTTGTGACATTTCATTCAGACACACAATTGGGGTTGTTATTATCAAGCTTCAAGGGAAAAGAAAAGTAAAGGATGGAGCTTACATGGTCAGATGTTAAAATTGTATGTTGATTCATGTTAAAAAAATAATTTATGTACAAGTTAATTGAACTTTTACTATTTCATGTTACAGGCAAAAGCCAAATCTTATTTATGGCGAAAATAAACTAATTATAAATGACTGTGAGTTCATTCATGTTGAAAGTTGGACAAAGGATGATAGCTCTAAGCCTATGCTTTTCAATCAAGTATATGGAAAGAATCATAGCCAAGTACTGGTCCATGATGATGTTGTAATATGAAGATAAAGAAGCAAAAGGAGAGATAGTTAACATATATCAAAAGCCACAGTCATGGATTAAATATCTTTTAGATTTATGTTCAAATGAAGGAGATTGGGTTTTGGATTTATTTCCAGGCTCAGGTAAGTTTTATTACATAAAATTGTATTTCACTATTTATTTTTTAAATTTTTTGTGTTTATACTAATTTACTAATTGTTTTCTTTTGTACTTGATGATTAGGTATAACACTAGCATGTTGCTTACAAAGAGGAATAAATTTCATTTCCATTGAAAAAGACTTATTACAATGCAAATTTATTCAGCAAAGAATCAATGATCTTCAATTTCTTCCAGATGCAATGATAGAAGTTGGTTTGAGAAAAGGTGATTTTAATGAATCCCGTGTGGAAAAAAAGAAAAGGAACCTCAACCACCATTAGATGGAATGATTAGAAATGTGTACTTGGGGACATTCACAGACATAAAAGATCCATCAGAAGAGGAAAATGATGAAACTGAAGCCAATAATGAAAAAATTGTGGAAGAGGACACTAATGAAACTCTTGAAGATGAAGAGTTTGGGTTACGTGATATTATTGATTAATTTTTAGTTAAGCTTCCAAATGAAGCTCATTTTTTGTAACTATTAATAAGTATACTTTTAATGTTTTGACTTCAACATTTTATGAGAAGAAATAAATATTCATTTGTTGTTATTATATGTTCAGTATTTGTATAATGTGATTTTCACTTCATTTTTATGTGAATCACGTAAGTTTTGAAAAAAATGTAATTATTATTAACTTTTGACATAAAATTCAAAAAAATTGCTAATTTCTATACCTTTTTTTGTTGTTTTTTTCCTATAAAAATGGTTTATTTGACATGTCACTTTTAGCAAAAAAGACTCAAAATGTGTATTTTTTCAGTTATTTCTATATTCAAAATGTTTTTTTATGCAAATTTTCAAAAATTCTTGCTTTTTTAGTGACAATTATTTCATGTGCAATGAAATATTATTTAATAATATATAATTAGATAGAAGATTGAAACTTTAAAATTTTGACCTTTTTTTTTGACACTGCAAAAAATCAAATATCTCACTACAAAAAAAAATTTAAAAGAAAAATGAAAAAACAAATACCTGAAAAACACTTAAAAAATATGTAAGTGAAGAGGAAGAAGACGAGTACCTCAAAAATTGTTAAATTTAGAAAATAATTATTAGCATTTAATAGATTAGAAAATTTTAATTAAAAAATAAGTCTTCGAAAAAAAGGGGATGATGCTAGCATCAACACTTTTTAAAATCAACATAAAAAACACTAACATTTTTTAAATAATGTTTATACTTGGTACATAAGAAAATTTAATGTGTAAAAAACATGCTAAAAAAATTAAGTGTATTCTGAATCAACACTTTTCAAAATCAGGCCTTTTTTTCCTACCTAAAAAAAGAAGGTACTCGTTTCTGTTCCCGTTTCAAAGTTTACATTGTTATGGGCCCACATTCATAAAGAGAAGAGAAAGGCTTTGGAGCCTCAGAGCAAGGCATGCATGTTTTTTGAATATTCTGACGAAATCAAAGGGTATAGATTGATTGATATCAATACTAAAGAGATATTTATCGAAAGGAGTGTAAAGTTTTAAGAAGATATTTTTCATGCACTACTAGATGAACCTATTACAAAATTTTCCTCTCCATAGTTGATGAGTATGAAGTTGATACACCAGATAAAAATTCTAATCTAGTTGAACATTTTCCTACGACGCCTGTTGGACCAACTTCAACATAAAAATGGTGCAACATGAGTGATATCTCATATGATCCTGCCACTATACCTTAGTTTGAGGAAGCTCCACAAGCACTCTTAGCTATGGATTCATGCATTCCCATGCACGCTTATATGATGCATGCATATGATCCACAGAATTATGCAGAAGTAGTTGGGCATCCTAAATTGGAAGCAACTATGGATGAGGAATACAAATCTCTCATTGAGAACCTGACTTGGGACCTAATTCCACTAATTTCCAATCATAAACTTGTAAGGTGCAAGTGGGTTTACCAGAACAAGAAAGTATTAGATGGCCAAGTTAGTCGATATAAAGCGCAGGTGGTGGTGAAAGGTTTTTAGAAGGTACATGGCATTGGTTATGATGATAATTTTTCTCTAGTAGAAAAAATGAATCTATTTGGCTAGCTCTCTCCATTGTAGCAACAAGATTGTGGGAGGTGCAATGTCATATGGATGTGAAGAATGTATTTCTTCATGGTGATCTCGAGGAAAAAATCTATATGGAGAAGCCATAGGTATATGTTAAAAAATCATCTTTGCTATGTAAACTAAAGAAATCTTTCCATGGCCTCAAACAAGAGCCTAGAGCATGATATGCAAAGATGGATTCCTATTTGTTATCTCAAAATTTTGTATTCTACAAATTTGATTCCAATATTTATTTTTTGAGGAAAATTAATTCCTCACAGATCATAGTACTCTACACAGATGATATTTTGATAACATGTAAAGTTAGGTTCTACCATTGCTGAGATGAAAACTACATTTCATAAGTAGTTTTCTATGACAGACATGGGCTTGCTAAGTTTCTTCCTTGGACTAGAGATCAATCAGAATGGTTCTAGGATTAACATTTCTCAACCAAATTATGCTAGAGGTATTTTGGAATGATTTCGCATGAGTGACTGCAAGCCAACAACCACACATTTCTTATCAGGGATAAATCTTGAGAATGACAAAGACACACCATTGGTTGATTGCACATTGTATTGTCAGCTTGTGAGGAGTCTTATTTTTCTCACTCACTCACATATTGATCTCTCATATGTCGTAGGAGAAGTTTATAGATACATGTAGGAGCCACATGAGTTACACTAGAAATATTCAAGGCACATCCTTCGATATGTCTAGGGGAAAAAAACCTGCGAGATTCATTATGCAAAAAAAAATTCTTTGGATCTCATTGGGTTCATAGATTCTAATTGGGATCGCAACAACTTTGATCACAATCCCACCTTTGATTATGTACTTAGTTTGGGATTCATCCCCATTTATTGGTTAAGAAAGAAGCATACTTACATTGTTTTATCATTAGCAGAAGTTGAGTACAGAAGAGAAGTCAATGTTGTTATTCAGGCAATTTGGTTGTTGCATTTCCTTTCTAATATTGGTATCATTTTCCATTGTTTGAATTTCATATGGTGCAACAATTAGAGTACATTAAAGTTTTGTAGAGATCCAGTGCAACGACAGAAGACCAAACATATCGAGATCCACATGGATTACATAAAAGAATTGATTCATTATGGGATCATCAATCTACAATATTGTCCCAATTCCGAGAATATTGATGAAATATTCACCAAGACTTTCACTGAGCGTAAGTTTCACTTTCTACGCAATCATATTAGGGTGAAGGAAACAACTTCCTATAAATTGTCTTTTCTTTACTTTTTGCGTTCTATTTTCCATGGGGGGGGGGGTGGGTGTTTCTTCCCACTGGGTTTTCCTCTTTCCTCTTTTCATGTGTTGTACATGGGTAACTAAAATGGCCTTGTTGTCGGGATTCATTCATTTTTCATCATACTCACCTAAGTAATGCTTAAGGGGGGGTGTAGGGGTACATGCACTTAATTAGCCTTAATTAGCTTTGGTTAAACTTTAGTGCTTGCATGTGATGTGCACTAAGTTAGCGTTAGTGAAATTTAGTGCTTACATGTGGTGTGCACTTGTCTTTAGTTAGTTAACTCTAGTGCTAGCATGTAGTTCATATGCACATTAACATAACATAAAGCACACATACACTTACTTTTACTTAGATTTAATTAAGACTTAGTGCTTTCATGTAAAATTATGTTTAACTTAGTTGCTTTATGTATTGATTCTCAAATCAATACTGAGTAATCGAATTCATAGTTTGTGCAATTATTCTTTAGCTAAATCTTAATATGTGCTTTAATAATTTTATATTTTTTTTACGAATGAATAGGTAATAACTGAGGTACGCGGAATTAGGACGATTCATCGCCTATAACTTGTTGCAACTAAAGCTGATGATTTAGAAAGCATATTGAAGAGGTTTGAATTGCAAAATTATATATGGCTATGTTGGAGCGACAATCAATACAACTTCCCGCCTCTCTAGCTTCCAATGAAGAATACAAGGGTTTTAGAGGTGAGCGTATACAAATTGAATACAATATGGCCAAGAAAATCTCACGTGAAAGTTAACGTTGGATTATTTGTATTTTTTAAGGCTATTATTTAATTATATGGAAGATTATTGTTATTATTTGCTCCTATCTTTTACGAGAGATTGTTGTTGCTATTGATATAGTAGTACATGGTATATACAGGATCTGGAATGAATTTGAAGAATTATATAGATGAAAATATCTTATAATTGACTATTGGGTTGAAGGAACCTCCATATTTGCAGTATTTGACTATTCATTCTCCTTATTCTCCTCCTTTCAGGGTTCTGAAGTCCATCGGGCAGCTGAAGCACACCAAAAATATTGTGGTGACCTCTAGAGGTCTCAAATTGTTACCAATAGAATTTTGTGATTGGGTGCTCTGTTAAGGCACTCCTTGATGTGAAGTCACCATTTCAATTCCCCACTTATATCGAGGTGATATATTGGACATGATGAAGATGTAGTTTAATTTATAGACGAAATGGTTTTTTCTCAGAGCATTTTTATGGTTAATTTTAATCAAAATTCGACAAAGATTTTTAAAAACTTAGGTTTAAGTGGAAGGGTGCTAGATCTATTTATATATTCAAAAATGTATTTTAAACAATAAAAGATCACAATATTACTTGAGATTGTATTACTAGATTTTGGTGAAAAGGTCATTTTGTCTATAAGGTATACTATGTCTAATGATAATAATATAATTAGTCCTTGTTAATGTAGGATTCTTTCAACAATTTTATGAAGTGATATTTCCTATGACTATATCATTTCATCTATTCCTATTATTTAATTTTATTAAATAAAATTTTATTTTACACTCTATCTTAGTTTTCTTTTCCTTTCTAGTAGTCAATTTTAATAACACAGAGAAATAACTCATAATTCAAAACATATAAAAAATATATCCAACATTATTAGCAAAAGGAGAAGAAAAATCAATATGAACATGTCACATTTTCAAAAATACAAAACTCCAAACAAAAGTCAATTAAATAAATAAAAACCATAAAATATCAATTAAATAAAAAAAAAACCATAAAAAAATCTTCTTTTATTTTCCCATTTTTAAATCGAATAATGTTATTATAGACTAAATGAAATTCATCAATAATTCACTGCTCTACACTATAAATTAAAATACTTCATGTTACCATAAGAAACATAAATACATCATAAAAACCACGCCGATCAGAGGGAGGGAGTACATCTCAACCTTTATTGTTGTATATGGACTATATCTAATAGTTGGACCAAAACATAAACTTCAATTCCATTACAGGCCCTAGAAACATCATAAGCATTACAAACTTTAAAACATGAGCCCAGAACATAGACGAACACCTTGAATTCAGGTCCAATAGTGTCATTTCATAAGAGAACATAGAGAAACGACCCATGTGCCATGATAATGTAGCCATCATATAGCGAGGAGAAAACAAAAAACACCAATAGAAGGAGAAACCCACCACACCAAACCAAATATTTTCCCTTTGCACAAAACTTCATACCAGTTGTTGAGCATCTTCCTTATACTTCCTTAGAAATAAAAAAACCAAATTTTAAGGTTGAGACATGAAACCAAAAGAAAAACTTGAAAACACACAATTGTGAACCATCGAAGTTATCGCCATCCCCAGAAATCACAAACCATATCAAAACCAATAGGAGAGACCCATAATACACCCACCACCTTTCGAACCTACTAATCATTCTAAAATGAGAAAATGTTGGTTGGAGCCCAAGCACTAGACCTAGGAGGGTCCATCTGTTCACCCCCCTCTGAATCACAAGCTATGTAGCTCTCCACATGCATCAAACCAGCCCATAGCTCGAAAAAACTCGGATACTAACAAATATTTTCATCATAAAAAAACCATAAAAAAGAACTAAATTTAGATAAAGACCCACCAGATAAAGAGATTAGAAACACTTTATCATCCAAAGAATCAAACCAGTTTACCATTGAGATCCCTAACTAAACCCAATACTAAGAGACTAACGTGTCCAAAAGCCCTTAACCAAACCCAACCAACAAAAAAAAATGTAAAACTTCTTTTTTAACAACACCAAGGCCACCCTTCGATTTAAAACCCCAAACCCCAAGATGTAAACCACAAGCAACAACTTAGACACTAAACCAAGAAAAATTACGCTCCCATAATTTCTCGATATGGCAATTAAATTTAACCAAGAAGAGGTTAGAAAGAGCACACAAGACTTACCAACCCCGAAAACTAGCATGAAATTCCAATTCAGAGGCATTGTCTCCTCGCAAGGCCACAACAAACTAGATATACTCTAGACGCGAATCCAAATTGTGATTGATCGAGGAAATCCCAAGGCTTGCAGACCACCCCAACAACTCCTCCTTCACTGACCACCCGAACAACTCCTCCTTCACTGAAAACTTTGCATGAGAAAAACCTACGATACGACTGCACTAAGGTGGCAAGCAACTTACCTTCTTTGCCATAGATTTACCACCAGCAAAACCTATGATACGACTACACCAAGGCAGCAAGGGACTAATTTCTCCCCAAGACCAACTTACACAAATATCTCCGATGAGCATACCTGCCATTACATATCCACTTCTCCAACTAGAGGGATGCATGCTAGACTCCTCTCATCAATGAGAAATTACTCTAACAAGGGCGGTGGCCATATTTCCCCGTACCCATTTCCATCAATTATGACACACCCATTGGGGAATGCACTGTTCTACATTAAACTTAAGTAAATTGAGAAAATTGAAGGGGTTTTATAATCTTATCACCTTGAAAATGCAAATATAAGCCATGTATTAAGGATCAACAACTGTGTTGAAAGGTTGAAATCAATTCATGATTGGATAAATTGATAGTTCATATTTTCACATTATCTAGCTAGCTATAAAATTATCATACAAATTATCAAATAAAAAATGATGTCATGTGTTTAGTGTGATGGATAAATTGATGCATATGGATGTATATCAACCACATTTAATAATATAGTTGTGTGTTAGAGGAGTAGTGAAGCAATTTCTCTTGAATTATCAATTAACAAATGGCATCATGTCAATGAATGTGATGGAGAAAATGGCGCCCATGTTCCTATATCAACCAAATTTATTAATATAATTGTGCTAATATATAGCATCATGTCAATGCATGTGATGGAGAAAATGGTGCCCATGTATTGAATCAACCAACTTTATTAATATAATTGTGCTAATAAATGGCATCATGTCAATGAATGTGACGGAGAAAATGGTGCTGATGTATTGTATCGACCAAATTTATTAATGTAATTATGCTAATATTAATCACTGCCCCAAAATGCAGTGGAGTAGAGAAATAGTAAAGCAATTACTTGTAAAGTAGTGGATTAGTAAAGCAGTTGCTTGTGGAGTAGTTGTTGATGATTGAGAAAAGGATTATGAGATATAGTATAATTCCTATTAATTTTAAATGTCGTTCTTTTTATAATTGTTTGAAAAATAATTAATCCAATTTTTAATGTACAATTAATCCAATTTTTAAGGTTGTTTCTATAAAAAATTTATATTGATAAAATTTATTTTAACTTTTTATTTTTTTAAATTACATAATTAACTTTTTTTTAATTGTAGTGGTTAATAATATTATATTTTAAAAAGATAAAGAGTAATATTTTTTAGTTAAATTAATTTTATAAAGAATATTGAACATCTATTTTTCCAACAATTTCAAAAAAATCATCATCAATAATTATATATGGGAAATTGTAGAAAATATTAAGTTGAGTAGTTAAGGCTCTCAATCCCACAACCCCCTTAAACTAGCATTACTCTTAAATTTAAATAAATAAATAAATAACAAAAATAATTCCATGTGCATACCTTCATAACTCATAGACATGTTTAAACATTCATGTAGATTAGGGTGAGCGCATGGAGCTGGGTTACACTTTTTGGCGAAGTGAGGGTGCATTTTGGTGAAAAAATGATGCCCAATCGAGCAACTTTAAGCACTCGATCGATTTGTTTAGACACTTAAAAATAGATCGGTCGAGAATTTAAAGAAACCCTCGAACGATCCATTTTCTAACCCGAGTTAGAGGCTCAATCGATAGTTATGGCTTGATCAATTTATATGTTTCGATCGAGCATTATTTCTTATTAAAAACCCTATCCGCGACCTGCGTAAGTCATTATGCTCAGACCGCGCGAAAAAAAGGAGTTCGACAGAAGATTTCTAAGCTTGACTGAGATGGAGGAACTCTATCCAGCTACCCATAAACCCCTCCAACGACCCATACATTCAAGCCGAGCTAGGTTTCCTGTCATTTTTGTCTCTTTTATTTATTTATTTTTACAGAATAAAAAAATTAATTTGGGAAAAAAAATCTACCATACAAAAAATACAAAAAACAATGACGAAATTCACCCTGAAAATCACAAAAAACACCAAGAAAACCCTTGAAAACCACAAAACAAAAACTAGAAAACCACCAAAAAAACCCTTGAAAACCACCCAATTTTTTTAATTTTTTTTTTCATTGTATAAGTTATCTGCAATGGCAACATGTTTATTATAAATAATTTTTATGGAAAAAGCTTTATTTTTTTAATTATTTTAGGTTTTAAAGTTTTATTTTAGGAATTTAATGAAATAAATTTTCAAAAGAATTGTTTTTTTGTTATTAACAATACATTTTAATGTTCGAACAAATTTGACTAGAAATATGCCAAAAAAAATTCAAAACAAAAATAAATTAAACTATAACCAATAAATAAATAAATTAGGAACTTTAGATTGACATAATAAATATGGTTGCTCATGGTGAACCTTTATTAAATCAAATAAGAAAATTATTTCATTTTTTATTTTAAATTTAAATAAATGCATATTTTAAATATTTCTTAATAATAAATATAGTAATTAAAAAAAAATTAATTGTACTTAAATAAAATATTAACTAAATTAAAAGTCCAAAATGATTTTTTTATATTATTTAATTAAATTATATATATATATATATATATATATATATATATATATATATATATATATATATATATATATATATATATATATATATATATATATATATATATATATATAGATATACAATTTGACTATATATATATATATAGCTGTAAGGTATAACATAACTATATATAACTTAAAATAATATAGCATGTAGCATAACTATATATAACATATTTATAGCTATAACATCACACATACACATACATATAACATTCAACATAGTTTTTTAATTATTTAACATAATGTGCTCTTCATAATAACATATGATGAGTGATGCTCAACAACTTTTTAAGACTCAGTTGATCTATATTGTAATTTCCTTAAAATTTACACTACTCATATTTGTAGAATCATTTAATATAATGATATGACAACTATATATCTCTGAGTTCACACCCTTATTAAATTTATTAGTGGAGTAATAATTTTATTACTTACATTTCCTATATTTTTATTTAACTATATAATGCAACATAGCATATATATATATATATATATATATATATATATATATATATTCAAGTTTCAAATACACACACACACACATATATATATTCAAGTTTCAACAATGCATCATTCATATACATTAAATCCATGATGAAAAGTGCATTTAAAGTAAATATATAAGCATTTCGACTCTTTTCTAATATGTACCATATTGTAATATCCCTCCATTGTTGTAATGTTGCTTTTATTTAGACTTAATTATGTTAGTAAGAATGGTGGAAAAGCCATGAAGTACATTGAAATATTTATGTAAATAAATATTTTTATTAATAAATAAATAAATGGATTTAAAGTACCTTCGAATGAGACACTTGAAGATGAGATTCTTTCTTGAGATAACTCCTCCATGATAAAGATTATATATAAGGTTATAGATAAGATTTAATGGATATGAGAGAAATTCCATTAAATTGCTTAGCTGGGGAAAGATGTTAAGATTGGATAAGCATAAATCGTCGTGGGAGATAAAAGTGGGCTTTTAAGAAAAAGCCTAGGAAAGTGGATGTTGAGGACCACAAAACAGAGATGCCGCTAAAGAAAAAATCTGCATGGAAGAAAGGTATGAAATACATAGGAAGGGAATCAATAGAGGTTTTTGATCTCGTTGGCAAGTACTCTAAGATTGGGGGGAACTGGAGGTACAATTCATGGTTGTTTGGCAAGTGTGCTTACTAAGTACGAATTGCTACATCGATTCTGGTTAGGAAATTTTGTGCATAATTATTCCTGTGAATAATTCAACAAATATTTTCGATGGTTCTATAATTATTCTAATGCATACGGTTATGTTTAAATATAAATTGTATATTAAGGATTAGTATAGGAAATAAAATAGGTTGACCCTGTCAATATTACGATAGATATACTATGTTGTAATGACTAATGTATTGTTGATCATGTAAGTATTCTGATCAATACCTTAGGATGTGATGGATAATGTGCAGGGAAATGATATAACTCTGAGATTTATTAGTTGTTAATTTAGAAAAAAAACCAAGAAGATTGATTTCTGATGAATTCAGATAGATCAACACTAAAGATTGGTGTATCTTCTGTGAAAAGTATGATCAATTTATCAAAGGCATATATTAATTATTGTAAATATTTTTTTTTAATATATATATATATATATATATATATATATATATATATATATATATATTCTGAATAAGACTAATTCTATTAAGTAATCATATGGTACAAACTGTAGTTACAGTCAAGAGAAGCTAGAAAGCGGGGAAACTGGGAATGATGAACTATCAACCTCGGTCCCAAAAGTATACAGGTGTTAAGCAAAAGAACCAACAAGTGTGACAAGAGAGTGCAAAGAGATAGTAATTGGAATCTACCCATAATGGGTTGAATCCTCCATGTGACATTTTTTTCCTTTCTTTTTGTTAACTTTGACCTAGCCAGTCTGGTTCAGATGGGCGAGAACCATTTGAAGCTTTTTGCTAACTGTAGGGAGAACCTCCTTATCCGAATCAGATGAGGAGGACTCATGAGTACGTTTCTATGTAATCGGGGTAGTAATATGTCCTTCAAGGACAACCAAGGGCGAATCCTTCGCCAGTGTTGCTGTCGAGGGTGAGTCCTTTGTTTACATTGCAACCTCCACTTCTGCCTTAGTCTCCTCCTCATTCGAGCTAAAGGAATCAATGTCATCCATGGGGGGCGGATCACATGGTTTCCAGCTTTTAGATTTTGATTTGGGATTACTTTTCTTCTTTTGGGTGAGGAATGTAGAGCAAGAGTTATGTAGGTGCCCTGTTTGATGGCAGTGGCGACAGTGTAAGGCGGTATTCTCATAATCCAAGGTTTGCGTCCAAAGGAAATCCCCTATTTTTAGATTGAATTATATATATATATATTACTAGTGGTCGAATAATCAAATATATTATGCATGAATTTATGGAAGCCTCGGGTATCTTGATAAATAATGATAAGTCTTGTATATTCTTTTACAACACCCAGAGAATACCCAATCCTTTCTGGCTTGGTTGTTGCGCTTTGGAATCATCTCCTTACCCACCGAATATCTTGGCATGGCGTTGGTTTTTAACTCTTAAAAAAACTCTTGCTCACAGTCTCTACTCCAAATGATTCAACTGAAGCTCAGTAGTTTGGATTTTAGAGCCCTCAACCTGGCAAGTAGAACATTTCTCTTAAAGGTAGTCCTCGAATCCATTCCTATTTACTAGTTCTCAGGGATGGCTAGTCCAAAGACTTCTTACATAAATATGGTTGATACATTTAAGAAGTTCTTATGGGGAGGAGCGCATCAATTGAAGAAATGGACATTGGTCTCTTGGTTCAATCTTCCAAAGCCCAAGATAGAGGGGGGCCTTGGTCTCCAAGATCCTTTCACTTTGAATCAAGTTATGGGCACTAAAATTTGGTTGCGTTGGATAATAGGAGGCCCAAGCCTATGGAAACAAATATGGACTAAAAATTATGGCATGCCTATACACACTGAATACATTCTCAGATATCGGGACCCCCCCAAAGGCTCATCAATATGGAACTTAATAGCAAAGAACAATGATCTCATCCCGCAACATTTATTTTGGGAAATTAGAAATGGTAAAACAAACTTGTTCTGGAAAGACTCTTGGCAATAGAGAGAAAATTTATTTAGTTATATACAAGATATGAGTGAGATTTTCATGTATACAAATAGCTGAAACTTCTACATAGTGGACACTTTCTCGAAAGCCACACTGATAGGCATCAATTGGAGGAAATAAAAAGAGCCTGAGAATGGCCAAATCCTCCTATTTCATATCAATGACAGCATATGGATAGAGAACTATAATCTAGGAAGCTCACAAATTAGGGGGGGTATACATCCTCAAATGGGAATATTCCACTCGAGGTACTTTGACTATATTAAGGAAGCTGTTAGGGCCTTATATTACTAGTGTAGTCCCTTATTGTAGTTATTGTAGCCCCCTTACTGTTATTGTTGTACCCATGTAGTCCCTATTTTTTTATTATTGTGCCCCATAATAGCCCACTATTGTTATTGTTGTGCCCTTAGATTATTATTGTTACGTCGGCTAGGATTATATTGTGACCCCATGGACTCTTATATATAGAAAGGTGGTTTTTTCATTTGTGTCATGCAAGAATTGTTCATTTATGTAATGCAAAGGAGGTTTCCCCCTCAAAGAGGCTGATTTCTAAGGTGTTGATCTATCCTTTCTTCTATTTTGTGAGTTGGTTTCATAACATTTGGTATCAGAGCTTTGGATTCTAGGGTTTTGCTGCTTCAAACAGGTCACCATAGCATTTTCACTTCAAATTTTTTTCTACGAATGTTCAAATGCTAAAAAAAACCCATTTGCGAGTAAATCCTGAGGAACTTCGTGTAAAAATTTTAGATATTGGTTTATAATATTTTCAGAGATATGATCTATGGAATTTAGGGTTTTTTCAGGCTCCTGAATTTCATCTCAAAGAGGAGACCTTGGGAAAATCATCATAAATCTCTCTCTAAGCATCAGATTGGAATTCTGTAAAAAGTGGCCAAAAGTACATGAAATTTAATTTCTTGTGTATCGCTTTCAGAGATGAAGGAGGAAACAGTGACACATGTCACGTTTTACAAGTTCGCTCTACTAAACCAGTCCATAATTAGGAAATTGTGGGAGATTGGGCATAACTTTGTCTTGAAGAATCCAAATCAGGTCAAACATTTGGAATTGGAAATCAGATTCATAGGGCTAATAAAGGACCAAAGATAAAATATTTGGGATCCGAAATCACGGAGATACATCGGATCCAATATCGAGCTCCCTAAAAGCAATAAAAAGGTGTGTCTTTTTTTTTTAAAATTGAATAAGTCTTGTTTGAAAAATCAGTTTGAAGGGATTCCAAGGACATATTGAAGCATAGATATCAATATTGGGTTCGAAAATGGCCCCTAAAAATAATTCAACACCCATTAAGCCCTCAGAAGGCTCTACTATGACTCATGAAGAGGAAGAAGTGCAACATGATATATCAAAACTACAAGAACAAGTGCAAAAACTTTTTCTCTTCCAAAGATAACAAAAAAAGAAATGGAATCTAAGGTGGATGGTTTGAAGAAAGGCGTGGAAGCTAAGATGGATAGTTTGAAGAAAATCGTGGAAGATAATATGGATGGCATGGAAGCTAATATGGATGGTGTGGAAGCTAAGATGGATGGTATAGAAGGCAACATGGAAGCTAAGATGGATGGTTTGAGGAAAGGCATGGAAGCTAAGATGGATGGTTTGAAGAAAGGCATAGAAGCTAATGTGGCATTGAAGCTAAGATGGATGGTATATAAGGCAACATGGAATATTTGAAGAAAGACATGGAAGGTTTGAAGGAAGGCTTGACAAAGTTGATACAAGAAATGATTCCTAATGGCGAAAAGGTAGTAGAGGGAACTCATGATGAGAACAAAATAAATGCTAATCGTGATTTCATAAACTCTAATGTTGGATTGAAGACCCATCATATTCCAAATATCGATATGAGGAAGTTTGATGGCAAGGATCACGTAACATGGATACTATAGATGGAACAATATTTTGATCTCCATAATGTGCAAAACACAAAAAAGGTACGCATTGCAACTTTATATTTAGAACAAAATACATTTGTATGGTATCGATGGCTTTTCTCTCATAGAAAAATTGTCACTTGGTCAATTTTTACAGAGGAAATGATAGCACATTATGAGGATACAAAGAGAAACGCCTTTTTTAGCCAATTGATAAATCTCAAACAAAAGGGTTCGATGTGGAGCACATTGAGGACTTCCAAAAATTGAATATAGGGGTAATTGATATTCTAGAGGAACACAGGATTGATGTCTTCAGAGGGAATTTAAAGGATAACATCCAACATGAGGTTTGCCTTTGGGAACCTAATTCATTGGAGAAGGAATTCAGGTTGGCAAGAAAAATTGAATGTAAAATTATGGCAACGAGGAAGCTTACCACTCACATCTATTAAGATGGAAGTGTTTCTACTCCTAGACTTCCAAAACCTATGAGGTTGACACCACAAAAATTGGAAGAAAAAAGAGAAAAATGGATTTGCTATAGTTGTGATAAAAAATACACTAAATGTCATAAGTGTGCTGAGAAGAAATTATTTTACATAGATTGTGAAGAGAAGGACGAAAAGGAACAATAAAATTCAAAAGAAGAGGATATACACTCAGAACTAACCCTAGAGGAAGAAGAAATGAATCTGACCATATCCTATAATGCATTGATAGGAATTACCAATCCTCAAACTCTCAAGATAGAAGGACATATCAAGAATAAAAATTTAATAGTGCTTATTGATTCAGGTAGTACCCATAATTTTATTCATTGTATGGTAGCCAAGCAATTGAATTGCTTCCTATACCCAGCGCCAGAGTGTCAAGCGATGGTGGAAAATGGAGGAACTATAAATTTCTCTGGAAAGTGCCATAATATAAATCTAACCATGGGGGAATAGATATTTAATATTCCAATTCTTTCCATTCCAATGGGTGGTGTTGATGTTGTACTAGGAGTACAATGGTTACAATATTTGGGGACAATAGCTTTTAATTTTTAAGAAATTTTCTTGAAATTTTTTTTGGAAGGAAAGGAAGTTGAATTATGGGGTATCGCAGGGAAGCCGGGAAAGATAATAAGCTCTAATGTCATGACAAAGCTTCTGAATAAATAACAGCAAGGCATCATTTCACAATTATGCTCACTAGAATTTCTAACATCAAAATCATTTATTTCTCGAGATCTCCAAAAAGTATTGGACAATAATTCCAAGGTGTTTAAAGCTCCCAAAGGACTCCCACCTATTCGTGATCATGATCATGCTATTCATTTTATTCCAGGAAGTGTTCCTCCAAACATTAGGCCTTACAAATATCCTTATGTCCAAAAGAGAAAAATTGAACGTATGATTGCAAAAATGATAGAGGCTGGTATAATTCAACCTAGTCAAAGTTATTTTTCTGTTCCAGTAGTATTGGTGCACAAGAAGGATGGATCATGGTGCATGTGTCCAGATTATAGGGAGTTCCATAAGCTCACTATGAAAGATAAATTTCTCATTCCCATGATTGATGAATTATTGGATGAATTATATGGAGAAATTTATTTCACCAAGAAGGTTCTCCGTTCAGGATATCATCAAATTAGAATGAAGATTGAAGAAATTTTGAAAACAACATTTCGAACTCATGAGGGTCATTATGAATTTTTGGTCATGACTTTTGGCCTTACTAATGCACCTTCTACATTTGAAGGGTTGATGAATTCCATTTTCAAAACCCTCCTTAGAAAATTTGTGTTAGTATTTTTTGATAATATACTAATCTACAACAAATCTTGGAAGGATCATGTTCAACATATTGACAAGGTGCTCAAACTATTGGAGGCGAAACAATTATATGAAAAAACCTCAAAATGTTTCTTTGGAGTACAAGAGGTGGAATATCTAGGTCATATTGTATCTCGGTAGGGTGTTAAGGTAGACCCTAACAAAATTAAAGCCATTAAGGAATGGAAAGTCCCCACAACCATAAAGTAGTTGCAAGGATTTCTCGAGTTAACAAGGTATTATCGCAAGTTTGTTAAGAAGTATGGGAGAATAGCAGCACCTCTAACAAAATTATTGAAGAGAGATGCATTTTCATGGACTCTTGAAGCAACTAAGGCCTCTGAACATCTTAAAGAGACAATGTCCTAAGCACCAATATTATCTACGCCAGACTTCACAAAAACCTTTATTGTGGAATGTGATGCCTCAGGAATTGGAATTGGTGTTGTTTTAATGCAAGTAGGAAGACCAATTTCTTTTGAAATCTGCCCAATCAAATGAAAGTATTTACAAAAATCTATTTATGAGAAGGAAATGTTGGCAATACTACATGCACTAAATAAATGGCGACCTTACCTAATGGGAAGACACTTTAATGTAAAAATAGATCATGATAGTCTTAAATACTTTTTGGAACAAATACTATCTTCAGGAGAGCAACAAAAATGGGTCACAAATATGTTGGCTTATGACTTTGAAATCATCTACAAGAAAGGGAAGCTAAATGTTGTTGCAAATTCACTCTCAAGAAAAGATGAGGATGTGGAAGCATTTCTTTGTGCCATTTCTATTATCCAACCTGGTTGGATAACTGAAGCAAGGGAGGAATGGAAGAATGATGAAGAAGTATGGACACTCATTCAAAATTTGCAGCAAGATCCCAGTATATCTAATACATTTAGCTGGAAAAAGGATTCCTTATGGTACAAATATTGCTTATATCCTTGTAATAATTCCGAACTAAAAAAAATATTCTTTTGGAATTGCACACCTCTCCCTTAGGATGACACTCAAGATTTTTAAAAACATACCACAGGGTGAAGAAATAATTTCTTGGGATGGCCTTAAATCTGATATTCAAAATTTTCTGGCAGAATTTTTGGTTTTCCAGCAAAATAAATTTGAGACAATTAAGACCTTGGGTCTGCTACAGCCTTTATCCATTCCAAATCAACGTTGGGAGGATGTTTCAATGGATTTTATCACAGGTTTACCTAAGTTTGAAGGAAAGAGTATCATGATGGTGGTAGTTGATAGACTTACCAAGTATGCACACCTTTGTGCATTATCTCATCCATTTAAAGTGAGTATAGTTGATACTTCATTTATGGAAACAATTCAAAAGCTACATGGAAACCCAAAGATTATTGTAAGAGATAGAGATCTCATTTTCACTGGAAATTTTTGGATGAAATTGCTTTCCTGTTTGGGTACTTAAATAGCTCATAGCTCATATTATCATCCTCAATATGATGAGAAAAATGAGATATTGAACAAATGTTTGGAATGATATCTTCGTTGCTTTGTATTTGATAAACAAACACAATGGGTCAATTTCTTACCTCTGGCTGAATGGTGGTATAACACTTCCTTACACACTACAGCAAAAATGACCCCATTTATGACACTTTATGATATCATCCACCATCCATCATGTTAGTTTCATTATTTTCATACTGCCATTAGTGATCAAAAATACTCTTTTCATATCATTTTAGGAGTCTCACTCATAAAGTTTTAATCATTCCCTCAGGTCATGCAAAAAAATCAATCACTGATGGTAGCCCTAGCCATAAAACTTCACTCTCCCTCAAAAATTCATATTTTCTAGCCCACCTTCATGTCTTGTTGAGCATACTTCAGCCATGAAAGTCCATTTCATCATGTCATTATGTAAGTCAAGTCACCATGGAGTCTGGTCATTCAAGGTCCCATTAGGTCACTAGGTTTCACTTTCTAAGGTCCAAATAAAACACCATTTCATTTGCATAAGGTCAGTAAAAATAATGAGAGTGATTGAAATAATATTCCTTTATCATCGAAAGATGATTTTCCAACATGAGAGATGATCTCCAAGGAAAATTTCCAAAGTTCTAATTCTGCTTTCAAGTTATGATTTTTATTCTGCAATGTAATTTTATTCAAAAAACATAGATGTAATTTATTTTTTATTTTGATGTAATTTTGTGTTCATTATACGTAATAAGTACTATTCCCAAGCTGCCAATTCAACTTCATATGCCAAATTGAACACCAAAAAAAGCAATGTAAAGAGTGCCAAACTCCAACATCATCAACCTGTAAAGAAAAAGTCAGAGTGTAAAGAATGTTTTCCAAAGTTTTCAAAGGTGAAATTAAAACATTAGAAAGTGGGTTTTAAATCAAAAGATCAATTTCACTCAAGTATTAGAGCCTTCATGACATCAAAGGAGAATTCATTTGTCTCTTCTACTAGCGAGCAACCTCAAGCAAAGCAGGGATTTCAAGTTTTTTGGGCGAAATTAACAAAACATGGGAGGCGTTGCGGGACTGTCAAAGAGAGGGTGTGCATGTGTATGGTGTTGCATGCCTACTTGTTGCGCTGCGGGCCTGCTTGTTGTGCTACGTGCATGCCAAAGAGAGAGCGCACCTGCTTGTGGCGTTGCGTGATTTCCAATCTTCCACAGCAATTGCCAGAAGGGCCTCCAAACTTCACAAAATCACCCTCAATATTTCAGCAGTGGTTCCTCATGCCTCAAACAAGTAATTCAATTACAATTTCTCCATTCACTTCTCCATCAAGTCGTTTTGTGTTGTGTGAAGTTGGTTAAAGAAATTTGGTGCCTTTCTTCAAATATAAAACCCTAGTATTCCTCAAATACCCAATTACGGTTCAATTTCACTACCTAGCAATTTCATACCCTTCCCACATTAAAATATACCCTTTCCCAAATCCCTACATTGACATCCCCTTTCCCTAAGCCTTCATTTCCTTAAAACCCTAAACCCTAGGTACACTATTTGCCTAGGTTCCCAATCCCCTACACTTGTAATTCATTTACTATTCCAACCCCCTCTACATTCCTAATCCCTGTCACATCCCTTAACTCATAAATCCCTACCCTCATCTCCCTCAATTACCCTATCCCATTTCCTATTCCTAAAAATCACATTCCACCATCATCACACCTCCCTAGGGTTTTAACACTGAGGCATCATGGCAGAAAAAGAAAATAGACCATATAGTGAGGGAGTAGAAACATAGTATAAGAGGCCACACAAAGGGGGAAGAACACTCAGATTAAAACCAAAAAATACCAGGGAACTCTTGGCATCTCTTATGATGTGACATGTTTCAAACATGTTGGATGTTTTGAGTTCTGTGAGAAAATTCAGAAGGCCCACCACCATTTTATGTTGACCAGAATTTTCATTTCTAATCTCCATGACAACCAAGTTACTCTAGCTAGTGTCACTTTCACTGTGTCAACTTCCATCATCTCAGCTGCCACCAGGATCCCAAATTTTGGGGAGAAATGGTTCAAACAAAAATACTTGGAGGAGCATTACTATGAGCCTTTCATCAAACCTAGGTACAAGAACGAGAGAAAGAGGAATTTTACTTTCTGTTACCTCCTGGAGAGATATGCTCCCATGATGAAGATCATCATGAAATACTTTTCATGTGAAGGTATATTTTCTAGACTGTATGCCTATGACATCTGGCTACTTATGCACTTCATAAGGGTCAAAATGCTCAAAATACCCTACTACCTCTTCTAGAGCATTGATAATATGGCATTTATTTTCTAGAAGAGAGAGTATGAACACCAAATGAGCAGTACTTTCCATCACTCCCTCATCTAAATCATAGTCCTCCATCACCTCAAAGAATTGAACATTCCATGGATTTCATTCATAGCTAATGATATATTCACTACTCCACATATTCAGCATGCCCAACATGTAACTTCATCATCTCATCCTTCCACATCCATTCCTCTATCTCAGCCCATAGTTGATGCATCATCATCATATCAGTCTCCTTCATCTATTTCACCACCCTCATCTCCATCCTACATTGAGACTGGATCACCTAGCAGAGCTAAGATCAATGAGCCTAGGCATGCTAATGTGGCTGAGATAGAGCCATTGGAAAAAACATACCATAGGGGTCATAGGCAGGTGTTTGCTCCACAGATTGTGGAAGGTGCCCTGCCTTCTTCACCAACAAAGAAGGTACAGAAGGGGAAAGAAAATATGGTAGAGATGTACATGAGGTAGTCATTCATGATGAGGATAATATCCATGAGACAGAACATGATTTTGACCTTGTTGACCTAGATGAGGATGATCATGATGAGATCACTAGTATAGTCATCAAGGGAAAGGATTCCAAGATTAGAGAGCTCCAAACAAATCTTGACAGGTCCAAAGTTTTCATAAACTTCCTTGAGCAAGAGAACCAGCAGTTGAAAACAAAACATGTCATTGATGAATTTAAATTCATCACAGCTCAAAGGGAGGCAGAAAAATCCAAGGTTTTGTCAGAAGAGACACTTTAAAAGCATGGTTTTCTTAAAGAACAAGAAGAACAAGCACCAAGAGGTAGATCTAGAACTAGAGGGCTGAAAAGAGCTCTAGCACTAGAAAGGAAAAAAGTGGTTGATCTTGCTGATCAGCTAACCTTGAATGAACAACTTGCAATGATGATGAATAAAAACCAGGAGCCATGGCTTGATAGAGCTAACCAGCACTTGGAGAAGCTTTTGGAGAAGGAAAATAGATATAATGACATACTGAGAAAGAAGGTCAAGAACTGTGCCCAAAAACACAAAATTGCAATGGTCAAGCTCAAAAGATCCAATGCAAAAATTGAGGCTTTGACCATGCAACAAGAGAAAAGGAAGTTGGATATACTTGCATAGGCTTCACTCCAAGCCTAGCCATATCATCTGCACTCAGTTCACCAATTTTGTGTTATAAAATTATATATTACAGAGCAATGCAACACATAAAATATGTAGAAAAAACAAGAACATAAAAACACATAAAACCAGAGAGACACAGATATATGTGGTTCACCCAGTTTGGGCTACGTCCATCCCAAATAGCCAGTCCTTCTTTTCTGTTATCCAACAAAATGAAGAGACACAACCTATAACATATCTGTTGTAATATCCTTTGTTCTATCTCACATTCTCCCTATCTGTTTCTCGCTCTGAGAATACACATACAATACACAGCCGCAATACAATACCCTCATACAAGCAAGGGGTTGCCTTATAGGGCAAAAAACCCTAGACTAAACATAACTTCTACCATCAGATCATCTGCCTATTGAATGGCCCAGATTGACTAGAAATTACTATACTTTTACAAGGCAAATTGACATATTTTTTTAGCTTCGGGGGCGCTGCGCCTAGACCCCCCAGACGGGGGGGGAGTCCCCCCCCCCCCGGGGATCCCGCAGGAAGGACAAGTCCCCCCCACACCCCCCCCGCTGCAGGGGTGTATAGTTTTCCTTGGGTATACATGCGGTTGAAAATAAGGATCTCTGAATCAGGACGAAAATCAGGCTCCACACCCAACAATCTCCCACTTGGAGACTGATTGTAGCAACTCCACCATTGCTTCATTTGCTGGAAAGTGACTCCTCTTTGGACCTGGTTATTTCTCATCTTCATCGTCATCCTTGAAGACCAATTGAAAGTGAGCATAATCTCAGTTTTTCCCTGGTTACAACTTTTGTTAGCATATTTGCAGGATTCCGGCTAGTGTGTATCTTTTCAAGCTTCAACTGTCCATCTTCCAATACTGACCGTATGAAATGGTACTTGAGATATATGTGTTTAGTCCTGGAATCAAATGTTGATTTCTTTTCAAGATGAATGGCACTTTGGCTATTACTGTATAATGTGCCCATATCATGCTTCTTACCCAATTCATCCATAAACCTTTGTAAACAAATCATTTCTTTACTAGCCTCTGTAGCAGCAACATACTCTACTTCTGTTGTTGAAAGTGTAACAACACTTTGGATTTTTGAAACCCAACTGACAGTTGTTCCACCTACAATAAATACATATCCTGTAGTGCTCCTTCTATTATCTCTGTCACCTGCCATATCTGCATCAACATATCCCTGTAGAGCAATGTTTGAACCACCAAAGCATAATGCTTGATTTGTGGTACCTCTCAAATATTTGAGAATCCATTTTACTGCCATCCAATGTTCTTTTCCTAGATTGTTCATGTACCTGCTTACAACTCCCACTGCATGTGCAATATCAGGCCTTGTGCAGACCATTGCATACATTAAGCTTCCAACTGCTGATGCATATGGAACTTTAGACATATAATCCATGTCTTCTTGGGTCTTGGGGCACATCTCCTTACTAAGTTTGAAATGGCTAGCAAAAGGTGTACTAACAGGTTTTGCATTCTGCATATTAAATCTTTTCAACACCTTTTCTATGTAGTCATTCTGAGACAGTGTTAATTTGCGATTTTTCTTGTCTCTAGCTATCCTCATACCAAGGATTTGTTTTGTAGCTCCCAAATCCTTCATTGCAAATGAATTTGCAAATTTTCTTTTGAGCATATTTATTTCCTGCATGTTAGACCCTGTAACAAGCATGTCATCTACATACGATAACAATATAATATAGCTACCATCATTTTTCCTTTTCAGATAAACACAATGATTAGAGTGACATCTAGTATAACCTTGTTCAGACATAAACTTGTCAAATTTTAGATACCACTGCCTTGGAGCTTGTTTTAAGCCATACAAGCTCTTCTTTAACCTGCACACTAATTTTTCTTTCCCTTTGACCTCATATCCTTCTGGTTGCTGCATATAGATCTCTTCCTCCAAATCTCCATGGAGAAATGCTGTCTTTACATCTAACTATTCAAGATGTAAATCTTCCGCTGCTACAAGACTTAAAATAGTTATGATTGAAGTCATCTTAACAACAGGAGAAAATATTTCATCAAAATCAATACCTTTCTTTTGTGCAAACCCCTTCACCACAAGTCTAGCTTTGTACCTTTGTTTTCCTCCATCTTCTTCCTTCAGCCTGTAAACCCATTTATTCTGCAATAACAATGTTATCGATGAAACGAGAACTATTACCTCAAAACGGGAACTCTAGCCCAAAAAAACTCAAAAAACATAAAAAAAATGCCCCAAAAACAAAAGGTGTGTATTCCAAAACGCATTTTCTTTTTTCTCAAGGTCAAATTTCACCTTTTTATAAAATTATACTAAACACGAAATTGTTTCTTGAAAAAATGATTGAAAAAACACCCTCAAAACAAAACGAGTTGATGCTGGAATAACAAAATAAAACATTGTGTCACACTTTTGACACATTGTAACAATGGAATTAAAGACAACATATTAGGACATTGAAAAATTGTAAAATTCTAAATTTTTTGATAGATGATGCTAAATATAAACAAAATCATGTCTGAAGGGTTTATCATTTCGAACAATTTTTATCCATGTTGTTAAACATAAAATATCTTAACTCTAAACAACCCTAAAATTGTAATTATTTTCAACCATAACATTAAAGATAAATTTTCGCAGTGCATAAAAACCTTAATGACAAGTTGTAAATCTCAAGTTTTTAAATCTTAAGTTTTCAAGATACTTGAACCATGAAATTATGGAGAAATTATATGACTTAAACAATTTTTAAAAATGAACAAGTAAATGAAAAATTTATTATTCATATATTTGTTTGTTTATATATTAAAAAAAAAAAAAAAAATTCTTTTATTGTTTTTCTATATTTTAAATTATAATTGTTTTAGTTTTAAGAAAATAAAAATTAAAAATTAAAATTTTCTTATATAGTTTGTTTATATTTTAAAACATATTTTAATTTTTTTTAATTGTTTTTTCATATTTTAAATAATGATTGTTTTAATTTAAAAAAAAATTAAAATTAAAAAATAATTTATTTTTTTTATATTTTTTTGTTTATTTTTTAAAACATATTTTTTAATTTGTTTTTATTGTTTTTTTATATTTTAAAATTTTAATTGAATAGTTTTTTTTTTATATTAAACAATACATTTTTTTTTAATTATTATAATAGTTTTTGTTAAAAAAAATAAAAAAATTAAATAGTCTGTGTTTGAAAAAAAATAAAATTTAATTTTCTGCCCACTAGGCGCCGGAGGCAAGCAAGGCAGCCCTCAACGGCGCCGCTCGACCAGCCTTCGGGCCCCTGTTGGGCGAAGGGCGATTATGAGAATCACCCCCAGCTGGGCGGAGGGTGATTCTCGAAATCGCCCTACGCCCAACTGGGGGTGATTTTCGGAATCAACCTCCACCCAGCCAGGGGTGATTCTCAGAATCGCCCTCCACCCAGCCGGGGGTGATTCTCGGAATCGCCCTCTGCCTCGCTGGGGGTGATTCTCGGAATCGCCCTCTGCCCAACCGGGGGCTGGAAGCAGGTCGGGTGGTGCAATCGAGGGTTTCCCAGCCTGCCTTCGGCCCCCAGCCGGAGGCAGGCTGGGTAGCCCTCGATGGTGCCACCCAGCTGGCCTCTGGCCCTCAGCTGGGCAGAGGGAGATTCTCGGAATCACCCTCCGCTCGGCCGAGGGCCGGAGGCCGGCCGGATGGCACCGTTGAGGGCTGCCCAACCTGCCTCCAACCCTTGGCTGGGCAGAGGGCGATTCCAATAATCACCCTCCACCCAGCTGCGAGTCGAAGAATCACCTTCCGCCCAGCCGGTTGCCGGATGCAGGCTGGGCAGCCCTCGACGGTGCCGCCCGGTCTGCCTCCGGCCCTCGGCTGGGCAGAGGGTGATTTCGAGAATCACCCCTGGCTGGGCAGAGGGAAATTTTGAGAATCACCCTCTTCCCAGCTGGGGGTGACTCTCGGAATCACCCTCCACCCAGCCAGGGGCTGGAGGTAGGCTGGGCAGCCCTCGACGGTGCCACCTGGCCAGCCTCTGGCCCTCGGCTGGGCAATGATTCCGAGAATCTCCCTCCGGTTGGGCAGAGGGCGATTCCGAGAATTGCCCACGACTAGGCAGAGGCCGGTCGGGTGGAGTCGTCGAGGGCTACCCAGCCTGCCTCTGGCCCCCGGCTGGGTGAAGGGTGATTTTCGGAATTGCCCTCCGCCCAGCCGGGGTCCGGAGGCAAGCCGAGCGATGCCGTCAAATGAAGGAGATTGGGTTTTGGATCTATTTTCAGGTTCAGGTAAGTTTTATTATACAAATTTAAATTTAAATATTTTATTTTTTACTTTTTATGTCTTTATACTAATTTTCTTACTTATTTCTTTTGTACTTGATGATTAGGTACAACACTAGCATGTTGCATACCAAAAGGAAGAAATTGCATTGCCATTGAGAAAGACCTAGTGCAATGCAAATTTATTCAACAAAGAATTAACGCTCTTGAATTCCTTCCAGATGCGAAGAAGCAGTTGGTTTGAGGAAAGGGGATTTTAATGAATCATGTGTGGCAAAAAAAGCAAAGGAAATTCAACCACCATTATATGGAATGATTGGAAATGGACACTTTGGAAGATTTGCAGACATGAAAGATCCATTAGAAGATGACAATGACAAAAATGAAGTAGAAAATGTTGTGGAAGAAACCATCAATGATGTTCTAGATGATGTTGAACATGCATTAGTTGATATTGTTGAGGATATTTAAGTCATGCTTGCAAACAAAGCTCATTTTTGAGATCTATTAATCAGTTTTACTTGTAATGTTTAGACTTTGAAATTTTATGAGAAGAATCCTTATTTTTTGCAAAACACATGTGATTACTATTACTTTTTGACATAAAATTCAATAAAAATGCTTTTTTCTTAAGTTCTTTTGTTAAGATTTTCCCAAAAATTAGTTTATTTAACATGTTTTTTTAAACAAAAGTCTCTAAAAGTGTATTTTTTGCATTCTATTTTTATTGAAAATTTGTATTTTTTTGTCATATCGCTCAAAATATTGGTTTTTTAGCGACAATTATTTGATGTGCATTGAAAAATTAATTAGCAATACATAAACTTGTAGAAAATATAAACTTTATAATATTGACCCTTTTTTCATTTTTTATCTATGTGAAAAAGTGAAGATATCATTACAAATTTTTATTTAAAAAAATATATATATATTTTTTCTTTTTAAAACACAAGTACATAAATGCACTTAAAAATAAACATCTCACGGAAGAAGAAGACATTAGAAAATGTATAGTGTCAAAATCAATCCTCTAAAAAAACATTGGTGATGATACGTCACCACTATTCAAAATCGACATAAAAAGCATTACAGAAATTTAAAAAAGTTTAAAAACAAAAAACATAAAAATAAATATAAAAATTAAAATTAAAATTAAAATTAAAGTGCCAAAAACATGCTAAAAAAAAAAAATTGATTCTGCATCACCACTTTTCAAAATCGGGTGTTTTTCTTTAAGTAAGTTTCAAAAAGTGGTATTTGCATATAAATGCATCATTTCATCGTGGTAAATGTTGTTCAATGTAGTTTTATCTCTAGTCAACCTTCACTAAGTCCAAAGTCCGGTTATGCATTAATGTATTAAGGAGTCCACTCTTCTTCCATGGCTAGCTCCCACTCTTCCTGATTCCTTGGGTTTCAATCGCATCAGTTCTTCATAACATTCGGGTTCACTAGAATCAGTCTCAACAATAACAATATGTAATGGTGATATATCGTCAGTGGGGGTCCTCTTATCCCCCATGACCTCCCCGACACCACTTTCGTGTGTTTGAGGTGCTCGTTGTCGTTGTGGCTCTTGATTATTATTATTTTCAGGCACCTTTAGCTTTTCCGTGATCTCATCAAGAACTGTGTATTATTTGTTTTCTTTTTCCTGTTTCTTTTCTTGCAACTGGTTCTTATACAATACCCTTTCATTGAATATTACATCTTTGATCCTAATGATTTTGTGATTTTCATAATCATATAAGAAATAGCCAAAATCATTAACACCGTATCCAATAAAGGTACATTTCTTTGATTTTTCCTCAAGCTTTGTTCTATTTTATTTATTAATATGGAAAAAGGCCTCACAACCAAAAGGCTTTAAAAAAGATTAGTTTACCTTCTTACCTGTCCATAATTCCTCTAGAATACCACCATCCAAGGAACTTGAAGGCCCTCTGTTTATTAGATAAACAACAGTATCTAGAGCATCTGCCCAAAATTGTAAAGGAAATAATGCATGCAATCTCATGCACCTTGCATGCTCCATGATTGTTTTGTTCATCCTTTCTAACACAACATTTTCTTGTGGTGTTCTTGGAACTATCTTATCTTTGCAAATTCCTTTCTCTGAACAATACCTATCAAACTCTTTGCTGCAATATTCACCTCCATTTTCTGATCTGAGACACTTAAACTTCTTTCCTGTCTCAATTCAACCAAAGCTTTCCATTTCTTGAAAGTATCAAATACATCGGATTTATTCTGAATATAATAAATCCAAGTTTTTTTAGTTGCGTCATCAATAAAAGTAACATAATAATGGGAGCCACCGAGAGATGATACTTGAGCAGGTCCCCATACATATGTATGCACAAGCTCTAATTTTTCTCTCTTCTTTTCTTTCCCAACTATGAGAAATCTGAATCTCTTCTCTTTTCCATAAATACAATTCTCACAAAAATCCAAATCAACATTCTTCAAACCCGAAAACAAATCTCTTGAGTGAAGAATCTTCATCTCCTTCTCACTCATGTGTCCGAGCCTATGATGCCATAATGCTGCATCTGCTCCTTTTGAAGTTAAAGCATTAACAGAGTTAGAAATACCATTGCATAAATACAATGTACCAACCTTTTCCCTTCCGAGATCTACAGTCTTTCTTCAGGTGTCCTTTCTTTTCACATTTCCAGCACACTATCCCCGAACTGGACTTGGATCTGCCTTTCGGTGATTTATTGCGATATCTTGAGCTCTTTCCTCTTTCCATTTTTCTTCCCCTAGACTCTGCACTCAAAGCATTACCCGATGTCTCACCGGAGCTTTTCCGTCGCATTTCCTCACTAAGGATAGCACCAACAACATCATCAAACTTTAAAGTACTATATCCGGAGACAGATTTACTAATGGCCATAACTAAACCATTCTAGCTTTCTGGCAATGAGCACAGAAACAAAAGAGCCCTAACTTCATCATCAAAGTTTACCCCTACAGAACTTAATTGAATAGTAACTGTATTAAAATCATTTAAATGGTCTGCAACAGATCCACCTTCCGACATCTTCATATTAAATAATCGTTTCATAAGAAATACCTTATTTGAGGCTGAGGATTTTTCATATAGTTTCACCAATGCCTTAATAAAACCCTCTGTTGTTGTTTCCTTCAAAATATTGAAGGCTATCGACACCGCGAGGCACAACCGTACTGTTCTGAGTGCCTTTCTATCGAGAATCTCCCATTCTATGTCTGTCATAGCCATCGGCTTCTTTGTTTTTATGCTCAATGGTAGGTACATATCTTTCTGATACAGATAATCTTCCATCTACATCTTCCACAGTGGGAAGTTTTGGCCGTTAAATTTCTTGACCCTAAACTTACCATCTTCCGCCATTGCTCCCACTCAAACCACAAACCCTTCTTTCCTACGAGTTTATCAACCAAATAGACCTTCGGCTCTGATACCAGTTGTTAGAAAATTATATATTACAGAGAAATGCAACACATTAAAAATGTGCGGAAAAGACAAGCACACAAAAACACATAAAACCAAAGAGACACAGATATACGTGGTTCACCCAGTTTGGGCTACGTCCACCCCGAATAGCCAATCCTTCCTTTCTATTATCCAGCAAAATGAAGAGACACAACCTATAATAGGTCTGTTGTAATATCCTCTGTTCTCTCTCACAGTCTCCCTATATGTTTCTCGCTCTGAGAATACACATACAATACACAGCCGCAATACAATACCCTCATAAAAGTGAGGGGTTGCCTTCTAGGGCAAAAAACCCTAAACTAAACATAACTTCTATCGTCAGATCATCCGCCTAATGAATGGCCCAAATTGACTAGATATTACTATACTTTTACAAGGCAATTTTACATATGTTTTATGCTTCGGGGGCGCTGCCCCCGAACCCCCCAGCTGGGGGTGCAGGCCCCCCTTCGGACCCCACGTGGGGGACAAGTCCCCCCCGCACCCCCCTTCTGTAGGGGTGTACAGTTTTCCTAGGGTATACATCCGGTTGAAAACAAGGATCTTTGAATCAGGACGAAAATCGGGCTCCACACCCAACATTTTGAAAGGTTTTGGGTCATTTTTTCAAGTTCTGTCTTTTTATTGTATTTTTGGACAATCATGTGACAGAGAAAGTGTCAAACGCGCAACACCCTTGGTGTTGCGCTCTTTTTTCAGTGATATTTTGACCAAAAGACCACCACCATTGGATTCCAAATGAAAAATACATCCAATAAAACCACTTTTCCATCCTTGGTTTTCAAAACTAGCAGGTCAAAATGTCAAAAAACAAGAAAAAATTCATGTTTCTGCCTCATTTTTGGCCCTGGTGATGCGCACTGAGCAGTCTTGGGAGGATTAAGTTTTGACAAGGAAAATGAGCCCCATTTGGAAAACTGAAGGCATACCCAGAAAGTAGGCTTGAAGGGATTTCCAACAAGCCATCTTGCAACCAATTTGGACACCTACAACCCAGTCAAAAGCAACCTATAAGATGGAGGGTGCGCCTACCAAAGAGAGGGCGTGTTTGACAATTTACTGATATTTTTGAAATTTCACTGCAAATTTGACTTTTATTTTGAAAATGATGATTTCACCAATATAGTTGAGCATGGTTAATGTAATTATGATATGGATAAGTTACCTAGGGGTAGATTCATGATGTAAATGTAATCATCAAAGTCAAATGAATCGGTTTCAATGTAATTAGGGGGGAGTCACTTAGAGCTCCCTACACTCCAGCTTTCAGTTCATAATTTCATGGATCTCATCCTCAACTTAGGGATTCAACCCCTGAGGATGAGAGAATGTAGTTTTGATATCTATATCTTCCCTTTTTTCACTCTTAGGAAGGGTTGGAATCATTTGGATGTTATTGTATTGATCAAGGATTGTGTAATCAGTTTGGCCAGATATTAATGAACAATTGCAGCTATTTCTTTGGGACACCTATGGTATGAATGTTTGGCATTGTTTCTTCTCTGTTATCATTTGTATGAATGTTTTTTAAGCTCATAAACCATTTCATGTCTATTATATGATCATTTTCAAGTTCATAGGAAAAATGCATGTTCTTTCATGCTCTATTTTGGGAAAGTTGTCATAATTTGTCCATTTTCTTTAGTTTAGGAAGAATACATCTCCTATGCTCTTCCTAACTCCTCATTAGTCTTAAATTATCTGACCAAACCACATTTAATTTTTAAGCCTTCTACCTACCTTGCCCCATCAAATGGACTGCAATTCCATCTCATTTGCACTAACCTAGTCCCCTTGACCTAATCCTCATCCAGCAAACCCAATCAAAACCAAAAAAAACCATTTTTCATTTCATACCTAGCCTAAAACCCTAATTTATCCAACCCTCTTGGCTGTGAGTTTTGTGGAGAGATCCCTCTCCGACTTGGTAGAGCTAGATACCAAGTTAAAAGGTTGGTCTATGGTTACCTTTGTTGGGATCTCTTCTTCAACCTTAGAGATCTGGTGGAGTGATAACATACTGGCGTAGTTGTTGTGGGAAGAAATATTTATTTTCCTTGGGTGTACGAAAAGAAATTTTGGAATTTGATCCTTTGGATGATAGGGTTAAGTTTCAGAAAGGCTAATTCGATAATTGCAATGCTAAGATTGTAGAGTTGGCTTCCAGAAGATATACTAGAGCAAATCTTGACCCTGATCCAATTGATCTGGTAGATGATCCAAAGAAGATGTTTCGAAGGCATAGATATCAAACTGCAGACATTCAATCAAGACCAGTTCCATTGGTAAGATATGTTTCTCTACTTGCTAAGCTACTTTCTCTTGAATATATACCGTATGATCTAAAGTTTGAATTGTCATTGTTTAAATCCAAATCTGAGACCTCTTTATCGACATAGTAGTTGATCCTTTAAGATTATCTGAGGTCAAGTCATTGTTTGAATTAGACCTTATTCCTATAAAATATTGGTTTTTCGAAGAGATTAAGCCTGAACCTGACCTTGACGTCAAATATTGGATCCAATTCTACCATAAAGAGGAATTTTATATTTCATATCAACCTCAAACTCAGTCACTTGTAGTTTATTCATCTGCACCTTCGAATTCATCATTCATACCTACTACTTCAGTACCTAAAACTTATGTTCCTTTACCTATTCATCCAACCCTCCTGTTGTTAATCTAGTACTCCATTCAGCAGGAATCATGGCAAGATTTTCTCCACTCATCTTACGAGCCCAATTGAATGAATTACCTCAGGGTTATTGCCAAAGACTCCCCTTTTTTGATGAAAACTCTACCATATCTGCAAGACAACATATTGTTAAGGTCACTGAATTCATAGATTTGGAGGAAGTCGATGCTGACAATGCAAAAATGAGAATTATAGCCTAGAGTTTCTCTGGAGATGTCAAAGTTTGGTTTAGGTCTCTCACTACTAATTCCATTGCCACACCAAACCAACACACTGATTTGTGTATAGCCCTATGGGAGGTAAGAAAAATCACTTACAGTTGCTTGCTGAGTATGAGAACATTAAAAGAAATATCAATGAATCAGTTCAAGATTTCAATACTCGCTTTAATAGGATTTATAATCCAATTCTCGTTGAGATCAAGCCTCCTCCAGGCTTAGCTCTCATACATTATCCAGTTGCATTTGATGCTGACATGGCTTACCAATTTATGGAAAGAAATCTACATACACTGGAATATATGCAAAAGAATGCGATCAGTGTTGAAGAAAATCTGCTGATGAAAAGAGTTAGAGCTAGGAATGAGAGGAGAGTTACTATTAAATATGAACGATCCACCTCATCTTTTGATGCTAAGATGGATACATAGATAAGAACTACTGAATGTATGGTTGACAGGATGTCCATCATGGAGAGACAACCTGAGGTCAAAAATTCTAACTATAGAGGTCAGCAACAACCTCAGTTAAGGATTAAGCAAAGAGATAAGCGGGCTCCTGGACAACCACGACAGCAACAACAAAAAATCAGGACACCCTTGCTGTAGAACTATGCTCAAGGAGAAGAAGAAGATGAAGACACAATTGTTGAGAAAAACTTCCATTTCAAAGGTGATGATCTGCTTATTTTTTTTGCCGAAGATGAGGAGTATTTTGAAAAGAAATATCAGCCTAAAGATGAAGATTGTATCCTTGCTAATGATCATGAATTAGAGACTGAATCAGATGATTACCAACGGGGGTACTTGAATGCACTTAGTTCACAAAATAGGCAGATGTCATTAAGGAGCAGAGATGTACCAGTTAATCCCATTCATAAGAGATCATCTCAGCAGAAAGACACTCAAACAAGGCAGAATCCTCTGAGCAA
Source organism: Pinus albicaulis (assembly GCA_034641835.2). Taxonomy (NCBI): domain Eukaryota; kingdom Viridiplantae; phylum Streptophyta; class Pinopsida; order Pinales; family Pinaceae; genus Pinus; species Pinus albicaulis. The sequence continues at coordinate 1,627,289 of MU968307.1, forward strand.
TCAGAGTAAGGGAAAAGAGCCCATGATCACAATCAGAATAAAGTAAATCATCCATCCACAAGTTCATCAAATAAGGAAAAGAACAATCAGAATAACGAAGTTCCTTTAAAGTACCATACTGGACAGCGAGACATCATCATTAAAGAGGTAAAAAAAACTATTCCCTTTAGTTTAGATATAGAAATTTCAAAGTTAAAAGTGTCTATCCCCTTAACTGAGCCTGTTAAGAACAACCAGTACAAGTCCCATATTTCCAAGATGCTTAAAGTAGATCCTTTGTTCGACATGGTAAATGTCGAAGATGATCAGCCCGAACTCATTTTTGGTCCTATTATTGACGGCCAATTAGAAGATAGTGAGGTTCCTCCTTTTTACTTGAGTCTAAGAATCCACCAGTGCATTTTACATAATTCCATGTTAGACTCCAGAGCCTCCCACAATCTGATGCCAAAAGCCATAATGGAGAAGTTGGGCCTTGACATCACTCGTCCCTACCATGATTTATACTCCTTAGATTCAGGTAGAGTCTGTTGCATTGGTCTGATTAAATATTTGGTAGTCTCCCTAGAGAATATTCTAGCAAATAATGTTTTAATGGATGTGGTGGTAGCTTATATATCTCCACGCTTTGGCATGCTGCTGTGAAGATCCTAATGGGAAAAATTACAAGGTACATTGCAATTAGATTTTTCTTATGCTAATATTCCTGTTTTCGAGAAATTGTGAAAATTGTACCATGAAACTAATATGAAATATACTATTACAAGAAAAGAAAAGTCCAATAATCATACGATAAATGTTGTACATACATATTTAGAGTCATTCATTTTGTTTAATGATAGTGGTTTAAATGATGTAGATAGCCAACTAGTAGATATAGAAGACGTTTCAAAGATCCATAATTGTATTAGAGAAGTGATAGCTAAAGAAAATATGAATATGTCGAGCTTATTAGAAAAACCATCAGATGAAGCATTGAAAAATTCAAAACAACAATCAAAAGAGGTAGTGAAAGATCCAGAACAACCATTGGATAAAGTGGAAGAAAATCTGGAAAAGCATGAAGAGATAGTTCAAAAAATTGAGCCAAAACAGAAATCAGAGTTTAATAATTTAGAGGATGAGAAGGATGAGAATGGTCTATGGTCCACGGACTTTGATGGTGTCCTGGGGAAAGTCGGGGCTGGCATTGGAATCTGGGTCCGCAGTCCTTTTCATCAACAGAATAAGGTCCCTACAAATGTAAGGTTGTGCTCTTTTAAATTAGCTTTTGATTGCACTAACGATGAAGCCGAGTACGAAGCACTGATTACTGGCTTAAATATCCTAAATAAACTGGGTCCAAGAAGGATTGCAGTGTATGGTGATTCAGAACTTGTGATCAAGCAAGTCAAAGGTGAATATCAATCTAACCATACTCGAATGAGACAATATAGGAATGTTGTACTTGATATTTTGAAAATGTTTCAGGAGTGTATACTTACAGTGGTGCCAAGTGTTGTAGAGGTAAATCCCCTCTGCGGACAAAGGTGATCCCTACTAGCCCAGATCAGGTCTAGCAACAATCGTAACATGCTATGGCGCAAGTCCCTAATTGCAATAAACCAACTTGCAAAGAAGGCTTACCTTGAATCCAACGTTGTCGTTTGTAGAGAAGGTAGCGCTCCCGTTCCCTTGCTCCGGCAGATCACAATCCTCACGCTCGTCGCGATAGAACACCTGCACACGCAAGAAACATGACAAACACAAGCATAAAATCCAATATATACAATTATGCATCAGTCAGAGAAGACACAACTCATGATCGTAATGAACAAATAGGAGTGGAACCATAACCAATAGTCGCTTATCATTAATTCATACAAAGGAAAATACAACCTGGCTCTGACGCTGAATTATCCTTCGGCGGGTCATCAGCAGAATACGTCTCGATAAATCTTGTCAGGAATGGGGACAAGCCTCTCTCTTCGATCGTCAATCTCCTTGCTATTGATTTGGCTCTATGAGGACTATTGCAACATTCTTTAGGCTATGAAGGCTCTTGGAGATTCTTGGAGATTAGCTTGCAAAGGAAAATGGAAAGCTTATATAGATGGTGGAAGGGGAGTTGGGATCCCTACAATCATGGGATTGGCCCTATCCTCAAGGAAGCTTCCATGAGAGGTGGAAAACCACTTGCCTGACATGGAGATCCGAAGCCAAACCTCCAAACTCCATTTAGAGACCAGTTTAGGAATTAGTTGGAGTCAATCTTCCGCCATTTATTTTTAAAAAACACTCTTTATTAAGCCTAGTTTGGGTGTGACTCTGGGACAGAGCGCCAATTGGCGCGCCCTCTTTGGAGGATTTCCTCCATTGGCACGAGTACTGAACTAGCTGGCCGCGCCAATGCAAAAAAGGCTATTTTTAGGGTTTTTCACAAGGAATTGTCTTCAGGGGAATGCCATGAAAGTGTTTTCAGGTTATGTCACTGCTCACAGGTCACGAAATAAGCCCTCCAATGTGCGGGACAGGGAATTGCAGGGACGGTGACAAATTGTTGTGTAACAGATGCCCCCTAAAGCATGAGGCCCGAAAGAGAGAGAGGGGTGAAATGATTTACGAGAACGTGTCCAACTGAAAACACTGACGTCGGAAAACCTGCGTAGAGAAGTACAACTGATATCTCAAATACATGATATATGTGGTATGGGCACAGCCATCCATAACAGAGTATACAATAATCCAGATCCGAGGCATGGATGCAACCATCCGGTAAGGATCGATAAATAGACTCAGGTATGGTCGCAGCCATCCAATCAGTGAGTCATGTAACTAATCATAATAATCCACAAAATCATAGCCTAGATTCTAACAGACAAAATCCAGGTTCTTGCGCTCCATCTCGACCCAAACAATGTACAAGTTCAAGCATGCGAATAAGTGAGCTGAAGTCGAACATGCAAGAACATTGTCTGATTACCAGCTAGTGATGAAAGTTGTTAACAGATGTGAGAGGTACCACCAATGATGACAATGGCCCTCAAGGTACTATAGGTACAATCCATGAAATGTGAACAGTGAGCTAGCGTCGAACACCCATAGAATCACTTGATCGGAGGCCAATGATGAAAACCTCACGTCGAATGCGAAGAACCTGCCATTGAGGCATGCAAGCTCCAAGGTACCAGAAGGGAGTCTCTAGATTAACTTCCTGGATAATGAGCTGAAGTCGACAGTAAGTGACCTTGATCGAAGGTGGGCCATAGTGTTTCCCACATCATCAACGCGAGACAGAGGAACATAATGTCTTTGTGAATCAGGATCAGATGAGAATCACATGAAGGTTGGGAGTTTGCAGAGGTCAACTTCTCTTGAACATATGGCGGCACGACAGTGAGTTTGGCAGTATTTGACATCAACAGATCAGAGGTCATGATGACGAGGAAAAGAGCAGATGAGAGGTCAAAAGGGATTACCCAAACCCATGGAGGCAAGTGGAAAACGAGATGAGATTTCCCCAACTCGACACGAATGGAGACAAGTGCCATGTTCAAGAGAGACATACTGCTGACACGACAATGATTTTGGTTCCATTTTTCCCCACCATTTCTGGCGAGTACCTCTTTATTTTTACACAAGCTTGAATAGGATATCATATGCTTGTCATATAAGTTTGTCCTTCGGAAAAATCCATCCTAGTACATTTAACGAGCCCTAGGAAGGAGAAACTCAAATATCGTCATTACGACTGATTCCGATGTCATTAGGGTTTAACGAGTCTGACAAAGGGAGAAATCAGCGTCTTTTCATGTTTAGAGAGTTTGAAAAGACAGCAGAAAAGTAAACTCCAACAGTCCCTTTTCGTAAATAGTTTCTCAGATCCGAAAAGGTAGAAAACTATGTCTAAGAAAACCTCCTAGTCGCAATAGGCTAGGGTATTTCTTTTTTCGTAAATAATCTATCCCAGCCCGAAAAAGGGCTAAACGTATACTGGGTAGATGTTGTTTCACAACCACTTTAACGAGATCAAAACGACAAGGGACTTGGCAATATTTTCATGTTTAGAGAGTCAGAAAAGAGCTGAAAGTTGACTCCTCCTAGAGGAATGAGTGGTATAAAGGGTAGCAACTGGTTTCGGTAATGGTGGAACTGCTCAGAACAAGTGAAGGTCAAGAGGCTGGCTGACAAGACCACTCATCACAGCGGTTCCTCAGGAACGGGTAACACAATCAAGTGAAGGCATATGATCGACCAAGCAGATAGTGACGATGGAGTGAGAAAACCAAGGCTCATCTGGAAAAACAGGCTGATAACATGGCAATCACAAGAGTTAAAATGAGAATGGTTTCATTTTTACACAAGCTTGAAATTAGGAAACTCTGCTTGAAGTTGGTTTCATTTTTACACAAGCTTGAAACAAAGATAAACTATGCTTGAAACCGGTTTCATTTTTACACAAGCTTGAAATGGAAACAAACTATGCTTGAAAAAATAAGCATGCCCCCAGCACGGTGACTCAATTCGAGGTACATGCTCCCCAAGCTTCAATCCATATGTAAGGCAGATGGAGTGAAGGTTCAAATTATGAGACCAAGAGAAAGACTCGACTGGGATTTTACGAGATCTTATCAAAGACTCGAATTGAACAGGAACGTGTTTCATTATTTTAACGAGGTTGACACATTAAAAGAACTATCCTCAGGACACCTTGTTTCATGGTTTAAGGAGCTTGGCACAAGACAAGGAACTGTGCTTCGACAACCTTGTTTCATTTTTTAAGGAGCTTGACACAAGACAAGGAACTCTGGTCCGACAACCTTGTTTCATTTTTTAAGGAGCTTGACACAAGACAAGGAACTCTGCTCCGGCAACCTTGTTTCATTTTTTAAGGAGCTTGACACAGGAAAAGAACCATGCTCCGACAACCTTGTTTCATTTTTTAAGGAGCTTGACACAAGAAAAGAACCATGCTCTGACAGACTTCATCATAATGAACAAGAAGTCATCGCTTCCAAGATTTCCACTCCTGATGGAAGGAAAACATCCTATAATTCTGGGCCCAATGCCCCCAGCACATGATGTACAACGACACTATCACTGAGTACAGGCATAGGGTAGGTAGCCACATAGTTGACTTGCGGTGGGGAAAATACAACAAGTGGATAAAAACTAGGAAGGGATGATGGCAGGCTAGCTGCCACATCAGGACCAAAGAACGAAAGCTGATCAATGGTCATGATCCGTCCTTCATGTGGAAAACAGACCACACGAAAAAGGGAGGAGACAAGCGCTTACATGGCATAGGTGTAATCGCGCCCCAAAATCATATTTGAATCCAAGGGGCCTGGAACAACCATCATGTCCATATGGACTTTTTTACCTCCCAAAGTAACAGGTAACCTTGGAAGGATCCCTAACGGTTGACTCATTCTTCTGTTAAATGCCAACAGATTCTACGTAACAGGCGTAAGCAGTGGGGAGCCAAAAGCTTGCCAATTAGTTGAGGATAGAACACTAACAGATGCACCTTCGTCTATAATAGTGCTGGGTATGACCAAACCAAAGGCCTGTATCGTTATCTCGAAAGGCACATAAGACGGAAGGTGGTATCCTGCAAATCGATTCCAATCAAAGGAAGCGACCAAACTACTCGGAGGAGCTACCATCGAACCGAGATGGTCTTCCCTTGGTGTTACAAAATAAGGAGCATCCTCCATGATCTCCATCTCGAAGGTGGGAGGGGTATCCTCCGGGACCTCCATCACGGGAGGCAAAGGAGTAGCTTCTTAAGGTATAGGGACAGGAGAATCATTCTCCAAGTCTGAGGAATCTGAAGAAACAAGAAGAACCTGAGGGATGTGAGGTCCACTCTCGACGGAAAAGACCTGGTGCACCGCAGATGGGGCCAGTTCAACCGATCCCATGACCAAAGGTTGGTCGAGAATGGATTCCTGAATTTGAATTTCCGAGGGAGCGGGGTTGACAAAGGATGACTCTTGACCAACCGTAGGATCAGCTGGTGGAGGACTCAAAGAAAGTTGTTTGTAACCAGCGAGAAGGCATGGTGTAGAAACAGTTGGGTTGTCCAATACTCGCTTGGCTTCATCCATATAACGACAAAGGTGAATGGCATGGTGCCCTTCACACAACTTACAGGGATTGGTAATCTTACCCTGCTTCCTAGGAGACTTACCAATAGGAGCCGAAGACGTGCCCCCAACCTGACTCCTAGAAGCCAAATGCAATGGCGGGCGACCGTTGGACCATACTTCGAGCACCTTGGGAATGCCAGGGCAATCTCGAAGAAGATGGTCTCCCATGCACAACATGCAAGGGAACTTGACTTTCCGCGGAGGGTTGGAAGGTTTATCAATAAGAGCAGTAGCTGCAACTTTAGCCTCTCGCTTATCAGACTTCTTCTTCTTTGTCTTCTTCTTCTTCTTCTTAGCCACCTGGTTACTCGAATCCAGACTTTCACCAGGCGAAGTAGAAGAGGAGGACGCAGAAACAGGTGAAGAAGGGGAGAGGTCCACCTTGGAATCAACAAAATGGCAAGCTTATATAGATGGTGGAAGGGGAGTTGGGATCCCTACAATCATGTGATTGGCCCTATCCTCAAGGAAGCTTCCATGAGAGGTGGAAAACCACTTCCCCTACGTGGATATCCGGAGCCAAACCTCCCAACTCAATTTAGAGACCAGTTTAGGAATTGGTTGGAGTCAATATTCTGCCATTTATTTTTAAAAAACACTCTTTATCAAGCCTATCATGGGTGCGACTCTGGGACAGAGTGCCAATTGGCGCGCCCTCTTTGGAGGATTTCCTCCATTGGCGCAAGTACTGAACTGGCTGGCCGCGCCAATGCAAAAAAGGCTATTTTTAGGGCTTTTCACAAGGAATTGTCTTTAGGGGAATGAAAGCACATGTTCAGGGGAATGCCATGAAAGTGTTTTCAGGTTATGTCACTGCTCACAGGTCACAAAATAAGCCCTCCATTGTGCGGGACGAGGAATTGCAGGGACGGTGACAAATTGTTGTGTAACGAACCCCAGCGGAGTCGCCAATTTGTTGTAGAGGTAAATCCCCTTTGCGGACAAAGGAGATCCCTACTAGCCCAGATCGAGTCTAGCAACAATTGTAACACTCTATGGCGCAAGTCCCTAATTGCAATAAACCAACTTGCGAAGAAGGCTTACCTTGAATCCAACGCTGTCGTTTGTAGAGAAGGTAGCGCTCCCGTTCCCTTGCTCCGGCAGATCACAATCCTCACGCTCGTCGCGATCGAACACCTACACACGCAAGAAACACAACAAACACAAGCATAAAATCCAATATATACAATTATGCATCAGTCAGAGAAGACACAACTCATGATCATAATGAAAAAATAGGAGTGGAACCATAACCAATAGTCGCTTATCATTAATTCATACAAAGGAAAATACAACCTGGCTCTGACGCTGAATTCTCCTTCGGCGGGTCGTCAGTAGAATACATCTCGATAAATCTTGTCAGGAATGGGGACAAGCCTCTCTCTTCGATCGTCAATATCCTTGCTATTGATTTGGCTCTATGAGGACTATTGCAGCATTCTTTAGGCTATGAAGGCTCTTGGAGATTCTTGGAGATTAGCTTGCAAAGTAAAATGGCAAGCTTATATAGATGGTGGAAGGGGAGTTGGGATCCCTACAATCATGGGATTGGCCCTATCCTCAAGGAAGCTTCCATGAGAGGTGGAAAACCACTTCCCCTACATGGAGATCCGAAGCCAAACCTCCCAACTCAATTTAGAGACCAGTTTAGGAATTGGTTGGAGTCAATCTTCCAACATTTATTTTTAAAAAACACTCTTTATTAAGCCTGGCGCGGGTGCAACTCTGGGACAGAGTGCTAATTGGCATGCCCTCTTTGGAGGATTTCCTCCATTGGTGTGAGTACTGAACTGGCTGGCCACGCCAATGCAAAAAAGGCTATTTTAAGGGTTTTTCACAAGGAATTGTCTTCAGGGGAATGAAAGCACATGTTCAGGGGAATGCCATGAAAGTGTTTTCAGGTTATTTCACTGCTCATAGGTCACGAAATAAGCCCTCCAATGTGCGGGACAGGGAATTGCAAGGACAGTGACAAATTGTTGTGTAACACCAAGGAATCAAAATCTCATGGCAAATTCAAAGGCTAAAGTTGCAAGAAATTTCAAAATTCCCATATTTTCAAACAGAATATTTTAGATTCATGTAAAGCAAAGGCCCACCATTCCCGATAATTTGCAATATTGGCAAGTTTTCTAGGACAATAAGTAGATAAACAACTTTCTCCAAGGTGAAGAGGAATTTGAGAATTGTTCTATAGATCAGATTTCCGATAAAGATGACCAAGATATAGAAGCAACTCAGATGGATATACTACAGCTAAAATATAACAATATTCCAAAAGGTCTCATATCTTTGGAAGAATTGTTTGACCAAGATGATGTAGCATGGAAGACTAAATTGATGCCTATGGAAAAGGGTGTTGAAGATGTAAACATTGGGACAACCGACAAACCAAAGATGGTGAAACTATCAAAGTCCTTATCTCCCAAGGTAAAGGTTGAATATGTTAAATTACTTTTTGAATTTTCTAATCTTATCACGTGGGAATATGTAGATTTAAAGGTGTATGACAAGAACATCATTTAACACACTATTTCGATCAAGTTCGATCAAAAGCCTTCTTCAAAATTTGAGAAGGATAAATCCAAGATTGCTGCCATCTGTTATCACAAAATTAGACCTGATAGTCTGCTCATCAAACCAATCTTGTGCAACTATTTCAAACCAATCTTTTGGTTGAGGCTTAGCCTCCTCAACCTGAGAGGGCTATCTCAAGGGTTTATGATTTTTTGATAAATATGTAGATGGCTAACTCTAATAGGATAAAAACAAATAAATGATATAAACTGGTTGTAAATCACATTAGAAAGTGTACATTGGGCTTATGGAGTCATAATAGCTTCAACAAAACCAAAATAATCTACCTAGCATGGAATTCAAGGCATATCAGAGTTCAAGTCAAGGAAAACACATGTAGAACAGTGAAACACACAGTCAGCTTGTCTATGAAGGAAGTCAGAGCATCATTGATGAATTCTGAGTAACATAAGCAAACACCACTGTAATAGAAAATGAAAAGATGCCATTAGAACAAGAACATACAAGAACTCCTTATGAATCTTGAGTTGTCTAAGTAGAAATTCTATATTAGGCTGAAAACAGTCACTTACATAAAACAGAGTATTTTTGCTAACAAATGTCCAACCCTTTCTATTTCGACTTCTTGATATTTTATAGATCCTTTACATCATGAGATAAGCTTCTCCATAACTAGATACATCGAATTCCCATGCTTTGACACCTATTCTAACTATAAAACATGGTATTTATTACAAACAAAACTATAAAACTAACATAGAGTCCTATTAAAAATAGAATTAGAACTCTTTTGGTTCTACTCAAAATAGCTTTATTTTTGGGTGTGTGTTATATTATTTCCACGACTAGCCCCACGCGCTGTATGTTGCGCCAGGCGTAGCAGGGGGGTCACAAAGGGGGCGGCAGCCCCCCCTGTCGGGGTCCGGGGCAGTGCCCCGGCAAAAAATTTTTTGGTATGCGGTCCCACTCATAGGCGGACCCACCCATGTTTTGTGCATGAGTTTGCACATGGTTTTGGGGTACGATGGTTTTCGGCCCCTGATATTTTGTAGATCTGATCAAGGGAACTACGGTTATGTTCTAATCCAGGGTTAATGGATTGGGGTTTATGTATGCTTCGGCATGTATATATATGTGTTGTAACACTAAAAGGAATATAATGAAAAATCAAGCTGGTTGTCCCGATTTGGGATCTAGGGGAAAATCTCTGTGTTTATTTATTGTATGTTTTATGCTCTCGCTATTGTTTATTTTCTGTTATATGATTCTTGTGTAGATAATTTCTGTTTAGGGTTAAAACCTACATTTGGTATCAGAGCTGTTTCGGCTTCAAGGGGACACCTTTGCTGCTAAGGGTTTTTTGCTCGGGCCTGAGGTAGACCCTGCTCAGTGGGAGATCTGCAGGATCGATTCTTGCGGTGAAAGAAAATGGTGAGCGGCAGGAAGATAGAGATCGAGAAATTTAATGGTCAGAGCTTTGAGTTATGGAAGCTCAAGATGGAGGATCTGCTAGTGGATAAAGATCAGTGGATCGCGGTAGATCCAGGTATTAAACCAACAGCAATGTCAGATGAATACTGGAAGAAACTAGATCGGAAGGCTAAGAGCACAATACGGTTGTGTGTCTCAGATTCAGTATTGTTGAATGTATCTGGGGAAGCACGACGAAGAATTTGTGGGAAAAAATTGGGACTTTGTACCAATCTAAGTCTCTGGTGAATAAGTTGTTCCTACGGAAAAAGATGTATAACCTAAGGATGAAGGATGGAGACTCGGTGACAGAGCATCTGAACGCCTTCAATATTGTGGTAAGTCAGCTGTCATCTGTTGATATTAAAATCTCAGATGAAGATAAGTGCATCAGTTTGTTGTGTTCTCTACCAAACTCGTGGGACAGTCTGGTTATTGCAATAGGTAGCAATACAACTACCTTGAATTTTGATGACATTGTCTCAGCCTTGCTGTCGGAGGAAATGAGACGGAGAAATATGGAGGGTCAGAATGGAGATGCCTTATATATACGAGGAAGGTCCCAGAAAAAAACAAGAATAAGGTTTCGAGTGGGAGATCTAAATCTAGAGGGATATCTAAATCTCCTAGAAAGTTTGTAAAGGTGTGCTGGAAATGCAGAAAGGAAGGGAACTACAAAAAGGACTGCAGATCTAAAGCTCCTGAGAAAGGAAAGGGATCCGATGATGCTCCTTCTGCAGAGGCAAAAACCACCTCAGATGAAGGTGGGGATGTGTATTTGGCTTCTTCTTCAAATACACATGTAGATCATGAGTCATGGTTGATTGACTCAGGTGCATCCTTTCACTTCACTCCCCATAGGGAGTGGTTCTGCAAGTATGAGAAATATGATGGTGGTGATGTCTTCCTGGGGGATGATAGGAAGGCCAGAATCGTCGGACGTGGAAAGGTCAAGTTGAAGTTGCAAGGTGGAAGGAATAGAACACTTCCTGGTGTTCTACATATTCCTGCATTGGCCAGAAATCTGATTTCTATAAGCAAGATGGATGATGCAGATGTAAAAAACAGTGTTCGAGAAAGATGCCTGCAAGATGGTTCGGGGAGCACTGGTATTAATGCGGGGAGTTCGGACTGGAACTCTGTACAAGCTACAAGGTAGCACTGTTATTGATGGATGTAGCAGTTTTGTGGTTCCTGAAAGTGGAGCAGAAAGCCTAGCTGTCTCTGGAGAAAAGACCATGCTATGGCATCAAAGGCTTGGACATATCGGAGAGAAGGGCCTTCGGATACTGCATAGAAATGGTATGGTAGAAGGTATGTCTAATTTCTCTCTGGATTTCGATTTCTGTGAACATTGTGTATATGGGAAGCAAAATCGGGTGAGTTTTCCTTCTGGTGCTAAGAGGGCGAATAAGATATTAGAGCTTGTGCACAGTGATGTGTTTGGACCTGTGTCAGTTCCATCACTGGGAAAGTCTGTGTACTATGTTTCATTCATAGATGACTTCTCAAGGAATACATGGATATATTTCTCGAGGAAGAAATCTGAAGCTTTTGACAGATTTAAAGAATTTAAGGCTCTGGTGGAAAACCAGACAGAGAAGAAGATAAAGGCGCTGAGGACAGATAATGGTGGGGAGTTCTGCAAGAAGGAATTTGAAGAGTTCTGTAAGAAGTGTGGTATAGCATAGCAGAAGACTACTCCATACACGCCTCATAAATACGGAGTTGCAGAAAGAATGAACAAAATTCTGATGGAAAAGGCAAGAAGCATGCTCAATGGTACCAGGTTAGGACAAGAATTCTAGGCAGAGGCAGTGGAGACTACATGTTACTTAGTTAACATATCACCTTCATCAGCGTTGGAGGATAAGACTCCACATGAGGTATGTAATGGTAAGAAACCCTCTCTTTCACATGTAAGGGTATTTGGATGTGATGCATATGTACATGTTCCAAAGGAGAAAAGGACCAAGTTGGATAATAAATCTGAAAGGTGCATCTTTATTGGGTATAAGGATGGTTTAAAGGGTTACAAGCTTTGGAACCCGGAAACAAGGAAGGTTGTGTACAACCGAGATGTGGTGTTTAGAGAGGTGAAAGATATTGTTAAACATGAAGTCCTACCAAAGGAACCTGAGAAGATATAGTTTGAGCTAAAGGAGGATGAATCAGACTCTACAACAGAAGAAGACTCAGAAGATGAAGAGCCACAAACTCCAGCTTTGAGAAGATCAGTTCGAGAAAGAAGGCAACCAGAAAGGTATAGTCCATCTACTTTCTGTTCAGGTTTTGCCTTAACTATAACTAATGACGAACCCAGAACTGTCAGGGAGGCAGTAGATTTAGAGGATGGAAAACTCTGGAAGGAGGCCATGGTTGACGAAATGGCATCCTTGCAGAAAAACGATGCATGGGATCTGGTGGAGTTGCCGGCTGGAAGGAAGCCCATTGGGAGCAAATGGGTGTTTAAGAAGAAGATGAATTTAGAAGGCAAGGTGGAGAAATACAAAGCTCGGTTGGTAGCGAAAGGTTATTCCCAAGTGTCGGGAATTGATTTTGGTGATATTTTTCTCTTGTTGCCAAAGTGACTTATATTAGATTACTTTTATCTGTTGTTGCTGCATTTGATTTTGAGATAGAACAGATGGATGTGAATACAACATTTCTTCACGGGGATCTAGAAGAGGAGATCTACATGAAGCAACCTGAAGGCTTTATGGTGAAGGGTAAGAAAGAACTGGTATGGAGGTTGAAGAAGTCTCTATATGGGTTAAAACAATCACCAAGGATGTGGTATCAGAAATTTGATACCTATATACGGGGACTTGGCTTCACCAGAAGCAAGGAGGATCAATATGTTTATTTTAAATTAATTGGTGACCATGTTATTTATTTGGTCTTGTATGTGGATGATATGTTGTTGATTGGAAATGACAAAGAAATTATCCAAGATTTGAAGACCCAACTATTCTCCAAATTTGACATGAAGGATCTTGGTGCTGCAAACTATATTTTGGGCATGGAAATTAAGAGAGATCGGGCAAAGAGGAAGCTCTGGTTAAACCAGAGGAAGTATGTCGAGACTATATTACAGAGGTTCAATATGCAGGATAGTAAACCGGTGAATGTTCCTATTCCTGTAGGTGTAAAGCTGTCTATTGAACAGTGTCCCAAGACACAAGAAGAAGGGGATGATATGTCCCGTGTTCCATATGAAAGTGCAGTGGGTAGCCTGATGTATGCAATGGTCTGTACTAGACCAGACATTGCACATGCAGTGGGAGTATTGAGCAGGTTTATGTCAAACCCAGGGAAGGAGCATTGGACAACAGTGAAGCGGGTTTTCAAATATTTACGTGGCACTAGTGATTATGGCTTGTGCTACCAGGGAAGACCAGGATTGGAAAGAATGTTGGACATTCGTGGTTTTTTTGATGCAGACTAGGCTGGAGATTTGGACCAAAGAAGATCTACAAGTGGGTATGTGTTTAGCCTATTTGGAGGTGCAGTCAGTTGGATGAGTAAAAGACAGTCTGTAGTGGCACTTTCAACTACAGAGGCAGAATACATAGCAGCCACTCATGCAAGCAAGGAAGCAGTTTGGTTGCAGAGATTGTGTTCAAGTATGGGGTTGGTACAAGAAGCTATAAGGATAGACTGTGATAGCCAAAGTGCAATTTTCTTGGCTAAGAACCCTGCTTATCATTCAAAGACAAAGCACATTGATGTTCAATATCACTTTGTTAGAGATATGGTTGAAGCTAAAAGGGTGTTGCTGGTAAAGGTGGACACCTTGAAGAATGTTGTAGATGCATTGACGAAGTCTGTGAGCACTCAAAAGTTTTCTTGGTGTAGAGAAACAGTGGGTGTTGAATAATTGGCCCAATGACTAAGCTCTCCTGTGGCCCCCTGTGGAAAGAAAACAACAAGTGGGAGAATTTTGGGTATGTGTTATATTATTTCCACGACTAGCCCCACGCGTTGTACGTTGCGCCGGGCACAGCAGGGGGGTCACAGAGGGGGCGGCAGCCCCCCCTGTCAGGGTCCGGGTTAGCGCCCTGGCAAAAAAATTTTTGGTATGCGGTCCCACTCATAGGTGGACCCACCCATGTTTTGTGCATGAGTTTGCACATGGTTTTGGGGTACAATGGTTTTCGGCCCCTGGTATTTTGTAGATCCGGTCAAGGGAACTACGGTTATGTTCTAATCCAGGGTTAATGGATTGGGGTTTATGTATGCTTCGGCATGTATATATATGTGTTGTAACACTAAAAGGAATATAATGAAAAATCAAGCTGGTCGTCCCGCTGTTATAAGATTCGTGTGTAGATAATTTCTGTTCAGGGTTAAAACCTACATTTATCTAAACTTAAATACATCATTTTCCACCTATCATTCCACTCAGACGAATCCTGATGATGAGTTTCAACTTGTTATAACCATAATGTTGATGATGTTAACCCCCTGTAATCTAGGAAACTGCTCCCTTGTTTTTAGGCTTAGGATCCCTTTAGTTTCTTGAGATATTCTGACCACTTCCAACTAATAAATTCGAGGCTAATTGATGTTGGGGCATGATTGACATATGTCCCAAGTCATCCCTTCATGCCAGCTGTGCGAAACCACCTTGAATTTCTCAAAACCATGAAAACAGACCTGCACTACGAAAGCAACACAGTTTCGTAGCGCGGTATGTTTACCCATTTTCCTTCAAAATTTAGCTTTATTTCCTTCAAATTTACCTTGATATTCACTTGATATAACTTCCTTAGAAATTTCAAATCAAAATACCCAGTCTTCCCTCCAAAATTTGATAAGAAAAAGGGTGAAAAAGTTGCTATAGCAGTTTCGTAGCACTTTTCATAGTGCATTTTAATTTATAAATTTCTCCCACCTTGTAATGAATTTGAAGAAACAGAGAGAGGTTTTTGTAGTTAGGTCTATTAGGAAAAAAACCTCTTTCATTTCTCCCAAATTCGTTTTCAGTTGCTCAGAAACCTCTTTGGAAGTTGACTGATCAAAACTAGAAAACAGATTTTTTTGGCTTCATGACTTTCAGCAGTTTCGTAGCACTATCTGCCTTTCTTACACTACAGGTGCTATGAAATTGCTGTGTAAGCAGTTTTAACCAGTTTTTCTTCAAAATTTGAAACAAAAAGATGCTATAACTTTAGAAAATCACTAGCCTCATCAAAACCATCAGCTATATGAACTAAAAACATAACCTTCACAAAATTTAATCCTCTTTTTCCATTTTGAGTTTGCTTTGAATTTGTCATTTTGTACCTCTACTCTTTAGTTCATCTTGAGACTATTTTAATTGTAGCTCCAAATCCTCCACTTGGCCTCTTAGCTTGCTATTACTGGCTCTCAAATGGGTGTGTTGGGTGTTTCTTCCCACTGGGTTTTTCCTTTTTCCTCTTTTC
Source organism: Pinus albicaulis (assembly GCA_034641835.2). Taxonomy (NCBI): domain Eukaryota; kingdom Viridiplantae; phylum Streptophyta; class Pinopsida; order Pinales; family Pinaceae; genus Pinus; species Pinus albicaulis. The sequence continues at coordinate 1,642,860 of MU968307.1, forward strand.
ATGTGTTGTACATGGGTAACTAAAATTGGCCTTGTTGTCGAGATTCATTCATTTTGCATCATACTCACCTAAGTAATGCTTAAGGGGGGGTGTAGGGGTACATGCACTTAATTAGCCTTAATTAGATTTGGTTAAACTTTAGTGCTTGCATGTGATGTGCACTAAGTTAGCGTTAGTGAAATTTAGTGCTTACATGTGGTGTGCACTTGTCTTTAGTTAGTTAACTCTAGTGCTTGCATGTAGTTCATGTGCACATTAACATAACATAAAGCACACATACACTTACTTTTACTTAGATTTAATTAAGCCTTAGTGATTTCATGTAAAATTATGTTTAACTTAGTTGCTTTATGTATTGATTCTCAAATCGATATTGAGTAATCGAATTCATAGTTTGTGCAATTATTCTTTAGCTAAATCCTAATATGTGCTTTAATAATTTTATAACTTTTTACGAATGAATAGGTAATAACTGAGGTGCACGGAATTAGGCGATTCATCGCCTATAAATTGTTGCAACTGAAGCTGATGATTTAGAAAGCATATTGAAGAGGTTTGAATCGCCAAATTATATATGGCTATGTTGGAGCGACGATCGATACAACTTCCTGCCTCTCTAGCTTCCAATAAATAATACAAGGGTTTTAGAGGTGAGAATATATAAATTGAATACAATATGGCCAAGAAAATCTCACGTGAAAGTTAACGTTGGATTATTTGTATTTTTTAAGGCTATTATTTAATTATATGGAAGATTATTGTTATTATTTGCTCCTATCTTTTACTTGAGATTGTTGTTGCTATTGATATAGTAGTACATGGTATATACAGGATCTGGAATGAATTTGAAAGATTATATAGATGAAAATATCTTATAATTGACTATTGGGTTGAAGAAACCTCCATATTTGCAATAGTGACTATTCATTCTCCTTATTCTCCTCCTTTCAGGGTTCTTAAGTCCATCGGGCAGCTGAAGCACACCAAAAATATTGTGGTGACCTCTAGAGGTCTCAAATTGCTACCAATAGAATTTTGTGATTGGGTGCTCTCTTAAGGCACTCCTTGATGTGAAGTCACCAGTTCAATTCCCCGCTCAGATCGAGGTGATATATTGGACATGATGAAGATGTAGTTTAATTTATAGACAAAATGGTTTTTTCTGAGAGCATTTTTATGGTTAATTTTAATCAAAATTCGACAAAGATTTTTAAAAACTTAAGTTTAAGTGGAAGTGTGCTAGATCTATTTATATATTCAAAAATGTATTTTAAACAATAAAAGATCACAATATTACTTGAGATTGTATTACTGGATTTTGGTGAAAAGGTCATTTCGTCTATAAGGTATACTATGTCGAATGATAATAATATAATTAGTCCTTGTTAATGTAGGATTCTTTCAACAATTTTATGAAGTGATATTTCCTATGACTATATCATTTCATCTATTCCTATTATTTAATTTTATTAAATAAAATAAAATTTTACACTCTATCTTAGTTTTCTTTTCCTTTCCAGTAGTCAATTTTAATAATACAGAGAAATAATTCATAATTCAAAACATATAAAAAATATATCCAAAGTTATTAGCAAAAGGAGAAGAAAAATCAATATGAACATGTCACATTTTCAAAAATACAAAACTCCAAACAAAAGTCAATTAAATAAATAAAAACCATAAAATATCAATTAAATAAAAAAAACCATAAAACAAACTTCTTTTATTTTCCCATTTTTAAATCGGATAATGTTAATATACACTAAATGAAATTCATCAATAATTCACTGCTCTACGCTATAAATTAAAATACTTCATGTTACCATAAGAAACATAAATACATCATAAAAACCACGCCGATCAGAGGGAGGGAGTACATCTCAACCTTTATTGTTGTATATGGACTATATCTAATAGTTGGACCAAAACATAAACTTCAATTCCATTGCAGGCCCTAGAAACATCATAAGCATAACAAAATTTAAAACATGAGCCCAAAACATAGACGAACACCTGGAATTTAGGTCCAATAGTGTCATTTCATAAGAGAACATAGAGAAACGACCCATGTGCCATGATAATGTAGCCATCATATAGCGAGGAGAAAACAAAAAACACCAATAGAAGGAGAAACCCACCACACCAAACCAAATATTTTCCCTTTGCACGAAACTTCATACCAGTTGTTGAGCATCTTCCTTATACTTCCTTAGAAATAAAAAAAAAAAAACCAACTTTTAAGGTTGAGACGTGAAACCAAAAGAAAAACTTGAAACCACACAATTGTGAACCATCGAAGTTATCGCCATCCCCAAAAATCACAAACCATATCAAAACCAATAGGAGAGACCCATAATACACCCACCACCTTTCGAACCTGCTAATCATTCTCAAATGAGAAAATGTTGGTTGGAGCCCAAGCACTAGACCTAGGAGGGTCCATCTGTTCACCCCCCTCTGAATCACAAGCTATGTAGCTCTCCACATGCATCAAACGAGCCCGTAGCTCAAAAAAACTCGGATACTAACAAATATTTTCATCATAAAAACACCATAAAAAAGAACTAAATTTAGATAAAGACCCACGAGATAAGAAGATTAGAAACACTTTATCATCTAAAGAATCAAACCAATTTAGCATTGAGATCCCTAACTAAACCCAATACTAAGAGACTAACCTGTCCAAAAGCCCTTAACCAAACCCAACCAAAAAAAAAAAAAATTGTAAAATTTCTTTGTTAACAACACCAAGGCCACCCTTCGATTTAAAACCCCAACCACTAAGATGAAAACCACAAACAACAACTTAGACACTAAACCAAGAAAAATTACGCTCCCATAATTTCTCGATATGGCAATTAAATTTAACCAAGACGAGGTTAGAAAGAGCACAGAAGACTTACCAACCCCAAAAACTAGCATGAAATTCCAATTTAGAGGCATTGTCCCCTCGCAAAGCCACACCAAACTAGATATACTCTAGACACGAATCGAAATTGTGATTGATCGAGGAAATCCCAAGGCTTGCAGACCACCCCAACAACTCCTCCTTCACTGACCACCCGAACAACTCCTCCTTCGCTGAAAACTCTCCACGAGCAAAACCTACGATACGACTGCACTAAGGTGGCAAGCGACTTACCTTCTTGGCCATAGATTTACCACCAGCAAAACCTATGATACGACTGCACCAAGGCAACAAGGGACTAATTTCTCCCCGAGACCAACTTACACGAGTATCTCCGATGAGCATACCTGCCATTACATATCCACTTCTCCAACTAGAGGGATGCATGCTAGACTCCTCTCATCAACGAGAAATTACTCTAACAAGGGCGGTGGCCATATTTCCCCGTACCCATGTCCTTCCAATATGACACACCCATTGGGGAATGCACTGTTCTACATTAAACTTAAGTAAATTGAGAAAATTGAAGGGGTTTTATAATCTTATCACCTTGAAAATGCAAATATAAGTCATGTATTAAGGATCAACCACTGTCTTGAAAGGTTGAAATCAATTCACGATTGGTTGATGTTCTAAGTTAAAAGGAATAAGGTTTGGTTGAATTTAAAAGAATAAGGTTTGGTTGATATAATTTCAAGTATTTAAGGTGGAGCTTGTAACTATTGTTGACTATTTGACGTTATTGGAGTATCAATAATTTTCGTTTAATATAATTTTTCATTTATAGTTATAAATGAAGATACTAGTATGTTTTTTTAGTGTTTTTTTTTTTATATTAATGAATGAAATATCAGATATTAATTATTTTATATATTTAAATCTATATTTAATTATTCAAATTATATGATATAATTATACAATTATAATAAAAATGATCAAAGAACAAATGACAGTTCATATTTTCACATTATTTAGCTAGCTATAAAATTATCATACAAATTATCAAATAAAAAATGATGTCATGTGTTGAGTGTGATGGATAAATTGATGCATATGGATGTATATCAACCACATTTAATAATATAGTTGTGTTAACTGGAAAAAATGTAGTGGGGTAGAGGAGTAGTGAAGCAATTTCTCTTGAATTATCAATTAACAAATGGCATCATGTCAATGAATGTGATGGAGAAAATGGCGCCCATGTTCCTATATCAACCAAATTTATTAATATAATTGTGCTAATATATAGCATCATGTCAATGCATGTGTTGGAGAAAATGGTGCCCATGTACTGAATCAACCAACTTTATTAATATAATTGTGCTAATAAATGGCATCATGTCAATGAATGTGATGGAGAAAATGGTGCCGATGTTTTGTATCAACCAAATTTATTAATGTAATTGTGCTAATATTAATCACTGCCCCAAAATGCAGTGGAGTAGAGAAATAGTAAAGCAATTACTTGCAAAGTAGTGGATTAGTAAAGCAGTTGCTTGTGGAGTAGTTGTTGATGATTGAGAAAAGGATTATGAGATATAGTATAATTCCTATTACTTTTAAATGTTGTTCTTTTTATAATTGTTTGAAAAACAATTAATCCAATTTTTAAGGTTGTTTCTATAAAAAATTTATATTGATAAAATTTATTTTAACTTTTTATTTTTTTTAAATTACATAATTAACTTTTTTTTAATTGTAGTGGTTAATAATATTATATTTTAAAAAGATAAAGAGTAACATTTTTTAGTTAAATTAATTTTATAAAGAATATTGAACATCTAATTTTCCAACAATTTCAAAATAATCATCATCAATAATTATATATAGGAAATTGTAGAAAATATTAAGTTGAGTAGGTAAGGCTCTCAATCCCACAACCCCCTTAAACTATCATTACTCTTAAATTTAAATAAATAAATAAATAACAAAAATAATTCCATGTGCATACCTTCATAACTCATAAACATGTTTAAACATTCATGTAGATTAGGGTGAGCGCATGGAGCTGGGTTACACTTTTTGGTGAAGCGAGGGTGCATTTTGGTGAAAAAATGATGCCCAATCGAGCAACTTTAAGTGGCTGATCGATTTGTTTAGATGCTTAAAAATAGATCGATCGAGAATTTAAACAAACCCTCGAACGATCCATTTTCTAACCCGAGTTAGAGGCTCGATCAATAGTTATGGCTTGATCAAGTTATATGTTTCGATCGAGCATTATTTCTTATTAAAAACCCTAGCCACGACCTGCATAAGCCATTATGCTCAGACCGCGCGAAAAAAAGGAGTTCGGCAGAAGATTTCTAAGCTTGACTGAGATGGAGGAACTCTATCCAGCTACCCATAAACCCCTCCAACGAACCGTACGTTCAAGCCGAGCTAGGTTTCCTGTCATTTTTGTCTCTTTTATTTATTTATTTTTACTGAATAAAAAAATCAATTTGGGAAAAAAAATCTACCATACAAAAAATACAAAAAACAATGACGAAATCCACCCTGAAAATCACAAAAAACCCCAAGAAAACCCTTGAAAACCACAAAACAAAAACTAGAAAACCACCAAAAAAACCCTTGAAGACCACCCATTTTTTTATTATTTTTTATTTCATTGTATAAGTTATCTGCAATGGCAACATGTTTATTATAAATAATTTTTATGGAAAACTTTATTTTTTAAATTATTTGAGGTTTTAAAGTTTTATTTTAGGAATTTAATGAAATAAATTTTCAAAAAAATTGTTTTTTTGTTATTAAAAATACATTTTAAAGTTCGAACAAATTTGACTAGAAATATGCCAAAAAAAATTCAAAACAAAAATAAATTAAACTATAACCAATAAATAAATAAATTAGGAACTTTAGATTGACATAATAAATATGGTTGCTCATGGTGAACCTTTATTAAATCAAATAAGAAAATTATTTCATTTTTTATTTTAAATTTAAATAAATGCATATTTTAAATATTTCTTAATAATAAACATAGTAATTCAAAAAAAATTAATTGTACTTACATAAAATATTAACTAAATTAAAGGTCCAAAATGATTTTTTTTTTTTATTATTTAATTAAATTTTATTATATATATATATATAGCTGTAAGGTATAACATAACTATATATAACTTAAAATAATATAGCATGTAGCATAACTACGTATAACATATTTATAGCTATAACATCACACATACACATACATATAACATTCAACATAGTTTTTCAATTATTTAACATAATGTGCTCTTCATAATAACATATGATGAGTGATGCTCAACAACTTTTTAAGACTCAAGTTGATCTATAAACTGTAATTTCCCTTAAAATTTACACTACTCATATTTGTAGAATTATTTAATATAATGATATGACAACTATATATCTATGAGTTCGCACCCTTATTAAATTTATTAGTGGAGTAATAATTTTGTTACTTACATTTCCTATATTTTTATTTAACTATATAATGCAACATAGCATTTATATATATATATATATATATATATATATATATATGTATGTATGTATGTATGTATGTATGTATGTATGTATGTATGTATGTATGTATGTATGTATGTATGTTCAAGTTTCAAATACACACACACACACACACATATATATATATATTCAAGTTTCAACAATGCATCATTAATACATCCATTAAATCCATAAGGAAAAGTGCATTTAAAGTAAATATATACGCATTTCAACTCTTTTCTAATCCGTACCATATTGTAATATCCCTCCATTGTTGTAATGTTGCTTTTATTTAGAATTAATTATGTTAGTAAGAATGGTGGAAAAACCATGAACTACATTGAAATATTTATGTAAATAAATATTTTTATTAATAAATAAATAAATGGATTTAAAGTACTTGGGAATGAGACACTTGAAGATGAGATTCTTTCTTGAGATAACTCCTCCATGATAAATATTATATATAAGGTTATAGATAAGATTTAATGGATATGAGAGAAAATCCATTAAATCGCTTAGTTGGGGAAAAATGTTAAGATTGGATAAGCATAATTGTTGCGGGAGATAAAAGTGGGCTTTTAAGGAAAATCCTAGGAAAGTGGACGTTGAGGACCAAAAAAGTGGGACGTCGCTAAAGGAAAAATCCGCATGGAAGAAAGGTATGAAATACCTAGGAAGGGAATCAATAAATGCTGTTGATCTCGTTGGAAAGTACTCTAAGCTCGGGGGGAACTGGAGGTACAATTCATGGTTGGTTGGCGAGTGTGCTCACTAAGTACGAATTGCTACATCGATTCTGGTTAGGAAATTTTGTGCATAATTATTCATGTGAATGATTCAACAAATATTTTTGATGATTCTATAATTATTCTGATGCATATGGTTATGTTTAAGTATAAATTGTATATTAAGGATTGGTATAGGAAATAAAAGAGGTTGACCCTGTCAATATTACGATAGATATACTATGTTGTAATGACTAATGTGTTGTTGATCCTGTAAGTATTATGATCAATACCTAGGATGTGATGGATAATGTGTAGGGAAATGATATAACTCTAATATTGATTAGTAATTAATTTAGAAAAAAAAAACCACGATGGTTGATTTATTATGAATTTAGATAGATCAACACTAAAGATTGGTGTATCTTCTGTGCAAAGTATGATTAATTTATCAAAGGCATATATTAATTATTGTCAATATTTTTTTTAATATATATATATATTCTGAATAAGACTAATTCTATTAAGTAATCATATGGTACAAACTGTAGTTACAGTCAAGAGAAGCTAGAAAGCGGGGAAGCCGGGAATGATGAATTATCAACCTCGGTCCCAAAAGTAAATAGGTGTTAAAAAAATAACCAACAAGTGTGACAAGAGAGTGCAAAGAGATAGTAATTGGAATCTACCCATAATGGGTTGAACCCTCCATGTGACATTTTTTTCCTTTTTTTTGTTAACTTTGACCTAGCCAGTCTGGTTTAGATGGGTGAGAACCATTTGAAGCTTGTTGCTAATTGTAGGGAGAACCTCCTTATCCAAATCAGAGGAGGAGGACTCATGAGTACGTTTTTGTGTAATCAGGGTAGTAATATGTCCTTCAGGGACAACCGAGGGCAAATACTTCGCCAGCGTTGCTGCCGAGGGTGAGTCCTTTGTTTGCATTGCAACCTCCACTTCTGCCTTAGTCTCCTCCTCATTCGAGCTGAAGGAATCAATGTCATCCATGGGGGGCAGATCCCATGATTTCCAGCTTTTAGATTTTGATTTGGGATTACTTTTCTTCTTTTGGGCGAGGAATGTAGAGCAAGAGTTATGTAGGTGCCTTGTTTGATGGCAGTGGCGACAACGCACTAGAAAATTTGGCCCAATTTCCGACGGCCACTTCGTCGTTATTCCGACACATAGTCGTCGCAAGAGCGACAGTTCGAGGACAGGAAAAACGTGGTTTGCCATTACGTCGCAATTCCGACGCACTGACAAAGTGTCGCACTACCGACACTTTTTCCGTCGCTTCCAAACAAGCGTTGCTCTTCCGACGTTTCCCAAACCGTCGTGCTTCTGACGTTTGTAAACTGTCACAATTTTGACGAAATGTGCTCCGACGTTTTGAAAGTCGCTCTTCCGACGTTTGTAAACTGTCGTAATTCTGACGAAATGTGGTCCGACGTTTTGAACATCGCTCTTCCGACGTTTGTAAACTGTCGCAATTGCGATGAAATGTGGTCCGATATTTTGAACGTCGCTCTTTCGACGTTTTTATACTGTCGCTCTTTCGACATTTTTAAGCTGTCGCAATTCTGACGCCATACAAATGTGTCGCAAGATGGATGCGTCCCAGAATTGTCGCAATACCGATGCATTCCAAAAGCGTCACAATACCGACCCTAGGAAGACCGACGGAAATCGTTCAAGACGTTGGAAGACCGACGCTTACAAAGCGTCGGTATACCGATGGCGGGTTCAATTTTTTTTTTAAAAATGAAACTTTAAAACAGGACAGTAAATCTCCAATATTTGTTATGAATTGTGGGCATTCCAATTACCATGAAATATTAATATAATAAACCACCCCGCAGTGCTTCGACTATAAACAATCATATAAACATGGCTCTGTATTTCAAAAAACAGGTTTAAAATAGAAACAGGGCAGCATTTTTTTTTTCCAATTGTTATGAACATAATTTGACCGTGAAATATTAATATAATAAACCACCCTGCAGTGCTTCGACTATAAACAATCATTTTTTTTCACAAGAGAAAAAACGTTGTTTTGAATATATTATATGAAGTAAAACAGTCGATGAAGTCATTACATTTTCACATCTGAAGATTGGAACCCAAATATCCATCCAGAAAAGTGGAAGTCCCACCCCAGAAAATGATAGAAAAATACCCCATGTCACATACAGGGACATGATATAAAACCCAGTAACGGTCCACATGGAGATTATCGACAATCTGAGAAAGCATCCAAATATGCTCGAGGCATCTATAAGAAAGTGAAATAACAGTATGTAGAATAGTAAAGCAACAGATAGAGTACCGACGTCCATTGTTCCAAATACAAATTAAAGTACCCAAAATCCTTGAACAGAGAAAAACGCTAATCATGTGAGGAGTGTGATATGTCCAAAATATAAAAAGACCATCGGACCATATCAATAAACCAGCAACATAGACCAGCATCGCTAGTTTTGAAGGCAGAGTGATAACTTGTCAACACATAAAATAGTATCATAAAGCGGATACAGGAAATGTGCAGAGACATGTACTGTTGATATACGCCTCACACAAAAAGCATCCATGATAGAGCAAAAATATGTATAAACCCAGGGTCGATTGTATGTTCTGGCTCGCTTGTTCCCGGAAATAAAAACCATCTGCAGAAACCCAGGCTCGCTTGTAAGATCAGGCTTGCTTGATTCCAAAATTGGTAACCATCTGTTGCATACGAGATGTAAGGTTCAGGCTTGCTTGTTTCCATTAGTAGCCCGCTACAGCATCCACCCTATTCATAGCAAAAAGGTTCCTGTAGATATACAGAGAAAGAGTATAATATGTAGACCATATAAACATGGCTCTGTATTTCAAAAAACAGGTTTAAAATAGAAACAGGGCAACATTTTTTTTTTCCAATTGTTATGAACATAATTCGACCGTGAAATATTAATATAATAAACCACCCCGCAGTGCTTCGACTATAAACAATCATATAAACATGGCTCTGTATTTCGAAAAACAGGTTTAAAATAGAAACATGGCAACATTTTTTTTTTCCAATTGTTATGAACATAATTCGACCGTGAAATATTAATATAATAAACCACCCCGCAGCGCTTCGACTATAAAAAATCATATAAACATGGCTTTGTATTTCAAAAAACAGGTTTAAAATAGAAACAGGGCAACATTTTTTTTTTCTAAGTAAAGTTAATCTATTAACAGTGGGAATAAAATTACAGCATGACCGAAGTCAAAAACATTGCCCAGACTTATGGAAAATTTGTCATCAAAAAATAAAAAAAGAAGACTGCCCTCATACGGGGAAACCAGTCTTGAACGTTTACATAATTCAAAAATATTACAGAGGTCCAGCACAGTAATATAATCTAAAACATGCCCAATTAAGTGGGCCGCGAAGCAAGAAAACCAAATTAACCAAACTACTCCTCCGGTGGTTCCTCGACGATTCGGCACCATCCTTCGGAAGGTCCAGGATTGCCAGGTGCTATCTCCACATTCACGCCACCGCTCCCCTCCTGAAGGCCTAAATGTTGGCTGGCTTTTTCTGAGCTCAGACCCGCCGGACGGGTGCATTGTTCGTCCACTTGGGCCTCCTCACAGAAAACCACGGTGATTGAAGCTGTGATTCGTGGGTGGTTCAGAGAGAAATTAAAGGAAAAAAGCGCAGTGCGTGTCATGGGAGAAGGTGAGGCGGTGGGGAAATGAGGAGCAGGGGAGCCCATACGGTGGCCAGATCCTAGAACTCGACCCCGCCCACTTCTAGTGTTTGGATAACGACCTGCGTAATAATCACTAGACTGGGAAGACGACTCGGTTGAGGGGCTGGAGGGAGCGTGCAGGGGTTGACCTCTAGTGCTCCCCCTACAGCAACGCATCCTTTGACGCAGGCGAGGCATGGGTGCAGTCTCAGTAGTGGGCACAAGACGAGACGGAGAAGCAGGATTCCAAGAAACCGAGGAAGACAAACACAGACCAGACTGAGAGAAATGCAGATTTGCACCAAGGTCTAACCAGCAGTTCAGCTGGCCACTTCTCCTTCTCGTCACAGTGAGCAGGCAGTGTAACCCAGCAACCAGAGAGCATCTGCAATTCAAAGGTTGCGGCTCGTCTGAAAAACCATAGCGAAATGCCATTTTATCGACCCGACTGCAATGGCATCGAAGAACGCCCGTCATAATTAATCTCTCATTGATGAGAGCCGAAGGCCAGATCATATTGGAGCATGTGAAATCGCTAACAAGAGTGGAGGTCTGATCTTGAACAGTGTTAAAACTTAATGTGATTTGATGTGAAAACCTTGGAACTTAAATATCGAATGATTGAACAGCATTAAAACTTAATGCGATTGATATGAAATCGCCACATCCATGTCCCAGTGCCTTAAACGCCATCGAATGCACCCACATCCGGGAACAGGGAAAATTTTGATTGAGGACACGTGGCAGAAATTGATTGGAGCGGATCTTTTTTTGGGCCGCTCGCGTAGTGGAAATCCGGACCCGAAAAATATTAGGGCGAATTTGATAAGAAATTCGCGTCACAACTCTCTCTCCGTACGCCAGCCCAAATTCGGACCCGAAAAATATTAGGGTGGAATTCATTTGGTTTTTGCGTCACAAAATTGGCCAATGTCAGCAGGCTATTTTGGAACGCGAATTTGGTTTGAATTATGGTTTATCGCCATTTGAAGTCCGGCAGGCTCCACGGCTAAAGGGTTCGTTTGAAGTTTTGATAAAGGTTTTGTTATATGTTTTATATAACGCGCGACGGAATAGTTTTATTGTTTTTTAAGGTCCCACACAGTGATCAAATTTGAAGGGCAGTTACGAATTTCAATTAGAAGGGCATATATCTATGTCGCCCTTCCATAATGAAAAGATTTAAAAAAAAAACTTTTCAATTGACCACAACAAATTATTTTTACATTTCATTTTCAGAAAGACAAAACCATCAATCTTTATATTAATAAAATACTGTTACATATACAACAATGAAGAAGGCTCCATCTTTCATTGCTTAAATATCTCATTGGCAATGTCAACATAAGTCTTGAAGACAGTATTATAAGAATTTGGATACATACCACCAGGATATAGGAGATTCTTATGTGTCAGATTGTGTAATGCAATTTTGACTTTGTCTCACAAGGAGCAGCAGCATGGAGGTCTGGATTTTTCTTATAGAAATTTTTTATTATTATTTGAAACATTGTTTATAGATATGAATACAACAATGAAATTATGAGCATGGTGGACAATCAGTCAAGCTCATGATGCCAAACCATGATGATGTAAGTTTGGAATTTAACATTTTTACATGTTAAAGACAAATAGTCAAAATCACTGACAACTTAGTATGCCATAATTAATAATCATTCACTGTTCACTTTTGTTAATAGGTTTATGTCACACGATGATCTCTCTTCTCTGGCATTTACTTGTATTGAAGATCACTATTCTAGGAATAAGGAGTTATTTTCTCCAAAAATAACCCTAGCCAAACATTGACAATGCATCAAGGATATATTTATATGCTTCATAAGTACATATGTTCTACTTCTAAATCATGTCTTGGAAGTGGTTGTTTTGCTGGAAATTATTCACTAGTTGGTTTCATGCCAAAGTCTTTTTCTCATTTTCAGCATCCAATACATGAAAAAGATAATGGTTTAAAACAACATAAATATTTGAAATTTTGCAAGAATTTTCTGGCGCACTTTGAATATGAATTTTGAAGTCAAGTGCATGATGCTGTATAGGATCAAGTGTCATTTTGAATACCAAATGTTTCACAAGAAAATTCTCAACATGCTACCCTGTAGTAAGGATTAAATGACAATATTGCATCAACTATTTCCATAATAAAAGTGCACCTCAGCCATAAGACTAAACAACTACAAATGTTGTAGATCTAACAAGACCACACAATCAAATGTATTCCACAAGGCCAATACTGTATGAAAAATGAAAAGGAGTTTGCAACCAAAAATACCTTAGGCAACTAATTCAATTAGATACACCAAACCATCAGAAAAAGGAAAACCAGCCTACTCAAAAGGCAAGAGTTTACCTCCTTTGACAAAATTTTGAGTTCCGAAACAAGGGCCTTTATTGTCTTGTCAATGCCCCTAGTAATTTGAATGGGGTTTGCACCTGCTGCAACAACCTAAACAAAAAAGTTTCATTTCAAATTATTTTCCACAAATTTAAGATACAACCATTGTCAGTTTTGTATTTCCTAACAAGCTCATAAATTTTGACAAAAGAACCAAATTTTTTTAATACCTGATAGCAATTTTTTCACTCAAAAACTATCTTAGACTCAATAAGCCCAACCCAAAACTAAAAAACCAAACACCATAAGACCATACAAAAATGAATAGATGATCTTAATCCAGTACTATCGACAAAAAGTTACCTTTACACCCTCACTTATTAAACCCTGTGCAAGAACAACAGATGTTGTGGTTCCATCCCTAGCTAAATCATTTGTCTTTGCCGCAGCTTGCCTTACCAACTTGGCCCCAATATTTTCAACTGGGTCCTCTAATTCAACCAATAAAAAGGCCAAAACCATAGCATTGAGATACATTTCATTACATTGTCAATAACAATAAAATTTGACTCAGCCATAACCCTTTCCTTTTATTGTTGTGAAAATATTTATGCATTACTCTAATGTGGCTAGTCCATAAGCCAAGTAGACCACTAGGTAACAAATATGTTTCCTTTCACCTTTGAGTTTTCAAATTATGCCTACCAAATCTAAGACATTTAAGAGGGGGAACTAATACAACGTTAAAAAGAAAACCAGAGCACACATCCACACATTACCTCCTTAGCTACTGTCACACCATCATTAACTATTTTCGGAGAACCATGCTTGCTCTCCAAGACAACATTTTTCCCTTCGCCCCAAGGGTGACTCCAACAAGATCAACAACTTTGTTCACACCGCTTGTAAGACAAATTGACAATGCTTTCAGTAAGTGTGCAATTGAATGCCAGACCATATGCCAAAACAACCCTCCTTGAAAAATTAAAATAACACATTAAAATCGAATATAAGTGGACAAGGAAAGATCCACCGCAGTGAAGTTTCACGTGCAGGTGACCTTCCTTTAAACATAATTTTTTCTCTGAACTGCAATTTTTTTGTCACTGAGCCATCCTTGTTGAAGTACAACTCCTTTTCCATAGCTCTTGTATTAACTACCTTCTCTCTGTCGCGTAATCTCAGAGTCCCTCTTCTGCTCGAGCGATTAAAGGAAATGGGTGAAAAAACTGAAAGAGAAGACAATTGTCTGCCATAATTATCAAACATTGCACCCAACTTCTTCCCCTTTCCATTGTTACCAAATGAGGTAGATGTGGCAATTGTTGTCATACTGCCCAAAGCAGAGGCCATCTTCTCTTATCCTGAATATAGAATTACAATATCTTCATATTAATATGAACCTTAAAAAACATGACTCCCATTGCTAAAAACCACTTTTAAGTTGTAACAGGCAAACTAAACAACTATCGCAACTTTTGGCAACTTTTGGAGCATTAAGAGAGAAACAACCAAAGAGAAATACAACCACAATCCTCATTTTAATGAGACTGGACTATATATTTGCATTAAGATAATAGAAAGAAATCACGACTATATTAAGGCCAGCACAAAACGATCTTTAACCAGTGTCTCTCGCGGCCTTCAGGTTGCCATGCTAGAGGTTGCATATTTTTAATTTAACTTCTTGACCTCTCGTGCCCATCTATGAATGCATCCAATGGGATATCTACATCAAATGCTCCTTTATATCCCCAAAAACAATTTCCATACTACAAGAGCACCAGTATTGATGGATCACCCCACACCATCCCACCCACTAGAAACGGTGAAAAAGGAAACTCGAGAAAACTTCTGAAATATCTCAAGATGACTATATGGGTGGTTCTTATGAATCAAACAACCATTCAGAGCATGCTCATCAATCCAAACCATGAGTATTATGTGACGATATTCAAACAGGCACTGAATCAGATTTCTGAAGCTATGTTAGAGAAACCATAAACTCTCACTGAAAAAATAAAAATATACTCAGCAACAAATATGATCACACTCTGGGTAGCCCTGGAGGCTATTTGGGGGTGATGATTCCAATAGGTCTCAATGAACTGTTGCCCTCGCCAGGGAATACTATTGCAGTGGAATTTGATACTATTTTGGATGTTGAATTCCACGATCCTAATCGAAACTAGTACCTTCAGCTCCAGTACCTATTCACAAAAGAGTGTTCCATAGTCATTCATGAGTGCAGAGAGGGTGAATTGCAGGCATTGCAACAGGAGGTGTTGTTGTTGTTGCATTGGCCACTAGATTGTTTTTCTGGTTCTGTTACAAGCACAGAGTATTGAAAAGGACAGACAAATTTAGTTCAGATATTGTGAAATTGCCTCGGAAATTCACCTACAAAGAGCTCAACAATGCTACGAAAGACTTTTTTTGAATGTGATTGATAATCGATAATTGCAAGCAAGGGTAATCCCTTTGTGAAACCCAAATTTCTGAGCATTTTCTAAAACCTGATGACGGAGTCATTGTAATGAACAAGCGCCTAGGTCCATATTACGTCCAAATCTACCAAGCACCAAGATCTATAAAAAAAAATCCACAGTATCTACGAACTAAGAAGAAGAGGCAGAAAATGTATTCTGCTTACCTGTTCGAATAGTGGTTGGGGTTTACCACGACAAAAATTTGACAGAGCCCATGTAGCATTTCTTATCATTGAAATTATGGCAGTATCATTCAACTGGGCAAGCACCTGCCTCAGAGCTCCATGACTGAGGGCAAGATCCCTAAATGTTGCAGAGTCTCCAGCAATATTTCCCAAAGCCCAAACAGCCTTACACGAACACCAATTGAACTCAAAGTTGGGTACTAGTTTTTTAAATCAAATTCCAAAATTACAGACATATAAAGATAGTTGGGAAGAATAATTTTATGCCTCTAAAATAAACGTGCTACCTGTTCTCGAACATTATCATTCCCAGAGGTAAGAAGTTCCACAAACATAGGCAGTGCCCCGTATTCAATCACAACCTTTGTATTCTCAAAGGTTCTTGAGACTATATTAGTCAAAGCCAAAGCTGCTTCAAACTGCATTATCAATCACAAGGTATCACCATCAAAGCTATAATTTTAAGATAACAATTTATCTACCATTGAAACTATAATTTTAAAATAGATACACCTAGTGATATAGACACCTAGTGAGAGTAGAGGTTAGGAAATTATAATAGAATTATTACAAGATATCACTCACAATGCAGTTGATTGTTCATTGTCTGCTGTAACTATAATTTTAAAGAAGACACACTTGGTGATATAGACACCACCAAGTGAGAGCAGAAGTTATGAAATTATAATGAGAATTATTTCAAGATATCATATTACTCATAGTACAGTTAATTGTTTATTGTTTGGTGTAATAATTGTTTATTATTTATAAACACAATCAAACATATTATGAGGGATGGTGATGAAATTGACAACGGTCTGATAACAAACCATAACGGCCACATCCCCTGGCAAGATAGACTCTAAATAAGAAAGAAAGAAAAACAAAGTGATTACTTACAGGATCATAGGCTTCCTGAAGAACAAGATCCAGAGCAGCATCTGCAACCCCTAAAGCAACACCTCTCTCTACAAGACGAATCGCTACATCTTTCATATGTAGTCTAGAAAATTTTCTGAGCTCATCACGAGAAAGAGGATCAAATACAACTATCTCATCAAGTCTATTCAATAGCTCTGGCCTGAAATGTCTTCTAACCTGCAAAAATATTCAAAGGCATGTCAAAGCACTACAACCAACTTCGTGATAAAATTATATGAAAAATATGCATACACAGAGTCTAGGAGAATGAAATGACAGGTGTATTTGCAGTTGCCGAAATGCAGCAACTAAAACAGCAGGTGTATTGGCAGTTGAGGAAATGCAGCTACTAAAACGACAGGTCTGTCGACGGTTGCAGGTGTGTGGATTGTTGCTGGTATTTTCAAACTGATTCCATGGAAATATACCAGAAACCAGTGGTATGTCAAACCTAGAAGGTAACCCGAGAGACTTTGACCATCAGATTAAACAAGTAATAGGTGTCGTGCCTAGATAAGAAGTGTTGACAAAAAAAAATTGATCTCTTTCATAACAGAAGGCCTATCGGCCTAAATATCTAGGACATGTGACACTCCATGATAAAGACACATGGTGTGTGGATTTGAGTTTTTCAGGTGGTCGAGTGGGCCGAAAATAGGTGAAATGTGGCACCACTCAGAGATTGACATGTGTCAATTGGTACAAGTGGTAGAAAATTGGCATGCTCAAACAACGAGGTGATGCAGGAATGACATGAGGGAGAAAATATCAGAAAAGCCCCAAATCTGGAGAACTAAAGCTCATCACCAACCTGAGATTGACAACTTTACATGATGTAACCTATGAAATCATAAATGGAGAAATCATAGTAACAATAAAGTAACCTATGTAACAATAAAGTCGGATTCATCCTAGGAGTGGTAATGGGAGAAATCATAGTGAACAATAGGAAACATGTAGAGTTGCTTACAATCAAATAGATGAAAAAACACATACAAAAAACCTAGATAATAATCATGAACAAGCTTAGTATTGAATTATGAACTGTAAAGGAACTTACAAAATGTGACATTACGAACCTGGTCAAGCGCACAAGCAAAAATATCCTGGACATGACCCTGGTTGACAAGTTGTATTGCTCATGATGCAAGAGGATTTGTACCTGCACTTCCAAGTCAATCAAAATCCATCATTATCTATACAATAAATACAAGTAATTGATGTAGGATTTTTTACTCTAAGATGCATTATTATGATAATGTTAGAACATATGTTGAAAATGTCAAAACATACTTGAATAAGCTCCTCTTCGTTTCAAGAACAATTTATTGGAGTTGCATGAACTTGGAACAAGCCTCCCACGATCTGAAAGAGTAGCAACTAAGTCAACAGTGACTTTTTTGTTGCTATGCTGGATCGAGGGAGGTTTGCTCCAAGATTAAATCGCTCCAATAAATTATTCTCTACTAAACAGGGCCAACCACGTGAAGGTGGAAGCTCTTATGGCCCCTCCCCTCCCCCTCACATCACTCTCAATTCCCCAATACCCAATCTATATTTCATTTTTTACTTTCATGAGCATAAAAAAAAAAATTCAATAACTAATAAAAAAAAAAATTCAACAAAAAGTACGCAAGGAAACATTGCAATTAATGCTTGACATAAAAATAGTATGATAAATGAGTTTTTTATATAACGCAAAAAACGTTCCAAGTATGGTAACGTTTGTCTTATAATAATACAATATTTTACATTATCAAATTTTCTTTTTCTTCTTCCTATTTCTAAAGCTCCTAATTACATCATCAATATCATCGTGCTCTGCTCATGTTTCGTGCCTTTCGACCCGCACTGCTGACCTAGTTGCGTAGTCACGATGTCTGGTCTCATCCAGTGACGGGGCATCGCCTACAAAAACAGATAATATTAAATTTTAATTGTCAGTTTTTAAATATCATTGAACTAGTTCGGTAATATTAATAAAAAAAATTGCAATGAGATTATTTACCTGGTGCACTAGTTGTCGTCGTTGGGACTGTTGCCCTGTCTTCCTCTCTGGTGGTAAGATCCTCAAGGGAAACATTCTCTGTCATTTAAACAAAAAACGTTATAAGGACAACCATCAAGGTATAATTATAAAAAATTTTAAGTGGAAATTAATTACCGTCACGGCCCTCACTGATAGTAGCATTGTCAGCCTGGTCCCCACTACAATGATCAGGTTGCATGTGAGGATCATCTACATCTGGCTCTAAAACTGGGTTATTTACCTCGTCGGTAGTGCTGCTCCACTGATTTAAACAAATTTGTTAGACATTAAATTTATGGATGAAAACAAACATATTGAAAGGTTAATTTTTTACCTTATCAGGCATTCTAGATCTTGGGACCTTCCCCAAGCTTCTGCGACGTTCAACTACGGCTTGATAGCCGAAATGGAAAGCGATATTTTTATCTTCCTCTGTAGTTTATGTTCCGAATTCATCACCCTACATTACATATGATTGTGTATTATTAATCATATTTGATAGGATTACAAAAACGTTGGAAGGCGATACAATTAATTATAAGATGTTTAGCTACTTAATTACAATTCTTGCGGCTAATTTCAAGTAGCCGCCCTGGCCTAGCTTGTGATGGCCCTTTTTTCAATCCTAGCTTTGGTTGCCTTCGAGGTGTCAGGCAACCTAGCATCAAAATATTGAAGTCAGATATGACGTAGCACACTTTTATTTTAGACATAGAGAAAATTAAAGCTATTGAATTAAAGTTGTAATTTACCTTGCGGGTCCAGTTGGCATTTTTCCTTCTTTCTTTGCCCTTTTCTCTTTCCGTCATGGATGAGTGCTCTCCACTCACTCTCTGGAACTGTGAGAGGACGCTCGTATCTAGGGTTAAATTTCAATTGCGTCCTATAGGTGTCCCTGGTATATTTCAAATATTTGCCGGCTACCCGAGCCACCGCTGTTCTGTCAAATGTGTCGACCCCAAAAAGGGCTTCTAGATAATCTAGAAGTTCTTTTTTCAGGTTGGAATTCTGGGAATTCCACCTTGTGCGCATGGTTGGGCCAAAAATTACCAACGCATGGCTCTCCAAAAACCTGTAGAACTCATTGTTTCCTACACAGAAAAAAAGATATTATCATTAATTAAAAAATAAAAATCATGATAAATATGTTTTAGATAGAGTACATGAAATAGTTAAAATATTAAAATTTACCTGGGAGTTGTACGTGCTTTATAGGGACACCTTCATCGTTCACCAACAATGTGCCATTAATGGTCCCTGTGGAGCTGACACGTGTAGCTCCAGGAAACACAATAATGTAGTTGGCCATATCAGCCTCATCATTGCCAACACGTTCAGCGGTTGGCTGGGTGTCTGCTTGGGCAGGGTGTGTTTCTTGGCTAGCACCTAAAGGAGTAGAAGGTGTACGAGAGGGTTCTTGGGCAATCTCTTGCCCTTGTGTCCCACTACCACCAACACCGGGTTCAGCAAATGCCAGAAGACGCTACATACAAAAGAACTTTTTGTTAGTTTAGTCAATGTAAAATTTAAAAATCAAACTATCACAATTCATCTCATGCAGAACAAAAAAAATATCCTTTTGAATTTTTATTATTACCTGATATGTTTCTAGCTGGGTCATAAGTTGTTTTATCCTCTCTTCTGTTTCAGGTGTTTGAGGCGCGTCTATCAAAGTATTAAATTCCAACCTTGCATCTCGTGCCTTTTTTCGCAACAAGAGCGCTGGAGATAGGGATGAAGAAAGTTCGTCCTCATAGAGGGAATCATCAAGCGTACCATGGCTAGGTGTCTGCATAGTTGAACAAAACTAATATTATTTCAATTATGTAAATAACTAAAATACCTGAAGATAGAGCAATGCTGGCACTTTACATGTTATTCCACTGGCCTCTTTCCACGATCATCTCGTCTCGGGGTTGTTCCTGTACTGCCCTGATCAGTCTGCCACATTGCAATAAAATTATAAATGTAAAAACTTGAAAACAATATCTAACTTAAAAACACAAAATGAAAACTGAAATAATTTCTAACAAGACACCGGAAGACAGAGTTAGAGTTTCAAATATGCCTTGCATTGAATTCAGTCCTGGAAACATGTCATTGCACATTAAGGCACCCAAACAAGAGACGAGTTGACAATGAAAACCTTATTGAATATATTGTTGGAGCAACTTCTAGTAAACTTGTTGTGAAGACCTTGAGGACATTTTTGGAGCAACATTGTTGAAGCTGATGGTATAGCATTGTTGGAGACGATCTTGAAGGGCCTTGAAGTGAAGCTTTTGGAGCAACTATTGAAAAATCCTTAGAGCATTTAAGTAAGACACTTTCTATCTTCCATCACCTTTTTCCTTTCAATATCCTTTAAATGATTTTGTTGATATTTAATGTTTGAAATCACGTTATAATTCCTTGATTATATGTTTTTGGGGAATTTCCCTTTGAAATTACCCAAAAATACCCTGGCAATTTTATCCTCAGGAAGCATGTCTGACGCTATTGTTCAATATTTTGATTGATAGTAGTAAACATAGAGAGTTAGGGGGCTCTTGACTTGGTTTGGTTGGGCCATTAGATCCCTAACATCTACTAGGGATAAGCCCCCTTAAGTTGGAGGAGAGCTAGCCCGAAGTGAAAATAGGTTGGTGAGGTGACAATGGGGCTGTTGAATTACACATGGTATCACACTTTAGCTTTAGGACTTTATCTTGAGAAGTGTGAGATTTTGCTATATCAATTCTCAAATTGTTTACAACACTATTGTTAAGAACTAATAAGAAGTGATGTTGAGGGTTTTTGGGTATAAGAAACAATACCATTTAAAAACTAGGGTTCTCAGTCCTTGGCATTCATTCACCTGGGCCTAGGGGCACACTAGAATAATTTCACACTAAACCATGCAAACTTAAAAGTAACTTAACAGATCCATAAAGTAATAATAATCATAATTCCTAATTTCCTATTGTACGATATGATGCAAATTATTCAAACATGAAACAATGAAGACATGCAATGTCTGAATTTCAAGATTGATGAACCAATACAAGAAGTTAGAAACTACAACTTTGATTCAATACTCTGTGTCCTAACTCCGGGAAGGAATCTAGTTTGTAGTACAGAACATGCATCGTGTATTATCAATTCTTAATTGACAACAACTAAAGGTCATCTACCTCATCAATTCCTTCCCATTTTGTGTTTTATGTTATATTCCTTATAAAAGTGTCAAATTTCTCTCAAAGTAAGCAACCACTGAATAAAATAAAAAATAGTTGAGATATGATTGAGAAATGGTCATTTATTTCTTGAAAGGATCTTCACAATTTCTTTGGTTGTTTTCATCTCAAGAAACAAGAAATGACCTAAGAAACTATCGTGATGTAATATAAGAAACAACATGGTGCAATGGCCATTTTCAAAGCCAAATGATGTCCATTGAGGAAATGGCCTTTATTTGGTTCTGTTTCATAGGATTTTCGGGTAGAAATGGAACTTTGTTGTACCATTTCCAGTAGTAAAAAGGGAAAACCTTCTTTTTCCATGGGAAATAATTTACCTTTCCTTTTTCAAGATAATCTAAATAACAAAAAATATGAACTATACTGCACACATTATTGGATAATGTGAAAGTGGAAAAAGAATACCCTACACAAGTGATGCACACATGTACATTTGAACACTAATAGATTTTTGTAGTTGAAATGCAATGCTTTTTTTCATTTAAATGTAGGGTTTTTAAAGCAGGGAGAAATAATGGCTGCCAAATTAATAAGTGTTTCTTTGGGAAAAATTTAAATCTTGTATTGGGTGATGAAGATAATAGAGGGTATTGAATCTTGATTCTTGACATTGTGTTTAACGTGAATAACTCAAATGATTATAAATATCAGTGGATGAGTTCTTTTTTTCAAGTATGTCACTCAAAACTCTTATGTCAAAGCATTGTATGATGGCTAGCATTTTCTTGTTTCTCTTTCTTCAGTTCAATGTAAAAAGTATATTAATATGTTGGAGCACGAATGATAACTACAATTGTTTGCTCTACAGTATATCCAGCCCCAAGATTACGAAAATTTTTCTCAAGTTGAGCTATTGGTTATTGATGAAGTAGCTGCAATTCCATTGCCTATTGTAAAGGCTCTGCTCGGGCCATATTTAGTGTTTCTGTGCTCTACTGTAAATGGGTAATAATTATAAATGAGCCAACCACAATCACAGATTTTGTAACCATTCGGTTTCCATGGATAGTGATGATGATATTAACCCTATATATCAGTGACCTATATCTATATGAGAATGATATCAACATTGACCTTGATATGGTTGTATGGATGTGACCTTTGGTATGTCATCAGAAAATCCCCAAATATCAAAAAATCCCAAAATCTGGAGAACTAAAGCTCATCAGTTTCGATCTGGAGTACTACCCTTGTGATAAAGTTGATGACTTTTGATCTCCCATTCTCTACCACTTTGCACTTCACCTTCAATATAGATCAGACCAAGGGCAATTTGTTAATGGGTGTTGAGATGGATGAGTTTTTCGAACTAAAATCCATAGCTTAAACTTCATGAAACTGGTGGAGTCAAATTCATGCAAGCACAAACACATCTTACACATCCTCTTTGAAACTCATCCGAAAGAAAATTGGAATACATCTAGAGAGAACCCTATAACCCAACACAATCCAATGGAATTGACCAAAAAAACCCAAATAGATTCAACCCTACTATAGGAGGAAGGGCCTACAGTATGAACTTACCATTTTGCAAGAGCTGAGGGTGAATGTTCTTCTGCAAGAGCTGAGGGTGAACGCTGTTCTGCAAGAGCTGAGGGCGAATGCTGAGGGCGAATGCAGGGCGAATGTTGAGGGTGAATGCTGTTCTGCAAGAGCTTAGGGTGAATGCTGAGGGAAAATGTTGTTCCACAAGAGCTGAGGGCGAATGCTGAGGGCGAATGTTGTTCTGAAAGAGCTAAGGGCGAATGCTGTTCTGCAAGAGCTGAGGGCGAATGCTGAGGGCGAATGTTGTTCTGCAAGAGCTGAGGGCGAATGCTGTTCTGCAAGAGTTGAGGGCGAATGCTGAGGGCGAATGTTGTTCTGCAAGAGCGGAGGGCGAATGCACGCGTGATATCAGATGTTAATGTAGCTTTTAATAAAATCATTTTTATGTAGTGCGCATATAAGTGTCATTATACCGACGGCGAACAAAGTGTCGCTATTGTGACGGATGCCTCCAAACGTCGCAATTGCGACACTTAGACATTGTGTCGCACTTGCGACGTTTGGAGGCAGTAGTCGCAATAGTGACGCTTTGGGGCATAGTGTCGCAATTGCGACGTCTTCCTCCAAACGTCGCAATTGCGACACTTTGTCTAAGTGTCGGTATTGCGACACTTTGTCTAAGTGTCGATATTGCGACACTTTTCTTTAAACTTCGGTATAGCGACGGTTTCGGGCGGGATTGAAAAAATTTGGGGAAATTTCCAACATTTGGTCAAAAGCATCGGAACCAAGTGTCGGAATTTCCCCCAAATGTACTAGTGGCGGGAGGCGGTATTATCATAATCCAGGGTTTGCGTCCAAAGGAAATCCCCTATTTTGGATATTATTATACTCTCTCATATATATGTCTCCTCTCTCATCATATATATATATATTACTAGTGGTCGAATAATCAAATATATTATGCATGAATTTATGGAAGCCTCGGTTATCTTGATAAATAATGATAAGTCTTGTATATTATTTTTCAACACCCCAGAGAATACCCATTCCTTTCTGGCTTGGTTGTTGCGCTTTGGAATCGTCTCCTTACCCACCAAATATCTTGGCATGGCGTTGGTGTTTAACTATTTAAAAAAACCCTGCTCACAGTCTCTACTCCAAATGATTCAACTGAAGCTCAGTAGTTTGGATTTTAGAGCCCTCAACTTGGCAAGTAGAACATTCCTCTTAACGGTAGTCCTCGAATCCATTCCTATTTACTAGTTCTCAGGGATGGCTACTCCAAAGACTTCTTACATAAATATGGTTGATACATTTAAGAAGTTCTTATGGGGAGGAGCACATCAATTGAAGAAATGGACATTGGTCTCTTGGTTCAATCTTACAAAGCCCAAGATAGAGGGGGGCCTTGGTCTCCAAGATCCTTTCACTTTGAATCAAGTTATGGGCACTAAAATATGGTTACTTTGGATAATAGGAGGCCCAAGCTTATGGAAACAAATATGGACTAAAAATTATGGCATGCCTATACACACTGAATACATTCTCAGATATCGGGACCCCCCCAAAGGCTCATCAATATGGAACTTAATAGCAAAGAAAAATGATATCATCCCACAACATTTCTTTTGGGAAATTATAAATGGTAAAACAAACTTGTTCTGGAAAGACTCTTGGAAATAGAGATAAAATTTATTTAGTTATATACAAGATATGAGTGAGATTTTCATGTATACAAATAGCCGAAACCTCTACACAGTGGACACTTTCTCGAAAGCCATAGTGATAGGCATCAATTGGAGGAAATGGAAAGAGCCTGAGAATGGCCAAATCCTCCTATTTCATATCAATGACATCATATGGATAGAGAACTATAATCTAGGAAGCTCACAATTAGTGGGGGTATAAATCCTCAGATGGGAATATTCCACTCAAGGTACTTTGAATATATTAAGGAAGCTGTTAGGGCCTTATATTACTAGTGTAGTCCCTTATTGTAGTTATTGTAGCCCCCTTAATGTTATTTTTGTACCCATGTAGTCCCTATTTTTTTATTATTGTGCCCCATAATAGCCCACTATTTTTATTGTTGTGCCCTTAGATTATTATTGTTAGGTCGGCTAGGATTATATTGTAACCCCATGCACTCTTATATATAGAAAGGTGGTTTTTTCATTTGTGTCATCCAAGAATTGTTCATTTATGTAATGCAAAGGAGGTTTCCCCCTCGAAGAGGCTGATTTCTAAGGCATTGAACTATCTTTTCTTCTATTTTGTGAGCTGGTTTCATAACATTTGGTATCAGAGCTTTGGATTCTAGGGTTTCGTTGCTTCAAATAGGTCATTGTAGCATTTTCACTATAAAAATTTTTCTACGAATGTTCAAACGCTAAAAAAAACCCATTTGTGAGTAAATCCTGAGGAACTTCGTGTAAAAATTTCAGATATTGGTTTATAATATTTTCAGAGATATGATACGTGGAATTTAGGGTTTTTGCAGGCTCCTGAATTTCATCTCAAAGAGGA
Organism: Pinus albicaulis; assembly: GCA_034641835.2. Classification (NCBI taxonomy): domain Eukaryota; kingdom Viridiplantae; phylum Streptophyta; class Pinopsida; order Pinales; family Pinaceae; genus Pinus; species Pinus albicaulis. Next base: position 1,668,931 of record MU968307.1, read on the forward strand.
TACCTTGGGAAAATCATCATAAAACTCTCTCTGAGCATCAGATTGGAATTCTGTAAAAAGTGGCCAAAAGTACACGAAATTTAATTTCTTATGTATCGCTTCAGAGATGAAGGAGGAAACAGTGACACATGGCACGTTGTACAAGTTCTCTCTACTAAACCAGACCATAATAAGAAAATTGTGGGAGAATGGGAATAACTTTGTCTTGAAGAATCCAAATCAGGTCAGACATTTGGAATTGGAAATCAGATTCATAGGGCTAATAAAGGACCAAAGATAAAATCTTTGGGATCCAAAATCACGGAGATACATCAGATCTAATATCGAGGTCCTTAAAAGCAATAAAAAGGTGTGTCTTTTTTTTAAAATTGAATAAATCTTGTTTGAAAAATCAGTTTGAAGGGATTCCAAGGACATATTGAAGCATAGATATCAGTATTGGGTTCTAAAATAGCCCCTAAAAATAATTCAACACCCATTAAGCCCTCAGAAGGCTCTACTATGACTCATGAAGAGGAAGAAGTGCAACATGATATATCAAAACTACAAGAACAAGTGCAACAACTTTTGCTCTCGCAAAGATAACAAAAAAAGAAATGGAATCTGAGATGGATGGTTTGAAGAAAGGCGTGGAAGCTAAGATGGATAGTTTGAAGAAAATCGTGGAAGATAATATGGATGGCATGGAAGCTAATATGGATGGTGTGGAAGCTAATATGGATGGTGTGGAAGCTAAGATGGATGGTATAGAAGGCAACTTGGAAGCTAAGATGGATGGTTTGAGGAAAGGCATGGAAGCTAAGATGGATGGTTTGAAGAAAGGCGTAGAAGCTAATATGGATAATTTGAAGAATGGCATTTAAGCTAAGATGGATGGTATATAAGGCAACATGGAATATTTGAAGAAAGACATGGAAGGTTTGAAGGAAGGCTTGACAAAGTTGATACAAGAAATGATTCCTAATGGCGAAAAGGTAGTAGAGGGAACTCATGATGAGAACAAAATAAATGTTAATCATGATTTCATAAACTCTAATGTTGGATTGAAGACCCAACATATTCAAAATATCGATATGAGGAAGTTTGATGGCAAGGATCACGTAACATGGATACTACATATGGAGCAATATTTTGATCTCCATAATGTGCAAAACACAAAAAAGGTACGCATTGCAACTTTATATTTAGAAAAAAATACATTTGTATGGTATCGATGGCTTTTCTCTCATAGAAAAATTGTCACTTGGTCAATTTTTACAGAGGAAATGATAGCACATTATGAGGATACAAAGAGAAACACCTTTTTTAGACAATTGATAAATCTCAAATAAAAGGGTTCGATGTGGAGCACATTGAGGACTTCCAAAAATTGAATATAGGGGTAATTGATATTCCAGAGGAACACAGGATTGATGTCTTCAGAGGGAATTTAAAGGATAACATCCAACATGAGGTTTGCCATTGGGAACCTGATTCATTGGAGAAGGAATTCAGGTTGGCAAGAAAAATTGAATGTAAAATTATGGCAACGAGGAAGCTTACCACTCACATCTATTAAGATGGAAGTGTTTCTACTCCTAGACTTCCAAAACCTACAAGGTTGTCACCACAAAAATTGGAAGAAAAAAGAGAAAAATGGCTTTGCTATAGTTGTGATAGAAAATACACTAAATGTCATAAGTGTGCTAAGAAGAAATTATTTTACATAGATTGTGAAGAGGAGGACGAAAAGGAACAAGAAAATTCAAAAGAAGAGGATATACACTCAGAACTAACCCTAGAGGAAGAAGAAATGAATCTGACCATATCCTATAATGCATTTATAGGAATTACCAATCCTCAAACTCTCAAGATAGAAGGACATATCAAGAATAAAAATGTAATAGTGCTTATTGATTCAGGTAGTACCCATAATTTTATTCATTGTATGGTAGCCAAGCAATTGAATTGCTTCCTATACCCAGCACCAGAGTGTCAAGCGATGGTGGAAAATGGAGGAACTATAAATTTCTCTAGAAAGTGCCATAATATCAATCTAACCATGGGGGAATAGATATTTAATATTCCAATTCTTTCCATTCCAATGGGTGGTGTTGATGTTATACTAGGATTAAAATGGTTACAATATTTGGGGACAGTAGCTTTTAATTTTTAAGAACTTTTCTTGAAAATTTTTTTGAAATGAAAGGAAGTTGAATTATGGGGTATCGCAGGGAATCCGGGAAAGATAATAAGGTCTAATGTCACGATAAAGCTTCTGAATAAATAACAACGAGGCCTCATTTCACAATTATGCTCACTAGAATTTCTAACATCAAAATCATCTATTTCTCGAGATCTCCAAAAAGTATTAGACAATGATTCCAAGGTGTTTAAAGCTCCCAAAGGACTCCCACCTATTTGTGATCATGATCATGCTATTCATTTGATTCCAGGAAGTGTTCCTTCAAACATCAGGCCTTACAAATATCCTTATGTCCAAAAGAGAAAAATTGAACGTATGATTGCAGAAATGATAGAGGCTGGTATAATTCAACCTAGTCAAAGTTATTTTTCTACTCTAGTAGTATTGGTGCACAAGAAGGATGGATCATGGTGCATGTGTCCAGATTATAGGGAGTTCCATAAGCTCACTATGAAAGATAAATTTCCCATGTCCATGATTGATGAATTATTGGATGAATTATATGGAGAAATTTATTTCACCAAGTAGGTTCTCTGTTCAGGATATCATCAAATTAGAATGAAGATTGAAGAAATTTCGAAAACAACATTTCGAACTCATGAGGGTCATTATGAATTTTTGGTCATGACTTTTGGCCTTACTAATGCACCTTCTACATTTCAAGGGTTGATGAATTCCATTTTCAAAACCCTCCTTAGAAAATTTGTGTTATTATTTTTTGATAATATACTAATCTACAACAAATCTTGGAAGGATCATGTTCAACATATTGACAAGGTGCTCAAACTATTGGAGGAGAAACAATTATATGAAAAAACTTCCAAATGTTTCTTTGGAGTACAAGAGGTGGAATATCTAGGTCATATTGTATCTCAGGAAGGTGTTAAGGTAGACCCTAACAAAATTAAAGCCATTAAGGAATGGAAAGTCCCCACAACCATAAAGCAGTTGTGAGGATTTCTCGAGTTAACAAGGTATTATCGCAAGTTTGTTAAGAATTATGGGAGAATAGCAGCACCTCTAACAAAATTATTGAAGAGAGATGCATTTTCATGGACTCCTGAAGCAACTAAGGCCTCTGAATATCTTAAAGAGACAATTTCCCAAGCACCAATGTTATCTATGCCAGACTTCACAAAAACCTTTATTGTGGAATTTGATGCCTCGGGAAATGGAATTGGTGTTGTTTTAATGCAAGTAGGAAGACCAATTTCTTTTGAAATCCGCCCAATCAAATGAAAGTATTTAAAAAAATCTATTTATGAGAAGGAAATGTTGGCAATACTACATGCACTAAATAAATGGTGACCTTACCTAATGGGAAGACACTTTAATGTAAAAATAGATCATGATAGTCTTAAATACTTTTTGGAACAAATACTATCTTTAGGAGAGCAACAAAAATGGGTCACAAAGATGTTGGCTTATGACTTTGAAATCATCTACAAGAAAGGGAAGCTAAATGTTGTTGCAAATTCACTCTTAAGAAAGGATGAGGATGTGGAAGGATTTCTTCGTGCCATTTCCATTATCCAACCCGATTGGATAACCGAAGCAAGGGAGGAATGGAAGAATGATGAAGAAGTATGGACACTCATTCAAAATTTGCAGCAAGATCCCAATACATCTAATACGTTTAGCTGGAAAAATGATTCCTTGTGGTATAAATATTGCTTATATCCTTGTAATAATTCCAAACTAAAAAAAATATTCTTTTGGAATTGCACACCTCTACCTTAGGAGGACACTCAATATTTTTAAAAACATACCACAGGGTGAAGAAATAATTTTTTGGGATGGCCTTAAATCTGATATTCAAAATTTTGTGGCAGAATTTTTGGTTTTCCAGCAAAATAAAGTTGAGACAATTAAGACCTTGGGTCTGCTACAACCTTTATCCATTCCAAATCAACATTGGGAGGATGTTTCTATGGATTTTATCACAGGTTTACCTAAGTTTGAAGGAAAGAGTATCATGATGGTGGTAGTTGATAGACTTACCAGGTATGCACACCTTTGTGCATTATCTCATCCATTTAAAGTGAGTATAGTTGATACTTCATTTATGGAAACAATTCAATAGCTACATGGAAACCCAAAGATTATTGTAAGAGATAGAGATCTTATTTTCACTAGAAATTTTTGGACGAAATTGTTTTCCTATTTGGGTACTTAAATAGCTCATAGCTCATCTTATCATCCTCAATATTATGGGAAAAATGAGATATTGAACAAATGTTTGGAAGGATATCTTTGTTGCTTTGTATCTGATAAACAAACACAATGGGTCAATTGCTTACCTCTGGCTGAATGGTGGTATAACACTTCCTTACACACTGCAGCAAAAATGACCCCATTTATGGAACTTTATGATATCATCTGCCATCCATCATGTTAGTTTCATTATTTTCATACTGCCATTAGTGATCAAAAATACTCTTTTCATATCAGTTTAGGAGTCTCACTCATAAATTTTTAATCATTCCATTAGGTCATGCAAAAAATCAATCACTGATGGTAGCCCTAGCCATAAAACTTCACTCTCCCTCAAAAATTCATATTTTCTGGCCCACCTTCATGTCTTGTTGGGCATACTTCAGCCATAAAAGTCCATTTCATCATGTCATTATGTAAGTCAAGTCACCATGGAGTCTAGTCATTCAAGGTCCCATTAGGTCACTAGGTTTCATTTTCTAAGGTCCAAATAAAACATCATTTCATTTGCATAAGGTCAGTAAATATAATGAGAGTGATTGAAATAATATGACTTTATCATCGGAAGATGATTTTCCAACATGAGAGATGATCTCAAAGGAAAGTTTCCAAAGTTCTAATTCTGCTTTCAAGTTATGATTTTTATTCTGCAATGTAATTTTATTCAAAAAACAGAGATGTGATTTATTTTTTATTTTGATGTAATTTTGTGTTCATTATATGTAATAAGTACTATTCCCAAGCTGCCAATTCAACTTCATATTCCAAATTGAACACCAAACAAAGCAATGTAAAGAGTGCAAAACTCAAACATCATCAACCTGTAAAGAAAAAGTCAGTGTAAAGAATGTTTCCCAAAGTTTTCAAAGGTGAAATTAAAACATTAGAAAGTGGGTTTTAAATCAAAAGATCAATTTCACTCAAGTATTAGAGCCTTCATGACATCAAAGGAGAATTCATTTGTCTCTTATACCAGCGAGCAACCTCAAGCAAAGCAGGGATTTCAAGTTTTTTGGGTGAAATTAACAAAACATGGGAGGCGTTGTGCGACTGTCAAAGGGAGGGTGTGCATGTGTGTGGTGTTGCATGCCTACTTGTTGCGTTGTGGGCCTGCTTTTTGCACTGCGTGCATGCCAAAGAGAGAGTGTGCCTGCTTGTGGCGTTGCGCGCTTTCCAATCTTCCACAGCAATTGCTAGAAGGGCCTCCAAACTTCACAAAATCACCCTCAATATTTCAACAGTGGTTCCTCATGCATCAAACAAGTAATTCAGCTACAATTTCTCCATTCCACTTCTCCATCAAGTCATTTTGTGTTGTGTGAAGTTGGTTAAATAAATTTGGTGCCTTTCTTCAAATATAAAACCCTAGTATTCCTCAAATACCCAATTACGGTTCAATTTCACTACCTAGCAATCATACCCTTCCCACATTACAATATACCCTTTCCAAAATCCCTACATTGACATCCCCTTTCCCTAAGCCTTAATTTACTTAAAACCCTAAACCCTAGGTACACTATTTTCCTAGGTTCCCAATCCCCTACACCTGTAATTAATTTACTATTCCAACCCCCTCTACATCCCTACTCCCTATCACATCCCTTAACTCATAAATCCCTACCCCCATCTCCCTGAATTACCCTATCCCATTTCCTATTCCTAAAAATCACATTCCACCATCATCACACCTCCCTAGGGTTTTAACACTAAGGCATCATGGCAGAAGAAGAAAATAGACCATACAGTGAGGGAGAAGAAACATAGTAGAAGAGGCCACACAAAGGGGGAAGAATACTTAGATTAGAACCAAAAAATACTAGGGAACTCTTGGCATCTCTTATGATGTGATATGTTTCAAACATGTTGGATGTTTTGAGTTCTGTGAGCAAATTTAGAAGACCCAACACCATATGATGTTGATTAGAATTTTCATTTCTAATCTCCATGACAACCAAGTTACTCTAGCTGGTGTCACTTTCACTGTTTCAACTTCCATCATCTCAGCTGCCACTAGGATCCCAAATGTTGGGGAGAAATGGTTCAAACAAAAAGACTTGGAGGAGCATTACTATGAGCCTTTCATCAAACCTAGGTACAAGAACGAGAGAAAGAGGAATTTTCCTTTCTCTTACCTCCTGGAGAGATATGCTCCCATGATAAAGATCATCATGAAATACTTTTCATGTGAAGGTATATTTTCTAGACTGTATGCCTATGACATCTAGCTACTTATGCACTTCACAAGGGTCAAGATGCTCAAAATACCCTACTACCTCTTCCGGAGCATTGATAAGATGGCATTTATTTTCTATAAGAGAGAGTATGAACACCAAATGAGCAGTATTTTCCATCACTCCCTCATCAAAATCATAGTCCTCCATCACCTCAAAGAATTGAACATTCCATGGAGTTGATTCATAGCTAATGATATATTCACTACCCCACATATTCAGCATGCCCAACATGTACCTTCATCATCTCATCCTTCCACATCCATTCCTCCATCTCAGCCCATAGTTGATGCATCATCATCAGATCAGTCTCCTTCATCTATTTCACCACCCTCATCTCCATCCTACATTGAGACTGGATCACCTAGTAGAGCTAAGATCAATGAGCCTAAGCATGCTAATGTGGCTGAGATAGAGCCATTGGAAAAAACATACCATAGGGGTCATAAGCAGGTGTTTTCTCCACAGATTGTGGAAGGTGCCCTTCCTTCTTCACCAACAAAGAAGGTATAGAAGGGGAAAGAAAAGATGATAGAGATGTACATGAGGCAGTCATTCATGATGAGGATGATCTCCATGAGACAGAACATGATTTTGACCTTGTTGACCTAGATGAGAATGATGATGATGAGATCACTAGTATAGTCATCAAGGGAAAGGATGCCAATATTAGAGAGCTCTAAACAAATCTTGACAGGTCCAAATTTTCCATAAACTTCCTTGAGCGAGAGAACCAACAGTTGAAAAGAAAACATGTCATTGATGAAGTTAAATTCATCATAGCTCAAAGGAAGGCAGAAAAATCCAAGGGTTTGTTAGAAGAGACACTTTAAAAGCCTGGTTTTCTTAAAGAACAAGAATAACAAGCACCAAGAGGTAGATCTAAAACTAGAGGGCTGAAAAGAGCTCTAGCAATAGAAAGGCAAAAAGTGGTTGATCTTGCTGATCGGCTAACCTTGAATGAATAACTTGCAATGATGATCAATGAAAACCAGGAGCCATGGCTTGATAGAGATAACCAGCACTTGGAGAAGCTTTTGGAGAAGGAAAATAGATATAATGACATACTGAGAAAGAAGGTCAAGCATTGTGCCCAAAAACACAAAATTGCAATGGTCAAGCTCAAAAGATCCAATGCAAAAATTGAGGCTTTGACCATGCAACAAGAGAAAAGGAAGTTGGATATACTTGCATAGGCTTCACTCCAAGCCTAGCCACATCATCTGCACTCAGTTCACCAATTTTTTGTTAGAAAATTATATATTACAGAGCAATGCAACACATAAAATATGCAGAAAAAACAAGAACATAAAAACACATAAAACCAGAGAGACACAGATATATGTGGTTCACCCAGTTTGGGCTACGTCCACCCCAAATAGCCAGTCCTTCTTTTCTATTATCCAGCAAAATGAAGAGGCACAACCTACAACATATCCGTTGTAATATCCTCTATTCTCTCTCACATTCTCCCTATCTGTTTCTCGCTCTGAGAATACACATACAATATACAGCCGCAATACAATACCCTCATACAAGCGAGGGGTTGCCTTCTAGGGAAAAAAACCCTGAACTAAACATAACTTCTACCATCATATCATCTGCCTAATGAATGGCCCAGATTGATTAGAAATTATTGTACTTTTACAAGGCAATTTTACATGTGTTTTTAGCTTCGAGGGCACTGCCCCCAGACGCGAGGGACAAGTCCCCCCCACACCTCCTCCCCCGCTGCAGGCATGTATAGTTTTCCTGGGGTATACATCCAGTTGAAAATAAGGATCTCTGAATTAGGATGAAAATCAGGCTCCACACCCAACAATCTCCCACTTGGAGACTGATTGTAGCAACTCCACCATTGCTTCATTTTCTAGACAATGACTCCTCTTTGGACTCGGTTGTTTCTCATCTTCATCGTCATCCTTGAAGACCAATTGAAAGTGAGCATAATCTCAATTTCTCCCTGGTTACAACTTTTGTTAGCATATTTGTAGGATTCTGGCTAGTGTGTATCTTTTCCAGATTCAACTGTCCATCTTCCAATATTGACCATATGAAATGGTACTTGAGCTATATGTGTTTAGTCCTGGAATCAAATGTTGATTTCTTTGCAAGATGAATGGAACTTTGGCTATTACTGTATAACGTGCCCATATCATGCTTCTTACCCAATTCATCCATAAACATTTGTAAACAAATCATTTCTTTACTAGCCTCTGTAGCAGCAACATACTCTGCTTCTGTTGTTGAAAGTGCAACAACACTTTGGATTTTTGAAACCCAACTGACAGTTGTTCCACCTACAGTAAATACATATCCTGTAGTGCTCCTCCTGTTATCTCTGTCACCTGCCATATCTGCATCAACATATCCCTGTAGAGCAATGTTTGAACCACAAAAGCATAATGCTTGATTTGTGGTACCTCTCAAATATCTGAGAATCCATTTTACTGCCATCCAATGTTCTTTTCCTAGATTATTCATGTACCTTCTTACAACTCCCACTGCATGTGCAATATCAGGCCTTGTGCAGACCATTGCATACATTAAGCTTCCAACTGCTGATGCATATGGAACTTTAGACATATAATCCATGTCTTGTTGGGTCTTTGGGCACATCTCCTTACTAAGTTTGAAATGGCTAGCAAAAGGTGTACTAACTAGTTTTGCATTCTGCATATTAAATCTTTTCAACACCTTTTGTATGTACTCATTCTGAGACAGTGTTAATTTGCGATTTTTCCTGTCTCTAGTTATTCTCATACCAAGGATTTTTTGTGCAGCTCCCAAATCCTTCATTGCAAATGAATTTTCCAATTTTCTTTTGAGCACATATATTTCATGCATGTTAGACCCTGCAACAAGCATGCCATCTACATACAATAACAATATAATATAGCTACCATCATTTTTCTTTTTTAGATAAAAATAATGATCAAAGTGCCATCCAGTATAACCTTGTTCAGACATAAACCTGTCAAATTTTAGATACCACTACCTTGGAACCTGTTTTAAGCCATACAAGCTTTTCTTTAATCTGCACACTAATTTTTCTTTCCCTTTGACCTCATATCCTTCTGGTTGCTCCATATAGATCTCTTCCTCCAAATATCCACGTAGAAATGTTGTATTTACATCTAACTCTTCAAGATGTAAATCTTCCGTTGCTACAAGACTTAAAATAGTTCTGATTGAAGTCATCTTAACAACAGGAGAAAATATTTCATCAAAATCAATACCTTTCTTTTGTGCAAACCCCTTCACCACAAGTCTAGCTTTGTATATTTGTTTTCCTCCATCTTCTTCCTTCAGCCTGTAAATCTATTTATTCTGCAATAACAATGTTATCGATGAAACGGGAACTATTACCTCAAAACGGGAACTCTAGCCCAAAAAGACTCAAAAAACATGAAAAAATGCCCCAAAAACAAAAGGTGTGTATTCCAGAACGCATTTTCTTTTTTCTCAAGGTCAAATTTCACCTTTTTATAAAATTATACTAAACACAAAATTGTTTCTTGAAAAAATGATTGAAAAAACACCCTCAAAACAAAACGAGTTGATGCTGGAATAACAAAATAAAACATTGTGTCACACTTTTGACACATTGTAACAATGGAATTAAAAACAACATATTAGGACATTGAAAATTCATAAAATTCTAAATTTTTTGATAGATGATGTTAAATATAAACAAAATCATGTCTGAAGGGCTTATCATTTCGAACAATTTTTATCCATGTTGTTAAACATAAAATATCTTAACTCTAAACAACCCTAAAATTGTAATTATTTTCAGCCATAACATTAAAGATAAAATTTCGCAGCGCATAAAAACCTTAATGACAAGTTGTAAATCTCAAGTTTTTAAATCTTAAGTTTTCAAGATACTTGAACCATGAAATTATGGAGAAATTATATGACTTCAACAATTTTTAAAAATGAACAAGTAAATGAAAAATTTATTATTCATATATTTGTTTGTTTATATATAAAATAAAAATAAAAATAAATAAATAAAATAAAAAATAAAAAATAAAAATAAAAAAGAAGAAAAAATTCTTTTATTGTTTTTCTATATTTTAAATTATAATTGTTTTAGTTTTAAGAAAATAAAAATTAAAAATTAAAATCTTCTTATATAGTTTGTTTATATTTTAAAACATATTTTTATTTATTTTTAATTTTTTTTTCATATTTTAAATAATAATTGTTTTAATTTAAAAAAAAAAAATTAAAAAATAATTTTTTTTAAACATATTTTTTAATTTGTTTTTATTGTTTTTTTATATTTTAAAATTTTAATTGAATAGTTTTTTTTTTGTTTATTAAACAATACATTTTTTTTATTATTATAATATTTTTTGTTTAAAAAATAAAAAAAATTAAATAGTTTGTGTTTGAAAAAAAACAAAAATTAAATTTCCACCCACTAGGGGCTGGAGGCAAGCAAGGTAGCCCTCGACGACGCCGCTCGACCAGCCTTTGGACCCCCGCTGGGCGAAGGGCGATTCCGAGAATCACCCCCGGTTGGGCGAAAGGTGATTCTCGAAATCGCCCTACGCCCAACTGGGGGTGATTTTCGGAATCACCCTCTGCCCAGCCGGGGGTGATTCTCGGAATCGCCCTCTGCCCAGCCGGGGGTTGGAGGCAGGTCAGGCGGTACCATCGAGGGCTGCCCAGCCTGCCTCCGGCCCTCTGCCTAGCCGAGGGTTGGAGGCAGGTCGGGCGGTGCCATCGATGGCACCACCCAGCGGGCCTCTGGCCCTCGGCTGGGCAGAGGGAGATTCTCGGAATCACCCTCTGCCCGACCGAGGGCCAGAGGCCAGCCGAACGACACCGTCGACGGCTGCCCAACCTACCTCCGGCCCTCGGCTGGGTGGAGGGCGATTCCAAGAATCGCCCTCCACCCAGTTGCGGGTCGGAGAATCGCCCTTCGCCCGGCCAGTTGCCGGAGGCATGCTGGGCAGCCCTTGATGGTGCCGCCCGTCCCGCCTCTGGCCCTCGGCTGGGTAGAGGATGATTCCAAGAATCACCCCTGGTTGGGCAGAGGGCGATTCCGAGAATCACCCCTGGCTGGGCAAAGGGGAATTCCGAGAATCACCCTCTGCCCAACCAGGGGTGATTCTCGGAATCGCCCTCCACCCAGCCGGGGGCCATAGGCAGGCTGGGCAGCCCTTGACAGTGCCGCCTGGGCGGCCTCTGGCCCCCAGCCAGGCAGAGGGTGATTCCGAGAATCTCCCTCCACCTAGCCGAGGGCCGGAGGCCACCCAAGTGGCGCCATCGAGGGCTGCCCAACCTGCCTCTGACCAGCCGGGAGCCAGAGGAAGGCTGGGCAGCCCTCGATGGCGTCGCTCGGCCTACTTCCGGCCCCCGGTTGGGTGGAGGGTGATTCCGAAAATCACCCCCGACTAGGCGGAGGGCGATTCCAAGAATCGCTCTTGGCTGGGCAGAGGGCGATTTCGAGAATCACCCCCAGTTGGGCGGAGGGCGATTCCGAGAATCACCCACGGCTAGGCGGAGGCCGGTCGGGTGGAGTCGTCGAGGGCTACCTAGCCTGCCTCTGGCCCCCGGCTGGGAGAAAGGTGATTCTCGGAATTGCCCTCTGCCCAGCCAGGGGCCAGAGGCAAGCCGAGCGACACCGTCAAATGAAGGAGGTTGAGTTTTGGATCTATTTTTAGGTTCAGGTAAGTTTTATTATACAAATTTAATTTAAATATTTTATTTTTTACTTTTTATGTCTTTATACTAATTTTCTTACTTATTTCTTTGGTACTTGATGATTAGGTACAACACTAGCATGTTGCATACCAAAAGGAAGAAATTGCATTGCCATTGAGAAAGACCCAGTGCAATGCAAATTTATTCAACAAAGAATTAACGCTCTTGAATTCCTTCCAGATGCGAAGAAGAAGTTGGTTTGAGGAAAGGGGATTTTAATGAATCACGTGTGGCAAAAAAAGCAAAGGAACCTCAACCACCATTACATGGAATGATTGGAAATGGACACTTTGGAAGATTTGCAGACATGAAAGATCCATTAGAAGATGACAATGACCAAAATGAAGTAGAAAATGTTGTGGAAGAAACCATCAATGATGTTCTAGATGATGTTGAACATGTATTAGTTGATATTGTTGAGGATCTTTAAGTTATGCTTGCAAACAAAGCTCATTTTTGAGATCTATTAATCAGTTTTACTTGTAATGTTTAGACTTTGAAATTTTACGAGAAGAATCCTTATTTTTTGCAAAACACATGTGATTACTATTATTTTTTGACATAAAATTCAATAAAAATGCTATTCTCTTAAGTTCTTTTGTTAAGATTTTCCCAAGAATTAGTTTATTTAACATGTTTTTTTAACAAAAAGTCTCTAAAAGTGTATTTTTTGCATTCTATTTGTATTGAAAATTTGTATTTTTTTGTCATATCATTCAAAATATTGGCTTTTTAGCGACAATTATTTGATGTGCATTGAAAAATTAATTAGCAATTCATAAACTTGTAGAAAATATAAACTTTATAATATTGACCCTTTTTTCATTTTTTATCTATGTGAAAAAGTGAAGATATCATTACAAATTTTTATTTTTAAAAAAATTATTTTTTTCTTTCTAAAACACAAGTACATAAATGCACTTAAAAATAAACATTTCACAGAAGAAGAAGACATTAGAAAATGTATAGTGTCAAAATCAATCCTCTAAAAAAACATTGGTGATGATATGTCACCACTATTCAAAATCGACATAAAAAGCATCACAGAAATTTAAAAAAAAATAAAAAATAAAAAAATAAAAATTAAAGTGCCAAAAACATGCTAAAAAAAAAATTGATTCTGCATCACCACTTTTCAAAATCGGGTGTTTTTCTTACTACGTCGAAAAGTAGGTACCAGTGTAGTTACCTATTTCATCGGTAACAGTGTTCAATGTAGTTTTACCTGCAGTCAACCTGATTAAGTCCCAAGTCTGGTTATGTATTAAGGAGTCCAACTCTTATTCCATGGCTAGCTCCCACTTCTTCCTAGTTTCAATCTGCATTGCTTCTTCATAACATTCGGGTTCACCAGAATCAGTCAACAATAAATAATATAATGAAGGAGAGTATCGTTTAGGGGTTCTACTTATCCTGGTAGATCTCCTGACACCACTTTCAGGTGTTTGAGGTGCCTGTTGCTGTTGTGGTGGTTTTTGTTGTTGTGGCTATTGATTATTATTATTTTCAAGCGCCTTTACTTTTTTTGCGATTTCATCAATAACTGTGTATTCTTTGTTTTCTTTTTCCTGTTTCTTTTCCTACAACTGATTTTTATACAAGACCTTTTCATTGAATATTACATCTTTGCTCCTAATGATTTTTTTATTTTCATAATCATATAAGCGATAACCAAAATCATTAACATTGTATCCAATAAAGGTACATTTCTTTGATTTTGCCTCAAGCTTTTTTTTGTTTTCTTTATTAATATGGACAAACGACTCATAGCCAAAAGGGTTTAAAAAATAGTAGTTTACCTTTTTACCTGTCCATGTCTCCTCTGGAATACCACCATCCAAGGAACTTGAAGGCCCTCTGTTTATGAGATAAACAACAGTATCTACAACATCTGCCCAAAATTGTAAAGGAAATCCTGCATGCAATCTCATGCACCTTGCATGCTCCATGATTGTTCTTTTCATCCTTTATGACACACCATTTTATTGTGGTGTTCTTGGAACTTTCTTCTCTCTGCGGATTCCATGCTCTAAACAATACCTATCAAACTCTTTGCTGCAATATTCACCTCCATTGTCTGATCTAAGACACTTCAACTTCTTTCCTGTCTCAATATCAACCAAAGCTTTCCATTTCTTGAAAGTATCAAATACATCAGATTTATTTTGATCTGACAGTCAAGTTTTTCTAGTTGCATCATCAATAAAGTAACATAATAACGAGAGCCTCCAAGAGATGATACCTGAGCAGGTCCCCATACATCTGTATGCACAAGCTCTAATTTTTCGCTCTTCTTTTCTTTCCCAACTCTGAGAAATCTGACTCTCTTCTGTTTTCCATAAATACAATTCTCACATAAATCCAAATCAACATTCTTCAAACCTAGCAACAAATTTCTTGAGTGAATAATCTTTGTTTAGGCCTCGAAATAGTCCCTATTTTCACTCCATTATTCATCAATATCTTCACATTTTACCTTCATGTCACCTCCATTCCACCTCCATATCATTACATTCACCTCATTATTGGGTCATAACTATGTTTTGCCAAAGTTTATTAATTCTTAACATTTTAAAGTGAATTTATGGCTAAAACTTAGAAAATAATATGCTTATACTTATACCTAACAATTAGCATGAGTTTGTTGACATGTGTAGGCACAAAGGAAGCTTCCAGGGCATCTTTATGTGGCCTTGAATGATCAAATTCGAATTTGATAAGATAAGCCTCATGGAAAAGATCATGGAGGAGATCATGGAGGAGAGGGTTATGTGTCTAAGATGGTTGAGAAATGTATGGAACTAAAAGAGAGATTAGTGGATCATCATTATGAGTTTGTTATCTCATCTCATTGTATAAATAGGAGTACCTCCTCCATTCCAAGGGGGAGGACTCTTAGAGCATTGTATCCAATTGATGATGGAATAGAATAAAGCTTTATTTTTCATATATTTCCATTATGTAGTTTTAGATGTAAATTGTGTTAATGTAGAATATGAATTTATGGAATTTATGTAGTTTTAGATATAAGTTTCCTTAATGTAGTATATGGAATAATTTGTCTTGTTCTTAAGAGAATAGAGCTCACTCTAAAAGGATGAGAGAAACATTTTATTTCATATTAGATTTTGTTTCATTTCATTGCTTAGATGTTTAAGGATTTGTTTGTGATTGATGAATGAGTTTTAAATTAGAATCTTATCAACATGTGAGAGGATATCCAAGGGTCTAAGTTAGGCTCTCTCTCTATTTGATTTGCATGATAATTGAAATTCATTCTTTTGCTTTTATGTTTCAAGTCATTTCATTTCTTATGCTTATGAATGAATCTTAGTTTAGTTTGGATTAGTACATGAGAGGACAATCAAAAGACTAAGTTAGTTTTTCTCTCTCTTTGAATCTAAACAACAATTAAAGTTCATTCTCTTGTCTTTATTTCAAGTTTCTGGTTTTATGAATGATTTCTCTATGATACTGTAGGGAAGGACAACCGGGACCTCCTTAGTTAGGAGCCTCTTCCCTTGCATATTATATTGAATCATAAATTGTTTAGTTAGACATAGAGTTAGTTGCCTACTCTTGCATATATATTGCTGGCACCATCACAAGCTCACGAGTTTCCCTGGTCGATAATTTAATGCAGCAATTTGTTCAAATAAATTGCCCAACATTTTGGCGCCGTTGCCGGGGATGGTGCTAAGGGATTAGGCATTATAAATTTAATTTAGTACTAGCATTTTTCTTTAGACAAAATAATTTGTGAACCCTGGTGACAGCAGGATCTTCGCAAAGGAGTTTAAGTTTGAATTTTCTGATGTTTTAATGTTTAGCTAGTTTTAAATTTCGTCATTTCAAAAACACCCCCCCTGCATAAATAAAAACAAATCAAGCGATGAGTATGCTCTCTTCCTACGCTTCGTGCGATCAGGAAGATCAGAAAATCTATTGATTGATTTCAAATAAAAATACTCTTGCTGGAAAATTAATCTGCGATATCACAATAAAGAATTTTGTGAATAAGCAAATTTAGTTTAATTTTAGTTTAAAAAAAAAAAAAAAAAAAATTCTCACAAAATAATAATAATATATGTATCATGTATATATATTAAAAAAAAGAAAAAGAAATATTTTTTTTGAAAACTAACCATTTTTAGATAGAATTCCATTTTATTTTCTTTATTTTTAGATTTTAAAAAAAAAAAAAAAAAAACAATTATATATATATATATATATATATATATATATATATATATATAAAATAAAAAATAAATAAATAATAAAACACAACAAAATGAGATTTTAAACAACACAAAATAAACTCATTGAAAACTAGCAACGTATTGTTCAAGCCCAGCGGATATGAATGATTTTTGATTTGCAGAATCGGTTCAAGCTCTCAGATCCTTGGTGAACATGTTTAGGGTTTGATCCCACGAAAATCCTTCTTCATTTGTAGTGCAGAATCCCTTTCGCCAGTTATTGGAATTATGATTCCAAAAACTCTGAAGATATATGATTGGCCATGCAATTTCCCTTAGCCATACTAGAATTCGCTGTCGTTATCTTACAACATATGGATATGCTATGAATGTTGTGGAATAGTCAACGAGACTTGGTAGCTCAATTTTGTCCAGAGAAGAAACGTCTTATTGGCCGCCTTCTTGTTGTTATACAGGAGCGGAGAAATCAATTTTATGCAGGTGTTGATCTAAATTTTATCTTCGTATCACCACCGAAGTCTAGATCTAATATGATGACACGCCATAATGGTCAGAACTCTGTTTTTTTGCTCACTCGATACTGTGATCCGCTAGCGAGAATTTCGATTCAAGGGGGATTGCACTATAATCTTTATTTTCCTGGCGATGTGATTGCCATACCCAAGATAGTTAATGAGGGTGCGTTTGAGTATGAGGATGGAACTAGAATGGAGCTGAGGCCGAGATGATGGCAGTTGAAGTGCTGCAAGAATGCTGCATGAGAGCACCTTCCTTGAAGCTTGCATTTAGTGCGATGTTATCAGCTGCTATGGAAGAATCAGAGAGGAGCATTGAGGCAGCTGCTACTATGATGGATGGCATGGTTGTGGCTGCTGGATGAAGCATGTGGTTATCTCTGCCCTCGTATGTTGTTATCAGAATCGATCTGTCTTCAGCCATGGGTTGCACCTCCTTGCGCATTAGAAAGCATGACATAATCGAGCTATGATCACAATTCCATTTTCCTGACTAAAATACCTCCTCTATATTCAATTTAGTGATAAAAAATTGGATTTGACTTATCTTGGAGAGATTTGGCATTTGCATTATTTTCTCCTGATTTTCTAGACAAAAAGCCAGATTTTTCATTGATTTTAGAAGATTTTGTGTGCTTTTTGTGTGATTTTGTGGAAGAGCCTGATTTTAATGAGTTTTAAAAATTCATTTTTCATTTTTAGATTTAGTCTATATATATATATATATATATATAGTTTTATTTTAATGTGTTTTAGAAATTCATTTTTTTTATTTTTTCATTTTTAGATTTAGAAAAAGTAAAAAAAATAAAAAATAAAAAAATTGCCTTTTAGAACTTTAGTTCAATTTTCATTCTTTGTTAGATTTTTATTTTTTATTTTTTATTAATACTTTAGAATTTAATTTAATTAGATTTAGCTTTAGATAATTTTTATTTTAGATTTTCAAATTTTTTTTTTAGAGATAAAAAAAAATAAAATAAAATAAAAATAAAAAGCGAATAAAAATTTCAAAAATTTTAAAAAAAAAAAAAAAAAAATCAACATAAATCATTAAAAAAAAAAAAAAAAATTCTCTTTATATATTTATTATTTTTGATTTAAAAAAAAAAACATTTTCCACAAAATTCATGCAGATTTGAAAATAAATAATGGAACACTTGGAAACAAATTTCGAGGATCGAATTATCAAACATTTGGAGGATAATTATATTGTTTCGATAGCTTCAAGTTGGCATTAAACTCATAACGTCTTTCTGTTGAATGCTTTTATGTGACATACTAATATGCAGAACACGACAGGTCTTTCTATGCCAATATTTTTGTCGAGCATATTTCATCTGACACAAACAGGGAGTATTATTTTTCATGGTTATTTTCACGAATGGATTGATTTTAATATCATGATTAAGTTAATTTCAACACTTTGATTGTCCTTAATTTGTTTTATTTGGTATGAAATTTTTGCGTAAGAATCATGAAGGAAATGCGCATTCCTTCTTGAACACACTTATGTTTCTTTCTACCAAGTTTTTTACAGGTTACAGGACGACAAAGCGATCATTATGGAGACTACATTGTGACGACAATTAGTCTTCCAAAGACTAAATTCATGAAAAATTCTCAAGACAAATCCATCTCCACAACCATTACCTTCCACCTCCCTTTCTGAAAAGATTTTGAATTCCATCAATTGTACATCTATAACGCATGACATTTCCATATCCATTTTTCACAGCAAGAGTTCTTGTTCATACATCATGCATTTCCTTACATCTTTACAAGCATATTGCCATTTTTCTTGTCATCACGATTCCCCTTCATTTCCGCCAATAAAACCCTTCTTGAGTCAAAGTCCTAGAGTCTAACTATCATTAAAAAAAAACACCTAGAGGCTTGCATGCCTTAATGGCAAGTACTCTTGCCAATGAACAATGGGAGTACATTAATATCCCTTGTTCGTTGGATCTTGTAGGTCACTCGACCACGACAAATTTATTCATACCTACAAAGATGTGTTAGGCATCCTGACTCCCATTGGAATCAATGGTGGAAACTCTTGTGTTGGCTAGGGGCATTCATTAACGGCCACTAAGTCAACAACTTCTTGCTATGTTCGACATCGACACATTTAATCACATAGCAAGATTTGTGCCATCGAGCGTTGAAGACTTGAAGACCCATATTTTGCAGCAAATGAAGCCAATTTCCATTCATTGTATTTCCATTCATGGTATTCATTGTATTTCACTTGAGGACAAGTCAATAAATAAGGCTGGGAGGAAAATGTAACTTCTATATTTTGTATACCTTCCAAGCCTTATATATTTTCAGCCATATTCAGCAAACTCATTAGATTCATCATCCAGCAGCAGATACAACTTTCAGCCATGTTCAGCAGACTCCTCAGATTTTTCATCTAGTAGCAGCGGATCCAGCAGCTGATACGACAATACAGATCCATCTTTCATCCACCATTTTCACAACAGTTTGCAGTCACACATGCATGACTCTCACCTATTTTTGGAAGGGTAAGTTAAGGTATGCTATTTTCTAACTTTTAACCATTAAATTCCTTGAAATGTTAGAATAATAATTTTTGGAAAAAACTTCACTTCCTTTCCTTTCATTGCCAAAGCCATCCGTTTAATGGGAAGGATACATTTACATACATGCTTTGTCACATTCATATCCACAGTTATATATCACATTTTAAACCCACTTACCTTCAAAATATATTTACTATTACATGAGCATACAAATGGCTTTGTCTAAAGTATTTAAAAAGTTAATTGGATGCCAATAGAATCATGGTTGTTACACAAGAACCAACCATGATGCATTCCAACAAAAATACTCTGCCATAAAAAGCACATTATCATTATGCAAAGATCATACAATGAACGCAACAAACAAAATATGGTTGAAACACAAGAACCAACCAAGTTGTAGTTCATCAAAATAACGCTTTGCAAAAGTTAAGTAAATGATCTCATGCAGAGTTTAAGCCAAAGCTCAAGTACCAAAAAGTAATGTAATAGATTGCATGAGGACATGCAATACCTTCAGTGTGGGGGTATGTTGGGCCTCAAAATAGTCCCTATTTTCACTCCATTATTCATCAATATCTTCACATTTTACCTTCATGTCACCTCCATTCCACCTCCATATCATTACATTCACCTCATTATTGGGTCATAACTATGTTTTTCCAAAGTTTATTAATTCTTAACATTTTAAAGTGAATTTATGGCTAAAACTTAGAAAATAATATGCTTAAACTTATACCTAACAATTAGCATGAGTTTGTTGACATGTGTAGGCACAAAGGAAGCTTCCAGGGCATCTTTATGTGGCCTTGAATGATCAAATTCGAATTTGATAAGATAAGCCTCATGGAAAAGATCATGGAGGAGATCATGGAGGATAGGGTTATGTGTCTAAGATGGTTGAGAAATGTATGGAACTAAAAGAGATTAGTGGATGAGCATTATGAGTTTGTTACTCCTCTCATTGTATAAATAGGAGTACCTCCTCCATTCCAAGAGGAGGACTCTTAGAGCAGTGTATCCAATTGATGATGGAATAGAATAAAGCTTCATTTTTTATATATTTCCATTATGTAGTTTTAGATGTAAATTGTGTTAATGTAGAATATGAATTTATGGAATTTATGTAGTTTTAGATATAAGTTTCCTTAATGTAGTATATGGAATAATTTGTCTTGTTCTTAAGAGAATTGAGCTCACTCTAAAAGGATGAGAGAAAATTTTTATTTCATATTAGATTTTGTTTCATTTCATTGCTTAGATGTTTAAGGATTTGTTTGTGATTGATGAATGAGTTTTAAATTAGAATCTTATCAACATGTGAGAGGATATCCAAGGGTCTAAGTTAGGCTCTCTCTCTATTTTATTTGCATGATAATTGAAATTCATTCTTTTGCTTTTATGTTTCAAGTCATTTCATTTCTTATGCTTATGAATGAATCTTAGTTTATTTTGGATTAGTACATGAGAGGACAATCAAAAGACTAAGTTAGTCTTTCTCTCTCTTTGAATCTAAACAACAATTAAAGTTCATTCTCTTGTCTTTATTTCAAGTTTCTGGTTTTATGAATGATTTCTCTATGATACTGTAGGGAAGGACAACCAGGACCTCCTTAGTTAGGAGCCTCTTCCCTTGCATATTATATTGAATCATAAATAATTTAGTTAGACATAGAGTTAGTTGCCTACTCTTGCATATATATTACTGGCACCATCACAAGCTCACGAGTTTCCCTGGTCGATAATTTAATGCAGCAATTTGTTCAAATAAATTGCCCAACAATCTTCATCCCCTTCCCACTCATGTGTCCGAGCCTATGATGCCATAATGCTACATCTGCTCCTTTGGAAGTTAAAGCATTAACAGAGTTAGAAATACCATTGCATAAATACAATGTACCAACCTTTTCCCTACCGAGATCTATAGTCTTTCTTCAGGTGTCCTTTCTTTCCGCATTTCCAGCACACTATCCTTGATCTGGATTTGGATCTGCCTTTCCTTGATTTACTGCGATATCCTGAGCTCTTTCCTCTTTCCATTTTTCTTCCCCTAGACTCTGCACTCAAAGCATTACCCGATGTCTCACCGGAGCTTTTCTGTTGCATTTCCTCGCTAAGGATAGCACTGACAACATCATCAAACTTTAAAGTACTATATCCAGAGACAGATTTACTAATGGCCATAACTAAACCATTCCAGCTTTCTGGCAATGAGCACAAAAATAAAAGATCCCTAACTTCATCATCAAAGTTTACCCCTACAGAACTTAACTGACTAGTAATTGTATTAAAATCATTTAAATGGTCTGCAACAGATCCACCTTCCGACATCTTCATATTAAATAATCATTTCATAAGAAATACCTTATTTGAGGCTGAGGTTTTTTCATATAGTTTCTCCAACGCCTTAATAAAACTCTCTGTTGTTGTTTCCTTCAAAATATTGAAGGCTATCGACATCATGAGGCACAACCGTACTATTCTGAGTGCCTTTCTATCGAGAATCTCCCATTCTGTGTTTGTCATAGTTGTCAGCTTCTTTGTTTTTCCGCTCAATGGTAGGTACATATCTTTCTGATACAGATAATATTCCATCTGCATCTTCCACAGCGAGAAGTTTTGGCCATTAAATTTCTCGACCCTAAACTTACCATCTTCTACCATTGCTCCCACTCAAACCAGGAACCCTTCTTTCCTACGAGTTTATCAACCAAATAGACCTTCGGCTTTGATACCAGTTGTTAGAAAATTATATATTACAGAGCAATGCAACACATAAAATATGCGGAAAACACAAGCACACAAAAACACATAAAACCATAGAGACACAGATATACGTGGTTCACCCAATTTGGGCTACATCCACCCTAAACAGCCAATCCTTCCTTTCTATTATCTAGAAAAATGAAGAGACACAACCTATAGTAGATTCATTGTAATATCCTATGTTCTCTCTTATATTCTCCCTATATGTTTCTCGCTCTGATAATACACATACAAGACACAGCCGCAATACAATACCCTCATACAAGTGAGGGGTTGCCTTCTAGGGCAAAAAACCCTAAACTAAACATAACCTCTACCGTCAGATCATCCTCCTAATGAATGGCCTAGATTGACTAGATATTACTATACTTTTACAAGGCAATTTTACATATGTTTTAAGCTTCGGGGGTGCTGCCCCCAGACCCCCCAGCTGGGGGTACAGCCCCCCCCTCGGACCCCGCGTGGGGGACAAGTCCCCCCCGCACCCCCCTGCTGCAGGGGTGTACAGTTTTCCTGGGGTATACATCCGGTTGAAAACAAGGATCTTTGAATCAAGACGAAAATCAGGCTCCACACCCAATATTTTGAAAGGTTTTGGGTCATTTTTCCAAGTTCTGTCTTTTTATTGTATTTTTGGACAGTCATGTGACAGAGAAAGTGTCAAAGGCACAACGCCCTTGGAATTGTGCTCTTTTTTTAGCGATATTTTGACCAAAAGGCCACCACCATTGGATTCCAAATGACAAATACATCCAATAAAACCACTTTTCCATCCTTGGTTTGCAAAACTAGCAAGTCAAAATGTCAAAAAACAAGAAAAAATTCATGCTTCTGCCTCATTTTTGGCCCTAGTGATGCGCACTGAGCAGTCTTGGGAGGATTAAGTTTTGACAAGGAAAATGTGCCCCATTTGGAAAACTGAAGGCATGTCCAGAAAGTAGGCATGAAGGGATTTCCAGCAAGCCATCTTGCAACCAATTTGGACACCTACAACCCAGTCAAAAGCAACTTGCAAGATGGAGGGCGCGCCTACCAAAGAGAGGGTGTGTTTGACAGTTTACTGATATTTTTGAAATTTCATTGCAAATTTGACTTTTATTTTGAAAATGATGATTTAACCAATGTAATTGAGCATGGTAAATGTAATTATGATATGGATAAGTTACCTAGGGTTAGATTCATGATGTAAATGTAATCATCAAAGTCAAATGAATCAATTTCAATGTAATTAGGGAGGAGTCACTTAGAGCTCCCTACACTCCAGCTTTCAGTTCATAATTTCATCGATCTCATCCTCAACTCAGGGATTCGACCCCTGAGGATGAGAGAATGTAGTTTTGATATCTATATATTCCCTTTTTTCACTCTTAGGAAGGGTTGGAATCATTTGGATGCTATTGTATTGATCAAGGATTGTGTAATCAGTTTGGCCAGATATTAATGAAGAATTGCATTTATTTCTTTGGGACACCTATGGTATGAATGTTTGGCATTGTTTCTTCTCTGTTATCATTTGTATGAATGTTTTTTAAGCTCATAAACCATTTCATGTCTATTATATGATCATTTTCAAGTTCATAGGAAAAATACATGTTCTTTCATGTTCTGTTTTGGGAAAGTTGTCATAATTTGTCCATTTTCCTTAGTTTAGGAAGAATACATCTCCTATGCTCTTCCTAACTCCTCATCAGTCTTAAACTATCTAACCAAATCACATTTAAGTTTTAATCCTTCTACCTACCTTGCCCAATCAAATGGACTGCAATTCCATCTCATTTGCACTGACCTAGTCCCCTTGACCTAATCCTCATCCAATAAACCCAATCAAAACCAAAACAAACCATTTTTCATTTCATACCTAGCCTAAAACCCTAATTTATCCAACCCTCTTGGCTGTGAGTTTTGTGGAGAGATCCCTCTCCGAATTGGTAGGGCTAGATACCAAGTTAAAAGGTTGGTCTATGGTTACCTTTGTTGGGATCTCTTCTTCAACCTTAGATATTTGGCTGAGTGATAACATACTGGCGTAGTTGTTGTGGGAAGAAATATTTATTTTCCCTGGGTGTACGACAAGAAATTTTGGAATTTGATCCTTTGGATGATAGGGTTAAGTTTCAGAAAGGATAATTTGATAATTGCAGTGCTAATATTGTAGAGCTAGCTTCTAGAAGATATACCAGAGCAAATCCTGACCCTGATCCAATTGATCTGGAAGATGATCCAAATAAGATATTTAGAAGGCATAGATATCAAACTGCAGACATTCAAGCAAGACCAGTTCCATTGCTAAGATCTGTTTCTCTACTTGCTAAGCTACTTTCTCTTGAATATGTACCGTATGATCCGAAGTTTGAATTTTCATTGTTTAAATCCAAATCTGAGACCTCTTTATCCGACATAGTATTTGATCCTTTAAGATTATTTGAGGTCAATTCATTGATTGAATTAGACCTTAGTCCTATAAAATATTGGTTTTTTGAAGAGATTAAGCCTAAACCTGACCTTGACGTCAAATATTGGATCCAATTCTACCATAAAGAGGAATTTTATATTTCATCTCAACCTCAAACTCATTCAATTGTAGTGTATTCATCTGCACCTTCGAATTCATCATTCATACCTACTACTTCAGTACCTACAACTTCTGTTCCTTTACCTATTCATCCAACCCTCCTGTTGTTAATCTAGTACTCCATTCAGCAGGAATCATGGCAAGATTTTCTCCACTCATCTTACCAGCCCAATTGAATGAATTACCTCAGGGTTATGGCCAAAGACTCCCCTTGTTTGATGAAAACTCTACCATATCTACAAGACAACATATTGTTAAGGTCACTGACTTCATATATTTGGAGGAATTCGATGCTGACAATGAAAAAATGAGAATTATAGCCCAGAGTTTCTCTGGAGATGTCAAAGTTTGGTTTAGGTCTCTCACTACTAATTCCATTTCCACACCAAACCAGCACACTGATTTTTGTATAGCTCGGTGGGAGGTAAGAAAAATCACTTACATTTGCTTGCTGAGTATGAGAACATTAAAAGAAATATCAATGAATCAGTTCAAGATTTCAATACTCGCTTTAATAGGATTTACAATCCAATTCTCGTTGACATCAAGCCTCCTCCAGGCTTAGCTCTCATACGTTATCTAGTTGCATTTGATGCTGACATGGCTTAACAATTTAGGGAAATAAATCTACATACACTGGAATATCTGCAAAATAACGCGATCAGAATTAAAGCAAATCTACTGATGAAGAGAGTTAGAGCTAGGAATGAGAGGAGAGTTACTATTAAATATGAACGATCCACCTCATCTTCTGATGCTAAGATGGATACATAGATAAGAACTACTGAATGTATGGTTGACAGGATGTCCATCATGGAGAGAAAACCTGAGGTCAGAAATTCTAACTATAGAGGTCAGCAACAACCTCAGTTAAGGATTAAGCAGAGAGATAAGCGAGCTCCTGAACAACCACGAAAATAGCAACAAAAAATCAGGACACCCTTGCTGCAGAACTATGCTCAAGGAGAAGAAGAAGATGAAGACACAATTTTTGAGAAAAACCTCCATTTCAAAGCTGATGATCTGCTTATGTTTTTTACAGAAGATGAGGAGTATTTTGAAAAGAAATATCAGCCTAAAGATGAAGATTGTATCCTTGCTAATGATCATGAATTAGAGACTGAATCAGATGATTACCAACGGGGGTACTTGAATGCACTTAGTTCACAAAATAGGCAGATGTCATTAAGGAGCAGAGATGTACTAGTTAATCCCATTCATAAGAGATCATCTCAATAGAAAGACACTCAAACAAGGCAGAATCCTCCGAGCAATCAGAGTAAGGGAAAAGAGCCTGTGATCACAATCAGAATAAAGTAAATCATCCATCCACAAGTTCAAAAAATAAGGAAAAGAACAATCGGAATAACGAAGTTCCGTCAAAGGACCATACTGGACAGTGAGACATCATCATTAAAGAGGTAGACAAAACTATTCCCTTCAGTTTAGATATAGAAATTTCAAAGTTAAAAGTGTCTATCCCCTTAACTGAGATTGTTAAGAACAACCAGTACAAGTCCCATATTTCCAAGATGCTTAAAGTAGATCCTTTGTTCGACATGGTAAATGTCGAAGATGATCAGCCCGAACTCATTTTTGGTCCTGTTATTGATGACCAATTAGAAGATAGTGAGGTTCCTCCTTTTTACTTGAGTTTAAGAATCCACTAGTGCATTTTACATAATTCCATGTTAGACTCCAGAGCCTCCCACAATTTGATGCCAAAAGCCATAATGGAGAAGTTGGGCCTTCACATCACTCATACCTACCATGATTTATACTCCTTAGATTCAGGTAGAGTCCGTTGTATTGGTCTGATTAAATATTTGGTAGTCTCCCTAGAGAAGATTCTAGCAAATAATGCTCTAATGGATGTGGTGGTAGCTTATATATCTCCATGCTTTGGCATGCTGCTGTGAAGATCTTAATGAGAAAAATTACAAGGTACATTGCAATTAGATTTTTCTTATGCTAATATTCCTGTTTTCGGGAAATTGTGAAAATTGTACCACGAAACTAATATGAAATATACTATTACAAATAAATAAAAGTCCAATAATCATATGATAAACGTTTTACATACAGATTTAGAGTCATTAATTTTGTTTAATGATAACGGTTTAAATGATGTAGATAGCCAACTATTAGATGTAGAAGACGTTTCAGAGATCTATAATTGTATTAGAGAAGTGATAGCTAAAGAAAAGATGAATATGCCGAGCTTATTAGAACAACCATCAGATGAAGCATTGAAAAATTCAGAACAATCACAAGAGGTAGTGAAAGATCCAGAACAACCATTGGATAAAGTGGAAGAAAATCCAGAAAAGCATGAAGAGATAGTTCAAAAAATTGAGCCAAAACAGAAATCAGAGTTTAAGAATTTAGAGGATGAGAAGGATGACAATGGTCTATGGTCCATGGACTTTGATGGTGCCCTGGGGAAAGAAGGGGCTAGCATTGGAATCTGGGTCCGCAGTCCTTTTCATCAGCAGAATAAGGTCCCTACAAATGTAAGGTTGTGCTCTTATAAATTAGCTTTTGATTGCACTAACGATGAAGCCGAGTACGAAGCACTGATTACTGGCTTAAATATCCTAAAGAAACTGGGTGCAAGAAGGATTGCAGTGTATGGTGATTCAGAACTTGTGATCAAGCAAGTCAAAGGTGAATATCAAGCTAACCATACTCGAATGAGACAATATAGGAATGTTGTACTTGATATTTTGAAAATGTTTCAGGAGTGTATACTTACAGTGGTGCCAAGGAATCAAAATCTCATGGCAGATTCATTGGCTCAAGCTGCAAGAAATTTCAATATTCCCATCTTTTCAAACAGAATATTTTAGATTCATGTAAAGCAAAGGCCCACCGTTCCCAATAATTTGCAATATTGGCAAGTTTTCTAGGACGATAAGTAGATAAACAACTATCTCCAAGGTGAAGAGGAATTTGAGAATTGTTCTATAGATTAGATTTCCGATAAAGATGACCAAGATATAGAAGCAACTCAGATGGATATACTACAGCTTAAATATAACAATATTCCAAAAGGTCTCATATCTTTGGAAGAATTTTTTGACCAAGATGACATAGCATGGAAGACTAAATTGATGCCTACGGAAAAGGGTGTTGAAGATGTAAACATTGGGACAAACGACAAACCAAATATGGTGAAACTATCCAAGTCCTTATCTCCCGAGGTAAAGGTTAAATATGTTAAATTACTTTCTGAATTTTCTGATCTTATCACATGGGAATATGCAGATTTAAAGGTGTATGACAAGAACATCATTTAACACACTATTCCAATCAAGTCCAATCAAAAGCCTTCTTCAAAATTTGAGAAGGATAAATCCAAGATTGCTACCATATGTTATCACAAAATCAGACCTGATAGTCTACTCATCAAACCAATCTTGTGCAACTATTTCAAACCAATCTTTTGGTTGAGGCTTAGCCTCCTCAACTTGAGAGGGCTCTCTCAAGGGTTTATGATTTTTTGATAAATATGTAGATGACTAACTCTAATAGGATAAAAACAGATAAATGATATAAATTGGTTGTAAATCACATTAGCAAGTGTACATTGGGCTTATGGAGTCATAATAGCTTCAGCAAAACCAAAATAATGTACCTAGCATGGACGTCAAGGCATATCAAAGTTCAAGTCAAGGAAAACACATGTAGAACAGTGAAACACACAGTCAATTTGTCTATGAAGGAAGTCAGAGCATCATTGATGAATTCTGAGTAACATAAGCAAACACCACTGTAATATAAAATTGAAAAGATGCCATTAGAACAAGAACATACAAGAACTCCTTATGAATCTTGAGTTGTCTAAGTAGAAATTCTGTATTAGGCTGAAAACAATCACTTACATAAAACATAGTATTTTTGCTAAAAAATGTCCAACCCTTTCTATTTCGACTTCTTGATATTTTATAGATCCTTTACATCATGAGATAAGCTTCTCCATAACTAGATACATCGAATTCCCATGCTTTGACACCTATTCTAACTATAAAACATGGTATTTATTACAAACACAGTTGTAAAACTAACATAGAGTCCTATTACAAATAGAATTAGAACTCTTTTGGTTCTACTCAAAACAGCTTTATCTAAACTTAAATACTTCATTTTACGCCTATCATTCCACTCAGTCGAATCTTGATGATGAGTTTCAACTTGTTATAACCATAATGTTGATGATGTTAACCCCCTGTAATCTAGGAAACTGCTCCCCTGTTTTTAGGCTTAGGATCCCTTTAGTTTCTTGAGATATTCTGACCACTTCCAACTGATAACTTCGAGGCTAATTGATGTTGGGACATGATTGACATATGTCCCAAGTCATCCCTTCATGCCAGTTGTGCGAAACAACCTCGAATTTCTCAAAACCATGAAAACAGACCTGCGCTACGAAAGCAGCACAGTTTCGTAGCGCGGTCTATTTACCCATTTTCCTTCAAAATTTAGCTTTCTTTCCTTCAGATTTACCTTGATATTCACTTGATATAACTTCCTTAGAAATTTCAAATCAAAATACCCGGTCTTCCCTCAAAAATTTGATAAGAAAAAGGGTGAAAACATTGCTACAACAGTTTCGTAGCACTTTTCGTAGTGCATTTTAATTTATAAATTTCTCCCACCTCGTAATGAATTTGAAGAAACAGAGAGAGGTTTTTGTAGTTAGGTCTATTAGGAAAAAAGCCTCTTTCATTTCTCCCAAATTCGTTTTCAGTTGCTCAGAAACCTCTTTGGAAGTTGACTGGTCAAAACTAGAAAACAGATTTTTTTGGCTTCATGACTTTCAGCAGTTTCATAGCACTTTCTGCCTTTCTTACATTGCAGGTGCTATGAAATTGTTGTGTAAGCAGTTTTAACCAGTTTTTCTTCAAAATTTGAAACAAAAAGATGCTATAACTTTAGAAAATCACTAGCCTCACCAAAACCATCAGCTATATGAACTAAAAACATAACCTTCACAAAATTTAATCCTCTTTTTCCATTTTGAGTTTGCTTTGAATTTGTCATTTTGTACCTCTGCTCTTTAGTTCATCTTGAGACTGTTTTAATTGTAGCTCCAAATCCTCCACTTGACCTCTTAGCTTTCTATTACTGGCTCTCAAAGGGGTGCGTTGGGTGTTTCTTCCCACTGGGTTTTTCCTCTTTCCTCTTTTCATGTGTTGTACATGGGTAACTAAAATGGCCTTGTTGTCGGGATTCATTCATTTTGCATCATACTCACCTAAGTAATGCTTAAGGGGGGTTTTAGGGGTACATGCACTTAATTAGCCTTAATTAGCTTTGGTTAAACTTTAGTGCTTGCATGTGATGTGCACTAAGTTAGCGTTAGTGAAATTTAGTGCTTACATGTGGTGTGCACTTGTCTTTAGCTAGTTAACTCTAGTGCTTGCATGTAGTTCATGTGCACACATTAACATAACATAAAGCACACATACACTTACTTTTACTTAGATTTAATTAAGCCTTAGTGCTTTCATGTAAAATTATGTTTAACTTAATTGCTTTATGTATTGATTCTCAAATCGATATTGAGTAATCGAGTTCATAGTTTTTGCAATTATTCTTTAGCTAAATCCTAATATGTGCTTTAATAATTTTATAACTTTTTACGAATGAATAGGTAATAAGTGAGGTGCGCAGAAGTAGGACGATTCATCGCCTATAACTTGTTTCAACTGAAGCTGATGATTTAGAAATCATATTGAAAAGGTTTGAATCGCCAAATTATATAAGGCTATGTTGGAGCGACGAGCGATACAACTTCCTGCCTCTCTAGCTTCCAATAAAGAATACAAGGGTTTTAGAGGTGAGCATATACAAATTGAATACAATATGGCCAAGAAAATCTCACGTGAAAGTTAACGTTGGATTATTTGTATTTTTTAAGGATATTATTTAATTATATGGAAGATTATTGTTATTATTTTCTCCTATCTTTTACAGGAGATTGTTGTTGCTATTGATATAGTAGTACATGGTATATACAGGATCTGGAATGAATTTGAAGGATTATATAGATGAAAATATCTTATAATTGACTATTGGGTTGAAGGAACCTCCATATTTGCAATAGTGACTATTCATTTTCCTTATTCTCCTCCTTTCAGGGTTCCGAAGTCCATCAGGCAGCTGAAGCACACCAAAAATATTGTGGTGACCTCTAGAGGTCTCAAATTGTTACCAATAGAATTTTGTGATTGGGTGCTCTCTTAAGGCACTCCTTGATGTGAAGTCACCAGTTCAATTCCCCACTCAGATCGAGGTCATATATTGGACATGATGAAGATGTAGTTTAATTTATAGACGAAATGGTTTCTTCTTAGAGAATTTTTATGGTTAATTTTAATCAAAATTCGACAAAGATTTTTAAAAACTTAATTTTAAGTGGAAGGGTGCTAGATCTATTTATATATTCAAAAATGTATTTTAAACAATAAAAGATCACAATATTACTTGAGATTGTATTACTAGATTTTGGTGAAAAGGTCATTTCGTCTATAAGGTATACTATGTCAAATGATAATAATATAATTAGTCCTTGTTAATGTAGGATTCTTTCAACAATTTTATGAAGTGATATTTCCTATGACTATATCATTTCATCTATTCCTATTATTTAATTTTATTAAATAAAATTTTATTTTACACTCTATCTTAGTTTTCTTTTCCTTTCTAGTAGTCAATTTCAATAATACAGAGAAATAATTCACAATTCAAAACATATAAAAAATATATCCAAAGTTATTAGCAAAAGGAGAAGAAAAATCAATATGAACATGTCACATTTTCAAAAATACAAAACTCCAAACAAAAGTCAATTAAATAAATAAAAACCATAAAATATCAATTAAATAAAAAAAACCATAAAACAAACTTCTTTTATTTTCCCATTTTTAAATCGGATAATGTTAATATAGACTAAATGAAATTCATCAATAATTCACTGCTCTACGCTATAAATTAAAATACTTCATGTTACCATAAGAAACATAAATACATCATAAAAACCACGCCGATTAGAGGGAGGGAGTACATCTCAACCTTTATTGTTGTATATGGACTATATCTAATAATTGGACCAAAACATAAACTTCAATTCCATTGCAGGCCCTAGAAACATCATAAGCATAACAAAATTTAAAACATGAGCCCAGAACATAGACGAACACCTGGAATTCAGGTCCAATAGTGTCATTTCATAAGATAACATAGAGAAATGACCCGTGTGCCATGATAATGTAGTCATCATATAGCAAGGAGAAAACAAAAAACACCAATAGAAGGAGAAACCCACCACACCAAACCAAATATTTTCCCTTTGCACAAAACTTCATACCAGTTGTTGAGCATTTTCCTTATACTTCCTTAGAAATAAAAAAACCAACTTTTAAGGTTGAGACATGAAACCAAAAGAAAAACTTGAAAACACACAATTGTGAACCATCGAAGTTATCACCATCCCCAGAAATCACAAACCATATCAAAACCAATAGGAGAGACCCATAATACACCCACCACCTTTCGAACCTACTAATCATTCTCAAATGAGAAAATGTTGGTTGGAGCCCAAGCACTAGACCTAGGAGGGTCCATCTGTTCACCCCCCTCTGAATCACAAGCCATGTAGCTCTCCACATCCATCAAACGAGCCCATAGCTCGAAAAAACTCGGATACTAACAAATATTTTCATCATAAAAACACCATAAAAAAGAACTAAATTTAGATGAAGACCCACCAGATAAGGAGATTAGAAACACTTTATCATCCAAATAATCAAACCAATTTACCATTAGATCCCTAACTAAACCCAATACTAAGAGACTAACGTATCCAAAAGCCCTTAACCAAACCCAACCAACAAAAAAAAAAATGTAAAATTTCTTTGTTAACAACACCAAGGCCACCCTTCGATTTAAAACCCCAACCCCCAAGATGTAAACCACAAGCAACAACTTAGACACTAAACCAAGAAAAATTACGCTCCCATAATTTCTCGATACGGCAATTAAATTTAACCAAGACGAGGTTAGAAAGAGCACACAAGACTTACCAACCCAAAAAACTAGCATGAAATTCCAATTTAGAGGCATTGTCTCCTCGCAAGGCCACACCAAACTAGATATACTCTCGACACGAATCCAAATTGTGATTGATCGAGGAAATCCCAAGGCTTGTAGACCACCCCAACAACTCCTCCTTCACTGAAAACTCTCCACGAGAAAAATCTACGATACGACTGCACTAAGGTGGCAAGCGACTTACCTTCTTTGCCATAGATTTACCACTAGAGAAACCTATGATACGACTGCACCAAGGCATCAAGGGACTAATTTCTCCCTGAGACCAACTTACACAAATATCTCCGATGAGCATACCTTCCATTACATATCCACTTCTCCAACTAGAGGGATGCATGCTAGACTCCTCTCATCAATGAGAAATTACTCTAACAAGGGTGGTGGCCATATTTCCCCGTACCCATGTCCTTCCAATGTGGCACACCCATTGGGGAATGCACTGTTCTACATTAAACTTTAGTAAATTGAGAAAATTGAAGGGTTTTATAAGGAGTTGTTTTTAGTGCAACTTTTTGGAGTTTCAGGTGCCAGAATCCGGTGAAAATTTTTGAGGTAAAATCTTGGTTTTTGTTATTTAAACTGGTTTTTTGAATCTATATATGGATTCAGCACCCTCAAAAACTCCTAGGGCACTTCGATTGTGCAAGGTTAGCAATCAAATTTCTCTTTTCAATAAATTCCTGCCAGATTTTAGAGAAATTACACTAGAAAAAGCCACCGTAAAAGCCTTCAAAAAATCGCACTAAAGCCTTGAAAATGAAAATATAAGTCATGTATTAAGGGTCAACAACTGTCTTGAAAGGTTGAAATCAATTCACGACTGGTTGATGTTCTAAGTTAAAAAGAATAAGGTTTGGTTGAATTTAAAAGAATATCGAGTTGATATAATTTCAATTATTTAAGGTGGAGCTTGTAACTATTGTTGACTATTGAATGTTATTGGAGTATCAATAATTTTCGTTTATTATAATTTTTCATTTATAATTATAAATGAAGATACTAGTATGTTTTTTTAGTTTTTTTTTTTTGATATTAATGAATGAAATATCAAATATTAATTATTTTATATATTTATATCTATGTTTAATTATTCACATCATATAATATAATTATGAAATTATAATAAAAATGATCAAAGAACAAATGATAGTTCATGTTTTCACATTATCTAGCAAGCTATAAAATTATCATACAAATTATCAAATAAAAAATGATGTTATGTGTTCAGTGTGATGGATTAAATGATGCTTATGGATATATATTAATCACATTTACCAATATAGTGTGCTAACTGCAAAAAAATGTAGTGGGGTAGAGGAGCAGTGAAGCAATTTCTCTTGAATTATCAATTAACAAATGGCATCATGTCAGTGAATGTGATGGAGAAAATGGCACCCATGTACGTATATCAACCAACTTTATTAATATAATTGTGCTAATAAATGGCATCATGTCAATGCATGTGATGGAGAAAATGGTGCCCATGTATTGTATCAACCAACTTTATTAATATAATTGTGCTAACACATGGTATCATGTCAATATATGTGATGGAGAAAATGGTGCCCATGTATTGTATCAACCAAATTTATTAATATAATTGTGCTAATATTATTAGCTCCCCAAAATGCAATGGAGTAGAGAAGTATTAAAGAAATTGCTTGTAAAGTAGTGGATTAGTAAAGCAGTTGCTTGTGGAATAGTTGTTGATGATTAAGAAAAGGATTATGAGATATAATATAATTTCTATTAATTTTTAATGGTGTTCATTTTCTAATTGTTTGAAAAATAATTAATCTAATTTTTAATGTTGTTTCTTATATATATATATATATATATATATATATATATATATATATATATATAATTTATTTTATCTTTTTTAATTTTTTTAAATTACATAATTAACTCTCTTTTTTTAATTGTAGTGGTTAATATTATTTATATTTTAAAAAGATAAAGAGTGATATTTTTTAGTTAAAATAATTTTTTAAAGAATCTTGAACATCTAATTTTCCAACAATTTCAAAATAATAATCATTAATAATTATATATGGGAAATTGTAGAAAATATTAAGTTGAGTAGTTAAGGCTCTCAATCCCACAACCCCTTTAAACTATCACTACTCTTAAATTTAAATAAATAAATAAATAACAAAAACAATTCCATGTGTATACCTTCATAACTCATAGACATGTTTAAACATTCATGTAGATTGGGTGAGTGCATGGAGCCGTGTTACACTTTTTGGCGAATCGAGGGTGCATTTTGGTGAAAAAATAATGCCCAATCGAGAAACTTTAAGTATTTGATCGATTTGTTTAGACACTTTAAAATAGATCGATTGAGCATTTAAACAAACCCTCGATCAATCCATTTTCTAACCCGAGTTAGAGGCTCGATCGATAGTTATGGCTTGATCAAGTTATATGTTTCGATCGAGCATTATTTCTTATTAAAAACCCTAGCTGCGACTTGCGTAAGTCATTATGCTCAGACCGCAAGAAAAAAAGGAGTTCGACAAAAGATTTCTAAGCTTGACTAAGATGGAGGAACTCTATCCAGATACCCATCAATCCCTCCAATGACCCATACGCTCAAGCCGAGCTAGGGGTCCTGTCATTTTTGTCTCTTTTATTTATTTATTTTTACAAAATAAAAAATAAAAAATAATTTGGGAAAAAAAACCTACCATACAAAAAATACAAAAAACAATGACGAAATCTGCCATAAAAATCACAAAAAACCACTAAGAAAACCCTTGAAAACCACCCAAATTTTTATTTTTTTTAATTTCATTGTATAAGTTATCTGCAATGGCAACATGTTTATTATAAATATTTTCTATGGAAAAAACTTTATTTTTTTTAATTATTTTATGTTTTAAAGTTTTATTTTAGGAATTTTAGTGAAATAAATTTTGAAGAAATTTTTTTTTTTGGTTATTAAAAATACATTTTAAATTTCAAACAAATTTGACTAGAAATATGCCAATAAAAATTCAAAACAAAAATAAATTAAACTATAACCAATAAATAAATTAGGAACTTTAGATTGACATAATAAATATGGTTGCTCATGGTGAACCTATATTAAACCAAATAAAAAAATTATTTCATTTTTTATTTTAAATTTAAATAAATGCATATTTTAAATATTTCTTAATAATAAATATAGTAATTTGTTTAAAAAAATTAATTGTACTTAAATAAAATATTAACTAAATTAAAAAGAATTTTTTATATTATTTCATTAAATTTTATTATATATATATATATATATATATATATATATATATATATCTAACATAATAATATATAACTATATAACATAATATAGCATGTAGCATAACTATATAACTATATATAACATAGTTATAGCTATAACATCACACACACACATACATATAACATTCAACATAGCTTTTCAATTATTTAACATAATGTGCTCTTCATAATTTAACATATGATGAGTGATGCTCAACAACTTTTTAAGACTCAAGTTGATATATAAATTGTAATTTCCCTTAAAATTTATAGTACTCATATTTGTAGAATTATTTAATATAATGATATGACAACTATATATCTCTTAGTTCCCACCCTTATTAAATTTATTAGTAGAGTAATAATTTTGTTACGTACACTTCCTATATTTTTATTTAACTATATAATGCAACATAGCATACATATATATATATAT
Organism: Pinus albicaulis; assembly: GCA_034641835.2. Lineage (NCBI taxonomy): Eukaryota > Viridiplantae > Streptophyta > Pinopsida > Pinales > Pinaceae > Pinus > Pinus albicaulis. The sequence goes on from MU968307.1 coordinate 1,705,722, forward strand.
ATATATAAGTTCAAGTTTCAACAATCCATCATTCATATACATTAAATCCATGATGAAAAGTGCATTTAAAGTAAATATATAAGCATTTCGACTCTTTTCTAATATGTACCATATTGTAATATCCCTCCATTGTTGTAATGTTGCTTTTATTTAGACTTAATTATGTTAGTAAGAATGGTGGAAAAGCCATGAAGTACATTGAAATATTTATGTAAATAAATATTTTTATTAATAAATAAATAAATGGATTTAAAGTACCTTCGAATGAGACACTTGAAGATGAGATTCTTTCTTGAGATAACTCCTCCATGATAAAGATTATATATAAGGTTATAGATAAGATTTAATGGATATGAGAGAAATTCCATTAAATTGCTTAGCTGGGGAAAGATGTTAAGATTGGATAAGCATAAATCGTCGTGGGAGATAAAAGTGGGCTTTTAAGAAAAAGCCTAGGAAAGTGGATGTTGAGGACCACAAAACAGAGATGCCGCTAAAGAAAAAATCTGCATGGAAGAAAGGTATGAAATACATAGGAAGGGAATCAATAGAGGTTTTTGATCTCGTTGGCAAGTACTCTAAGATTGGGGGGAACTGGAGGTACAATTCATGGTTGTTTGGCAAGTGTGCTTACTAAGTACGAATTGCTACATCGATTCTGGTTAGGAAATTTTGTGCATAATTATTCCTGTGAATAATTCAACAAATATTTTCGATGGTTCTATAATTATTCTAATGCATACGGTTATGTTTAAATATAAATTGTATATTAAGGATTAGTATAGGAAATAAAATAGGTTGACCCTGTCAATATTACGATAGATATACTATGTTGTAATGACTAATGTATTGTTGATCATGTAAGTATTCTGATCAATACCTTAGGATGTGATGGATAATGTGCAGGGAAATGATATAACTCTGAGATTTATTAGTTGTTAATTTAGAAAAAAAACCAAGAAGATTGATTTCTGATGAATTCAGATAGATCAACACTAAAGATTGGTGTATCTTCTGTGAAAAGTATGATCAATTTATCAAAGGCATATATTAATTATTGTAAATATTTTTTTTTAATATAATACTGGTGGTCGAATAATCAAATATATTCTCCATGAATTTATGGAAGCCTCGGGTACCTTGATAAATAATGATAAGTCTTGTATATTCTTTTTTAACACCCCATAAAATACCCAGTCCTTTCTGGCTTGGTTGTTGCACTTTGGAATCGTCTCCTTAACCACCAAATATCTTCGCACGACGTTGGCATTTAACTCTTTAAAAAACTCTTGCTCACAGTCTCTGCTCCAAATGATTCAATTGAAGCTCAGTAGTTTAGATTTTAGAGCCCTCAACCTGGCAAGTAGAACATTTCTCTTAAAGGTAGTCCTCGAATCCATTCATATTTACCAGTTCTCAAGGATGGATATTGCAAATAATTCTTACGTAAATATGGTCGATACCTTTAAGAATTTCTTATGGTGAGGAGCGCATAAATTGAAGAAATGGACATTCGTCCCTTGGTTCAATCTTGCAAAGCCCAAGAGAGAGGGGGGCCTTGGTCTCCAAGATCCTTTCACTTTGAATCAAGTTATGGGAACTAAAATTTGGTTGTGTTGGATAATAGGAGGCCCAGACTTATGGAAACAAATATGGACTAGAAATTATGGCATTCCTATACACATTGAATACATTCTCAGATATCGGGACCCCCATAAAAGGCTCATCAATATGGAACTTAGTAGTAAAGAATAATGATCTCATATCACAACATTTTTGTTGGGAAATGAGAAATGGTAAAACAACCTTGTTCTGGAAAGACTCTTGGCAATAGAGAGAAAATTTATTTAGTATACAAGATATGAGTGAGATTTTCATGTATACAAATAGCCGAAATTTCTACACAGTGGACACTTTCTGGAAAGCCACCCTGATAAGCATCGGTTGGAGGAAATGGAAAGAGCCTCAGGACTGGCCAAATCCTCCTATTCCAGATCAATTACATCATATGTATAGAGAACTATAATCTATGAAGCTCACAAATTAGGTGGGTTAGACAACCTCAGATGGGAATACTCCCTTCGAGGTACTTTGACTATATTAATGAAGTTGTTAGGGCACTATATTACTAGTGTAGTCCCTTATTGTAGTTATTGTAGCCCCCTTATTGTTATTTTTATACCCATGTAGTCCCCATTTTGTTATTATTGTGCCCAATAATATCCCACTATTGTTATTGTTGTGCCCTTACATTATTATTGTTAGGTCGACTAGGATTATATTGTGACCCCATGGACTCCTATATATAGAAAAGTGGTTTTTTCATTTTTGTCATCCAAGAATTGTTCATTTATGTAATGTAAATGAGGTTCCCCCCTCAAAGAGGTTTATTCCTAAGGCGTTGATCTATCTTTTCTTATATTTTGTGAGATGGTTTCATAACATTTGGTATCAGAGCTTTGGATTCTAGGGTTTCGCTGCTTCAAACAGGTCATCGTGGCATTTTCGCTATAAAAAATTTTCTACGAAGGTTCAAATGATAAAAAAAATCCCATTTGCGAGGAAATCTTGAGGAACTTCGTGTAAAAATTTCAGGTCTTGGTTCGGAATATTTTCGAAGATATGATCTGTCAAAGTTAGGGCTTTGCAGGCTCCCGAATTTCATCTCAAAGAGGTGACCTTGGGAAAATCATCATAAATCTCTCTCTGAACATCAGATTGGAATTCTGTAAAAAGTGGTCAAAATTAAACGAAATTTATTTTCCTGCGTATCGCTTTCAGAGATGAAGGAGGAAACCGTGACACATGGAATGTTGTACAAGTTCGCTCTACTAAACCAGTGCATAATTAGGAAATTGTGGGAGATTGGGCATAACTTTGTCTTGAAGAATCCAAATTAGGACAGACGTTTGGAATTGGAAATCAGATTCATAGGGCTAATAAAGGACCAAAGATAAAATCTTGTGGATCCGAAATCGCATAGATACATCAGATCCAATATTGAGCTCATCAAAAGCAAGAAAAATGTGTGTATTTTTTTAAAATTGAATAAGTCTTGTTTGAAAAATCAGTTTGAAGGGATTCCAAGGGCATATTGAAGCATAGATATTAGTATTGGGTTCTAAAATGGCCCCTAAAAATAATTCAACACCCATTAAGCCCTCGTAAGGCTCTACTATGACTCATGAAGAGGAAGAAGTGCAACATGATAATCAAAACTACAAGAACAAGTGCAACAACTTTTGATCTCGCAAAGACAACAAAAAACGAAATGGAAGCTAAGATGGATGGTTTGAAGAAAGGCGTGGAAGCTAAGATGGATAGTTTGAATAAAAGCATGGAAGATAAGATGGATGGCATGGAAGCTAAGATGGATGGTGTGGAAGCTAAGATGGATGGCGTGGAAGCTAAGATGGATGGTATAGAAGGCAACATGGAAGCTAAGATGGTTGGTTTGAGAAAAGGCGTGGAAGCTAAGATGGATGGTTTGAAGAAAGGCGTAGAAGCTAAGATGGAAAATTTGAAGAATGCCATTGAAGCTAAGATGGATGGTATAGAAGGCAACATGGAATATTTGAAGAAAGACATGGAAGGTTTGAAGGAAGGTTTGACAAATTTGATACAAGAAATGATTCCTAATGGAGAAAAGGTAGTAGAGGGAACTCATGATGAGAACAAAATAAATGTTAATCGTGATTTAATAAACTCTAATGTTGGATTGAAGACCCATCATATTCCAAATATCGATATGAGTAATTTTGATGGCAAGGATCCTGTAACATGGATACTACAGATGGAGCAATATTTTGATTTCCATAATGTGAAAAACAAAAAAAAGGTACACATTGCAACTTTATATTTAGAACAAAATACATTTGTATGGTATCAATGGCTTTTATCTCATAAAAAAATTGTCACTTGGTAAATTTTTATAGAGGAAATGATAGCAAATTATGAGGATACAAAGAGCAACACCTTTTTTATCCAATTGTTAAATCTCAAACAAAATTGTTTGACGTGGAGCACATTGAGGACTTCCAAAAATTTAATATAAGGGTAACTGATATTCCAGAGGAACATATGATTGATGTCTTCATGGGGACTTTAAAGGATAGTGTCCAACATGAGGATCACCTTTGGGAACTTGATTCATTGGAGAAGGAATTAAGGTTGGCAAGAAAAATTGAATGTAAAATTATGGCGACAAGGAAGTTTACCACTCACACCTATAAATATGGAAGTTTTCTACTCCTAGACTTCCACAACCTACGAGGTTGACACCACAACAATTGGAAGAAAAAAGAGCAAAAGGGCTTTGCTATAGTTGTGATAGAAAATACACTAAAGGTCATAAGTGTGCTGAGAAGAAATTATTTTACATAGGTTCTGAAGAGGAGGAAGAAAAGGAACAAGACACTTCAAAAGAAGAGGATATACACCTGGAACTAACCCTAGAGGAAGAATAAATGAATTCGACCATATCCTAGAATGCATTGGTAGGAATTACCAATCCTCAAACTCTCAAGATAGAAGGACATATCAAGAATAAAAATGTAATAGTGCTTATTGATTCGGGTAGTACCCATAATTTTATTCATTGTAAGGTAGCCAAGCAATTGAATTTCTTACTATACCCAGCACCAGAGTGTCAAGTGATGGTGGAAAATGGAGGAACTATAAATTTATCTGGAAATTCCATAATATCAAGATAAACATGGTGGAATATGTATTTAATATTCCAATGCTTTCCATTCCAATGTGTGGTGCTGATGTTGTACTAGGATTACAATGGTTACAATATTTGGGGACGGTAGCTTTTAATTTTCAAGAACTTTTCTTGAATTTTTTTTGGAAGGAAAGGAAGTTTAATTATGGGGTATCACAGGGAAGCCGAGAAAGATAATAAGATCTAATGTCATGACAAAGCTTCTGAATAAATAAAAATGAGGCTTCATTGCACAACTATGCTCACTAGAAGTTCTAACATCAAAATCATCTATTTCTCGAGATCTCCAAAAAGTCTTAGACAATAATTCCAAGGTGTTTGAAGATCCCAAAGGACTCCCACCTATTCGTGATCATGATCATGTTATTCATTTGATTCCAGGAAGTGTTCCTCCAAACATCAAGCCTTACAAATATCCTTATGTCCAAAAGAGAAAAATTGAACATATGATTGCAAAAATGATAGAGGCTAGTATAGTTCAACCTATTCAAAGTTATTTTTTTGCTCCAGTAGTATTGGTGCACAAGAAGGATGGATCATGGCACATGTGTCCGGATTATAGGGAGCTCAATAAGCTCACTCTAAAAGATAAATTTCCCATTCCCATGATTTATGAATTATTGGATGAATTACATGGATAATTGTATTTCACCAAGTTGGATCTTCGTTTAGGATATCATCAAATTAGAATGAAGAGTGAATACATTCCGAAAATAGCGTTTCGAACTCATGAGGGTCATTATGAATTTTTGGTCATGTCTTTTGGCCTTACCAATGCACCTTCTACATTTCAAAGGTTGATGAATTCTATTTTCAAACCCTTCCTTAGAAAATGTGTGTTAGTATTTTTTTATGATATACTAATCTACAGCAGATCTTGGAAGGATCATGTTCAACATATTGACAAGGTACTCAAACTATTGGAGGAGAAACAATTATATGCAAAAACCTCCAAATGTTTCTTTGGAGTACAAGAGGTGGAATATCTAGGTCATGTTGTATATTAGGAGGGTGTTAAGGTAGACCCTAAAAAAATTAAAGCCATTAAGGAATGGAAATTCCCCACAACCATAAATTAATTGCGAGGATTTCTCAAGTTAACAGGGTATTATCGCAAGTTTGTTAAGAATTATGGGAGAATAGCAGCACCTCTAGAAAAATCGTTGAAGAAAGATGCATTTTCATGGACTCTTGAAGCAACTAAGGCCTTTGAACATATTAAAGAGGCAATTTCCCAAGCATGGGTATTATCTATGCCAGACTTCAGAAAAACCTTTATTGTGGAATGTGATTCCTCAGGAAATGGAATTGGTGTTTTTTTAATGCAAGAATTAAGACCAATTTCTTTTGAAAGTCGTCCAATCAAAGGAAAGTATTTACAAAAATATATTTATGAGAAGGAAATGTTGGAAATACTACATGCACTAAATAATGGTGACCTTACCTAATGGCAAGACACTTCAAGGTAAAAAATTATCATGATAGTCTTAAATAATTTTTGGAACAAATACTATCTTCAGAAGAGCAACAAAAATGGGTCACAAAGATGTTGGGTTATGACTTTGAAATCATATACAAGAAAGGGAAGCTACATGTTGTTGCAAATGCACTCTCAAGAGAGGATGAGGATGTGGAAGCATTTATTTGTGCCATTTCTATTATCCAACCCTATTGAATAACCGAAGCAAGGGAGGAATGGAAAAATGAAGAAGAAGAATGGACACTCATTCAAAATTTTCATCAAGATCCCAGTACATCTAATACATTTAGCTGGAAAAATGATTCTTTATGGTACAAATATCATTTATATCCTTGTAAGAATTCTGAACTAAAACAAATATTCATTTGGAATTTCACACCTCTCCCTTAGGAGGACACTCGATATTTTTAAAAACATACCACAGGGTGAAGAAAGAATTTTTTTGGGATGGCCTTAAATATGATATTCAAAAGTTTGTGGCAGAATTTTTGGTTTTCCAACAAAATAAAGCTGAGACAATTAAGACCCCGGGTCTGCTACAACCTTTATCCATTCCAAATCAATGTTGGGAGGAGGTTTCAATGGATTTTATCACAGTTTTACCTAATTTCGAAGGAAAGAGTATCATGGTGGTGGTAGTTGATAGACTTACCAAGTATGCACACTTTTGTGCATTATCTCATCCATTTAAAGTGATTATAGTTGATACTTAATTTATGGAAACAATTCAAAAGCTACATGGAAACCCAAATATTATTGTAAGAGATGGAGATCCCATATTCACTGGAAATTTTTGAACGAAATTTTTTTCTTGTTTGGGTACTCAACTAACTCATAGCTCATCTTATCATCCTCAATCTGACGGGAAAACTGAGATAGTGAACAAATGTTTGGAAGGATATCTTCGTTGCTTTGTATATGATAAACAAACACAATGGGTCAATTGGTTACCTCTAGCTGAATGATGGTATAACACTTCCTTCCACACTGCAGAAAAAATGATCCCATTTATGGCACTTTATGGATATCATTCATCATCCATCGCATCATATTTAAGATAAAATTCTCAGTTTCAAGCAGTGGAAGATCACATCGAGCATCAAAAACAAGTTCTTTAACTCTTAAAGGATAACCTAAATATGGCACATAATCGAATGAAACAACAGGTAGAACAAGATCACAATGAGAGAAGTTTTGATGTAGCTGACTAGGTATTTTTATGACTACAAGCATACAAACAAATATCCCTCAAGCAAGCTAATAAGGATAATAAATTATTGCCAAAGTACTATGGTCCTTACAAGGTGTTGCAAAATATTGGTACTATGGCATACAAATTTGAGCTTCCTACATCTTCCCGAGTGCACCCATTTTTCCATGTTTCATGCTTAAAGAAGGTTATAGGTGACATACTTCTGGTTCAAACAATATTGCCAGAACTTGATGAGGAAGGAAAAATCATATTGGAACCTGAAGCAGTCATGGAAATAAGAACTTGACATCTACGAAATCGATCAATTCCATAGTATCTCATCAAGTGGAAGAAATTACCCACTGAAGATTCCACATGGGAGGATGATAATTTTATATAGAAGCATCCATAACTACTCAACCGTTGAGGACAACAATTTTTTGAAGGAGAGGGGTATGTTAGGCCCCTATATTACTAGTGTAGTACCTTATTGTTGTTAGTGTATCCCCCTTATTGTTATTTTTGTACACATGTAGTCCCCATTTTGTTATTATTGTGCCACATAATAACCCACTATTGTTATTTTTGTGCCCTTACATTATTATTGTTAGGTCGGCTAGGATTATATTTTGACCCCATGGACTCCTATATATAGAAAGGAGGTTTTTTCATTTGTTTCATTCAAGAATTGTTCATTTATGTAATGTAAAGGAGGCTTCCCCCTCGAAGAGGCTAATTTCTAAGGCGTTGATCTATCTTTTGTTATATTTTGTGAGTTGGTTTCATAACAGAAGCATATAACCTTCAAGATGAATGGGGTCAAAATCTCAACCCTATTTGGAAAAATATTTGGACTGGAGGTCTGTGGAAATAAGTTACTTACTTTCTATGGTTGGTATGTAGAGGGAGAATCCTCACTTGGGATCAACTTCAGAAGCGGGATATTCACGGGCCATCATTTTTTTTCTTTTGTGGCCATCAAAATGAGGATCTAGAACACCTCTTAAACTCGTTTTATTTTGCTGACCAAAAGTGGAGGAAATTAGGTGACCTTTTTGGCCGCCTATACCGAGACCAACAAAGCTTCAAATAATCTATTCTATTATGGTGTACAAGTGTATTTTCAAGTTCAGTACTCAATAAAGCCTGGAGGCTAGCACTGGATTTTATTCTATGGGATATATGGAAGGAGAGGAACAAAAGTATATTTAAATATTTTTCGGAACCTCAGGAAGAAGTTTGGATTGGAATAACTCAGAACATATGAGAAACAATATTGATGGAAAAATGGCACTCAGATGATTGGCAGGTGGCCCCTCATGAAGCCAAAATCCTACATAGGTTGAATCTCTCTCCCAGTATGATAGACCCAAATTCTTGGAATCTTATGGTGGCTCCTATTGCCTCACCACAATACTTCTCGGCTCCCCCAGATGGATTAATTAAGTTAAGCTTTGACGGAGCATCGAAAGGACACCTTGGTTCTACGGGTTTCGGGGGATTCTTCCCAGACTCAAGAACTAGAACTCGGCTGATATTTGCATCAGACTATGGCCACACCAATAACAATGAGGCAGAATTCACAACAGTTAGGTAGAGCTTCATAATGGCTATTAATCTCAATTACAAGAAGATAATGGTTGAAAGGGACTCAAAATTAGTGATATATACCACCAAGAAGTTGAGTCAAGGAGCTAAATGGGACAAGCTCAGTCACATTTGGTGAACATCTCGATTGGAACAAGAGGTAGGAGATCTCCTCCAAATTTTTTACTTTATCATCACTTTGCATGTTCGAAGGGAAGGAAATAAAGTTTCAGAATTCCTAGCTAACTCGGGATGTGCTCACCAAGGAAAATATACGGATATGGCTTGGCCACCCATCCCACAAAATTAGATTTGAATCCCTTATCATCTCTCTTGTAGCAAGATATCAGGGAAAACCAACAGAGAAATCAAGCTACTGATCCCAAGCCCTGATCGGGGTGCGAGCTGGCAATAAGTATCTTTGTAGGTGATTGATGTGGTTCATATTAAGGCGCCCCCAATCACCCTCCATAAGCTCAAAGAATATGGAGCGATGGATCTCTGAAAACGGATATTTATTTTCCTCATAGAATGTGGAAATGGAATTTTTTATCGAATAATTTCAAGAGAATTCGAGTGTGAGTTTGGAAAAGTTCTGGTATGTAGTAGTTGTTTCCCGTAGTGTTTGGTTGCTCTATTTAGAGGTTTGCAGTAGGCTCAGCGAGCCATGGTTCTCCATACACGGGTACTGTCTCGTCCTTTCCTCGTTCTGGTTAACGGGTATGTGTTTAGCTCTCTTAAAAATGCCCCCATGCATCGGTCTCTTTATCAGCTGGAATTTGGGTTGTATGGTTTGGATTCTTTAGGTTTACAGAGGAGGATGGTTTATGCGGAAATGTCTAAGTTTGAATGGGATAAGGAAATAGTCTTATTTCTTCTTGGTCTCTCTGTGTATTTAGTATTCATAATATTATTATCATGTATGGGGTTATACTATTGGTGGCTTTATCTTGGTCATGTCCTTGAATTTCTATTCCACCTCGTCTTCAGGATCTTTTGTCAAGTCTGTGGGTCGTCGGTCTCATTGCAGCACCCTCTAGGCTCTATCATGAGGTTTATGTAGTCTGTATTGATGCCCTTCAACTTTTTGGGAAGATTAGGTATCCTGATGGTTTCACAGGGTCATTGTATTTGTGGTTGTATTTATATTGCACCAGAAGTCTAAATTGGAAGAGTAAATGGGTGACTCACCAGGTTTATTTCTTGCAGTCTCTAGCTTCTTACCTATGTCCTCTGGCAGGTCCTCAACTCGGTAGCATCCCCTGGAAGTTGATCACTTATGGTTTTTGGATGCCATTAGAGTCAGTTAAAGGTTTGTTGTTAGTTTCTCAAAGTGATTGCAAGTACTGGATGATGGCTTGCTTGGCCTCCAGAAATGGAAAAGCATGCCAAAGCTTGAGGGTCCAAGGTAAATATTCTATGGGGTCTCTGGCGACAAGCCAACCAAGATCCTTTGGGGGTAGAGCTATGGGTCGCAATCCCGTCTCAAGCATCATCAACAATACAGATATGATGTACCATGAGGGAACCTCATACGAGGTCTACTAGTTAATTGAAGAATGGGAGGAGGATTTGAGCTGATAGGTAGGCATGATGAACATCGATTTGGAAGAATGGCACATGTTAGTGCCTGATCCACGGCACACCCGAGGTAGAATCACATAGTTTAAACAAACCTTGTATATGTGTTGGTCGATTAAAGCCTTATGGCTAAAGCCTTGGAGCAGATTTCAGCAAGCATGGTTGTGGCAACTTAGGGGTTTACAAACCACAGGAAGGAGTTTCAAAAAATCTAATTCCAATTGCAAAAGAAGAATGGACGGTTGCACCATATTGATGAGCATATTCCATGCAATCCACAAACCGAGCTCCTGGGTTCCAATGCTAAGGACCCGAATCTAGTTGAGTCTGTTGATGATGACTAGTTTGTTGGTTGTTTCTTTAGTTTGTCCATTACTATATGCATAAAAAAATATAAATTTCAGTATGTTTTTAGTTATTTTTTCAGGTATCTAGAGTGTAGGAAGTTCAAATAAAATCATACTTATTGGCATGGTTGGAAAAACTTATTATTTTTGTGTTTTTGGATGGCTTATCACGTCGTTAAGTGCCCAACAGACTTGATTTCCCTTTGGGAAAGTTGAGGGCACCTAAACATTTTCAAGTGGATATAACTTTCCTTTTTGAAAATTAATGAAAAATAAAGGACCTACCAAGTTTACAAAAAAAAAAATATTATTGGTGGTTGAAGTTAAATCGAGCAAGGCCTGCAAAATTATTTATCAGCAAGCAAGTATATTGTGTTTAGAAAAAAAAGGTAATGGAAAATAAAACAAACACCCTAGTAACTTCAGCGTTTATAGCAAGGTCTACTGTAATGTTCCAAAATTTTGAGGAACATTAAATTTTGGAAATTTTATGAAGAAGGTGAATAAAATGGGTAGGAGACACATTCCTTGCATGAATAGAGAATAAAAATCCTCTAAATATGAAAGAGGATCTTATTTGGAGCTAGATTTCACACCTCCATGTGTGAAAGGAGGTTTTTACATACATGCTTGGCCAAGGTTGACCAAGTCAAACTGCGTTGGCATGAGTTGGAAAGCACAAGTGGACAATGTAGGGAGGAAGTTTCTAGATGAGAGGAAACCCTAATTCGAAGTAGTGTCCATGGAGATAGGCTCACTTGTTTAAAAGAGGAGCATGACATCCATTGAATTCATCTTTTGATCATTTCTACATTCAAGTCTAGAGACTTGTTGCTGCCTCTTGCTGTTCAGTAGAGCTGCAGTGCCTTCGGGCACGAGGGAGTCCTGTTTAGGAATTCCTCTCCTTCTTGAGTAGCTCATGAAGGATTTCACTTCATTCCCCATATTCAGGAATTCAGGCCATAGCTTCAGCCATCTACATCAGCGCAGTTTCTGCAGCAGATATTGTGCAATGTTGCTGGGTGTTGCCGGGGAGGTTTCCACACACCATCCGGAGCTTTTTTTTCAGTGGAGAGATGTTATATTCATTGGGAGATCAGCAAAGGGGATTCTTGAGCATATCCCATCATCTTTGGCATCAGGAAAACCACTTTCCATCAAAGCCAACACAGTCCCTCTCTTAGAAAGCGTTTTCATGGGTGGATATTTGCTGTGAGGGATTAGCAGATATTAGAGGGGAAGTCTTGGGTGAAAGGATCAGCCTTTCACTTAAGATTTTCATTGGAGAAGGGCTCTTCATCTACAACAACTATTTCAGCATTCTCCTTTCATTTCCAGCTTTTGAGTTGTTGCTGCCCAGCAACTCCGACATTTCTGCAAAATGCCATTTTTGTATAGATTTCAGCCAATCCTTTTATAGGATTGATTTATTGTATTTTCAGGGGTTGAGATCATGCTCCCCCTTCTTTATTTGAGCTTAAATTTTTAGATCTATGTATTTTCATTATTTATGCAGCAGTCCCTTATATGAACTGCGCAGTCATGGCCTAGGGCTTCCTTGATGCAGCTGTGCATTTCACGTTCTCATGTACAGGTTTCTTGAGGCTAGCTTGAGTGATCATCTCCTCAAGGATTTGTATACTTATTTTTTGTAATGACATAATATGATGGCCATTTTATATTCTCCAGCATTTTATGTGTTCATGAGTCACTGCTATTTCCATTTGATGTATTTGTTATTGTTGTAGCTGCAATGTTGGGATTATCTTAAGAGATTCCCAATCTTGTTGTATTTCCCTATTGGGGATATTTTCCCTTGACAATCACTCTATAGACAGAGTCTGCTAGTGGGCCAGGTAGCCTCTAGAGCTCATCCTTTATTAAAAGGTGACAAATCCAGTAAATGCCCCTGCAGTCTATCTCTGGAATAGATTTTCTTTATCAATTGAAAATGTTTCTAAAAAAGGAACATTACAGTGGTATCAAAGCATCGAACTGGCATAGCCTGTGAGTTCGATTTCAGAGGAGAATGATGAAGAAGATGAGCATGAGCTTATCTAATTTTGAATAAAGAAGAGCCTCCCTGAGGAGGAGGAGAAGAAAAGAAGAGAATAGGAAGGTACATGCACTTCCTATTCTTTTGAAGATCGGCATGGCAGATGCTTGGATTTCCAGATCTTAAGCAAGTACCTGGGTGACTATAAACCCCATTCTGCAGCATTCAAGGGAGCTACAGCGTTCCCACAGTCTATTCAGCAGATGGAGGAGAGAAGGCCCTATGGAAAAGGAGGAAGCAGAGGCAATAGGCTTCTATTGTCTACATTTGATGGGGTTACTTCAACTAGAGCTTGGGAGAAGAAACTGGAGACATTTTTATTGTTGCATCTAGTGGCAAAGAAAGAAGTAGTGGGGATGGCAGCGCTGCACATGGAGGATAAAACCTCTATTTGGTGGTTCAAACCCTTGGTCCATTCAAGGGTGAGTTATTTTGGAGACTTCTCTCAAGGGTTGATCCAAACCTTTGATGGAGGGAGGACAAAGGAAGAGGAAGCCATTCCACCATGGGAGGAGAATTGCACCAACGCTGCTACAGCTTTGGAGGAGCAACCTTCTACATCTATGGATGAGGAAGCCATTGGAGGAAAAGCCATTGTAGCCACACAAGAAGGTCCCAAGATCCACCAAGGTATGATTAAAGTTCCACTTTCTATTTCAGCAAATAATCTTAAGGATGGTGGAATTTCATATGAGGAGGTCCCAGGATCAAATCACATGGCCACTTTAGGGCCTCATGTTTGCACTGCACTGTGTAAAGAGGTTCAAGGAGGAGAAGAACCCTCATACTCATACATATTTGATGATTTGCATTCAGCCTTCAAGGTGGGAGTGTAAACTTTTGGAGGATGAAGTAAACCATGACACTTCCATGGAGAATCAAGAAACAAATTGTGATCCGGAGGAAGAGACAGCTGCTACACCATTGGGAGAATCAGAAGCATTATTGAACATGGGTGGAGAGGAGACATCACCTCCATCACATTTGGATCTTCATAGATCCAACATAGTCATGGGATATAGGCCTTTCTTAAGGGGTCTCCAAGGAGCTGCATTTCAAACTCCCATGAAATGCAAAAATCAAGAATTGGTTTGGGAGAATGGTAGCCCTCATGGGAGGAGTACCAAAGAAGAGGAGAAGTGGCAGGGTGTTTACATCATTGGGTAGCAAGGAGAAGGGATACATATTGCTGATATGACACATATATCATTCATCATACCTTCATCACATGAGTCATATGATGTGAGCATAATAGGGCAGCAAGCACTTGAGTTGCTTGGCATTGAGGAGAGAGAGCACAAGCAGATTTTGTAGAAATTATATAAATGATATGTTATACATCCGATATTCTCCTGATCACACACTATTTTAACTTCATGCACAATACAGAATCTCTTCTACCATTGATCATCACATGCGGAAATAAAATCAATTGCATGCACACATTAAAACCATAAAAATTCACACATATGAACACAGTATTTTATGGGAAAGCTTAAAGCTGAAAACCCCCAACTATCTGTATATTATATGTCATAGAGATCATGTAACAATAATTTTACAAAGCTCCTCACAAGCTCTCAGTACAATCTCCAATTGCTACACACTAATCAGGCCCTGATCTTGCAAATCCATGCACTGATATTTGCCAGCCCTTAGCCTGCCTCTATTGCGCAATCCCTGCTGAAGAATGGCTCTAGATGATTTTGAATTGCCCCAGCCTTGCTCACGCAATATTAATAGGCATCTCCAATCACTGGTTGTTGCAAATCATGCAACAGTATAGTCACAACTGATAGTCACACTGCTCTTTCACCTACCTCTTCACTGGTCTCCACTGAAACTGTCCATGCACTGTAGTTAACTGATGTATTCTTTTTTTTATTAATGAGTTAATAATTAGTGAATTAATTAATAATTAATTCACACCACTCTCACTAGTGTATCAATCAGTTAGACTGGATACAACTAGCTCAACTATGTTTAACTTAGTTAAACTGAACACAACTCCATTAACTTCCTCAATCAACTCCACCAAACTCTCTCACATGAGTTCTAACTGAAGTATCCATGCAATAGCTCCACTTAACCCTTAGGAATAGCATAATTCCTTCTATCAGCTCCTGTGCCACATCTGTGCACTTAACTAAAGTGCTTCAAGAGAATAAGATAATGTTTATAGTCCAAATATTATTAAGAGCTAATAATATTCGACATATCTATTTTTAGACCGGCAATCTAAAAATAGATTCCGCCCAATATGTCTAAAAATAGAAGTCCATCTATTTTTCCAACTTGACCAACCATCCACAAATAGCATCCTGCAACTCATAGAATATGATCGACATGTCTAAAAATAGACTTTGCAACAAAAATCACCTGTGTGGGCCCCACCTAGTTTAGGTGATCACTTTCCAACTAGGATCAGGAATGATGTTTCAGGATGCCTCCTTCACTGTTTCTTGTTGCAATATTCAACACTCCCTCTCAACAAGAAAGGATTGTCTTTGCATGCGACATGCAACTCCATGCATTAGCCCTGCAACCTTTACAAGCGCCATGCAACTCCATGCATCTGCTCTGCAACTCCTCTGAAACTGAATAGGCCCAAACAACTCAATCAGTATAATGCATCTATCAAAGTCTTTGACCTCTACTGGTACCAACTGCACATGTCTTTAGGAACCACTGCGTTGTTTAACTCTGCACCCATGCACTCTGCACTTACTGTCAACTCTGATCCGCGCTCCAGTATCCGACACTGTCACTTTAATCTGTCTACATCAATCCAACTGATCATGCTACTGCTGCTCTATGGGCACCTCGTAGCCAAGTTCAATTCATGAGATCCACACCATCTCAATGAATCCTGCCCAGAAATCTCCTCTTGGGATTGCTCATGCATGTCGCCCCACCTCTCACCTGGTGGTATAGCTGCATGCACTCCCTCTGCCAATCTGGCACGAAATTTCTCTGCATGAGTGGTTTCTCCCACTCCATGATCCTCATATTGTGGCTGCTCCATATCCCGAGGTTCACTCTTACCTACATGCAAATCCTGCTCCCTCTCAAGCTTCAATTGCATGTCTTTCTTGCACTTCCCAACAGTAGGAAGCTCCGTAGACATCCCATCTACTTCAAGTCTGTAGAGATTCTTTGCTCGAATCCCAACCTTCTTGACTTGTCCTATTTCCTTGTGCTGAAGGAAAACTTTTCCTTCACTGAAGACAACTTCATACCCTTTATCCTCTAACATTGCGACTGAGATCAAATTCTTCTTTAAACCCGGAACATGCACTACATCTTGTAAAAGAATGAGTTTACCTGACTCCCTCTGAAAGGTTATGGTACCAATGCCGGTCGCATTGTATCGTCCATTGTCGCCCAACTCAACATGCAACTGGAGATCTTTCTCCACCAAGTCACTAAAAAGATTCACATCTCCCGTCATGTGAAAGGAAGCGCCACTATCAAAATACCACCCCGATCCCAATGCACTAGACACCATGCATGCGATCAATGAAAAGTCCAGCTCAAATTGCAAGGCAAGAGCCTCACCAGATGCAGCTCCAGCAGCCTTCTTGTTCTTCTTCTTCTATGGAAAATTCGTGGCGTAATGCCCATGCTCGTGACAGTGAAAACACTTCACTTCGGACATGTCACGCTCTTTACCATCCACACTGGATTGAGAAGAATTCTTCTTACCCTTCCCATTCCTTTATTTGGCAGCCAAAGCGTAATCCTCTTCATCATCATTCTTTGATGAAGATCCATCCCTGGTATCCTACCTTATCTCCTCCTGCACCAGATCCGACCAAAGTTGCTCCCATCCTGGCAGTTTCTCCCGACCATTGACAGAGTCCTGATAGGAATGCCAACTCTTCGGAAGCCCAAGGAGAGCCAAGCTCACCAATTCCTCGTCATCCACACTAACTCCTACACTCCCAAGCTCATTCCTATAGTGGACAAACTTTGTCAAGTATACCGGAATAGTGTCATTCTTCTCCATTTTTATTTTCCAGAGTTTATCCTTGAGCGCCAACTTCCTCTGGTCGCTCTTGCTTTGGAACAAATCTGTCAAAGCTTTCCACATCAATAATGGAGAAGCTTTACCATGAAGGATGGACACTATGTGATCCTTCACACCTTCCAAAAAAATCCTTCGACACCTTGCTACTTTCTTTTTCCATGCGTCAAGTGCGGCAACATCGCTAGAACCCGGTTTAGGAATATCAGCATCTATGAACTCCTTCAACCCATTGTCATCCAACACCGCCTCCATCCTCTCCTTCCATGCAATATAATTCAAGCTGCCCTCGAGGGCATACTCCAATCGCAATCCATTGAAAGACATCTCAACTTCTACATCAAGAAATCACTATAGAAATTTCGAATTCCAACAGCACAAAACTCAACCGCTTCAATGTTTTGCAATTGCTCCAATGATCAATATCGCTCTGATACCATGTAGAAATTATATAACTGATATTTTATACATCCGAGATTCTCCTGATCACACACTATTTGACTTCATGCACAATACAAAATCTCTTCTACCATTGATCATTAATTGCGGAAATAAAATCAATTGCATGCACACATTAAAACCATAAACATTCACACATATGAACACAGTATTTTATGGGAAAGCTTAAAGTTGAAAACCCCCAAATATCTGTATATTATATGTCATAGAGATCATGTAACAATCATTATACAAAGCTCCTCACAAAGCTCTCAGTACAATCTCCAATTTCTACACACTAATCAAGCCCGATCTAGCAAATCACATGCTCCAATCTCTGCCACCTAATAGCCTACCTCTACTACGCAATCACTGCTGAAGAATGGCTCTGAATGAACTCGAATTGGTCCAACCTTGACTGCGCAATCCTCATTGGCATCTCCAATCACTGGTTGTTGCAAATCATGCAACAATATAGTCACAACTGATAGTCACACTGCTCTTTCACCTACCTCTTCATTGGTCTCCACTAAAACTGTCCATGCACTGTAGTTAACTGATGTATTCTTTAGTTGATTAATGAGTTAATAATTATTGAATTAATTAATAATTAATTCACACCACTCTCACTAGTGTATCAATCAGTTAGACTAGATACAACTAGCTCAACTATGTTTAACTTAGTTAAACTGAACACAACTCCATTAACTTCCTCAATCAACTCCACCAAACTCTCTCACATGAGTTCTAACTGAAGTATCCATGCAATAGCTCCACTTAACCCTTAGGAATAGCGTAATTCCTTCTGTCAGCTCCTGTGCCACATCCGTGCACTTAACTGAAGTGCTCCAAGAGAATAAGATAATGTTTATAGTCCAAATATTATTAAGAGCTAATAATATTCGACATATCTATTTTTAGACTGGCAATCTAAAAATAGATTCTGCCCAATATGTCTAAAAATAGAAGTCCATCTATTTTTTCTGACTTGACCAACCATCCACAAATAGCATCCCGCAACTCATAGAATATGGTTGACATGTATAAAAATAGACATAGTCTAAAAATAGACTTCGCGACAAAAATCACCTGTGTGGGCCCCACCTGGTTTAGGTGATCACTTTCCAACCAGGATCAGGAATGATGTTTCAGGATGCCTCCTTCACTGTTTCTTGTTGCAATATTCAACAGATTTTCTCTCATATGATTGATGGTGTTGCAAGAGTAGAGGAGGGCACTCTCATAGTGCAAGGGAATCACTCCTTAGCTAGGATTGATTGGGAGGCATTTCCCTCTTTGGGGAAGCTTCATATTTGCAGCAGCATCACCGGAGTTGTTCTTGACAAGGAGCATGTCAAGGAACAAAATTGGCAGGGGAAAAATCCTTTTTGCATGAGCTCACAGCGCTGTCATTTGGGAGGAGGATCACATGCATAGATCCATCTATAATCTCACTTCCAGCCTATGGTAAGAGTCTTGTGTGTACCTTTGTTGATTTACATACTCTTATCATTTTGATACAGTGCAAAGTTTTCAAAGGGGTAGATTTTTCAAGTTGCTCCATGAGAAAAATTGGGCCAAACTATGTGATGGAGACAGCCATCTTTTATATGGCCTTGGGAAAGTGTTAGCTTCCATGTATGTTTAGCATTCATATTCAGCCACTCACCATGCATTATCAGATGTAAGAACATACATTGTCATTCATGAGCTGAAAACAACTTGCCATATCATTTCTCAAAGAAGCAGTTTGGGAAATTGCGCTGTGACTACTTGGGAGACTGTTGGTACATCCTTGCATAACATGAAACCTTCAGTACTTGCCTCATTTTATTGCTGAGTATGGTCTCCTTGGCTGATATTTCTGTTATATTAATGGAGGACATGATCAAAGGAGAGACACATGGATGAATGTGTCCTTGATGAGGAAGGACTCCCATATTTTCTGCATTGCATGTTCCAAAGAGAACATGAGAGGAGGCATGGCTACAGCCACATATTTGCTTAATTGTGGGGTAAGCCATGGGCTTGGTAATTTTATCCATCCATTGTATGTATATGGGTAGGTGTTTTACCTTATGTTGCTGATTCACTCATCTATTTACTATTTGGTAGTAGATGTGATATTTGTTGTTGTGCAATGCTTTCCATGTTATTTTCTGCAGCTGCAGTGGATGAGGTTGCATTATAACCCTATGAGGCATTGTTTTCACTTGCTGCACATGGTATAACCTACAGCCAACATGTCATGGGGGGGAATTCTATGGTGATCTTGTCCTATTCATCATAGATGACATGTCTTGGGCCAGCTGATTTTTCATTGATGGAGGGGAGATTCTTGGGGAATTACTCTTCATTTTGCCATTTGAGGGCAACATATTTGCAGCCCAGGATCAACATACACTCCACACTTGTCATAATTTGGGGAGAGGACAACATGGGGTAAGTTATAGTGCTTTCCATGATCAGATTTCAGCCCACCTTCATTTCTGGAGCTCAAGGTGGAGGGTGATTTTTCCATGAGTTGTCTTGTTGGAAGGCAGCTTATTTTCATGATTGATGGCATGGGGATGAGAGATTCACATGAGGGATGATCAGTCCCATTATATATCATATCTCATGCCTCAAGGATGCCCTTAGATAGCTCTTTTTCCTTCATGGATACTTATTTCTACATGATAGCTATTTTGGGAGTGTTCACCCCAACGATAGATTGCACATGTTGGAGGGACAGTTGAAGACTTGATTGCTGATATGGCGTCCCTTTTCTTGAGGAGATCATTACATAAGGATGCTACATGAGGAAGGGTAGAAAGAAACTCAGTTAATCCTTGCAATTGCTTGAGGGCAAGCAATATTTTGAGAGGGGAGGACTGTAATGTTCCAAAATTTTGAGGAACATTAAATTTTGGAAATTTTATGAAGAAGGTGAATAAAATGGGTAGGAGACCCATTCCTTGCATGAATAGAGAATAAAAATCCTCTAAATATGAAAGAGGATCTTATTTGGAGCTGGATTTCACACCTCCATGTGTGAAAGGAGTTTTTTGCATACATGCTTGGCCAAGGTTGACCAAGTCAAACTGCGTTGGCATGAGTTGGAAAGCACAAGTGAACAACGTAGGGAGGAAGTTTCTAGATGAGAGGAAACCCTAATTCGAAGTAGGGTCCATGGAGAGAGGCTCACTTGTTTAAAAGAGGAGCATGGCAGCCATTGAATTCATCTTTTGATCATTTCTACATTCAAGTCTAGAGACTTGTTGCTGCCTCTTGTTGTTCAGTAGAGCTACAGTGCCTTCGGGCATGAGGGAGTCCCATTTAGGAATTCCTCTCCTTCTTGAGTATCTCATGAAGGATTTCACTCCATTCCCCATATTCAGGCATCCAGGCCATAGCTTCAGCCATCTACATCAGCGCAGTTTCTACAGCAGATATTGTGCAGTGTTGCTGGGTGTTGCCATGGAGGTTTCCACACACCATCCGGAGGTTGTTTTTCAATGGAGAGACATTCTATTCATTGGGAGATCAGAAAAGGGGGTTCTTGAGCATATCCCATCATCTTTGGCATCAGGCCAACCACTTTCCATCAGAGGCAGCGCAGTCCCTCTCTTAGACAACATTTTCATGGGTGGATATTTGCTGTGAGGGATTAGCAGATATTGGAGGGGAAGTCTTGGGTGAAAGGATAAGCCTTTCACTTTAGATTTTCATTGGAGAAGGGCTCTTCATCTACAACAGCTATTTCAACCTTCTCCATTCATTTCCAGCTCTTGAGTTTCTGCTGCCCAACAACTCCGACATTTCTGCAAAACGCCATTTTTGTATAGATTTCAGCCAATCCTTTTAGAGGATTGATTTATTGTATTTTCAGGGGAGTTCATGCTCCCCCTTCTTTATTTGAGCTTACATTGTCAGATATATGTATTTTCATTATTTATGCAACAGTCCCTTATAAGAACTGCGCAGTCATGACCTAGAGCTTCCTTGATGCAGCTGTGCATTTCACATTCTCATGTACAGGTTTCTTGAGGCTAGCTTGAGTGATCATCTCCTCAATGATTTTTATACTTATTTGATGTAATGAGATAAAATGATGGCCATTTGATATTCTCCAGCATTTTATGTGTTCATGAGTCACTACTATTTCCATTTGATGTATTTTTTACTGTTGTAGCTGCAATGTTGGGATTATCTTAAGAGATTCCCAATCTTGTTGTATTTCCCTATTGGGGATATTGTCCCTTGAAAATCACTCTATAGACAGAGTCTGCTAGTGGGCCAGGTAGCCTCTGGAGCTCATCCTTTGTTCAAAGGTGACAAATCCAGTAAATGCCCCTGCAATCTATATCTGGAATAGATTTTCTTTGTCGATTGACAATGTTTCTGAAAAAGGAACATTACATCTACTCTATAACTTAAGAATGAAATATAGATATATATATATGGAAAGGAAAGTAAAAACCAATGTAGGAGTTATAATAAGCATTGGAGAGATTGTACTCTTATAAGAAATAATTGAAGGGAACCAAGGAAAAAGACCAGAACTTCTGGACTTTCTGGAAAAGTAGCTAATTAGTGTAATAGCATAAATTTCTATGCCAATGGAGTAAATAAGGAATTTATCAAAATAGAGACAAAATCCATTAAGATAATGTCATACAATTTTGTGAGAAGGAATGTAGTCAACCATTGGTGACACATTCTCAGACCAAAAACACTAAAACTATTCTTCCTAAGTTGTTACTTGGATAATTATATTAATATGTGACTATTACCATTAGACCATGAAGGACTAGCAGGAAATCCAAATGAGAAAAAAACACAAATTGTAGATTGAACATAGTTGAATCTTTTCCCTTAAGTTATACATTGCAGGAAACACTCATGCAAGTAATTCCTTTTCTATTAAAGTTTATATCAACAAAACAAAAGCGTATATATTTTGCTACATTAGTTTCTATGTTTGAACTTGTAAATAGAGAAAAAAATAACAAAAGAGAATTATAGTGATGATTCAAGAAGAATATAGGGGATTCATATAAATACTAAAGGACCATAGCTTCTTTCTTTTTAAAAGAAACTTAAATGTAATACATAGTCATCTGTGACCTCATTCTTAGGAAACAATAGAAAATGATGGAAAACCTACACCATAGAAATGAGTATAAAACATTAACAATCCCAATGTACATATGGCATATTAAAAAATAAGTATTATTATGAAAATATTTATACAACTCTGGGAGTTCAAAATTATAACCGGAAAATACACTACATGCTACAATACGGTGATGAACCGAGTTCACTGAACCAAATGGTTATGTCCAAACACTCCAACTAAGTTAGGGACTACATATATGATCAAGTTACACCCTAATTTGGTAATACAAGCTCGACATCGAAACCTAAAACCTTCATAGTAGGCAATGAATCACATGGAAACTAGGAAGGAAGGGACCGACCCGTTGCAACAGAGGTGAATATTAGTAGTTGTGAGTTAGCCGCTTAGAAATTTTACATACAAAAATAGTGGGGGGGGGGGCAATACCTGCAAGGCAAGACAACTAATAAAATAAAGCAAAGAGGGTGCTTAAGGGAAAGTTCTGAATGAAACACAATAACCGCATATTGAATGCAAGAAGAATTTTACCTGTGTTCGAGACCCTTTGAAACAAAAAAAGAAGGTTGTCACCTTGAATGATGGAACGCCATGAAGGAAGCTATAGGAAGCCAATAAGCAATGATACATAAGAAATTTATATGTGGGGTTCAGTTAATACAGCACTAAGGAAAAAGAAAATTTAATATTGAAAATTAGTAAGCCTCGCCTATTGAAAGGAGAATTATAACTGGGAATATTGGCATATGAACATCATAATCCCTCACACAATGAAATAGGCATAGCTTCATTAATAATAGTAAAGAAACCCCCATCAACCAGAGGTGTGGATCTTGAACTGTAACAAATAATACATGACAATTAAGAAAAATAAAAAATTAAGAGTCAAAAATAAGAGGAAGACAATATGAATTTTGGGGTTACATTTCACGACATAAAAACCAAAATAATGCTTACCTAAAAATGAAGAGTTGTGTGTGTAGCTGACAAATTTGGTTCACATAGAGGAACAAGGAGGGGCGCAACTGAAACCCTCAAACTTTTATTTTTTCACTCCTATGGAAATCTTGGGTATCCAACAATAAAGTCCACAAGAAATAAAAACCATTAACTATAATTTTATAACCACAATGAAGAAAATTGGATTAGCATGTGTAGTAGCAATCACTTCTTTGAGAAATGGCAGCCTCAGTAGAAACATACCCGACACTCATGGGAATGAATCCTTACCACGACTCGAGCCATAGTCCAGCTTCCAATCTCCAGGAACGTGTGTCATGCCTAGAGGAGAATAGACCAAACCATAAACAGGTTAATTTACTGGACCAAGTGCGAAAATGGTGAATTAAACCAAATATTGGTAATGGGTTGGGGTTAGGGTTACTACAGAGAGACCTCCACTGTCGATATACAAGAATATCATCGCACCATTCGTGCAGGAGGGACTAACAAACCCTGTTGAACTTCACATGGGGAGGGTATACGTGTTCACAGTGGATTGTGCCACTGTTCCAAGACCATGCAGGCCATTTAACACTTCGTAAAGGCATGGTATGTGAAGCCAGTAATACCATAGGAGCGACCCACCTTGGGTATGGTTTTACCATACCAAGAAATACTTTAGCATGAATATTTGTATTGAGTGAAATACACTTAATAATATAAAGTGCCTATACCATAGCGAAAGTAAACTTAAAATAACATCTTGATAGAAAGGAATTGTGATATTTACATAGCATACAAATCTAAAATAAGGTGTGAAGGGGTTCATTCATACCCAAGAACCTTTTGGAGTAGTGTAATATCATAATGTATACAAGAATGTAATAATAATTTATTTGGATACAAGGTTGTTGCTTGATAGTATCTCCACCTGCCAAAGTGGGTACAGGGTCATCATAGGTGCAAATAGCTTTGTTTAAGACCATACTTTTCATGCACAACCATATACACTTTAGCTTTCACTAGATAATGGAACAAGGAAAAATATGATAAATTAAAGAGGTGGATTTTGGCCCTACGAATGTCTACCCTGTGCGACTAATTCATCAGTAGTAATACAAAAGAAATTTTGAGAACTAAAATGGTCCTCCTAAGAAAAATGTACAACAAAAATAAACTTTGTAAGAACCAATAGGATTCAATATGATGATGTCAACCATGCGGGATAATTCGCCATTTTTGGAGTAAAAAAGTGAAAAGATTAAAAAATAATAAAACTACCTTTTCAACTTGTATTTTCAACTTATCTCCCTAAGGTTTTACTCAAATTTCGAGTGAGAGTACTTTTTGGATGCAAAATTTGATTCCTCATCCAAGGAGTACCCATGTTGCATACTTTTGATGGACTCTACTATACGAAAAATGAAAAATACATGAAAGAAACATGATTACAATCATGTTTTTTAAATGCATTGTCATTGTTGAATGCATTCAATGAAGTTGTTCACCCTCTCAGCTTCGGACTATGAATGAACTAAATCTACCTAAGTAGCTACAAATGGTATGGCTACATCAATGGGACTTAGTGGTTGGAATCCCAAACCCACCTGAAAGGGGTTGTGGCCAGTTGAGCTATGGAGAACTCGGTTGTAGATGTGTTGGACATAGGGGAGGCTTTCATCCCATGTGCATGGATGCTTCGAGTTGTACATGCGTATAATGTGTATGATCATCCTGTTGAAAACCTTTGTTTATCCATCATTTTGGGGGTGGAAAGTCGTGGACTTAGTGAGCTTGGTATCCAACATCGATCAGAGACTTGACCAAAATGTACGTAGAAAATTGTTGTCCTGATCTGAGGTAATGGACTGTGGGATCCCAAAGTGCACCCACCCTCATTCAAAGAAGATTTTATCAGTGGCTTCTATTGTGATATTCTTCTTGCAGACCGCCAGAATAGCCATCTTAGAGAAGTTGTCAACAACCACAAAAACACAGTCATTTCCATGCTTGGTAGAAGGAAGGTCTGAAATGTAATCCATGGAGATGGATTCCCACAGTCGATTAGGGTTAGGAAATGGAGTGTATAGGCCTTGCTTCTTGATGTTCATTTTTGCAATGGCACAGGTAGTGTAGGATATGATGTACTTCCCAACATCTTATCTAAGGTTCGGCTAATAGAAATACTTCTGCAGTATTGCCACTATTTACTCCACCCCGAAATGTCCAACGACCCGATTGTAGTGTGGTTCCCAAATCATCTTGGCACACTCGCTTGAAGGAACACAGAGGTGTCCCAGGTGACATAACAGTGCATACTAGAGGTGAAAATTTAGAACTCTATTTCCTTCCAAGAACGTCTGGTATGTGTCGCCAAATTTTGGATAACCCTTGTAAAGATGTGTTCACCCCAAAGTCTTGTGCCCACAAGAATCGAGCACAGTGGTCAATGCCATGATCAGAGATCGGTTTAGGTAGTCTGCAACATTATTGGTGTTTCCCTTCTTGTACTTAATGTTCAAATGGCACTGTTGTAGTTATGTGGAAAATTTCTGATGGTGATCATTTTGCAACTTCCCTTGTGACTATATGAACTGCAAGGGTCGGTGGCTTTGTGTGGATGATCGTTTCCTTCCCCAGAATGTAATGCTTCCAATGTCAGCAAGCCTACACAATGGGATACATATCTTGGTCATAGGTGGGATACTTTTGAACTGTGTATGAAAGTGTTTCACTATGATATGCCATTGGATGCCCCTGCTGAGTAAGAACTACATCAATAGCATAGTCAGAGGCATCTGTCGCAATCTCAAATGATGTTTGTAGGTCTGGTAATGTGATCACTAGTGCAGAGAATATTTGATTCTTCAACTCAGTGAACGCCTTCTCTTGGGATTCATACCAAAATAACCTTTCTTTTTCTCCTCCCTTGGTGACTTGACTCAAATGCCAACTGATATGAGAGAACACCAACATGAACCTGCAGTAGAAGTTGGAAAGACCCAGAAAGTTGCGGAACTATGTTAGAGTGGTTGGGGATGGCCAATCCCAAATGACCTGTATCTTGGTTGGGTCCACATGCACACCCTACTCATTAATGCTGTACCCTAGATATTGAACCTAGGTCATGCAAAAATTTCATTTCTCCAAATTGGCACAAAACTTATGTTGTTGCGGTGTCTGGAGGGCCTATCGAATGTGGTGGAGGTGATCTTCCCCACTTTGGCTGAAGATCAGGATTTCATCCAAATACGCCACCATGAATGAGTTGGCGAAGGGTCACAAGATGTTTTCCACCCGCCTCATTAAGGTTGCAGGGGCATTTTTCAACCCGAAAGGCTTGACCAGCCATTCGAAAAGGCCCTCCTTGCATTTGAATATATTCTTCCACACAAAAGAGAGTTCGATTAGTACCTAGTGATAACCGAAATTCAAGTCAATCTTTCTGAAATATTTCACCCCCTTGACTTGGTCCAGAAGGTCATAAATCTTTGGTATTGGATACTTATTCTAGACAGTGATCTTCTTTAACGCCTGGTAGTCAATACAGAGTATCCAAGTCTCTTCCTTTTTCTACACCAACACAATCGAGCTCCGATACGACAATGAACTTGGCATGATGTTCCCTTTTTGTAGCAGCTCCTCAATATTCCTCTTGATTTCAATGTTTTGTAGAATAGAGTGCCGATAGATCAGTCCATTCGGTAGTGGCGCACACGGGGTCAGATCAATGCGTTGTTTTACCTAACAGTGTAGAGGTACCCCTGTGGGTGAGGTCAAGATGTCCCTGTACACCTCCACGACCTTGTCCATATGTTTTTTTCATGTAGAGGAGCCCTGTCTAGAGGATATGGCCACAATATTTTTCTGGCCCTTAAGGAAAATCATACTAAAAATAGTTTTTGTGGTCTATGAAATGACCTTACTACATTTCTTCGCAGTGATTAGAGAGATGGCGATAGGCGGTGCTACCTCTAGTATCCTGTACAACTTATTACCCAAAGTATTAATAACAGTGCAAGGCCTAGATTCATACATAGCATGTTGCTTCCAAAAATATGGTTTGCCTAATAATACATCACAATCTTCAAGAGGAGCAACATAACACAATACCTCATATCTGAAGGGCTTTTTGTTGTAAGGGATGCGACATTGTTGGCTGACGCAGACACCTCGATGGAAAATTTTAGGGGCTAATATTCGCAGGTGGGCTAATTTTCCATGCTTTTCCAAAAAATGGATTCGCCAATTTCCATTTTTTTTTTAAATTGATTCACCCAAATTTTATAGTATAAAAATATTTTTCCCTAAAATTCGCCAAAAATTTATATATACTAATATAAAATGATTAGAAAACTAAATATTTTTACAAAAATAACACCAAAAATTTTACAATTTACATATTGGGGAATACTAAGATTCGCCAATTTTTTGAACTTTAAGATAAACGTCCATCCTTAAAATTTTCACCTCGTCCTTGGTAAAGCCACTCGATGGTGTATAGTTGCAGGTGTGTTTTGGTTAGTAGGCCTAGCCGCTTCACGACCTCTACTAAAATTAGGTTCTTTTGGCTCCCATTTTCAACAATGAACTCTAGCAGAGAACCCTTCACCCACATCTGGAGTGGAAGAGGCACTCTCCCTCCTCTGGATCTTAGGCTCATCCTTTTCTATATTGGTGGTGGAAATGGTGGCACTAGGCTCTGCATCGATAGTTTTCTTCCCTTTGTCACTCCCCTTATCGGGTCCTGACTCAGAGTTGGAACATGCATCTGATTTGGAAGGCTTCAGCGCGGCCACCAGTGAATGCTTGTCTTGACACTCACTCATGTTGTGAGTAGGGCTCTTATGGAACTCACACCACTTTCCTATGCCCTTATTTGCATTTTTGGCATTGTTCTTTTCTTGCGGATTCGCTGAGATTTCTTGGGTCACCCCACCTTGGCTTTGTCCTTTATTCTGTGTTTTGGGAGTGCCTTTCCCTTACTTCGTATTCGCAAATCAAAAATCTCACCTCTTCTGTTTAAACTTCTGCTTTATCTTGACAGTATATCGGTAGGTAGAGCCAAGTGAGGATATGTGCAAGAACTCCATTTCATCCTAAATGTACTTATGCAAACAGTCACTTAAAATTAGTACCAAAATCCACTCGGAATCCTTGATACCTAGCTTCGTGTGAAGGGCATGAAAACCGTTTGTGAACTTCAACACATCTTGGTCCCTTCCCTGCCGATGTGTGGTCCACTTTATTTATTTATTTTCGTAGCTACCGATAGGGTAATATTGTTCCTTGATGGCGTCTTGGAAATAATTCCAAGTGGGTGCGGCTTAAAACAATGAGGATTCCACCTCGTCCTTTTTCTCACAGTAGGTTTCCCACCAGTCCTTGACATGGGGCGGGCAGCTTTTAGGAGTGAAAAAATAATATTTCCCAACTATAAATGTCATGAAATAAAAAATACCCTTCCAATAGATTTAACCATCTATCTATGGTGTCCACATCTATATGGCCTTCAAATGTGGGAATGTAAAAATTAACTTGTACCTTAAAATGAGTGGTGCCTCCAGAGTGGTTGTTGGATAAATATGTGTCACCTGTGGGTAGCCATCGAAGGACCTGGGAAAATTTATCCATCATCGTGTTCCTCTATTTCTCAAGGGGCTCCGTCATGGGAGTTCATCGAGGTTTGCAAGGCTGATCTTTCAAAGCTTCAACCAGATCGAGCCCTATCTCCTTATACCTTGACCTAATTGGGGACATGTAAAGAAAAACTGAGAAAGAGAAGACTGCTCTGATACCACTGATATGGAATTATGCAAGAATGCAATAGAATACATATATAAACATAAACAAAAAGGTGCAATATAAATAAAAATCCATTTCATTAATATCAAAGAACTTGAATATGCTTACATACAGAATGGAAATAAACTAGCTCGAGTGATGGTAGCTTAACTACGAGAAGAGATGTGGCAGCTACATGCCTTTGAACTATGTTACAATGAGTTTCAAGGGCCTTTTTATTATTGAAAAACAATGGAAAACCCTAAAAAATCAAAACCCTAACCCCAAGAGATGGAACGACAAGAGTTTGTGGACCTTGTTAGGGTTAGTTGGGCAACCAACTTCCCAAGGTCGTAACTTGGTCATATTATCTATGTTTGGCACGTACGATACCTCATTGGAAATATCTCTCTAAGTAATACAGGATTTTCCACAGGCCCTTTCCTATGGCTATGGTCCTGTTATGGACCTCAAAAAAATGTCATTTATGGGGTCAAAATTGCTCCAGAATTTCAAGACCCTAAAAACTACTAAAAATAGTAAATGTTGTTATAAACAAGGAAACTAATGAAACCGACTAGATGGCTAGGTGGAATAGGCAGGTGGCCACCAATATCCACCTAGATCATAGCATGATTCCATCATGGTTGTGGTTGATAGGTTGAGTAAGGTAGCTCACTTCATTATAGTGAAGTCTACTAATTCAGCTAGTGAGGTAGCTCAGATATTCATCAAGGAGATAGTGAGGTTGCAAGGATGTATTCCAAAGAACATCATATCAGATAGAGATTTTAAGTTCACCTCTAGGTTTTGGAATGATTTTTTAGCAGGCTTGGGGACAAATTTAGCCTTTATTACAACTTATCATCCACAGACAAATGGACAGACAGACAGGGTTAATAATACTTTTGAGGATATGTTGAGGATGTATGTCATGCATCAAAAAAGGAAGTAGGAGGAGTATCTTACAATGGTATAGTTTGATTATAACAATGGGTATCATTAATCCTTTAGGATGAGTCCATTTGAGGCTCTTTATGGGCAGAGTTATAATACTCCCATCAGCTAAAGTGATCCAGTGAACAAGGTGTTGATTAGACTAGATATGTTGGCTGAGATGGAGCAAGAAATACAAGTGATTAAGAGGAATTGAAAGGTATAACAGGATAGACTGAATATATATGCAGATCATCATAGATAAGTCAAGGAGTTTCAAGTTGGTGAGCATGTGTACTTGTGCATCAAGCCCAAGGGGAGCTCCATGAGGATTTGATCATGTGTCAAGATGGAACCTCGGTATTGCGATCATTTTCAGATCCTTAAGAGGATTGGATCAATGGCCTGCAAACGTGAACTACCACCAATAGTGAAATTCCATGATGTTTTCCATGTTTCATTGCTTAATAGATATGTCTAGGATGTTGATCATGTGATTGATTGATATG
Source organism: Pinus albicaulis (assembly GCA_034641835.2). Lineage (NCBI taxonomy): Eukaryota > Viridiplantae > Streptophyta > Pinopsida > Pinales > Pinaceae > Pinus > Pinus albicaulis. The sequence continues at coordinate 1,736,446 of MU968307.1, forward strand.
TATTTTAGGTGGAACCAGAGGGAGATTCCTAGCCAGAGCCTCAGTTCATTTTGCAATGAAATATGATCATGCTCAAGAATCAAGCAATAAAGAAAATTAAAGTGCAATGGAAGCACTTTGGGCTCAATGAAGCTACATGGGAGATGATTGATCAAATGTGGGCCTTGTATCCTTCCTCATTTGCTAGTTGAGCAAATGTGTTTGGTACATGTGTTTTGGTTTATGTTTATATATGCATATGTCTATTGTAAATACTGCAATGAACTACGTTATAAAGCTTCAATAAGAAATATTTTTTAAATGTTGCATTTGGTTGTGTTATAAATCTCCAATAAGTAGCACGATGGTCATGATTTTTCAGCAGTTTGGTATGTTTTAAAAGTTGCATCGAGTTGTGTTATAAAGCTCCATGGGAAGCTTGTTTTTCTAGCTATAAGCATCATAGAACACCGAGGGCAGTGTTCCCCTAAGGGGGAGGGGTTTTTAATAACCCCTAGTTGATTTTCCATGTAAAAAAAATAATACCAAGATCATGGGACACGTATTCCAAGTCAAATGGTGGGAAAACATTATAGTCAGAATCACTTGTGGTTTATTGATGGCTATGGAAATTGGCAATGAAAAAGAGAAAATAATTGGCATTTAATTATGAAAAATAAGGAAAATAGGAGAAAAGGAACGTGAAGAGACATAAATATGCATGAAAGGGAAATTAGAGGAAAATGAAGGAAAATGAAAGAAAATGAGACCTCAATGATAAAAAGGCACTGGAGAAACAATTTACAATTTTTTTTCATTTTTATCTTTTCTCTCTTACACTCTTGCACACTTAGAGAACTCTTGGAGCATTCTAGCATTCACTTGTGTTTGGGGAAAGAAACAAATGAACAAGAAAGGAATTGGTGGGCATCAAAAAAGAAGGTTGAATTAGCAGCTACATCGGGGATACATTGCAAATAACAAGTTACATGTGTGATTTCCTTGATGGTTTTTGGATGCATGATACAAGCATGTGGTTCCTTGGTTATGTGTTGTCATTGGCATGAATATTTTCTTATATTGATAGTGGTTTCAGCCCTGCATTTCCATTTCCTGGATAGCCATGATGTAGTGGGTTCCCTATTTGGATTTTTAATTAGTTCTCACGTACCCTATGGCTCTGGGTTGGGATAGAATCTTTGGAGCCCTGGAACAACTTGGGTTCCTTGGAGGTTGTGGGTTGAGATGGTATTTCTATGGATACCTCTAACATTTTGGGTTCTCCATGACTATGGGTTGAGATAGAATCCCTGGAGCCCTAGAAAACTTTGGAAGAGACCAATATGGTTTATGTTAGTGATTTCTAGACTGGTTATGTGAAATCAATGAGGTGACGGATTGAGGTGTTTTGGCCTATGGAAGCCCTGCATTGGCTATATCTTGGTTTAACCCATATGATCCCACATTCATGCTTGGAATATGCATGGGGATGATTAGTTGAAAGAGAGATTTGGTTTAGCCCAAGCTATGCTCGGGTGGTACGTGGAAGTCCCTGACTTTCTTGGCTTGCATTTGTTAATATGATTTATTTTCCTACTGTGATCTATGAGCACTTGTAATGGTTATTATATTGATCTTATGGATGATTAGTCATAGTTTCTATTCAGGTTATATGTTGGTGATATGTATGGTTATATGATGTACTCTTAATATGCCTCTTATTCATGACTCTATAAGTTATTGAATGGTTGATGAATGCATGGGCTAACAAGTGTTGTTGCAACTAGCTTGAGAGGGAATAGATCCTTCGTGGTGATTCTCAGATGAAGTTCAAAATTTTATGATCAGATATGCATTCATGACCTATTACTTCTATGTTACTATCTGTTTGACGAAATGTGTATCATGTACTAAGAATAATCTTGTCAAGATTTTCCTTAAGTATTGATTGTTTAGACTTGTCATCCTCATTGTCATGTTTCTTGAAATTTCCTGGCACTTCTAGGTAGTGGCCTGAAGGCTAACCCTAAAAAAGTGGCACAGATCTCACAATCGTTGGCACAGAACAAAGGATTTAGGGTCATAAACGCATGGAGATAGTCTTATGGTTGCGTTTATGGCCTTCCAAATGCATGGATGTTTTGTTACGGGTGTTTTTTGGGAGTCTAGTTGGTGAAAAAGAGTTCTTGCTCAAGGTTTAATCACCTGGGTTGATTGATAGGCTCTTGAATTATCTGTAGTCTCTGATGGATGTCAGTCTGCTTCTGGTTAGGTTGCCTCACTTTCATAACTAGAACTTGGAGGTTAGGTCATGTCATAGTAGCACTCATCTCATGTGTACCCTTGAGAGCTTGTAAAAGTGGGTAAATTATGTGGGATAATGCGTCACAAAGATCCCATTCTAAACTATTTTACCATAGATTAATGAATACAGGAAAATCATACTAGAACCAGAAATAGTCCTAGACAAAAACATTAAGCAACTGAGAAATTGAGAAATTACTCAGTACCCCATCAAATGGAAGAGCCTACTCGTGGAACTTTTCATGGTCCTATTTTATTATAATTGTAACTTTTGTCTTCTATATATACATAGGGGAGACCTAGTCATGTGATCATTAAATATTGTCTTGTACATTATATTCATTGTAAAAAGAGGTTTCCCCCTCGAAGAAGATTGTAATTATTAGTTTCTTATTATTTTTAAGGCACAAAGTTCATAACAAAGGTTTCATACATAAACCAAAGTTTCCCCAAAACCAAGGGCTAGAGTTTAAAATCAAATCTATGTCTTCAACATTATCGAACTCAAAAATGAAATAACCCTTTCCACACGAGTAAAAAAATATCTCTTCTTTTAACTTAGGTTTTGAAGAGATTGAAATCCATTTATGTAAATCAGCTAAACGAGGCTAAAGACCATTGAAATGACACCCATTTGAATAGTAGAAGGCCTCCTGAAAAGAAACATCTTCCATTATGGAATAACGATAGCAATAACTACCTAAGTGAGGAAATGAGGAGAATGGAGAGAATTATTCACAATATTTCTAGAATAATATTTATCCATATTACCATTAGGAGGAAGAGAACTAGATTTGAAAACACTGCCCATATTGGAAATGAAATAAGAATACATGTGTAATTTTTCTCCCCTAGATTTCCAAAAGTCACCAAGGCATGATTCCGAGTGAAAATCGGGTGAACTATAGGAGGGGGGCACTAAGGAAATGGATATAGCTAGCAATTTTCTTGGAACAGAATCCCCAGGGAGGAAAGAGATACACTAAACCAAAGCCCCGAAATAAGAATTTGGGAAAACCGACCCCAGAGAAGAGAGATAGGCCACACAAGGCTATAGCAGAGCATAAGAGGGATTAAATGTGTGGCTAGGGAAAAGTCCTACTATCAATAGAGAGAAACCTATGTCAACATATTTAGTTCCAATATATTACGTACAAATTCACATCAAAATGTTTTTATATATTGGTTTTAAATCATATGACCAAAGTTTTCCTATTATGTTGTTTCATATGCCATATGAATTATTCTTCAAATAAGGTTAAAAAAACTTACAATTTGTATGTAAGGTTGAATAGATGCGTCAATATAAGTAAATGATAAATTTTCTAATGCATTCCTTATAATTAGAGTGAACTATTTTGTAGGTAGTATCCACAAGAAATTCTAGCATGGGTTTCTAGCTAAATAGTCATCCAAAGCCACAAAGCATTGATACTCAAATAAGCTTGAATTGTGCAGATGGTAGATGAAGATGGTGTTGGAAATATGGCTCAATCACTTGGTTAATTCACCTATTGAAAGGAGAATTATAACCGGGAATCTTGGCATATGAACATCATAATCCCTCACACAACGAAATAGGCCTAGCTTCATTAATAATAGTAATGAAACCCCCATCAACCAGAGGTGTGGATCTTGAACTATAACAAATAATACATGACAACTAAGAAAAAAAAAAATTAAGAGTCGAAAAATAAGAGGAAGACAATATGAATTTTGGGGTTACATTTCACGACATTAAAACCAAAATAATGCTTTCCTAAAAATGAAGAGTTGTGTGTGTGTAGCTGACAAATTTGGTTCACATAGAGGAACAAGGAGGGGCGCAACTGAAACCCTCAAACTTGTATTTTTGCACTCCTATGGAAATCTTGGGTATGCGACAATAAACTCCACAAGAAATAAAAACCATTAACTATAATTTTATAACCACAATGAAGAAAACTGGATTAGCATGTGCAGTAGCAATCACTTCTTTAAGAAATGGCAGCCTTAGTAGAAACATACCCAGCACTCATGGGAATGAATCCTTACCATGACTCGAGCCTTAGTCCATCTTCCAATCTCCAGGAACGTGTGTCATGCCTAGAGGAGAATAGACCAAACCATAAACAGGTGAATTTACTGGACCAAGCGCGAAAATGGTGAATTAAACCAAATATTGGTAATGGGTTGGGGTTAGGGTTACTACAGAGAGACCTCCATTGTCGATCTACAAGAATATCATCCCACCATTTGTGCAGGAGGGACTAACAAACCCTGTTAAACTTCACATGGGGAGGGTATACGTGTTCACGGTGGATTGTACCACTGTTCCAAGACCATGCAAGCCATTTAACACTTCGTAAAGGCATGGTATGTGAAGCCAGTAATACCATAAGAGTGACCCACCTTGGGTATGGTTTTACCATACCAAGATATACTTTAGCATCAATATTTGTATTGAGTGCAATACACTTAATAATATAAAGTGCCTATTCCATAGGGAAAGTAAACTTAAAAGAACATATTGATAGAAAGCAATCGTGATATTTACATAGCATACAAATCTACAATAAGGTGTGAAGGGGTTCATTCATACCCAAGAACCTTTTGGAGTAGTGCAATATCATAATGTATACAAGAATGTAATAATAATTCATTTGGATATAAGGTTGTTGATTGATAGTATCTCCATCTGCCAAAGTGGGTATAGGGTCATCGTAGGTGCGAATAGCTTTGTTTAATATCATACTGTTCACGCACAAGCATATACACTTTAGCTTTCACTAGAACTGGAACAAGGACAAATATGATAAATTAAAGAGGTGGATTTTGGCCCTACGAATGTCTACCCTGTGCAACTAATTCATTAGTAGTAATCCAAAAGAAAAAAAAATAGCCATTTAAAATTGGGTATGTAACATATGGTACATTAGAGAACTTTTGAGGTCTAAAATGGGCCTCCTAAGAAAAATGTACAACAAAAATAAACTTTGTAGGAACCAATAGGATTCAAGATGATGATGTCAGCCATGCGGGATAATTCACCATTTTTGGAGTAAAAAAGTGAAAAGATTAAAAAATAATAAATAATAAAACTACTTTTTCAGCTTGTATTTTCAACTTATCTCCCTAAGGTTTTACTCAAATTTCGAGTGAGAGTACTTTTTGGATGCAAACTTAATTCCTCATCCAAGGAGTACCCATGTTGCATACTTTCAATGGACCCTACTATACGAAAAATGAAAAATACATGAAAAAAACATTATTACAATCATATTTTTTGAATGCATTGTCATTGTTGAATGCATTCAATGAAGTTGTTCACCCTCTCAGCTTCAGACTAGAAATGAACTAAATTTTCCTGAGTAGCTACAAATGGTATGGATACATCAATGGGACATAGTGGTTGAATCCCAAACCCACCTGAAAGGGGTTGTGGCCAGTTGAGCTATGGAGAACTCAGTTGTAGATGTGTTGGACATAGGGGAGGCTTTCATCCCATGTGCATGCATGGATGCTTCGAGTTGTACATGCACATAATGTGCACGATCATCCTGTTGAAAACCTTTGTTTATCCATCAGTTTGGGGGTGGAAAGTCGTGGACTTAGTGAGCTTGATATCCAACATCGATCAGAGACTTGACCAAAATGTACTTAGAAACATGTTGTCCTGATCTGAGGTAATGGACTGTGGGATCCCAAAGTGCACCCACACTCATTCAAAGAAGATTTTATCAGTGGCTTCTATTGTGATATTCTTCCTGCAGACCGCCAGAATAGCCATCTTAGAGAATTTGTCAACAACCACAGAAACACAGTCATTTCCATGCTTGGTAGAAGGAACGTCTGACATGTAATCCATGGAGATGGATTCCCACGGTCTATTAGGGGTAGGCAGTGGAGTGTACAGGCCTTGCTTATTGATGTTCATTTTTGCAATGGCGTAGGTAGTGCAGGATCTGATGTACTTCCCAACATCTTATCGAAGGTTCAGCTAATAGAAATACTTCTGCAATATTGCCACTATTTAATCCACCCTGAAATGTCCAGCGACCCGATTGTAGTGTGGTTCCCAAATCATCTTGGCACACTCACTTGAAGGAACACATAGGTGTCCCAGGTGACATAACAGTGCATCCTGGAGGTGAAAATTTAGAACTGTCTTTCCTTCCAGGAACGTTTGGTATGTGTCGCAAAATTTTGGATAACCCTTGTAAAGATGTGTTCACCCCAAAGTCTTGTGCCCACAAGAATCGAGCACAGTGGTCAGTGCCATGATCAGAGATCAGTTGAGGTAGTCTGCAACATTATTGGTGTTTCCCTTCTTGTACTTAATGTTCAAATGGCACTGTTGTAGTTATGTTGACAATTTCTGATGGTGATCATTCTGCAACTTCCCTTGTGACTATATGAACTGCAAGGGTTGGTGGTTTTGTGTGGATGATCGTTTCCTTCCCCAGAATGTAATGCTTCCAATGTCAGCAAGCCTACACAATGGAATACATATCTTTGTCATAGGTGGGATACTTTCGAACTGTTTATGAAAGTGTGTCACTATGATATGCCACTGGATGCCCCATGTTGAGTAAGAACTACATCAATAGCATAGTCAGAGGCATTTGTCGCAATCTCAAATGATGTTTGTAGGTCTGGTAATGCGAGCACTAGTGCAAAGAAAATTTGATGCTTCAACTCAGTGAACGCCTTCTCTTGGGATTCATACCAAAATAACCTTTCTTTTTCTCCTCCCTTGGTGACTTGACTCAAATGCCAACTGATATGAGAGAACACCAACATGAACATGCAGTAGAAGTTGGAAAGACCCAAAAATTTGTGGAGCTATGTTAGAGTGGTTGGGGATGGCCAATCCCAAATGAACTGTATCTTGGTTGGGTCCACATGCACACCCTGCTCATCAATGTTGTACCCTAGATATTGAACCTAGGTCATGCAAAAATTTCATTTCTCCAAATTGTCACAAAACTTATGTTGTCATGGTGTTTGGAGGGCCTATCGAATGTGGTGGAGATGATCTTCCCCACTCTGGCTGAAGATCAAGATTTCATCCAAACACACCACCATGAATGAGTTGGTGAAGGGTCGCAAGATGTTGTCCACCCGCCTCGTTAAGGTTGCGGGGGCATTTTTCAACCCGAAAGGCATGACCAGCCATTCGAAAAGGCCCTCCTTTCATTTTAATATATTCTTCCACACATCAGAGGGTTCGATTAGTACCTAGTGATAATCGGAATTCAAGTCAATCTTGCTGAAATATTTCGCCCCCTTGACTTGGTCCAGAAGGTCATAAATCTTTGGTATCGGATACTTATTCTGCACAGTGATCTTCTTTAACACCCAGTAGTCAATACAGAGTCTCCAAGTCTCTTCCTTTTTTTGCACCAACACAATCGAGCTCCGATACGACAATGAACTTGGCATGATGTTCCCTTTCTGTAGCATCTCCTCAATATTCCTCTTGATTTCAATGTTTTGTAGAACAAAGCACCGATAGATCAGTCCATTTGGTAGTGGCGTGCACGGGGTCAGATCGATGCGTTTTTTACCTAACAGTGTAGAGGTACCCCTCTAGGTGAGGTCAAGATGTCCCTGTACACCTCCACGACCTATCCATCTGTTTTTTTCATGTATAGGAGCCCTGTCTAGAGGATATGGCCACAATATTCTTGTGGCCCTTAAGGAAAATCATACAAAAAATAGTTTTCGTGGTCTGGGAAATGACCTTACTACATTGCTTCACAGTTATTAGAGAGATGGAGATAGGCGGTGATACCTCTGGTATCCTGTACAACTTATTACCCAAAGTATTAATAACAGTGCAAGGCCTAGATTCATACATGGCATGTCTCTTCCAAAAATATGGTTTGCCTAATAATACATCACAATCTTCAAGAGGAGAAACATAACACAATACCTCATATGTGAAGGGCTTGATGTTGTAGGGGACGCGACATTGTTGGCTGTCGCAAAGACCTCAATGGAAAATTTTATGGGCTAATATTCGCAGGTGGGCTAATTTTCCATGCTTTTTCCAAAAAAAATATTCGCCAATTTCCATTTTTTTTAAAATTGATTCGCCAAAATTTTATAGTATAAAAATATTTTACCCTAAAATTCAACAAATATTTATATATACTAATATAAAATGATTATAAAACTAAATATTTTTACAAAAATAACACCAAAATTTTTACAATCTACATATTGGGGACTACTAAGATTCGCCAATTTTTTAAACTTTAAGTTAAACTTCCATCCTTAAAATTTACACCTCGTCCTTGGTGAAGCTACTCGATGGTGTATAGTTGCAGGTGTGTTGTGGTTAGTAGGCCTAGCTGCTTCATGACCTCTACTAAAATTAGGTTCTTTTGGCTCCTGTTTTCAACAATGAACTGCAGCAGAGAACCCTTCACCCACATCTGGAGTGGAAGAGGCACTCTCCCTCCTCTGGATCTTGGGGCTCATCCTTTTCTATATTGGTGGTGGAAATGGTGGCACTAGGCTTTGCATCTATAATTTGCTACCCTTTGTCATTCCCCTTATTGGTTTCCAACTCAGAGGTTGAACATGCATCTGATTTGGAAGGCTTCAGCTCAGCCACCAGTGAATGCTTGTCTTAAAACTCACTCATGTTGTGAGTAGGGCTCTTATGGAACTCACACCACTTTCCTATGCCCTTATTTTCATTTTTGGCATTGTTATTTTCTTTCGGATTCGCTGAGATTTCTTGGGTCACCCCACCTTGGCTTTGTCCTTTGTTCTGTGTTTTGGGAGTGCCTTTCCCTTGCTTCGGATTCACAAATCCAAACTCTCGCTTCTTCTGTTTAAACTTTTGCTTTATCTTGACAGCATATTGGTAGGTAGAACCAAGTGAGGAGATGTCCAAGAACTCCATTTCATCCTGAATATAATTATGCAAACAGTCGCGGTAATTTAGTACCAAAATCTGCTCGGAATCCTTGATAACCAGCTTCGTGTGAAGGGCATGAAAACCGTTTGTGAACTTCAACACATCTTGGTCCCTTCCTTGCCATTGTGTGGTCCAATTTATTTATTTATTTTCATAGCTACCAATAGGGTAATATTGTTCCTTGATGGCGTCTTGGAAGGAATTCCAAGTGAGTGCGGCTTAAAACAATGAGGATTCCACCTCATCCTTTTTCTCACAGTAGGTTTCCCACCAGTTCTTGACATGGGGGGGGCGGCTTTTAGGAGTGAAAAATTAATCTTTCCCAACTAGAAATGTCATGAACTAAAAAATATCCTTCCAATAGATTTAACCATCTATCTATGGTGTCCACATCTATATGGCTTTCAAATGTGGGAATGTAAAAATTAACTTGTACCTTAAAATGAGTGGTGCCTCCAGAGTGGTTGTTGGATAAATATGTGTCGCCTGTGGGTAGCCATCGAAGGACCTGAGAAAATTTATCCATCATCGTGTTCCTCTATTTCTCAAGGGGCTCCGTCATGGGAGGACGTCAAGGTTTTCAAGGCTAATCTTTCAAAGCTTCAACCAGATCGATCCCTATCTCCTTATACCTTGACCTCATTGGGGACATGTAAAGAAAAATTGAGAAAGAGAAGACCGCTATGATACCACTGATACGGAATTATGCAAGAATGCAATAGAATACATATATAAACATAAACATAGAGGTGAAATAGAAATAAAACTTCATTTCATTAATATCAAAGAACTTGAATATGCTTACATACAGAATGGAAATAAACTAGCTCGGGTGATGGTAGCTTAACTATGAGAAAAGATGTGGCAGCTACATGCCTTTGAACTATGTTACAATGAGTTTCAAGGGCTTTTTTATTATTTAAAAACAATGGAAAACCCTAAAAAATCAAAACCATAACCCCAAGAGATGGAACAACAAAAGTTTGTGGGCCTCGTTAGGGTTAGTTGGGCAACCAACTTCCCAAGGTCGTAACTTGTTCATATTATTTATGTTTGGCACGTATGATACCTCAGTGGAAATATCTCTCTAAGTAATACAGGATTTTCCACAGGCCCTTGCCTATGGCTATGGTCCTGTTATGGACCTCAAAAAAATGTCGTTTATGGGGTCAAAACTACTCCAGAATTTCAAGACCCTAAAAACTATTAAAAATAGTAAATGTTGTTATAAACAAGGAAATTGATGAAACCGACTAGATGGCTAGGTGGAATAGGCAGGTGGCCACCAATATCCACCTAGATCATAGCATGATTCCATCACGGTTGTGGTTGATAGGTTGAGTAAGGTAGCTCACTTCATTGTAGTGAAGTCTACTAATTCAGCTAGTGAGGTAGCTCAGATATTAATCAAGGAGATAGTGAGGTTGCATGGACGTATTCCCAAGAACATCATATCAGATAGAGATTTTAAGTTCACCTCTAGGTTTTGGAATGATTTGTTAACAGGTTTGGGGACAGATTTAGCCTTTAGTACAACTTATCATCCACGGACAAATGGACAGACAAACAGGGTTATTAATACTTTTGAGGATATGTTGAGGATGTATGTCATGCATCAACAAAGGAAGTAGGAGGATTATCTTCCACTGGTAGAGTTTGATTATAACAATGGGTATCTTTAATCCTTGAGGACGAGTCCTTTTGAGGCTCTTTATGGGCAGAGTTATAATACTCCCATCAGTTGAAGTGATCCAGTGAAAAAGGTGTTGATTAGACTAGATATGTTGGTTGAGATGGAGCAAGAAATACAAGTTATTAAGAGGAATTGAAAGGCATAATAGGATAGACTGAATATATATGCAGATCATCATAGATAATTCAAGGAGTTTCAAGTTGGGGAGCATGTGTACTTGTGCATCAAACCCAAGGCGAGCTCCATGAGGATTTGATCATGTGTCAAGATGAAACCTCGGTATTGCGATCATTTTGAGATCCTTAAAAGGATTGGATCAATGACCTGCAAACTTGAACTACCACCAATAGTGAAATTCCATGATGTTTTCCATGTTTCATTGCTTAATAGATCTGTCTAGGATGTTGATCATGTGATTGATTGATATGTATTTTAGGTGGAACCAAAGGGAGATTCCTAGCCAGAGCCTCAGTTCATTTTGCAGTGAAATATGATCATGCTCAAGAATCGAGAAATAAAGAAAATTGAAGTGCAATGGAAGCACTTTGGGCTCGATGAAGCTACATGGGAGATGATTGATCAAATGTGGGCCTTGTATCCTTCCTCATTTTCTAGGTGAGAAAATGTGTTTGGTACATGTGTTTTGGTTTATGTTTATATATGCATATGTCTATTGTAAATACTACAATGAACTACGTTATAAAGCATCAATAAGAAATATTTTTTAAATGTTGCATTTGGTTGTGTTATAAATCTCCAATAAGTATCACGATGGTCATGATTTTTCAGCAGTTTGGTATGTTTTAAATGTTGCATCGAGTTGTGTTATAAAGCTCCATGGGAAGCATGTTTTTCTAGTTATAAGCATCATAGGACACCGAGGGCAATGTTCCCCTAAGGGGGAGGGGTTTTTAATAACCCCTCGTTGATTTTCCATGTAAACAAAATAATACCAAGATCATGGGACACGTATTCCAAGTCAAATGGTGGGAAAACATTATAGTCGGAATCACTTGTGGTTTTTTGATGGCTATGGAAATTGGCAATGAAAAAGAGGAAATAATTGGCATTTAATTATGAAAAATAAGGAAAATAGGAGAAAAGGAATGTGAAGAGACATAAATATGCATGCAAGGGAAATTAGAGGAAAATGAAGGAAAATGAAAGAAAATGAGACCTCAATGATAAAAAGGCACTAGAGAAACAAGTTACAATTTTTTTTCAATTCTATCTTTTCTCTCTTACACTCTTGCACACTTAGAGAATTCTTGGAGCATTCTAGCATTCACTTGTGTTTGGGGAAATAAAAAAATGAACAAGAAAGGAATTGGTGGGAATCAAAAAAGAAGGTTGAATTAGCAGCTACATCAGGAATACATTGCAAATAAAAAGTTGCATGTGTGATTTCCTTGATGGTTTTTGGATGCATGATACATGCATGTGGTTCGTTGGTTATGTGTTGTCATTGGCATGGATATTTTCCTATTTTGTAGTGGTTTCATCCCTGCCTTGCCATTTCCTGGATAGCCATGATGTAGTGGGTTCCCTATTTGGATTTTTATTTAGTTCTCAGGTACCCTATGGCTGTGGGTTGGGATATAATCTTTGGAGCCCTAGAACAACTTGGGTTCCTTGGAGGTTGTGGGTTGAGATGGTATTTCTCTGGATACCTCTAACAGTTTGGGTTCTCCATGACTATGGGTTGAGATAGAATCCCTGGAGCCCTGGAAAACTTCGGAAGAGACCAATATGGTTTATGTTAGTGATTTCTATACTCGTTATGTGAAATCAATGTGGTGACGAATTGAGGTGGTTTGGCCTATGGAAGCACTGGATTGGTTATATTTTGGTTTAACCCATATGATCCCACATTCATGCTTGGAATATGCATGGGGATGATTAGTTGAAAGAGAGATTTGGTTTAGCCCAATCTATGCTCGGGTGGTACGTGGAAGTCCCTAACTTTTTTGGCTTGCATTTGTTAATATGAGTTATTTTCCTAATGTGATCTATGAGCGCTTGTAATGGTTATTATATTGATCTTATGGATGATTAGTCATATTTTTTATTTAGGTTATATGTTGGTGATATGTATGGTTATATGATGTCATAGATTCATCCGAAAATACATGATGTGAACTTCTAAAAACAATTATACGAATAGTTTAGGTTATGATGGTGTAGCATAGAGTTGCTCTTAGTAACCATGAATTTTAAATCATACGCTGGTAATGAATTTATAATTATATCGTAGAAATTAAATCATATTTCTACCGAATTTAAGGTGGTGTATAACCATTTGAAAAGGCCAAATCATTCAATATACATATTTTAAAATTTATAACGCACTATTAAATTTTTTGTTCCATGACTTATATCTAAAATTAAATGTAACATAGTTGATAACTGGATTCTGTCTTATTTGAGCTTGTTCGAACCCAAACACATATAATAAAGCCGTCAATAAACAAAGTATTAACTTGTGAACTACCGGATTTTCATGTATTACACGTGTCATCAACCAAGCAAATGAAATTTTAAGGCTACATTTGGCCCAGACTACTCTATGTTCGACTTCCTCCACTAGTCAAATTGAGATTGAGACTGAAGCTAGCAACTATGGCAGATGGGATCATTTGGGTCCTTCCAATTATGTGTCGAGCTCCATAGAATTCATATCAGATCAAGTTGCGGTTGCTCCTCACCAAAATGTTGAACGTCTATTTCTTGCCTCCCCGGTTGAACAATTGGGCACGTGTGGACAACGACCGTGAGGTCCTTCAGGGTGTTCCTTACGAAGAAGAAAGGTTCCTAATGGAAAAGCATGAGTTTGGTCCTCGGCTATCCGGGCGAATTGGCCTGAAAATGTGATTTTGTGTGCATTCGATGATATATTCAAGGTCGTTCAGTGGTTGGCGAAACAAGCCAATCTTGCCCAGGAAAACAAGGGAAAGCCAATTTTACCTCTCAGCAATTTTCTCATCCGTAATTGACTCTTTCATTCATATAAACCCCCAGTTCTGAAGATCTCGATTTTCCCGGCCGCTAGTCCGCTTTCTATGGCACCTCACGGCCATACGCGCAAATTGCTGAATTGAGTAGTTTGAGGTATATTAATGTCAAATCTTTAGTCTTTACAACATCCAGCATCTTCAATTTTATGAGTATGGAGAAACCCTTCTTCTGAGTGCGCATTTGTGTAGTCTTTCAGCTGGATAGGGTTTGTAAATGTATATGTTAGGGTGTTTGATTTTGGCAGATCTATAGTGACGGTGACCAGGTTTTAAAATAGGCAGCTCTGTAACCTTGAATTCAGGGTTTGGATAGAGGTACGAGGTTCGAATAGGGGATATGCAGTGGGGTTGGGGCTGTGGTGGAAGATAGCAAAAGGCCAAGGTTTATTGTGTTTGAAATCTGCCACGACTATGTACAACATTGTTTCCTGTTGCCGGGTAATTTTCTTGCAAAATTTAAGTTATCATGCGAGTGAATGCCATTTATATTGCAAAATTTGGTAAAATATTCGCGGATTTTTTATAGTAATGATATAATGTAAAAAAATTGTCTATGGGTTGTGAAATTTGGTAAATTCATCCCAAAATTTCTAAGAAACGATCAAAAGTAAGAAATGCCTTTTAGAGTTCAAAATTTGGTTGAATTTCGCTGGGATTATTTTAGCTAATGTTCTCTCATGAAGAATGTCTTGTAGATTGCAAAAAATGGTTAAATTTTAGTGGAAAATTTGAGGTATGATCTCATTTAAATTTCAATATTGAATTTGGAAGTAAAACATTTAGTGAGATTTGGAGTAAATTGATGTTTTATTATAAGCAATTAAATGAGTATTTGATACTACAAATTTCTATAATGTTCATAGAAACAAAGGATTGAGAGAGAACATTCTCACATGCAGAGTCATGCATAGCTCGTCCAGAAAACTGAGTTGGATTTCATGTGGAGTCGAACTTGTTATCACGATGACAAGTGCATCGCAGGCGAATCTAACCATCTGATTTGGGTACTTTTATTCAGTTCTGATTTAATAACTTCACCTCAATAATAATGATCGTAGAGGTAATTTTCATAGTCTTAGAATTTTATTTTCCAACCACCTGCGGAAGAGAGCTCACACTTCCTGCCATATCATATTGCAAGTAAACCTCCAGATATAAATACATGTAGAGCGAAGACAAAGTATACTAGTGTTCTGAATGTGTCGCAGTCAACTTGATACCTCATTTTGATCGTTTAGAGGGTGATCGCGGACTCACTGAATGAAGTCCTCCATTTCTTCCGGAGGTAGGTGCTGCAGAGACCCGCAGCGAGAAAGAAGAATTCTGGCTTATTCTTCAAGTTGAAGAAGCACTTAATGAAAAGGCCAAGGAAGAAAGAAAAATGATAGCGTGATGGAAAGCATAAGGACAACATTTACAGTGTAGCAGAACCCATGGCAGGCGTAAGCGGTGGAAAATGATTTTTTATTTTCGGTGGACAATGATTTTTTATTTTTTGATCAAAGGGAGCAATAGTTTTCAAACATTTTATCATAGCATTTAATATTTAGAACTAATGTTAACATTAGTTCATGTGAAAGTGAAAATTTCAAAAATTTCATTGTTTGCTCTTACTTATCTTAAGTTTCAAGTAAGTTTCGCCTCATACTTGCCTCGGTATGAGGCCAAATAATATGATAATTGTACTGATTGGTCAATAAAAAAAAATTATGTAGTTGATTGGTTGAAGAAAATGTGGTGGGACCTAATATATAACAAAGCATATAGTATAAGTTTTAAAGTGTATCGATTTATGTGCCAGGACTAATACACTATATCCATTTCGATTACTATAGCCCCTGTAGTATTATTCTGAAAATATTTATACAACTCTGAGAGTTCAAAATTATAACTAGAGAGTACACTACATGCTACAATACGGTGGTGAACCGAGTTCACTGAACCAACTGGTTATGTCCAAACACTCCAACTAAGTTAGGGACTACATATATGATCAAGTTACACCCTAATTTGGTAATACAAGCTCGACATCAAAACCTAAAACCTTCATAGTAGGCAATGAATCACATGGAAACTAGGAAGGAAGGGACCGACCTGTTGCAACAGAGGTGAATATTAGTAGTTGTGAGTTAGCTTCTTAGAAATTTTACATACAAAAATAGGGGGCGGGGGGGCAATACCTACAAGGCAATACAACTAATAAAATAAAGCAAAGAGGGTGCTTAAGGGAAAGTTCTAAATGAAACACAATAACCCCATGTTGAATGCAAGAATAATTTTACCTGTGTTCGAGACCCTTTGAAACAAAAAAATAAGGTTGTCACCTTGAATGATGGAACGCCATGAAGGAAGCTATAGGAAGCCAGTAAGAAATGATACATAAGAAATTTATATGTGGGGTTCAGTTAAAAATGAACTAAGGATAAATAAAATTTAATATTGAAAATTAGTAAGCCTCGCCTATTGAAAGGAGAATTATAACTGGGAATATTGGCATATGAACATCATAATCCCTCACACAATGAAATAGGCATAGCTTCATTAATAATAGTAAAGAAACCCCCATCAACCAGAGGTGTGGATCTTGAACTGTAACAAATAATACATGACAATTAAGAAAAATAAAAAATTAAGAGTCAAAAATAAGAGGAAGACAATATGAATTTTGGGGTTACATTTCACGACATAAAAACCAAAATAATGCTTACCTAAAAATGAAGAGTTGTGTGTGTAGCTGACAAATTTGGTTCACATAGAGGAACAAGGAGGGGCGCAACTGAAACCCTCAAACTTTTATTTTTTCACTCCTATGGAAATCTTGGGTATCCAACAATAAAGTCCACAAGAAATAAAAACCATTAACTATAATTTTATAACCACAATGAAGAAAATTGGATTAGCATGTGCAGTAGAAATCACTTCTTTAAGAAATGGTAGCCTCAGTAGAAACATACCCGACACTCATGGGAATGAATCCTTACAATGACTCAAGCCTTAGTCCAGCTTCCAATCTCAAAGAACGTGTGTCATGCCTAGAGGAGAATAGACCAAACCATAAATAGGAGAATTTAATGGACCAAGCGCGAAAATGGTGAATTAAACCAAATATTGGTAATGGGTTGGGGTTAGGGTTACTACAGAGAGACCTCCACTGTCGATATACAAGAATATCATCGCACCATTCGTGCAGGAGGGACTAACAAACCCTATTGAACTTCACATGGGCAGGGTATACGTGTTCACAGTGGATTGTGCCACTGTTCCAAGATCATGCAGACCATTTAACACTTCGTAAAGGCATGGTATGTGAAGCCAGTAATACCATAGGAGTGACCCACCTTGGGTATGGTTTTACCATACCAAGAAATACTTTAGCATGAATATTTGTATTGAGTGCAATACACTTAATAATATAAAGTGCCTATTCCATAGCGAAATTAAACTTAAAAGAACATCTTGATTGAAAGGAATCGTGATATTTACATAGAATACAAATCTACAATAAGGTGTGAAGGGGTTCATTTATACCCAAGAACATTTTGGAGTAGTGTAATATCATAATGTATACAAGAATGTAATAATAATTCATTTGGATATAAGGTTGTTGCTTGATAGTATCTCCACCTGCCAAAGTGGGTACAGGGTCATCATAGGTGCAAATAGCTTTGTTTAAGACCATACTTTTCATGCACAACCATATACACTTTAGCTTTCACTAGATAATGGAACAAGGAAAAATATGATAAATTAAAGAGGTGGATTTTGGCCCTACGAATGTCTACCCTGTGCGACTAATTCATCAGTAGTAATACAAAAGAAAAAAAAATAGCCATTTAAAATTAAGTATGTGACATATGGTACATTAGAGAAATTTTGAGGTCTAAAATGGGCCTCCTAAGAAAAATGCACAACAAAAATAAACTTTGTAAGAACCAGTAGGATTCAAGATGATGATGTCAGCCATGCGAGATAATTCACCATTTTTGGAGTAAAAAAGTGAAAAGATTAAAAAATAATAAAATAATAAACTACTTTTTCAACTTGTATTTTCAACTTATCTCCCTAAGGTTTTACTCAAATTTCGAATGAAAGTACTTTTTGGATGCAAAATTTAATTCCTCATCCAAGGAGTACCCATGTTGCATACTTTCAATGGACCCTACTATACAAAAAATGAAAAAAACATGACTACAATCATGTTTTTTGAATGCATTGTCATTGTTGAATGCATTCATTGAAGTTGTTTACCCTGTCAACTTCGAACTAGAAATGAACTAAATCTACCTGAGTAGCTACAAATGGTATGGCTACATCAATGGGACTTAGTGGTTGGAATCCCAAACCCACTTGAAAGGGGTTGTGGCCAGTTGAGCTATGGAGAACTCGGTTGTAGATGTGTTGGACATAGGGGAGGCTTTCATCCCATGTGCATGGATGCTTCAAGTTGTACATGCGCATAATGTGTACGATCATCCTAATCTGAGGTAATGGACTGTGGGATCCCAAAGTGCACCCACACTCATTCAAATAATATTTTATCAGTGTCTTCTATTGTGATATTCTTCTTGCATACCGCCAGAATATCCATCTTAGATAATTTTTCAACAACCACAAAAACAAAGTCATTTCCATTCTTGGTAGAAGGAAGGTCTGATATGTAATCCATGGAGATGGATTCCCACGGTCAATTAGGGGTAGGCAGTGGAGTGTATAGGCCTTTCTTCTTGATGTTCATTTTTGCAATGGCACATGTAGTGCAAGATTTGATGTACTTCCCAACATCTTATTGAAGGTTTGGCTAATAGAAATACTTCTACAATATTGCCACTATTTACTCCACCCTAAAATGTCCAGCGACCCGATTGTAGTGTGTTTCCCAAATAATCTTGGCACACTCACTTGAAGGAACACAGAGGTGTCCCAGGTGACATAACAGTGCATCCTGGAGGTGAAAATTTAGAACTGTCTGTCCTTCCAGGAACGTCTGGTATGTGTCGCCAAATTTTGGATAACCCTTGTAAAGATGTGGTCACCCCAAAGTCTTGTGCCCATAAGAATTTGGCACAGTGGTCAGTGCCATGATCAGAGATCGGTTGAGGTAATCTGCAAAATTATTGGTGTTTCCCTTCTTGTACTTAATGTTCAAATGGCACTGTTGTAGTTATGTTGACAATTTCTGATGGTGATCATTCTGAAACTTCCCTTGTGACTATATGAACTGCAAGGGTTGGTGGTTTTGTGTGGATGATCATTTCCTTCCCCAGAATGTAATGCTTCCAATGTCAGCAAGCCTACACAATGGAATACATATCTTTGTCATAGGTGGGATACTTTCGAACTGTGTATGAAAGTTTGTCACTATGATATGCCACTGGATGCCCCATGTTGAGTAAGAACTACATCAATAGCATAGTTGGAGGCATCTGTCGCAATCTCAAATGATGTTTGTAGGTCTGGGAATGTGAGCACTAGTGCAGAGAAGATTTGATGCTTCAACTCAGTGAGCGCCTTCTCTTGGGATTCATACCAAAATAACCTTCCTTTTTATCCTCCCTTGGTGACTTGACTCAAATTCCAACTGATATGAGAGAACACCAACATGAACCTGCAGTAGAAGTTGGAAAGACCTAGAAAGTTGTGGAGCTAGAGTGGTTGGGAATGGCCAATCCCGAATTACCTGTATCTTGGTTAGGCCCACATGCACACCCTGCTCATCAATGATGTACTCTAGATATTCAACCTAGGTCATGTAAAAATTTAATTTCTCCAAATTGTCACAAAACTTATGTTATTGCACTGTCTGGAGGGCCTATCGAATGTGGTGGAGGTGATCTTCCCAACCCTGGTTGAAGATCAGGATTTCATCCAAATACACCACCATGAATGAGTTGGTTAAGGGTCGCAAGATGTTGTCCACCCGCCTCGTTAAGGTTGCAGGGGCATTTTTCAACCCGAAAGGCATGACCAGCCATTCAAAAAGGCCCTCCTTGCATTTGAATATACTCTTCCATGCATCAGAGGGTTCGATTAGTACCTATTGATAGCCGGAATTCAAGTCAATCTTGCTAAAATATTTCGCCCCCTTGACTTGGTCCAGAAGGTCATAAATATTTGGTATCAGATACTTATTCTGGACAGTGATCTTCTTTAACGCTCAGTATTCAATACAGAGTCTCCAGGTCTCTTCCTTCTTCTACACCAACACAATCGAGCTCCGATACGACAATGAACTTGGCATGATGTTCCCTTTTTGTAGCAGCTCCTCAATATTCCTCTTGATTTCAATATTTTGTAGAACAGAGCGCCGATAGATCAGTGCATTCGGTAGTGGCATGCACAGGTTTAGATCGATGCGTTGTTTTACCTAACAGTGTAGAGGTATCCCTGCGGGTGACGTCAAGATGTCCCTGTACACCTCCACGACCTTTTCCATATGTTTTTGTCATGCAAAGGAGCCCTGTCTAGAGGATATGGCCACAATATTCTTCTAGCCCTTAAGGAAAATCATACTAAAAATAGTTTTCGTGGTCTGGGAAATGACCTTACTACATTGCTTCGCAGTGATTAGAGAGACGGCGATAGGTGGTGCTACCTCTGGTATCCTATACAACTTATTACCCAAAGTATTAATAACAGTGCAAGGCCTAGATTCATACATAGCATGTCGATTCCAAAAATATGGTTTGCCTAATAATACATCATAATATTCAAGAGGAGAAACATAACACAATACCTCATATGTGAAGAGCTTGATGTTCTAGGGGACACGACATTATTGGCTGACGCAAAGACCTCGATGGAAAATTTTAGGGGCTAATATTCGCAGGTGGGCTAATTTTCCATGCTTTTTCCAAAAAAAAGATTCTCCAATTTCCATTTTTATTTTAAATTGGTTTGCCCAAATTTTATAGTATAAAAATATTTTACCCTAAAATTCGCCAAAAATTTATATATACTAATATAAAATGATTAGAAAACTAAATATTTTTACAAAAATAACACCAAAAATTTTACAATTTACGTATTGGGGACTACTAAGATTCGCCATTTTTTTAAACTTTAAGATAAACATCCATCCTTAAAATTTTCATCTCGTCCTTGGTGAAGCCACTCGATGGTGTATAGTTGCAGGTGTGTTGTGGTGAGTAGGCCTAGTCGCTTCAACCTCTACTAAAATTAGGTTCTTTTGGCTCCCGTTTTCAACAATGAACTACAGCATAGAACCCTTCACCCACATCTGGAGTGGAAGAGGCACTCTCCCTCCTTTGGATCTTAGGGCTCACCCTTTTCTATATTGGCAGTGGAAATGGTGTCACTAGGCTGTGCATCGATAATTTGCTTCCCTTTGTCATTCCCCTTATCTGGTTCTGACTCAGAGCTGGAACATGCATCTGATTTGGAAGGCTTCAGCTTGGCCATCAGTGAATGCTGTCTTGACACTCACTCATGTTGTGAGTAGGGCTCTTATGGAACTCACACCACTTTCCTATTCCCTTATTTTCAATTTTGGCATTGTTCTTTTCTTGCGGATTCGTTGAGATTTCTTGGGTCACCCCATCTTTGCTTTTTCCTTTGTTCTATGTTTTGGGAGTGACTTTCCCTTACTTCGGATTCGCAAATCCAAACTCTCACTTATTCTATTTAAACTTCTTCTTTATCGTGACAACATATCGATAGGTAGAACCAAGTGAGGAGATGTCCAAGAACTCCATTTCATCCTGAATGTGCTTATGAAAGCAGTCGTGGTAATTTAGTACCAAAATCTGCTTGGAATCCTTGATACCCAGCTTCGTGTGAAGGGCATGAAAACCGTTTATGAAATTCGGCACATCTTGGTCCCTTCCCTGCCACTGTGTGGTCCACTTTATTTATTTATTTTCATAGCTACCAATAGGGTAATATTGTTCCTTGATGGCGTCTTGGAAAGAATTCCAAGTGGGTGCAGCTTAAAACAATAAGGATTCCACCTCGTCCTTTTTCCCATAGTAGGTTTCCCACCAGTCCTTGACATGGGGGGGGTGGCTTTTAGGAGTGAAAAATTAATCTTTCCCAACTAGAAATGTCCTGAACTAAAAAATACCCTTCCAATAGATTTAACCATCTATCTATGGTGTCCACATCTATATGGCCTTCAAATGTGGGAATGTAAAAATTAACTTGTACCTTAAAATGAGTGGCGCCTCCAGAGTGGTTGTTGGATAAATATGTATTTCCTGTGGGTAGCCATCGAAAGATCTAGGAAAATTTATCCATCATCGTGTTCCTCTATTTCTCGAGGGGCTCCATCATGGGAGTTCGTCGAGGTTTTCAAGGCTGATCTTTCAAAGCTTCAACCAGATTGAGCCCTAACTCCTTATACCTTGACCTCATTGGGGACATGAAAAGAAAAACTGAGAAAGAGAAGACTGCTCTGATACCACTGATATGGAATTATTCAAGAATGCAATAGAATACATATATAAACATAAACACAGAGGTGCAACAGAAATAAAACTTCATTTCATTAATATCAAAGAACTTGAATATGCTTACATACAGAATGGAAATAATCTAGCTCGAGTGATGGTAGCTTAACTCTGTGAAGAGATGTGGTAGCTACGTGCCATTGAGCTATGTTACAATGAGTCTCAAGGGCCTTTTTATTATTGAACAACAATGGAAAACCCTAAAAAATCAAAACCCTAACCCCAAGAGATGGAACGAAAAGAGTTTGTGGGCCTCGTTAGGGTTATTTGGGCAACCAACTTCCCATGGTCGTAACTTGGTCATATTATATATGTTTGGCACATACGATACCTCATTAGAAATATCTCTCTGAGTAATATAGGATTTTCCATAGGCCCTTGCCTATGGCTATGGTCCTGTTATGGACCTCAAAAAAATGTCATTTAGGGGGTCAAAACTGCTCCAGAATTTCTAGACCCTAAAAACTGCTAAAAATAGTAAATGTTGTTATCAACAAGGAAACTGATATAACCAACTAGATGTCTAGGTGGAATAGGCAGGTGGCCACCAATATCCACCTAGATCATAGCATGATTCCATCACAGTTTTGGTTGATAGGTTGAGTAAAGTATCTCACTTCATTGCAGTGAAGTCTACTAATTCAGCCAGTGAGGTAGCTCAGATATTCATCAAGGAAATAGTGAGGTTGCATGGACGTATTCCCAATAACATCATATCAGATAGAGGTTTTAAGTTCAAGGTTTTGGAATGATTTGTTAGCAGGATTGGGGACAGAGTTAGCCTTTAGTACAAATTATCATCCACGGACAAATGGACAGATAGACAGGGTTAATAATACTTTTGAGGATATGTTGAGGATGTATGTCATGCATCAACAAAGGAAGTAGGAGGAGTATCTTCCACTGGTAGATTTTGATTATAACAATGGGTATCATTAATCCTTGAGGACGAGTCCATTTGAGGCTCTTTATGGGAAGATTTATAATACTCCCATTAGTTGAAGTGATCCAGTGAACAAGGTGTTGATTAGACTAGATATGTTGGCTGAGATGGAGCAAGAAATACAAGTTATTAAGAGGAATTGAAAGGCATAACAGGACAGACTGAATATATATGCAGATCATCATAGATAATTCAAGGAGTTTCAAGTTGGGGAGCATGCGTACTTGTGCATCAAGCCCACGGCGAGCTCCATGAGGATTTGATCATGTGTCAAGATGGAACCTCAGTATTGCGATCATTTTGAGATCCTTAAGAGGATTGGATCAATGGCCTGCAAACTTGAACTACCACTAATAGTGAAATTCCATGATGTTTCTCATGTTTCATTGCTTAATAGATATGTCTAGGATGTTGATAATGTGAATGATTGATATGTATTTTAAATGGAACCAGAGGGAGAGTCCTAGCCAGAGCCTCAGTTTATTTTGCAGTGAAAGATGCTCATGCTCAAGAATCGAGCAATAAAGAAAATTAAAGTGCAGTGGAAGCACTTTGGGCCCAATGAAGCTACATGGGAGATGATTGATCAAATGTGGGCCTTGTATCCTTCCTCATTTGCTAGTTGAGAAAATGTGTTTGGTACATGTGTTTTGGTTTATGTTTATATATGCATATGTCTATTATAAATACTGCAATGAACTATGTTATAAAGCTTCAATAAGAAATATTTTTTAAATGTTTCATTTGGTTGTGTTATAAATCTCCAATAAGTAGCACGACGGTCATGATTTTTCAGCAGTTTGGTATGTTTTAAATGTTGCATCGAGTTGTGTTATAAAGCTCCATGGGAAGCATGTTTTTCTAGTTATAAGCATCATAGAACACTGAGGGCAGTTTTCCCCTAAGGGGGAGTGGTTTTTAATAACCCCTAGTTGATTTTCCATGTAAACAAAATAAGACCAAGATCATGGGACACGTATTCCAAGTCGAATGGTGGGAAAACATTATAGTCGGAATCACTTGTGGTTTATTGATGGCTATGGAAATTGGCAATGAAAATGGCAACGAAAAGGAGGAAATAATTGGCATTTAATTATGAAAAATAAGGAAAATAGGAGAAAAGGAACGTGAAGAGACATAAATATGCATGCAAGGGAAATTAAAGGAAAATGAAGGAAAATGAAAGAAAATGAGACCTCAATGATAAAAAGGCACTAGAGAAACAATTTACAATTTTTTTTCAATTTTATCTTTCCTCTCTTACACTCTTGCACACTTAGATAATTCTTAGAGTATTCTAGCATTCACTTGTGTTTGGGGAAAAAAACAAATGAACAAGAAAGGAATTGGTCGGCATCAAAAAAGAAGGTTGAATTAGCAACTACATTAGGGATACATTGCAAATAACAAGTTGCATGTGTGATTTCCTTGATGGTTTTTGGATGCATGATACATGCATGTGGTTCCTTGGTTATGAGTTGTCATTGGCATGGATATTTTCCTATATTGATAGTGGTTTCAGCCCTGCCTTGCCATTTCCTGGATAGCCATGATGTAGTGGGTTCCCTATTTGGATTTTTAATTAGTTGTCAGGTACCCTATGGCTGTGGGTTGGGATAGAATCTTTGGAGCCCTGGAACAACTTGGGTTCCTTGGAGGTTGTGCGTTGAGATGGTATTTCTCTGGATACCTCTAACAGTTTGGGTTCTCCATGACTATGGGTTGAGATAGAATCCCTGGAGCCCTGGAAAACTTCGGAAGAGACCAATATGGTTTATGTCAGTGATTTCTAGACTGGTTATGTGAAATCAATGTGGTGACAAATTGAGGTGGTTTGGCCTATGGAAGCCCTAGATTGGTTATATCTTGGTTTAACCCGTATGATCCCACATTCATGCTTGGAATATGCATGGGGATGATTAGTTGAAAGAGAGATTTGGTTTAGCCCAATTTATGCCCGGGTGGTACGTGGAAGTCCCTGACTTTTTTGGCTTGCATTTGTTAATATGAGTTATTTTCCTAATGTGATCTATGAGCACTTGTAATGGTTATTATATTGATCTTATGGATGATTAGTCATAGTTTCTATTTAGGTTATATGTTGGTGATATGTATGGTTATATTATGTACTCTTACTATGCCTATTATTCATGACTCTATAAGTTATTGAATGGTTGATGAATGCATGGGCTAACAAGTGTTGTTGCAACTAGCTTGAGAGGGAATAGACCCTTCTTGGTGATTCTCAGATGAAGTTCAAAATTTTATGATTAGATATGCATTCATGACCTATGACTTCTATGTTACTATCTGTTTGAAGAAATGTGTAGCATGTACTATGCATAATCTTGTCAAGATTTTTCTCAAGTATTGATTGTTTAGACTTGTCATCCTCATTGTCATGTTTCTAGAAATTTCTTGGCACTTCTAGGTAGTGGCGTGAAGGCTAACCCTAAAAAAGTGGCACAGATCTCATAATCGTTGGCATAGAACAGAGGATTTAGGGTCATAACTGCATGGAGATAGTCTTATGGTTGCATTTATAGCCTTCCAAATGCATGGATGTTTTGTTACGGGTGTTTTTTGGGAGTATAGTTGGTGAAAAAGAGTTTTTGCTCAATTTTTAATCACCTGGGTTGATTTTTAGGCTCCTGAATGATTTGTAGTCTCTGATGGATGTCAGTCTGCTTCCGGTTAGGTTGCCCCACTTTCATAACTAGAACTTGGAGGTTAGGTCATGTCATAGTAGCACTCATATCATGTGTACCCTTGAGAGCTTGTAAAAGTGGGTAAATTATGTGGGAGAATGTGTCACAAAGATCCCATTCTAAAATATTTTACCATAAATTAATGAAGAAAGGAAAATCATACTAGAACCATAAATAGTCCTAGACAAAAACATTAAGCAATTGAGAAATTGAGAAATTACTCAGTACCTCATCAGATGGAAGATCCTACTCGTGGAACATTTCATGGTCCTATTTTATTATAATTGTAACTTTTGTCTTCTATATATACATAGAGGAGACCTAGTCATGTGATCATTAAATAATTTCTTATACATTATATGGTTTATGTTAGTGATTTCTAGACTGGTTATGTGAAATATGGTTTATGTTAGTGATTTCTAGACTGGTTATGTGAAATCAATGTGATGACGAATTGAGGTGGTTTGGCCTATGGAAGCCCTAGATTGGTTATATCTTGGTTTAACCCATATGATCCCACATTCATGCTTGGAATATGCATGGGGATGATTAGTTGAAAGAGAGATTTGGTTTAGCCCAATTTATGCTCGGGTGGTAAGTGGAAGTCCCTGACTTTTTTGGCTTGCATTTGTTAATATGAGTTATTTTCCTAATGTGATCTATGAGCACTTGTAATGGTTATTATATTTATATTATGGATGATTATTCATAGTTTCTATTTAGGTTATATGTTGGTGATATGTATGGTTATATGATGTACACTTACTATGCCTATTATTCATGACTCTATAAGTTATTGAATGGTTGATGAATGCATGGGCTAACAAGTGTTGTTGCAACTAGCTTGAGAGGGAATAGACCCTTCTTGGTGATTCTCAGATGAAGTTAAAAATTTTATGATTAGATATGCATTCATGACCTATGAATTCTATGTTACTATCTGTTTGAAGAAATGTGTATCATGTACTAAGCATAATCTTGTCAAGATTTTTCTCAAGTATTGATTGTTTATACTTGTCATCCTCATTGTCATGTTTCTAGAAATTTCTTGGCACTTCTAGGTAGTGTCCTGAAGGCTAACCCTAAAAAAGTGTCACAGATCTCATAATCGTTGGCATAGAACAGAGGATTTAGTGTCATAACCGCATGGAGATAGTCTTATGGTTGCGTTTATAGCCTTCCAAATGCATGGATGTTTTGTTACGGGTGTTTTTTGGGAGTATAGTTGGTGTAAAAAGAGATTTTGCTCAAGGTTTAATCACCTGGGTTGATTGTTAGGCTCCTAAATGATTTGTAGTCTCTGATGGATGTCAGTCTGCTTCCGGTTAGGTTGCCCCACTTTCATAACTAGAACTTGGAGGTTAGGTCATGTCATAGTAGCACTCATATCATGTGTACCCTTGAGAGCTTGTAAAAGTGGGTAAATTATGTGGGAGAATGTGTCACAAAGATCCCATTCTAAAATATTTTACCATAAATTAATGAAGAAAGGAAAATCATACTAGAACCAGAAATATTCCTAGACAAAAACATTAAGCAATTGAGAAATTGAGAAATTACTCAGTACCTCATCAGATGGAAGATCCTACTCGTGGAACTTTTCATGGTCCTATTTTATTATAATTGTAACTTTTGTCTTCTATATATACATAGAGGAGACCTAGTCATGTGATCATTAAATAATGTCTTGTACATTATATGGTTTATGTTAGTGATTTTAGACTGGTTATGTGAAATATGGTTTATGTTAGTGATTTCTAGACTGGTTATGTGAAATCAATGTGGTGACGGATTGAGGTGGTTTGGCCTATGGAAGCCCTAGATTGGTTATATCTTGGTTTAACCCATATGATCCCACATTCATGCTTGGAATATGCATGGGGATGATTAGTTGAAAGAGAGATTTGGTTTAGCCCAATTTATGCTCGGGTGGTACGTGGAATTCCCTAACTTTTTTGGCTTGAATTTGTTAATATGAGTTATTTTCCTAATGTGATCTATGAGCACTTGTAATGGTTATTATATTGATCTTATGGATGATTAGTCATAGTTTCTATTTAGGTTATATGTTGGTGATATGTATGGTTATATGATGTACTCTTACTATGCCTATTATTCACGACTCTATAATTTATTGAATGGTTGATGAATGCATGGGCTAACAAGTGTTGTTGCAACTAGCTTGAGAGGGAATAGACCCTTCTTGGTGATTCTCAAATGAAGTTCAAAATTTTATGATTAGATATGCATTCATGACCTATGACTTCTATGTTACTATCTGTTTGAAGAAATGTGTATCATGTACTAAGCATAATCTTGTCAAGATTTTTCTCAAGTATTGATTGTTTAGGCTTGTCATCCTCATTGTCATGTTTCTAGAAATTTCTTGGCACTTATAGGTAGTGGCCTGAAGGCTAACCCTAAAAAAGTGGCACAGATCTCATAATCGTTGGCATAGAACAGAGGATTTAGGGTCATAACCACATGGAGATAGTCTTATGGTTGCTTTTATAGCCTTCCAAATGCATGGATGTTTTGTTACGGGTGTTTTTTGGGAGTATAGTTGGTGAAAAAGAGTTTTTGCTCAAGGTTTAATCACCTGGGTTGATTGTTAGGCTCCTGAATGATTTGTAGTCTCTGATGGATGTCAGTCTGCTTCCGGTTAGGTTACCCCACTTTCATAACTAGAACTTGGAGGTTAGGTCATGTCATAGTAGCACTCATATCATGTGTACCCTTGAGAGCTTGTAAAAGTGGGTAAATTATGTGGGAGAATGTGTCACAAAGATCCCATTCTAAACTATTTTACCATAAATTAATGAAGAAAGGAAAATCATACTAGAACCAGAAATAGTCCTAGACAAAAACATTAAGCAATTAAGAAATTGAGAAATTACTCAGTACCTCATCAGATGGAAGATCCTACTCGTGGAACTTTTCATGGTCCTATTTTATTATAATTGTAACTTTTGTCTTCTATATATACATAGAGGAGACCTAGTCATGTGATCATTAAATAATGTCTTGTACATTATATTCATTGTAAAACGAGTTTTCCCCCTCGAAGAAGACTATAATTATTAGTTTCTTATTATTTTTAAGGCACAAAGTTCATAACAAAGGTTTCATAAATAAACCAAAGTTTCCCCAAAACCAAGGGCTAGAGTTTAAAATCAAATTTATGTCTTCAACATTATCGAACTCAAAAATGAAATAACCCTTTCCACACGAGTAAAAAGATATCTCTTCTTTTAACATAGGTTTTGAAGAGATTGAAATCCATTTATGTAAATCAGCTAAATGAGGCTAAAGACCATTGAAATGACACCCATTTTAATAGTAGAAGGCCTCCTAAAAAGAAACATCTTCCATTATGGAATAACGATAGCAAGAACTACCTAAGTGAGGAAACGAGGAGAATGGAGAGAATTATTCACAATATTTCTAGAATAATATTTATCCATATTACCATTAGGAGGAAGAGAACTAGATTTTCAAACACTGCCCATATTGGAAATGAAATAAGAATACATGTGTAATTTTTCTCCCCTAGATTTCCAAAAGTCACCAAGGCATGCTTCCGAGTGAAAATTGGGTGAACTATAGGAGGGGGGCACTAAGGAAATGGATATAGCTAGAAATTTTCTTGGAACAGAATCCCTAGGGAGGAAAGAGATACACTAAACCAAAGCCCCGAAATAGGAAGTTGGGAAAACTGACCCCAGAGAAGAGAGAGAGGCCACACAAGACTATAGCAGAGCATAGGAGGGATTAAACATGTGGCTAGGGAAAATTCCCACTATCAATAGAGAGAAACCTATGTCAACATCTTTAGTTCCAATATATTACCTACAAATTCACATCAAAATTTTGTTATATATTGGTTTTAAATCATATGACCAAAGTTTTCCTATTATGTTGTTTCATATGCCATATGATTTATTCGTCAAATAAGGTTAAAAAAACTTACAATTTGTATGTAAGGTTGAATAGATGAGTCAATATAAGTAAATGATAAATTTTCTAATGCATTCCTTATAATTAGAGTGAACTATTTTGTAGGTAGTATCCACAAGAAAAACTAGCATGGGTTTCTAGCTAAATAGTCATCCAAAGCCACAAAGTATTGATCCTCAAATAAGCTTGAATTGTGTAGATAGTAGATGAAGATGGTGTTGGAAATATGGTTCAATCACTTGGTTAATTGTGACCAATAGTATTAAAATGGTCACAAACGAGGTTAGCTTCAACTCTTAAAAAAATAATAATGGGATCAAAATCGACAAGGTAGTTATTAGGGTTCTAGATTTTAAAGTTGTTGATTTCATGTCGAAATCGATTCAACTATACTAGTTGGAGAGTTAATCAGTAATATAGATCATTGCCCAAAATAATTATTTATCAAATCTCATTAAAAAAAGATAGAAAGTCAACCAACATTAACATAAATTATTATTACATATAATTTGATTTGAAAAAAAAAACATTTAATATTTCTATGCGTAATGAAAAATGAAAAAATTACAACTTAAAAAATTCCTTCAACATAAATAATGGTGGACCCAACAAAAGGAAAACAATTTAATTATATTACCCTTATTATTTGAAAATACCCTTTTAATTATGAATTATAGATCAAATATTAATATCAATTAAATTTTACTTTATTTAATTAATTAAACTTAAAATATTTATGTTAACTATTTATAAACAAGGAGAGCTGCAGAGGCAGCAAGTCCCTACCGAGAGCGTAGTAACTAGCAATGTTTTTACATATGATATAGCTGATATTAGAAATAAAAATATTTTTTCTATGCCCCAGAATCTGTGCAAGTTGTAGAATACCCATAATACAGAGACTACATGTAAGTATCAAAACTTGGAATATGGGCATGGTGCCCCCCAGCTAAACTTGCTGATGAGGCCATTGAAAAAGAAATGTTTGGTGGGTGAACTGTTATCAGTTATGGCGATTATTTCTTTTGTTCTCGGTTTTAAAAAACACAAAGCTGCCATGAATGAAAATTGCACAAAGCTGCCATGAATGCAAATTGCACAAATTTTTTTATCGATAATCGATTGCACCTGCTATCTTAAAGAATTACGAGACCAGGGACATATCCATCCTTTTGATTTAGTAACCTGAATATGCAAATTTTCTATGTACTCGAATACTTTCCTTTCCCGCTGCCCTTGTAGCTCCTCCCAGGGACTATACATGTAACAACACTGGGTCTGGCTCCTATACACACAATCTCAGTACCCAAAGCAGAGCTTCACTGTGTTCCTGCGGAAATTGGGTAAACTGTGAAGTAAAGTTAGCGGACAAACCACTCGCTGCAGCCACCAAGGATACAGTATATAAAACAGGATATGTGAAGAGAAGTGCCAACTTTGTTGACACATACGACTTGACTGTAATTCCAATTAATTCCACTGCCACGATTGTTCAATTGTGGAACAAGCTTGATCTGAAGGAGCCCATGGAATCTCACTAATCATATTCAAAGTTTGGAATTATGTGGTGTGAAATAATATTAATATTTTTGTTAATATTTGGGGACAGGTGATGGGTTTTTAAAGGGATATTATATTCAATACACAATCCTTCATCCTGGCGAGATGGTCTTTTGTTCTAAACGAATTATTTTAACAATTATCATTCAGATTCATCCGAAAATACATGATGTGAAATTCTAGAAACAGTTATCGAATAGTTTAGGTTATGATGGTGTAGCATAGAGTTGCTATTAGTAACCATGAATTTTAAATCATACTCTGGTAATGAATGTATAATTAGATCGTAGAAATTAAATCATATTTCTACCGAATGTAAGGTGGTGTATAACCATTTGAAAAGGCCAAATCTTTCAATATACATATTTTAAAATTTATAACGTGCTATTAAATGTTTTGTTCCATGACTTATATCTGAAATTAAATGTAACTCAATCGATAACCGGATTCTGTCTTAGTTAAGCTTGTTCAAACCCAAACACATATAATAAAGCCGTCAATAAACAAAGTATTAACTTGCGAACTACTGGATTTGCATGTATTACACATGCCGTCAACCAAGCAAATGAAATTTTAAGGCTACATTTTGCCCAGACTACTCTATGTTCGGCTTCCTCCACTGGTCGAATTGTGGTTGAGGCTGAAGCTAGCAAATATGGTGGATGGGATCATTTGGTTCCTTCCAATTCTGTGTCGAGCCCCATGGAATTCATATCAGATCAAGTTGCGGCAACTCCTCACCAAAATGATGAACGTTTGTTTCTTGCCTCCCCGGTTGAACAATTGGGCAAGTGCGGACAACAACCGTGAGGTCCTTTAGGGTGTTCCTTATGAAGAAGAAAGGTTCCTGCTGGAAAAGCACGAGTTTTTTCCTCGGCTATATGGGTGAATTGGCCTGAAAATATGATTTTGTGTGCATTCGATGATGGATTCAAGGTCGTTCAGTGGTTGGAAAAATAGGCCAATATTGCCCAGTGAAAACAAGGGAAATCCAATCTGACCTCTCAACAATTTTCTCAGCCGTAATTGACTCTATCATTCGTCTAAACCCCCAATTCTGAAGATCTCGATTTGCCCGGCCGCCAGTCTGCTTTCTGCGGCACCTCATGGCCGTACGCGTAAATTGCTGAATTGAGAAATTTGAGGTATATTAATGTCAGATCTTTAGTCTTTACAACATCCCACATCTTCAATTTTACGAGTATGGAGAAACCCTTTTTCTGAGTGCGCATTCATGTAGTTTTCCAGTTGGATAGGGTTTGTAAATGTATATGTCAGGGTGTTTTATTTTGACAGATCTATAGTGGAGGTCACCGGGGTTTAAAATAGGCAGCTCTATAACCTTGAATTCAGGGTTTGGATAGAGGTCTGGGGTTTGAATAGGGGATATGCAATGGGGCTGGGGTTGCGGTGGAAGATAACAAAAGGCCAGGGTTTTTTGTGTTTGAAATCTGCCACGACTATGTACAACATTGTTTCCCGTTGCTGGGTAAGTTTCTTGTGAAATTTAAGTTACCATGCGAGTGAATGCCATTTAGATTGCGAAATTTGGTAAAATCTTTGTGGATTTTTTACAGTAATGATATAATGTAAAAAAAATATCTTATGGGTTGCAAAATTTGGTAAATTCATCCCAAAATTTATAAGAAATGATCAAAAGTAAGAAATGCCTTTTAGAGTTCAAAATTTGGTTGAATTTTCCTGGGATTATTTTAGCTAATGTTCTCGCGTGAAGAATGTTTTGTAGATTACAAAAAATGGTTAAATTTTAGTGGAAAATTTGAGGTATGATCTCATTTAAAGATCAATATTGAATCTGGAAGTAAAACATTTAGTGAGATTTGGAGTAAATTGTTGTTTGATTATATGCAATTAAATGAATATTTGATACTACAAAGTTCTATAATGTTCATAGAAACAAAGGATTGAGAGAGAACATTCTCACACGCAGAGTCATGCATAGCTTGTCCAGAAAACTGAGTTGGATTTCATGTGGAGTCGAACTTGTTATCACGATGACAAGTGCATCGCAGGCGAATCCGACCATCTAAAAGCTTCATCGAAGCCGCTTTCATTTGGGTACTTTTATTTAGTTTTGATTTAATAACTTCATGTTGTGAAACCAGCTCCAAAAATAGAAGAAAAGAGATATCAACACCTTATAAATAAGCCACTTCGAGGGGGAAACCTCCAATACATTACATGAATGAAAAATTCTTGGATGATTCAAATTACAAAACCTCCTTTCTATATATAGGAGTCCATGGGCCACAACGTAATCCTAGCAGACCTACCAATAATAATTTAAGGGCACAATAATAACAATATGGGGGTTACAAGGGTACAATAATAACAATAATGGGGTTACACTAACAACAATAAGGGACTATACTAGTAATATAGGGACCTAACATGCCCCTCTCCTTCAAAAAAGTGTTGTCCTCAATGCTTGAGTAGCTCTGGGTGCTTCTGTATAAAATTCTCATCCTCCCATGTAGAATCTTCGGTGGGTAAGTTCTTCCACTTGATGAGATACTCTGAAATTGATCGATTCCGTAGTTGTCGAGTTCTTGTTTCCGTGACCGCTTCCGGTTCCAATATGATTTTTCCTTCCTCATCAAGTTCTGGCAATATTGTTTGAACTGGAAGAATTTCACCTATAACCTTCTTTAAGCACGAAACATGGAAAACTGGATGTACTCGCGAAGAAGCAGGAAGCTCCAATTTGTATGCCATAGTACCAATCTTTTGCAACACCTTGTAAGGACCATAGTACTTTGGCGATAATTTATTATCATTCTTAGCTTGCTTGAGGGACATTTGTTTGTATGGTTGTAGCCATAAAAATACCCAGTCTCCTACATCAAAACTTCTCTCGCTGCGATGTTGATTTGCCTGTTGTTTCATTCGATTTTGTGCCAAATTCAGGTTATCCTTTAAGAGTTGGAGAACTTCTTGTTGATGCTCGATTTGATCTTCCACTGCTTGAACCTTCGAATTTTCCCTTAAAGATGATGTGATGGATGGTGGATGATATCCATAAAGTGCCATAAATGGGGTCATTTTTGCTGCAGTATGGAAGGAAGTGTTATACCACCATTCAGCGAGAGGTAACCACTTGACCCATTATGCTTGTTTATCGGATACAAAACAACGAAGATATCCTTCCAAACATTTATTTACTATCTCAGTTTGACCATCAGATTGAGGATGATAAGATGAGCTATGAGCTAATTGAGTACCCAAACAAGAAAATAACTCCGTCCAAAAATTTCCAGTAAAAATGGGATCACTGTCGCTCACAATAACCCTTGGGCTTCCATGTAGCTTTTGAATTCTGTCCATAAATGTAGTAGCAACTGTACTTGCTTTAAATGGATGAGATAATGCACAAAAGTGTGCATACTTGGTAAGTCTATCAGCTACCACCATGATGACATTCTTTCCTTCAGACTTAGGTAAACCTGTGATAAAATCCATTGAAATCTCCTCCCAACGCTGACTTG
The DNA here is from genome assembly GCA_034641835.2 of Pinus albicaulis. NCBI lineage: Eukaryota > Viridiplantae > Streptophyta > Pinopsida > Pinales > Pinaceae > Pinus > Pinus albicaulis. The sequence continues at coordinate 1,771,488 of MU968307.1, forward strand.
GAATGGATAAAGGTTGTAGAAGGCCCGGGGTCTTAATTGTCTCCACTTTATTCTGCTGGCAAACCAAACATTCCGCCACAAACTTTTGAATATCAGATTTAAGGCCATCCCAAAAAAATTCTTTCTTCACCCTGTGGTAAGTTTTTAAAAATCCTGAGTGTCCTCCTAAAGGAGAAGTGTGCAATTCCAAAAGAATTTTTTGTTTTAGTTGGGAATTCTTACAAAGATATAAGTGATCTTTGTACCATAAGGAATCATTTTTCCAACTAAATGTATCAGATGTACTAGGATCCTGCTGCAACTTTTGAATGAGTGTCCACACTTCTTCGTCCTTCTTCCATTCATCTCTTGCTTCGGTTATCCAATCTGGTTGGATAATAGAAATTGCACAAATCAATCCTTCCACCTCTTCATTCTTTCTTAAGAGTGCATCCGCAACAACATTTAGCTTCCCTTTTTTGTATATTATTTCAAAGTCATAACTCAACATCTTTGTGACCCATTTTTGCTGCTCTTTTGAAGATAGTCTTTGTTCTAAAAAGTGTTTAAGACTATCATGATTAGTTTTTACCTTGAAATGTCTTCCCATTAGGTAAGTTCTCCATTTCTTTAGTGCATGCAGTATTGCTAACATTTCCTTCTCATAAATAGGTTTCTGTAAATACTTTCCTTTGATTGGATGACTTTCAAAAGCAATGGGTCTTCCTTCTTGCATTAAACAACACCAATTCCATTTCCTGAGGCATCACATTCCACAATAAAGGTTTTTGTGAAGTCTGGCGTAGCTAAGACTGGTGCTAGGCACATTGCCTCTTTAAGATGTTCAAAGGCCTTAGTTGCTTCAGGAGTCCATGAAAATGCATCTTTCTTCAATAATGTTGTTAGAGGTGCTATTATTCTCCCATAATTCTTAACAAACTTGCGATAATACCCTGTTAACTCGAGAATTCCTCGCAACTGATTTATGGTTGTGGGGACTTTCCATTCCTTAATGGCTTTAATTTTGTTAGGGTCTACTTTAACACCCTCGTGAGATACAATATGACCCAGATATTCCACCTCTTGTACTCCAAAGAAACATTTGGATGTTTTTTGCATATAATTGTTTCTCCTGCAATAGTTTGAGCACCCTGTCAACATGTTCAACATGATCCTTCCAAGACCTGCTGTAGATTAGTATATCATCAAAAAATACTAACACAAATTTTCTAAGGAAGAGTTTGAAAATGGAATTCATCAACCCTTGAAATGTAGAAGGTGCATTGGTAAGGCCAAAAGGCATGACCAAAAATTCATAATGACCCTCATGAGTTTGAAATGCTGTTTTCAGAATATATTCAGTCTTCATTCTAATTTGATGATACCCTGAACGAAGATCCAATTTGGTAAAATAAATTTCCCCATGTAAACCTCCAGATATAAATACATGTAGAGCGAAGCCAAAGTATACTAGTGTTCTGAATGTGTCGCAGTCAAGCTGATACCTCATTTTGATCGTTTAGAGGGCGATCGCGGACTCACTGAATGAAGTCCTCTGTTTCTTCCGAAGGTAGGTGCTACAGAGACCCGCAACGAGAAGGAAGAATTATGGCCTATTCTTGAAGTTGAAGAAGCGCTGAATGAAAAGGCCAAGGAAGAAAGCACAATGACAGCGTGATGGCAAGCATAAGGAAAACTGTTACAGTGTAGCAGAACCCATGGCAGGCGTAAGCAGTGGAGAATGATTTTTTTTTTCGGTGGACAATGATTTTTTATTTTTTGATCAAAGGGAGCAATAGTTTTCAAACATTTTATCATAGCATTTAATATTTAGAACTAATGTTAACATTAGTTCATGTGAAAGTGAAAATTTCAAAAATTTCATTGTTTGCTCTTATTTATCTTAAGTTTCAAGTATGTTTTTCCTCATACTTGCCTCGGTATGAGGCCAAATAAGATGATAATTGTACTGATTGGTCAATAAACAAAAATTATGTAGTTGATTGGTTGAAGGAAATGTGGTGGGACCTAATATATAACAAAGCATATAGTATAAGTTTTAAAGTGTATCGATTTATGTGCCAGGACTAATACACTATATCCATTTCGATTACTATAGTCCCTACCATGCCGCAGGCGGCAGGGACTAATAATGCATACCTTTTTATATTCAAGCATATGCCATTTTCACATTTCCATCTATACATAAGGAACATTTTTATCCATGTGCCCTTTAATAGTAAATTCTTAATTAAATATCTATATTAAATAATTTTTATTTTGCTAATTTAAATTCATAATAATTGATTTTATTATTTATGAATAATATTTGCATTTATAAATTTTATATATTTAGATTTTATTTTTTTAATATCACTTAAAATTATATATAACAAGTGCTATATAGTAGTTTGTTTCTGTTGCTTAATAAAAAGATACAAATGTGATGTTTACCATTATTTGTAAAGCTATAAACTTTATATAACAATTAAGTATTAAATATTAAATAATTGACATTTCTATACAATAAGAAATACTAAAAAAACATTATATATGTTCCAATTAGTAAAATATGTATCTATTTAGCATAGTTTGTTTGTAAAATACACACAATAACATATGATTCTAAGTTTATGATGTTACAAATTCATTTTGTTTTTTAAAAATGATATTTAAGATTTCAAAAATTGAAAGAAATTACAATATGTATTTTAATGTTTAGCAAAAAAATTAAATTGGACTCTATAAATATTATGACCATGAAAAAGTTGTGAACAAGGTTAATATTTTTGGTATAGGGGTTAAGCTCTACTTGACTTAATTATCTACCATTTCCGTGCTAAGCCATACCACCTTCAATATATGCCATCATACTAAATATGGAAAGTAATTTTATATCACTATTTAAAATTTAAATATAATATATTTAAATATACACTATTTTATAACTAGAATAATATAAAAATGATTTAAAATTATAAATATAAAATAATATATTTAAATAATTATAAATTATTATTAATAAATATGAAACGATGTTGTTGGAGTGTCAAATATCCACATTGTCTCCCGTCATATGAAATGACTAATTTTGTCCGTAAAAATACTTGTTTCAATGTAGACTTTGTAGGCGATACATATTTCTTAGTCCATAAATGTATTTAGGCAGGAAATGCCCACCACAGGATGATCTACAACTTTAATCTGACGGCGGGCATTTCGTGCCTGGGCGCATTTATGGGCCTATGGCAGAGAAAATAACCCTTGCCGACTTTGCAGGTCAGGGATCACGTGAAAATGTCCGGAAAATCAAGCGTTGTGTAGGACAAGCCAGTATGAGGTGAAAATTTAAATAATGATCACTCAAAATATTATTTAAATAATGATCACTCAAAATATTTTTTCATTTCTCCACTGAGAGATCAAACATTCAAAGTATTTTTGGCGGAAAGTGTTGTCCAAAATGAATGACAGAAGTTAATGAGGTTAATGACAGATACGAATATATCTTGCTATTGGTTTAACTTTTAGATATTTTCGTTTTTTTATGTAGTTTAAAAACAAAAAATTCATGTAAACAATTAAATGAATTCTTTTCATTTCATCCTATCAACTTGTGATAAATGCCAAAATGATGTTAACTCGGTACTTTTGTCATTATTAAGCTATGACATTACTTCAGTACTTTTGCCTCGTAAATCAATAGAATGAGCACTAACAAGTTAAATTTGAGAGTGAATTGACTAAAGATAAATAATCTAAAATATTGTTTAAAATATACAAAATTTTAAAGTGTGAAGTTAAACAATTAAAATTTTATAAAAAAAATTGTCAAATTTATATTAATATGAGTTTATCAAAAACTCAATACAATATCACATATTTATGGAAAGGATAATAATAACAATAAATTATACATTTGCGATTTTTTTTACTACTGATATTTTTTGTCAGTTTGGTAGTTCTTTCTTATTTTTCCATTAGATCAAAAAAACGGGTTACAATCATAATATAAACTAGATGGCCTCACCCTGACCGTAAGAAACCAACTCTATTGGCCACCTCAAAGAGTTAAAGGCCAACCAAAATTGCTAAAGTTTAAATCTGTCCCTATCCGCCTTAACAAGTCTATTATTTACTACATCCAAAGACTTAACCAGAAAGTAAATGTTATTTGTAATATGCATCTCAAAAAACCAAAGAGTAATAAAACTTAGTCATCTGATGATTCGATAAGCATTGGGTCCTTAACACTTGACCCAGGCATGCCGACTTGGTACATACTCTGCAACTGACATTCCATTCAGCCAATGCGAACATTCTGGTGGTGTTGCAGAAGATGGATTTCCTGAATGTCCCTACACATTTCAGCTAGAATAGAAATTGCTTTCGAATCACCACTTATTTCTTGAACATTAACAATGGCCTTGGCCAATAAGCATTTCATTGTCCAGTAGATAAGGATGGACTGTTTAAACAAAGACAGTCTACCCCTAGTATTTCCCGAATCTGTCAACATCTCCATCTCTTCCTCAGAGATGTCTTCTTCCTCTTTAGTTTTCTGATCTCGCTCCCAACCTAAAATCAGAGATTTCACATGACCAAGTGTACCTACCCCGTAGGCCTGGAAAAGATTCTCCATTACTATCGATCCTTTTTCAATTACATAAAATAAAAGAATATGCAATTGTAATTCATATCCAACTTAGATATAAAAGGTGTAAAGACCAACCTACAATTAACATATACATCAAGTTAATTTAGAGTGACCATGCTAACTTATTTGTCAATGGTATAATTAGGCTTATATTAACGTGACATCTCCATTGAAGTGGATAAAGAATTTTAGATGATTTTTAACTAGCATTAATTTCTCTTATGGGTTATGTATAAATGTTTATGTCGAATGTTATTAGGGAAATTTGGAGGTGAAAAATGGAGTTCAAAACAAACAAACAAAAAATGCATTAATAAAAATAATTAGAAGAACCAATAAGATGTAGAAATATCACTCTGATACCATGTAGAAAATCTACCTATGGGATTCAATCTGATCTTGTGATGTACTAAAACAAGATATTGAATCATTCTACAATATTTGCGGAATACCAAACATGATCACTAAATCACATGCAAGTAAGAGAAAGAAGTAAATCAATCATACAACATAAGATTTTCTTGAGGAAAGCAACTGCTCAAAACCCCTTTATCTATATTGTGTATTAAGTCAAGAAATCATGAAACAATACAATACTTAATCTCTCATGAGATTCTCTAGCACTCTTCCAACTGTCTCACACTGATCTAGGAAAATCGGTCTAGTACTTAGCCAATTCTTCGCCTTCCTTCAGCCTGCCTTGCTCACGTAATTCTTAGAGAATTAGCTCCCTATTAAATAGGAAAAATAGCCTTCCTTGATTGTGCAATCTGTCATGGCATTCCAATGACTCTATAGTTGCACATGGGAAATTTTCTATAAATACAACTGATCGTTGTTCCCTTAACCTCCATCTCAACTAGGTCTTCCTCAGAACTGACATGCATGCAGCTATTAATAGTGAATTATCAGTTATTTGATTGATCACTACTTGTGAATTAATTATAATTTAATTCACTGGACCTCTCGCTAGCTCATCACTCAGTTAAAACTAGTTAAACTGATTTTAACTCAATTAATTGTGTTAACTGATTCACACATGCACCCCATAGAGGCATTAAATGCAACTGAACCCCCAAAATATTATAATCACTCTACATGCCTCATATTAGACCCTCAAATCAAATTTCTTGGGCTAACTCAGTTATCATGACTTAGTTAACTGATACAAGTTGTTATGAGATGAAATTACAATGTATTGTCCAATTCATTTAAGGGAAAAGTAAATTAGATGCTTCACATTCCATGACCAAAATTTTGGTGTATCAAAATTCCGCATTCTTGGTGCATCAAGATTCCATGACCTTTTTGGATGTATTTTTTTTCCTTTCTAGTTGCTAATTTCATTCTTTCTTGTTGCAAATTTCAACATAAGATTCGATATGATAGTGTCATCCATAGGGTTAAATATTTTTTTAGAGAATATAAGAAATGTAATTTTTATAATTGTATTTACGACTTATTATAGGTTTACTCAAAAGTCAATTGTATGCACTCAATTTGGCATCCAATTAGAACCCACATGGGATACTTTTGAGTAGACCTACATCAAGGAAAATTGAAAATACATGAAAAAATCATATTTTTCAATGCCTACTCAAGAGTATCTAGAATGGGTACTCATCAAATGCAGAATTTAAGCCCACATCCAAAAAAATGTTTACACTTGGAATTTGAAAAACATATAAGGAGATAAGTTGAAAATATAATTTAAAAAAAATGTATCTTTATTTTTTTTCTTATAAAAATTCATAACTCTTATTTTATTAGTTTAACTATGGTTTCATTATTTACCTTAGGAGACTCATTTTGGACCTCAATATTCCTATAATGATCCAAAGTTAGAACAATGATATCATTTCATATTGAATTATAAATAATATACCAAATGGACACAGTATGTTATATTCCCCAGATGCAGGTGACCTGACACGCACGTGCGGAACCAAATCCTCCCATGCACAGGCTGACGAAGTCCTGCACTGCTAGCTCTAATTTGATGTGGAACCTCCTCTATGATGCACCAGATCTTCTGCCCCACCCTGAATTACATGCCACCACATGAGAATTGTCCCAGCTTGCACTCGCACTCGCGCTCGTTTCTTCAAAAGGCGAGGTCTCTCCTCATTGTGTCATCCCCTTACTGCTCCACTTGGCCTCTAGAGCCCTCTTTGCCCCCCTTGCCATTCTATTGATGCCTCAGTCTCTCCACATGCTCCACCAGCTGTGCACCCTCCCTCTTGCATGCCTCCCTACTGGTGCTAGGCCGCTGGGAACCCACCCTCCTGCTCCCCTCCAGGCTGCGCGCTCCCCGTGGTGTTCCCCCTGGCTGTGCGCCCCCCTCTGGAATTCCTCGCCTTTACAGATTCACCTCACTGAGCGCATTTAGAGGTAGACTCCCTCACTACCCACCCCCCTCCTGCGAGCCCCCCTGCTACAAAGTTCTCAGTTGCACACATCCCTACTTCGCTTCTCTGTTGAGCGCTCCCCTAAAGAGCAAGTCACCATTCGTGGACCGACCCCCAGCTCTCTGTTGCTTTACAACCCCCCCCCCCAAATACCTCTGCGTTTGCGTCAAAAGACCATCAGGGGTAGCCAAAGAGGCGCGTTCTCGGGTCACTATCAGCGAGGTCAAGACAATCATTTGGAATACATCGAGGGCTCCTCTTCTAGTAGCCATAACAAGGAGGCACCACAACACCCTGAGAGAACCCAGGAGGAGATCGCACCAACTCAGGAGAATTAGAGAGGCAAAAGGGGTCCCAGGAAATCCACCATCGCGCACCCAGAGCAACCTACTCCTCGCAAAACCGAGCCTCTCCCGGTAAAGGAGGTCTTGGGGGAGAATACCGATGTGTGGATCATGGATTCAGAGGGTGTTTGGATGCGTGTTCCTGATGCTGAGTACCCAGTCGCTCCCATCCTCTACGCAGCTGCTACAAAGCCCCCGCGCGTACCTTCTGCCGAGGAGGATGCCATAGCGCAAGAGTACGGATTCTGCATCGAGGAGGAGGACCCTGTCACCGAGGATGAAGAAAAACACCATGACTGCGCTGTTGCTTGGCTCTTTTCTGCTTTCTGTTATTTCAACACATACTATAGCTCTTTTTCTTTTTCATGTGTCATGACACACCTTGTAATTTTTTACTATTTAATGCTATTGAAGGGTTGGTTTCCTCCCAGGAAGCAGCCCCAAACCTACACTACGTTGAAAGCATCGAAGGCTAGGACTGGATAAGCACAACTTACCATCTCATCCCGTCACCTATGTAAATTTTTTCTTTGAATTAATATAGTTTAGCCTAACTTACCAAAAAAAAAAAGACAATATATCATATTGAATTATAACAAAGTTACCAACTTAACAAGAACTTGATCGAATTCTTTATTTTTTAGGCCGCTTTTAGTACTAATTTTTATGCTCATTTTGAAAAGTGGAGATGCAACATCACCATTTTTTTTTTCGTTTTGAGGTTAAAATTCCAACATTTTTAGACCATGGTAATAAAAATTAAATATCATGATTACAAAATACACGAAACACATATCGAAATGCAAAAGTGGTGATGCAACATCACCTCCTTTTTTAGGGTTAAAATTCAAATATTTTTCAATTATGACATTATAGACCAAATATCATGACTACAAACGACACACAAAAAACACCTTCAAATAAAAACATGGTAATGCAACATCACCTATTGTTAGGGTTAAAATTCAAACATTTTTTGAACCATGACATTAAAGACCAAATTTCATGATTACAAAAAGATCATAAAAATCAATACCTAAAGTTTGTCTACCTCTATTTTTTTAAGATTGTTTTTTTGTATTTTTCAAAATTTTATAATTGTTTTTTTTTTTTTTTTGGTAAAATTATCATTTAAATTGAAATTATTGTCTTAATCATTGGAAATGTTGGTAGCATTACATATTTTTTTTAATTATTAAATGAATTTTTTTAAATAATTTACATTGGAGAAAAATTGTAAATAATTCTTTTTATAGAGGGAAATTAATTTTAATAAAAGTCTCTTAAAATTTTGAGATTTTTTTAAAAACAATCTCTGTCTTTCTTTTTTTTCTTTAAATAATTGAAAAAAAATCGTTATTTTTTAAAGAAAATTCATTTAAAAAAAAAAAAAAAACCTACCTTTAAAAATCCAAAAAATACTTTTAAAAAAAGCCTTAGAAATTAACAATACTGAAAAAATAATAAAACACTTCAAAAATACATCATTTTAAAAATTAAGATCAATTGCTCACACACATGGTCCACAACACCAACGTTAAAGACCCAACTACAGTGACAACTCTTGCTACATAGTTTTTTGGGACCTTTATAGTAGTACCACACTATGAATATACATGCACAACATAAATTGAAGCATATGTATGTATTATCTACAAGATTGCATGATTTTTTGTTTTTTTCATGACAAAAATATAGTGTTATATAGGAAGCCTATATTTCTTTTTCTTTATCTAAATGCGTGTATCATTTACTAATGAAATAACATTACAATTATATATATATATATATGAAATAAAATTACAATTTTTTTGCCAAGCATATATATATAAATGAAATAAAAAAATGAAAAGAACTGGTTTTTCATTAGTTTTTTAATTAATTTTTAAATATATATTTTAATGGTTTTTTTTTAAATAATAATTATTATTTTTAATTTTAATTTTTTGTCTTTTGTAACATAAACTGTGAATATTTTGTAATAAAAATTCTTGAGCGTAAAGCTCATATTGTACATGCCAAAATTGATAATAGAAATTGTTTCTAAAGTTTCTAATTCTAGTTTCATATAATCTCTATTTTCTGGGTGCTTCATTTTTAAGTAGTCATTGCTGGAAGTCCCTTTACATCACTTATAACAATGTTTGAAGTGGTCAATCAAAAAAACATAACTTACAAATCATCCACTAGTATGCTTATTTATGAGGTTTATAACCTTTGAGGACAATTTCATCTTTATGATTTTCCATTTGAGTATGCCTCTCATCCAATTGAGGGAGCAGAACATTCACTTGAATTTTCAAGCTATAAATTTAGTTTTGATTGGATTGAAGTCCTTTTGTAGTGAAGGATTTTTCTATTAGGAAATCATGTTATAGTCTTCAATGGATTTCCCTATAAGTCATATTATTCTAAGCTGCAAGCAAAATTTGAATGTAGTACATTGAAAGCACATAGAGTCTAATATCCCATACCTTCTCCAGTAGGGTATCAACCTTGTGAGAGTTGATACTAAAATCCAAAATTGGAACCATTAATATCCCTTATCCATCCATTAGAATACCAAGTAGCAGTAATAAAGACCTCATAAGGCCATGATACCTCTTGGTCCAAGATGAATAGCAGTGACAAACATAGGAAGAATAGGTAGACAAGACAGATCACGAAGAGAGCACTTCCAAAAAACTATTGGACACAAAGAATCACATAATAGGTCGTAGGGGGGTACACCGAAAAGCAGCATAAAAACGAGAAAGATGACCTCAAAATGTAGGCCAGGGGCTAACAAACTAAGAGGAATTTGATCAAAATGGTTGTAAGAATAGATTTGCCTTTGAAATAGATGCTTTGAAGGGAAGGTCAAAGACCTAAAATTGAATTTTTCACATGCATGGAGCAACAAAGACTGTAGCATGATAAGGAGGTTTGATACTTCAAGCTATGCATTTAAACGAAGTTTTCGACCATCCACCACCATGCAAAGGAATGAGTTACAAATGTATATTCCCCTACACTTGAAATTATGAATGGGACATTTCACCTGCAAGAAATTTCGTCTAACTTCTTCTATTGATTCAAGTAATTCCATCAGAACACAATTTGTCGATGATTCTTCACTAAACTTGTTTGAACACCCATCATGGTTGAGTGTAGAGGATTGATGGTAATGAAACCACCCATGAGCATAAGTCATATGTGTCTAGTAGATTTTGGTCCAAAATCTCTAGACTTAATCATTTGCGGAGGGTGTGTGTACTCCACAAGGAGAAATATAGGATGCATAAGGAGGAAACCTTCCATTGTGATTTATTTGATTGAATTATAACACATGATTCATTTCATAGAGGGTATAAAGGCATTTGATCCTTTTTAATCTGGCCTTGGCATGCTAAGTCTCCCTTTGGGAGAGTAGAACCCATATTGGCCATTTCATCTACTACCAAGTTGTTCATATGCAAGATATGGAATAATTGATTTATGGGGATGAGACAAAGAAGATTAAGAATGTGTTTTATGATCTAGGATAGCTTAAGATCCTTGGGGGGTGTTTTTCTTGTAATTTTGGATAGAATGATGAGTGAGTATCCAATCAAAATGATCTCTCATATGTTTAAATGCATAGTTTGATTTATTCCCTGATAAAAAGGATAGGTTTCTACAATATTGTTGGTCACCTCTCCCAATCCCCATGAAAATTAGAATTCCTATTTGTTCTTAGGATGAACCATCACCCCCTCCCCCTCGATCCTGTTGTCCTTAATAATTTTTTTGTATTATAATGTATGTATATAGACCAAAAATAAAAGATTTAGGTATGTAAACTTTATTTGTTTTATTAATTTCTTTTTAATATAGATTTTTTAATTATTGTTTTTTTTCCTTTTATTTGTTTTTTAAATATATTTTATTTTAGTGTTCCTACAATGTTTAAATTTATTTTTATATTTTCTTTAAATTTTTGGTTTTTAATTATTTTCTATTTATTTTTTTGAAAATTTTTGGTTTGAGAAAGGCGCTTGTTTATTATTTAATTTGATTAAAAAATTCATTTTTTAGTTGAGAAAATTTAAAATTTTATGTTGTGTTATAGTTTCTTAAGAGCATTTTTTATAATTTTGTACACAGTAATCATGATTTGTAGGCTATCATTAAAAAAATATTGCAATTTTAATTTTCCATTGAAAAATAGTCAAATAGTTTTATGCTAAGATTTTGAATGAACTATAATTTTAACTTTAAAATAAATAAATTTTTCTTGGTATAACCACTCTCTGATTTAGGTATTAGCTTTTAGGGTATTCCATAGTTATGATATTTGGCATTTAATGCCATGGTTGAAAAATGTTAAAATTTTAAGGGCTTTTGTACTCTTGATATTTAGTTTTAATTCCATGGTTGAAAATTGTTGAATTTTAAGACTTTTTGTAATCAAAATATTTGGCTTTTAACAACATGATTGAAAATTATTGGAATTTTAAGGTTTTACATAATCATTAGTTTGGTTTTTAATGCCATGTTTGAAAAATGTTGGAATTTTAACCCTAAAAAATGGTGATGTAGCATCACAACTTTTCAATTTTGAGGTGTTTATTTTCCATGTTGTTTGCATACAAATATGATTTTTTTGGGCTAAAGTTCCCATTTTGAGGTCACAATTCTCGTTTAAGTTGTTAACTTTTATTTTATCACAAACATCCTAATGCTTGTCCAAATCAATATAGGGGGAAATGGACCTACTAATCCAGTCCCATGATTCAATGTTGTTGGAGGTTATATAGTGAGAATTACCTCCACCCTACTCAACATTTTTGTCCCTAATCAAAATTGAATAATCCATTACAATCGCATCTTAGGGGTTAGGATCATTACAACCACCTATACCCTACAATACTTGATTCTAATGCCTATGTCCCCTCATTGTAGATCCTTCTCCAATACCATATATATTCTTTTGTAATGAAGCCACATCCAAAATAAGTAATCTCTTTGGAAAAACTTCTCGCATCTTACATGATTAATCTAGGTGAATATTGACAACTATCCATCTCTTCCATTGAATCAACGTAATTCTCTATCTTGGAATTTTTGTTATGATTTTTGGGGTCCTAAAATTTAAATATTGTTTTGAGGCTAGTGCTTATGCACCCTCATTATCGACCATTTTTCAATACCATATATATTCCTCTGTATTGAAGTCAAATCCAAAATAAGTAATCTCTTTGGGAAAGCTTCTTATATATTGCATAATTAATCTAGATGAATATCGAGATCTATCTACCTCTTCCATTGAATCAACATATTTTTCCATCTTAACAGTTTTATTATGATTTGTAAGGTCCTTAAATTTAAAGTTTGTTTTGAGGCCCTTAGTGAAGTTTATTTTGGAAATTCAGGGGCCTAGGTTTGTATTTAACACACTAATTCGATTTGAAAAATTGCAGTTGGTAGTTAGATATTTGCAATGGGATGTTGTGGACTCCAAATAGAGACTGTATGTAAAAGTTGCACCTTTGGGAAGTCTATGTATCAAATTATCACCTTAGTGCATGCAAACTTTTTGGTGCTTTTCCTCCTAGGGATAGGTCTTTGGACATTTAAGGTTTGTTTTTTAATGTTAAAATTCCATTATTCCAACCTCTTGTGATATATTTTATGGATTAGCATAGCCAACATATATCTCTTTAAAGATAAGCTATCACCATTCTAGCCAATTTTTGTTCTCATATTTATTATTTATGAATAGGAAGTTATGTCTACTACATTGCTGTGGATTTTAGCTATATTTAAAAGACCCAACACCTCCTCCTCTTCCTCCTCCCTTTATCTTTTGTTGATCCTGGACTAATTGTATCTCTCAGCAAATATGTCTCATGTTTTTTATCATGTAATGTCCCAACGCACGAGCATGATAAAATCTGCCAGTTTCACTTGTAACATTTTTCATTAGTTGAAAGTAACCGTCAATGGAAGAAAAGTGAGATGGTAGAGAAGTGAGATTATATCAAGTTTGCTTGAGGAATCTTTGAAAATAAAATAAGGGAAGAACAAGATGTGATGTAATTGCTTTTCCAAATCGTTTCAATAATTGTTAACTAACATCCATGAACTTGACCACCAGCTTACTGGAATTTTATGAATAACATCTCCATAAAAGCAAGAATTTTGATATGCCCCTTATTTGAATGGGAAAAATAGATGGGAGTTTGAGAAATGGTTAACTCTTTTTCAAAGGGTTATTTGTTATGTTTTATAATATTAATTATGATAGTAAGGTCACATTTTTGTTCCTTAAATCCTGAAGGAAAGCTTTGTGGTAAGGTTATTAGAGTGATAAAGAAAAGCATAACTTGAGACAATACTTAAGCTTGGTGACTTTTTGTTGAAACCTAAAGGAAGAATTTCAAATCTTGCTGGGAACCATGATTAGGTTAGTGTTAGTATTTGTGACACTTCCAACTGTGATAAAATCACTCTTTTCACACATTTTAGGTCCCATTACTATTTTTATTTGTCTCCATTTGTATTTTGCAAATACCACTCATTGATGGAGTTCTGTTTGTTAAAACCCCTCACTTTCTCAAAATTCAACATTTTCTCGGCTCACCCTTCTGCTTTTTCTGAGTATAACTCCTACTGAAAGCTATTTCTACTATGTCAGTTAGGCTACCAAGTCAACATGGATTTCATTATCTTAATCATTAGTTCATTTTCCAAGGTTCAATAATACTCCATTTCACTAAATAAGGTCAGAAAAAGTGCGAGAGTGATTGAATAATACTTCTTTATCATTTGAAGAAGATTTTTCAGCATGTAAATATGATTTTTAAAGGTTGTAATTATGGTTTCAAAGTATGATTTTCATACCAAAGTGTAATTTTATTCAAAATGAAGACAAATTTTTGCTAAGTGTTAAGTGAATTTATGCTTGCTATATGTAAGGCACTGTCCCAAGCTAAGCAAGTCAAACCTGAAGAAAAATTAAGACTCAACAAAGTCAAACAGAAGAGAGCCAAACTCTGTAACATCAACCCGTAAAGAAGAAAATGATGGTAAAAAAGAATTAGCAACAAAGCTTTTCAAAGAAGAATAAATAATATAAAAGTGGGTTTTAAATAAAAGATAATTTAACTAAGTGTTAAATCCTCATGACATCAACCAAACTCATTTATTCATTCTCACCATGATGAGCAAATGAGCAAGCAACTGAAGAGGGCACTGTGTAACAGAGCAGTGGGTGACTTATTTCAGGAGGCGACTCTCCTTGAGCTTAGGCACGTCCTTCTTCTATGAGGGAACACGTCTTTTCATGAGGCAACACCTCCTTCTCGCGAGGTGAAATTGGATCCTAAAATCTAGAAACCTGTCTCAATTCCACAAAAAAAAAAACGTTTTGAAAAGCCTACTGAACGTTTGATCACCTCAAAACAAGAGGAAAAGCCATCCAGCACCACCTTATCCCTCACCGTTCAAATGTATAATATATTAGGATATTCGAGGTCAATAATACTTTTAGGAATGAAATAATAGTGGAAGACAAAGAAGATTGATTAAAGATCATCAAATTTGGAGGAAAAGGAAAAACTATTTTTTCAACTCGTGATTTTCAAATTATCTGGGTTATCTCCATGGCTTTACTTAGATTGAGTAAAATCGATGTAATTTGATTATCTCGCGAGCAATTATTAGCATACTCTTCGATGAACGTGATACATGGTACGAATATAAGAAACATGATTGTAATAGATCGCTTATTTTCATTTTTCTAGTGCAGGTCCATATGCAATATGGGTACTTTAGAGAATAATTTTGTGATGTTAAATGGTACTCCCACTCAAAATTTGAGTAAAACCGTAGGGAGATAAGTTGGGAATACGAGTTGAAAAAGTAGTTTTATTATTTTATTATTTTTACTTTTTTTACTAAAAAAATGGTGAATCATCCCCCATGGTTGACATCATCACCTTTAATCCTATTGGTTCTTATAAAGTTTATTTTTGTTGTACATTTTTCTTAGGAGGCCCATTTTAGACCTCAAAATTCCCCTAATGGTTGTGAAATTCGTTTTAGAATTTGGTGTTTAAATCATTTAAAAACCTTAGTATCTCCCATTGCACTCTTAATTCGCCAAATTGAATCTCCCTACACCTTCATAGCCAATGATATATTTAGAGAGACATCTACTCAACATACACAAAATGTGCCTTCATCATCTCAGCCATCCACTTCCATCCCTCCATAAAAGCCCATAACACATTCATCATCATCAGATCAGTCCCCTCTACCCATTTCACCTCCTTCATCTCCATTTCATTATGACATTGGATCACCTAGCAGGATTGAGGTTAGTGAGCCTAAGAGGGCTAATGTGGGTGAGGTTGAGCCATTGCCAAAAAACTACCAGAGAGGTCACAGGCATGTGTTTTCTACCCACATAGTGGAAGGGGCCATGCCTTCTACATCAACAAAGCAGGTGGAAAAAGGCAAAGAAAAGGTCATTAAGGCATAAATTCAGCCAGAGGTTAGACAAGACGAGAACCTCTATGAGACTGAGCATGATTTTGAGCTTGTTGACCTAGGTGAGGAGTGAAGCCATTTGACCCATTTTTTTCAAAATATGTGTTTTTCTGTGTATTCCTGAATAAGTTCATATCAACAAATTGGTCATATGCGCAGCTCCCTAGGCGTTGAGCGCTTTTTTGGGGCACTTTTTGAGGAAAAGGAGACCACCAGTGGATTCCTAAGGACAAATACATCTAATAAAACCACTTCTCCAGCTCTGGTTTGCCGATTTGGTAGGTCAAAAGGTTTAAAAACTAGCTAAAAATCATGTTTCTGCCCCTATTTTGGCCTAGGCACTATGCACAGAGCAGTCTTGGGAGAAAGAAGTTTTGAGGGATCAAATCACTTTCATTTTACAAACTGGAGACATATTCAGAAAGTAGACTTGAAGATATTTCCAACAAGCCATGTTGGGCCTAATTTGGACACCTACAAGTCAGTAAAAATCAACCTTGAATAGGGAGGGCACACTTGACACAGCGAGGGCGCACTACTTGACAGGAAAATGGCACACATGACCATTTGCAGATTTTTTTTTTTGAAATTTCACTGTAATTTTGAATTTATCTCAGAAATTGATGTTTCCACCTATGTAATTGAGGATGGTAAATGCAATTATGTTATGGATAAGTTACCTATGGGTATATTCATCAGATAATTTTTTTCATTAATTCAAATGAATCGGTTTGAATGTATTTAGGGAGGAGTCACTTAGAGCTCCCTATACTCCATCTTTCAGTTTAGAATTTTGTGGATCTCTTCCTCACCTCATGGATTCAACCCCTGAGGATGAGTGAATTTTGTTTTGATGTTTATTTAGTCCCTTTCTTCACTCTTAGCAAGGGTGGGAATAATTTTGGATGCTATCTCATTGATCAAGGACTATTGTACTCAGTTTGGCCAGTTAATAAAGAAGAGTTGCAACTTTTTTTTGGGATACATGTGGTATGATGTTTATCATTGTTTTTCCTTCAGTTTCATATGTTATAATGTGTTGTTTTCATGTTCATTACATCTCTGTTGTATGATCTCTTTCAAGTTGATAGGCAAAATACATGCTCGCTCATGCTATGTTTAGGGAAAGTTATCATAATTTGTCTGTTTTCCTTTGTTTAGGAAGAATACATCTCCCATGCTCTTCCTAGCTCCTCATCAGTCTTAAAACCATCTCAGCACAATCATCATTAAGTGCTAAACCTTATGCCTACCTTTCCCAATTTAATTTATGCAACCCTATCGCATTTTCCCTAACCTTACTCCCTTGACCATACTTTCATCCAGCAGCCCAACCAAAATCAATTATCAAAATGTTAGGCCCCTATATTAATAGTGTAGTCCCTTATTGTTGTTAGTGTAGCCCCCTTATTGTTATTTTTGTACCCATGTAACCCCAATTTTGTTATCATTGTGCCCTTATATTATTATTGTTAGGTCGGCTAGGATTATATTGTGACCCCATGGAATCCTATATATGGAAGGAGGTTTTGTCATTTGTATCATCTAAGAATTTTTCATTTATGTAATGTAAAGGAGTTTTCCCCCTCGAAGTGGCTTATTTCTAAGGCGTTGATTTCTCTTTTCTTCTATTTTTGGAGCTAGTTTCATAACACAAAACCCCTGAACTCACACCTAGCTTAAAATCCTAATCCATTCAGCCTCCTAGTCTGTGTTTTGTGGAGAGAGGCCTCTCTGGTTTGGTAGGGCTAGATACCAAGCCAAAATATTGGTTTTTGGTTAGCTCTGTTGGGATCTCTTCTTCAGCCTTGGAGATCTGGTAGAGTGATAACAATTAGTACATGAGATGGACAAATTTGTGATATGAGAGAGACTAGATATTTCCAAAATACACTAGTATTTTCCATACATTGTGCTCAAATATGGGTATCAAAAACTTTGAGCAACATCTAGTTCTAAAATATCACAATGGTCTACATAGGTAGATCCAAGTAGAGATGGATTTCTTGAACATCTCCTGACTGGGATCCACTTATTAATATGCTGGAAAAAAAAAAAATCAATTAGAGGAATAAATGG
Organism: Pinus albicaulis; assembly: GCA_034641835.2. Taxonomy (NCBI): domain Eukaryota; kingdom Viridiplantae; phylum Streptophyta; class Pinopsida; order Pinales; family Pinaceae; genus Pinus; species Pinus albicaulis. Next base: position 1,789,469 of record MU968307.1, read on the forward strand.
GAGTTTGGGTTTACAAATGTGCCATAACAAAAGCCTACTAAAGGTGGCCTTAACTCACAAAAAAAGTGATAAAGAATTGAAGGCTAGCCCCAAGACAACTATTCCAAGCCACATAAAAGGAAGGGTACTTGGATGTTAAAGGAAATTGGAAAGTGGTGTGATTTCCACAAAAGAACTCAACACAACACGAATGAATGTTGCCTCAAATATTGGTTGTTAGAGAGGCTTAGAAAAAAAGAGTTAAACAATGCCTTGAATTCCAATTCTGAGCAGTGAAAAGGATCGTGGTGTTATGGCAGACAAATTTCTCTTGCAGAAAAGAGAAATCTCCCTAGATTTAATGGTTCAATCTAGTAACAAACAAACAAACTAGTAAATATTTCCCTAAGTTCATTCCTATTGAATCATAAGAAAGAATGTTGGAAGATGAAATCCATACCTTTCAAACAAAATTCCTCATGAATATCCTAGCTATGATTTGATGCAGATGTTCAATGCTCAGAATCTAGACCTACACACATAGTAACAACAAAATATGAAAGGCATATGATAGATAAATGACTCAATAAAACCCACACTAGTGATCAAAGAAACTAGTACCTAATATCATTATCTTTTTTTTTGTAAGCTTGGGAGTGCTTTTCATTTTTCTCATTTTTTTCTCTTTTTTTTTTCCATCTTCATCCACATGTCCACATACATCACCCTAATCGGGGAAGGGAATTGAACCTGTGATGAGTGCTATAACAGCTTGCCTCATCACCGTTTAACCAAGACCCCACGGACAGTACCTAATATCATTATCAATGGATAAATGGAAGTAAATAAACAATACATTAAATCCATTCAACAATATAGTGGGAAAAAATACTCTTTTGTATTAATCTCAAGAATTAAGGAGTAATACAACCTTAGCCTTGATGATGTATGCCTCCTCCAAATGGTCTCTAATATTCTCATCATATGACAAGCCTTTTATCGCTATTCCAACAACATAAGTTTACATTCAGCATTCCTCTCTAGCCCTCTGGTTTGTGTTGAATTTATAGGCCAAGAGGAGGAGATTTTAGATCATCTTCCCAAGGGATGAGATCCTAAAAATAAGGGATTAGGGTTCCAAAAAGAGAGGGAATTAGCTCCATGAACAATGGGATGAGGCTTAAGTAAGAATAAGCTCAAAGCTCTTAGTTGGGAAATATCCCCCCAACAAAGATTCTAGAAATTGCTATTTATTTTTACTTATGTTAAGTGTGCAGTTCATAGTGGAAGATAGAGCGTAGATAGTGCTAATATTTGCGTATGCGAAAAATTTGGCTAGGGAATCACACAGATGATGAAAATTGGGTTTTTGTTCCTTGTAATCTATAATTATCATTATCTTTGGGATATTTTTGCTTCTAACCTTTCAGGGGAATGCCTTGGAACACTTCGACGGATAGAGAAAGTTTCTGGTTGGCAGTCACTTTCATAATGGTGAAAATGGCGTATAACATATTTCCCCCTAAAGTGCAAAGTCAGAAAAAATGTTTGAGGACTGAAGCGCTTTATCATGCCAAATTTCAGATGAGAGACCATGGTTGGAGACCCAAAACAATCAATCAAGGATTACAATACAATATATAATCATCAATGAGGTAGGCATTTCCATACTCAGATAAAAAATATATTTCAATGAATCAGTATGGAAATACACAAAGATCCATGTCAACAGTAGACACAGTATGGACATAATGAGCAGATATGGATCTATGCTTAGAATCATGAATACATAACTCCACACAGCCTGGATGGATGAAACTAGATCCAAGGCCATGATCTCCATATATATCGATCCATGGTACAAATCTAACCATGCGAGTGAATGTCTCGAAGTCAAAGATGGTAGAAACCACTTGATTATCGGTCAATGAAAATGGTTCTTAAGGTACTTCTAGTACAATCTATGAAGTGTGAAAATATGTCTTGAAGTCGAACACTCATATAATTATTAGATAGAAGGTCAATGATGAGAACTTGTCGTCGAAGGTGAGAAACCCGCTATTAAGGCATGTAAGCTCCAAGGTACTGAAAAATGTTTCTATATCAACTTCCTATATAATAATTTTAAGTTAATAAGAAGCGACCTGTCGCAGGAGGGCCTATGACACGAAACTCATGTAAAGTTTTGAAGAACAAATTTGGAGTGATCTAGGATTGACTCAGGGATGGTCGATGTGATTGAAGGCTACAAATTGAGATTTAATTTTAACTGAGGTTTGACTTCTCTTGAACATATTGGTGACACAAAATTTTGACTTGGTATCATTTGACTAAAAAATAATACCTAAAACCAAAATTGAGGACTTTCAATGAGGAATGATTAGTTATGAGACAAATGGATTTCCCAACCCAGACACAAAGGTGATAGAGTTTCATGTTCAAGAGTGACATACTGCCTTTTCGTAATACAAAAACAAACGTTTCTTTCCAATTCCCCCCCCACCATTATTGGCGAGTACCTCTTAATTTTTGTGCAATCTTGAGGAGGACAACATGTGGTTTTCCTATAAGTTCATCCTTCAGATGAGTCCTTCAAAGTATGTTTAATGAACCCTATGAAGGAGTGAATGCTGATTTGATGTTTATTTATTCCCTTTCTTCACTCTTAGCAAGGGTGGGAATAATTTTGGATGCTAGCTCATTGATCAAGGACTATTGTACTCAGTTTGTTCAGTTAATAAAGAAGAGTTGCAGCTATTTTTTGGGATACATGTGGTATGATGTTTATCATTTTTTCCTTCAGTTTCATATGTTAGAATGTGTTGTCTTCATGTTCATTACATATCTATTGTATGATATCTTTCAAGTTGATAGGCAGAATACATGCTTTCTCATGATCTGTTTTGGGAAAGTTATCATAATTTGTCCATTTTCCTCTGTTTAGGAAGAATACATCTCCCATGCTCTTCCTAGCTCCTCGTTAGTATTAAAATCATCTTAGTAAAATCATATTTAAGTGCTAAGCCTTATGCCTACCTTGCCCCATTGAATTTCTGCAACCCATCGTGTTTGCCCTGATTTAGCTCCCTTGACCATACTTTCATCCAGCAATCTGACCAAAATCAATTATCAAAATTTTAGGTCCCTATATTACTAGTGTAGTACCTTATTTTTCTTAGTGTAGCCCCCTTATTGTTATTGTTGTACCCCTGTAACCCCAATTTTGTTATTATTGTGCCCTTACATTATTATTGTAAGGTAGGCTAGGATTATGTTGTGACCCCATGGAATCCTATATATATAGGTGGTTTTGTCATTTGTATCATCCAGTAATTGTTCATTTATGTAATGTAAAGGAGGTTTCCCCCTCAAAGTGGATTATTTATAAGGTGTTGATCTCTCTTTTCTTCTATTTTTGGAGCTAGTTTCATAACACAAAACCCCGGAACTCACACCTAGCCTAAATCCTAATCCATTCAGCCTCCTGGGCTGTGTTGTGTGGAGAGAGCCCTCTCTAGCCTGGTAGGGCTAGATACCAAGCCAAAATATTGGTTTGTGGTTACCTCTATTGGGATCTTTTCTTCAACCTTGGAGATCTGGCGGAGTGATAACAATTAGTACATGAGATGGAAAAATTTGTGATAGGAGAGAGACTAGATAATTCCAAAATACACCAGTATTTTCCATACATTGTGCTCAAAGATGGGTATCAAAAAATTTAAGCAAAATCTAGTTCTAAAATATCACAATGGTCTACATAGGTAGATCCAATTAAAGATGGATTTCTTGAACATCTGCTAACTGGGATCCACTTATTTATATTCTAGAAAAATTAAAAAAAAAAAATCAATTATAGGAATAACTGGGAGTTTGGGTTTACAAATGTGGCATAAAAAAAGCCTACTAAAGGTGGCCTTAACTCACAAAACAAGTGATAAATATTGGAAGGCCAGCCCCAAGACAACTATTCCAAGACACAGGAAAGGAAGGGTAATTGGATCTTAAAGGACATTGGAAAGTGGTGTGATTTCCACAAAAGAAATCAAAACAACACGAATGAATGTTGCCTCAAATATTGACTATTATAAAGGCTTAGAAAAAAAGAGTCAAACAATTCCTTGAATTCCAATTATGAGCAGTGAAAAGGATCATGGTGTTATGGCAGACAAATGTCTCTTGCAAAAAAGAGAAATCTCCCGAGATTTAATGGTTCAATCTAGTAGCAAACAAACAAACTAGTAAATATTTCACTGAGTTCATTCCTATTGAATCATAAGAAAGAATGTTGGAAGATGAAACCCACACCTTTCAAATGAAATTCCTCATGAATATCCTCACTATGATTTGATGCATCTCCTCAATTCTCAGAATCCAGACCTACAAACATAGTAACAACAAAATATGAAAGGCATATGATAGATAAATGACTCAATAAAACCCACACTATTGATCAAGGAAACTAGTACCTAATATCATTATCAATGGAGAAATGGAAGTAAATAAACAATAAATTAAATCCATTGAATAATACAATGGGAAAGAAATACTCTTTTGTATTAATCTCAAGAATTAAGGAGTAATAAAACCTTAGCCTTGATGATGTATGCCTCCTCCCAATGGTCTCCAATATTCTCATCATATGACAAGCCTTGTATCCCTATTCCAACAACATAAGTTTACATTCATTATTCCTCTCTAGCCCTCTGGTCTGTGTTGAATTTATAGGCCAAGAGGAGGAGGTTTTAGATCATCTTCCCAAGGGATGAGATCCTAAAAAGAAGGGATTAGGGTTCCAAAAAGAGAGGGAATTAGCTCCATGAACAATGGGATGAGGCTTAAGTGAGAATAAGCTCGAAGATATCAGTTAGGAAATATCCCCCCAAAAAAGCTACTAGAAATTACTTTTTATTTTTACTTACGTTAAGTTATGTGTGCAATTCATAGTGGAAGATAAAGCGCAAATTTTCACTGGCTATAATGGTAAGATTTGCGTATGTGCAAAATTTGGCTAGGGAATCGCACAGATGATCAAAAGTGGGCTTTTGTTCCATGTAATCTATAACTATCATTCTCTTTGGGAAACTTTTTCTTCTAACCTTTTAGGGGAATGCTTTGGAACACTTCGACGGATAGTGAAAGTTTCAGGTTGGCAGTGATTTTCATAATGGTGAGAAAATGACGTATAAAAGATTTCCCCCTAAAGTGCAAAGTCTGAAAAAATGTTTGAGGACTGGTGTGCTTTATGATGCCAAATTTCAGATGAGAGACCATGGTTGGAGACCCAAAACAATCAATCAAGGATTATAATACAATATATAATCATCACTGAGGTAGGCATTCCCATACTCAGAGAAAAAAATTATTTCAATGAAACAATATGGAAATACATAAAGATCCATGTCAACGGTAGACACAATATGGACATAACCATCAGATATGGATCTATGTTTACAACCATGAATACATAACTCCACGCAGCCTGGATAGATGAAACTATATCCAAGGCCATGATCTCCATCTATATCGATCCATGGTACGAATCTAACCATGCGAGTGAATGTATTGAAGTGAAAGATGGTAAAAACCACTTGATTATCAGTCAATGACAATGGTTCTCAAGGTACTTCCAGTACAATCTATGAAGTGTGAAAATATGTCTTGAAGTCGAAGACTCATATAATTATCTGATAGAAGGTCAATGATGAGAACTTGTCGTCGAAGGTGAGAAACCTGCTATTAAGGCATGTAAGCTCCAAGGTACTGAAAAATGTTTCTAGATCAACTTCCTATATAATAAGTTTAAGTTGATAAGTAGCGACCTGTCGCAGGAGGGCCTATGACATGAAACTCATGTAAAGTTTTGAAGAACAAATTTGGAGTGATCCAAGGCTGCCTCAGGGATGGTCGACGTGATTGAAGGCTACAAATTGAAAGTTAATTTTAACTAAGGTTGGACTTCTCTTGGACATATTAGTGACACAAAATTTTGACTTGGTATCGTTTGACTCAAAAATAATACCTAAAACCAAACTTGAGGACTTTCAATGAGGGAAATTTGTTGTGAGATCAATGGATTTCCCAACCCAGAAAAAAAGGTGAAAAAGTTTCATGTTCAAGAGTGACATACTTCCTTTTTATAATACAAAAACAAACATTTCTTTCCAATTCCCCCCCACCATTATTGGCGAGTACCTCTTCATTTTTGTGCAATCTCGAGGAGGATAACATGTGCTTTTCCTATAAGTTCATCCTTCATATGAGTCCTTCAGAGTATTTTTAATGAATCGTAGGAAGGAGTGAATGTTGTTTTGATGTTTATTTAGTCCCTTTATTCACTCTTAGCAAGGGTGGGAATAATTTTGGATGCTAGCTCATTGATCAAGGACTGTTGTACTCAGTTTGGCCAGTTAATAAAGAAGAGTTGCAACTATTTTTTGGGATACATGTGGGATGATGTTTATCATTTTTTTCCTTTAGTTTCATATGTTAGAATGTGTTGTCTTCATGTTCATTACATATCTGTTGTATGATCTCTTTCAAGTTGATCGGAAGAATACACGCTTACTATGCTCTGTTTAGGGAAAGTTATCATAATTTTTCCATTTTCCTCTGTTTAGGAAGAATACATCGCCCCTGCTCTTCCTAGCTCCTCATCATTCTTAAAACCATCTCATCACAATCATATTTAAGTGCTAAGCCTTATGCCTACCTTGCCCCATTGAATTTCTGCAACCCTATCACATTTTCCTTGACCTAACTCCCTTGACCATACTTTCATCCACCAGCCCGACCAAAATAAATTATCAAAATGTTAGGTCCCTATATTAAAAAATGTGCTTTAACTCATTCCTTATGAGTCTCACTAGCTAATGCAGCATCACTGCAAGTCTCATCAGATCGTGCTAAGTATAAAAAATGTTTTTCCTCTACAGAAGTAGCTGGTAATAATTTGATTTCCATTTTTAATGATTGGATTTCACATTCAATAGGAAAAAATGCTTCCAGACTGTAAACCAATTGGAAGGAAGTAAATCTAGTTGCATTTTTTGTGGAGGCGCGATATGCCCACAAGGTTGGAAAAAGCATCAAAGTCCAATTTCGTTTGTGAATTCTTGCAATCCGTTTAATCATGGTATTCAAAACCTTGTTCATGACTTCTACTTAGCCATTTTATTGCGGGTAATATGGGTTTGAACTATCATGACATAAGCCTAGATTTGCCGTAATTTTAGTCATCATAAAATTTCGAAAATGGCTATCATGGTCTGTGATGATGGCTTGTGGAACATCGAACCTAGCAATCACATGATTGAATATGAAAATAGTTGTGGTTTCACCATCATCCTCATTTGTATGCATCACCTCGACCTATTTTGTAAAATAATCCACAACTAAGGTAATATACCCATGCCCTCGGCTGAGTGAGGGTTACATGTAATGAAATCGATACCCCATTTTGTAAAAGTACTGAAAACAATGATTGGGCGAAGAGGATCAGGAGGTGAACGCATTTTGCGATGAAATATTTGGAAATTGTGCCATTTTTGGACTGCAGTTATACAATCTTTGAACATTGAAGGCCATAAATACCTAGCGCGCAAGATCTTTTGGGCAGTGGAAAACTCTGACATATGATCGCCACTCCGAAATGGCAGTCATTTAATGATTTTTTGGCTTCTTTGTTAGGTCCCTATATTACTAGTTTAGCCCCTTATTGTTATTAGTGTAGCCCCCTTATTGTTATTATTGTAGCCCCCTCTATCCCCAATATTGTTATTATTGTGCCCTTACATTGTTATTGTTAGGTCAGCTAGGATCACATTGTGGCCCCATGGACTCCTATATATAGAAAGGAGGTTTTGTCATTTGTATCATCCAAGAATTGTTCATTCATGTAATGTATTGGAGGTTTCCCCCTCGAAGTGGCTTATTTCAAAGGCGTTGATATATCATTTCTTTTATTTTTGGAGCTGGTTTCACAACATTTGGTATCAGAGCTTTGGATTCTAGGGTTTCACTGCTCCAAACATGTCATCGTGGAATTATTGCTATAAATTTTTTTCTATTAAGGTTCAGAAGCTGAAATTTTTAGAGTACGAAGCCAAAATCTTGAGGAAAATCTTCGCAAAATTTCAGAGCTTGGTTCGCAATATTTTCGGAGATATGATCTGTGGAAGTTAGGTCTTTTTGCATGCTCCTATAACTTTTGTTCTACGAAGGCTCAGAATCTGAAATTTTTAGAGCACCGAACTCCTAAGGAACATCGTCGCAAAATTTTAGATCTTTGTTCGTAACATTTTTGGAGATATGGTCTGTGGAAGTTAGGACTTTTTCAGGCTCCCGAATTTCATCTCAAAGAGGTGATCGTGGGAAAATCTTCATAACTCTCTCTCTGAGCATCGGGTTGGAATCCTGTAAAAATTGAATGCAAGCACACGGAATGTAGTTTCCTATCTATCAATTTCAGAGCCGAAGGAGGAATAAGTGACACGTGGCAAGTCATACAAGTTCGCTCTATTGAACTAGTCCATAATTAGGTCATCGTAGGAGATTGGGCACAACTTTGTCTTCAAGAATCCAAATCAGGTCAAACTTGTGGCATTCAAAAGAGGATTCATAGGACTACCTCAGTACCAAATTTCTGATATTGAAGATCTGAAATGATAGAGATAATTCAGTTTCAATATCGCACTCCTCAAAAACAAGAAAAAGGCGTGTATTTTTTTTCGAATTACATAAGTCTCGTTTGAAAAAATTTAGTTGGAATTTATTCCAAGGGCATATTGAAGAATAGATATCAGTATTGGGTTCTAAAATGGCCCCTAAAAAGAATTCAACACCCATCAAGCCTTCAGAAGGCTCTACTATGACTCATGAAGACGAAGAAACACAACATGAGATATCAAAATTACAAGAGCAAGTGCACCAAATTTCGCTATCTCAAAGAGAAACAAAAAATGAAATGGAAGTTTTGAAGAAAGGCATGGAAACTAAGATGGATGATTTGAAGAAATGCGTGGAAGCTAAGATTAATGGTTTGGAAGCTAAGATGGAAGGCATGGAAGTGGGCATGGAAGCTAAGATCGATGAAAAATGGAAAACATAAAAGTAGACATCGAAGGTTTGGAAAAGTTGATACAAGAAATGTTTCCTCATGGCGAAAAGATAGTAGAGGAAACTCATGATGAGAAAAAAATAAATGTTAATCACGATTTCATAAACTCTAATGTTGGACGGAAGAACCACCATATTCCAAAGATGGATATGAGGAAGTTTGATGGCAAGGATCCCGTAACATGGATACTATAGATGGAGCAATATTTTGATCTTAATATGTGCAAAACACACAAAAGGTACACATTGCAACTTTACATTTAGAACAAAATACATTTGTATGGTATCAATGGCTTTGCTCCCGTAAAAAAATTGTCAATTGGTCAAGTTTTACGGAGGAAATGATAGCACATTATGAGGATACAAAGAGAAACACCTTCTTTAGGCAATTTATAAATCTCAAACAAAAGGGTTTAGTGGGGGAGCACATTGAGGACTTCCAAAAATTGAATATAAGGGTAGCTGATATTCCAGAGGAACACAAAATTGATCTCTTCATAGGTACTTTAAAGGATAACATCCAACATGAAGTTCGCGTTTTGGAACCTGATTCATTGGAGAAGGTATTTAGGTTGGAAAGAAAAATTGAATGTAAAATTATGGTGACAAGGAAGCCTACCACTCACTTCTATAAAGAGGGAAGTGTTGCTACTCCTAGATTTCCACAACCTACAAGGTTGACACCACAATAATTAGAAGAAAAAAGAGAAAAAGGGCTTTGCTACAGTTGTGATAGAAAATACACTAAAGGTCATAAGTGTGTTGAGAAGAAATTATTTTACATATATTGCAAAGAGGAAGAAGAAAATGAACAAGAAGAGGATATGCACCAGGAACCAACCCTAGAAGAGGAAGAAATGAGTCCGACCATATCGTGTAATGCATTGGCAGGAATTACTACTCCTCAAAGTCTCAAGATAGAAGGACATATCAAGAAGAAAAAGATAATAGTGTTGATTGATTCAGGTAGTACCCATAATTCTATTCATTGTAAGGTAGCCAAGGAATTGAATTGTTTCCTATACCCATCACCAGAATGTCAAGTGATGGTTGCAAATGGAGGAACTATAAATTGCTCTGGAAAATGCCATAATATCAAGATAACCATGGGGGAATATGTATTGAATAGTCCAATGCTTTCCATTCCTATGGGAGGTGCCGATGTTGTACTAGGAGTACAATGGTTACAATCTTTGGGGACGGTAGCTTTTAATTTTCAAGAACTTTTCTTGAAATTTTTTTCAGAAGGAAAGGAAGTCGAATTACGGGGTATTGAAGGGAAGCCAGGAAGGATAATAAGCTCTAATTTCATGACAAAGCTTCTAAAGAAAGAACAACGAGACGTAATTGCACAATTATGTTCACTAGAAGTTCCGACATTAAAATCATCTATTTCTGCAGATCTCCAACAAGTCTTGGACAATCATTCCAAGGTGTTTGAAACTCCCAAAGGACTCCCACCTATTCGTGATCATGATCATGCTATTCATTTGATTCCAGGAAGTGTTCCTCCAAACATCAGGCCTTATAGATATCCTTACTTCCAAAAGAGCGAAATTGAACGTATGATTTTAGAAATGTTAGAGGCGGGTATAATTCAACCTAGTCAAAGTTCTTTCTCTGCTCCTGTAGTATTGGTACACAAGAAGGATGGATCATGGCGAATGTGTCCAGATTATAGGGAGCTCAATAAGCTCACCATTAAAGACAAATTTCCCATTCCTGTGATTGATGAATTATCGGATGAATTACATGGAGCAATTTATTTTACCAAGTTGGATCTTCGTTCAGGATATCATCAAATTAGAATGAAGACTGAAGATATTCCGAAAACAAAATTTCGAACTCATGAGGGTCATTATGAATTTATGGTCATGCCTTTTGGCCTTACCAATGCACCTTCTACATTTCAAGGGTTGATGAATTCCATTTTCAAACCCTTCCTTAGAAAATTTGTGCTAGTATTTTTTGATGATATACTAATCTACAACAGGTCTTTGAAGGATCATGTTCAACATGTTGACAGGGTGCTCAAACTATTGCAGGAGAAACAATTATATGCAAAAACATCCAAATGTTTCTTTGGAGTACAAGAGGTGGAATATCTGGGTCATATTGTATCTCACGAGGGTGTTAAGGTAGACCCTAACAAAATTAAAGCCATTAAGGAATGGAAAGTACCCACAACCATAAAGCAGTTGCGAGGATTTCTCGAGTTAACAGGGTATTATCGCAAGTTTGTTAAGAATTATGGGAGAATAGCAACACCTCTAACAACATTATTGAAGAAAGATGCATTTTCATGGACTCCTGAAGCAACTAAGGCCTTTGAATATCTTAAAGAGGCAATGTGCCTAGCACCAGTCTTAGCTATGCCAGACTTCACAAAAACCTTTATTGTGGAATGTGATGCCTCAGGAAATGGAATTGGTGCAGTTTTAATGCAGGAAGGAAGACCCATTGCTTTTGAAAGTCGTCCAATCAAAGGAAAGTGTTTAAAGAAACCTATTTATGAGAAGGAAATGTTAGCAATACTGCATACACTAAAGAAATGGCAAACTTACCTAATGGGAAGAAACTTCAAGGTAAAAACTAATCATGATAGTCTTAAACACTTTTTGGAACAAAGACTATCTTCAGAAGAGCAGCAAAAATGGGTCACAAAGATGTTGGGTTATGACTTTGAAATAATCTATAAAAAAGGGAAGCTAAATGTTGTTGCAGATGCACTCTCAAGAAAGAATGAAGAGGTGGAAGCATTGCTTTGTGCCATTTCTATTATCCAACCAGATTGGATAACCGAAGCAAGAGATGAATGGAAGAGGGACGAAGAAGTGTGGACACTCATTCAAAAGTTGCAGCAAGATCCTAGTACATCTGATACATTTAGTTGGAAAAATGATTCCTTATGGTACAAAGATTGCTTATATCTTTGTGAGAATTCCCAACTAAAACAAAAGATTCTTTTGGAATTGCACACTTCTCCTTTAGGAGGACACTCAGGATTTTTAAAAACTTACCACAGGGTGAAGAAAGAATTTTTTTGGGATGGCCTTAAATCTGATATTCAAAAGTTTGTGGCGGAATGTTTGGTTTGCCAGCAGAATAAAGTGGAAGAAATTAAGACCTTGGGTCTTCTACAACCTTTATCCATTCCAAGTCAACGTTGGGAGGAGATTTCAATGGATTTTATCACAGGTTTACCTAAGTCCGAAGGAAAGAGTGTCATCATGGTGGTAGTTGATAGACTTACCAAGTACGCACACTTTTGTGCATTATCTCATCCATTTAAAGCAAGTACAGTTGCTACTACATTTATGGACAGAATTCAAAAGCTACATGGAAGCCCAAGGGTTATTGTGAGCGACAGAGATCCCATTTTTACTGGAAAATTTTGGATGGAGTTATTTTCTTGTTTGGGTACTCAATTAGCTCATAGCTCATCTTATCATCCTCAATCTGATGGTCAAACTGAGATAGTAAATAAATGTTTGGAAGGATATCTTCGTTGTTTTGTATCTGATAAACAAACACAATGGGTCAAGTGGTTACCTCTTGCTGAATGGTTGTATAACACTTCCTTCCATACTGCAGCAAAAATGACCCCATTTATGGCACTTTATGGATATCATCCACCATCCATCACATCATCTTTAAGAGAAAATTCGAAGGTTCAAGCAGTGGAAGATCACATCGAGCATCAACAAGAAGTTCCCCAACTCTTAAAGGATAACCTGAATTTGGCACAAAATCGAATGAAACAACAGGCAGATCAACATCGCAGCGAGAGAAGTTTTGATGTAGGAGATTGGGTATTTTTACGGCTACAACCATACAAACAAATGTCCCTCAAGCAAGCTAAGAAGGATAATAAATTATCATCAAAGTACTATGGTCCTTACAAGGTGTTGCAAAAGATTGGTACTATGGCATACAAATTGGAGCTTCCTGCTTCTTCGCGAGTACATCCAGTTTTCCATGTTTCATGCTTAAAGAAGGTTATAGGTGAAAATATTCCAGTTCAAACAATATTTCCAGAACTTGATGAGGAAGGAAAAATCATATTGGAACCTGAAGCGGTCATGGAAACAAGAACTCGACAGCTACGGAATCGATCAATTTCAGAGTATCTTATCAAGTGGAAGAACTTACCCACTGAAGATTCTACATGGGAGGATGAGAATTTTATACAGAAGCACCCAGAGCTACTCAAGCATTGAGGACAACACATTTTTGAAGGAGAGGGGCATGTTAGGTCCCTATATTACTAGTTTAGCCCCTTATTGTTATTAGTGTATCCCCCTTATTGTTATTATTGTAGCCCCCTCTAACCCCAATATTGTTATTATTGTGCCCTTACATTGTTATTGTTAGGTCGGCTAGGATTACATTGTGGCCCCACTAGGATTACATTGTGGCCCCATGGACTTATATATACAGAAAGGAGGTTTTTTCATTTGTATCATCCAAGAATTGTTCATTCATGTAATGTATTGGAGGTTGCCCCCTTGAAGTGGCTTATTTCTAGGCGTTGATATATCTTTTCTTCTATTTTTGGAGCTAGTTTCACAACATTCTTCATGACTCAAACATCGTCTAAATATAGAATCAACACCATGATGATAAAGTGTATCACCAACATTAGGGTATTGTTGAGATTGATACTGAATACGACAACGGTCGATTCAATAAAATTCTGGCCAAAAAGTATGAGTTTGAAGATACACAATAATATATCCATACCAGGGGTCTAATGTACTGATAAGAAAAAGTAATTCATGTGGAAGAGAAGCCTCTGCCATAGTTTCTATCTCAGTATAGGGAAAGTCACATAACAATTCGACAAACACTAATGATTTCTTGGACAAATTTTATGAATTCTAAATCAAATTCCTGTAGGTTAACTATCCATTTATAATATTTTCCCTTTAGCAATTGTCTCGTAAGAATTTAAACCATAGGGTTGCAATTGAAAATCACTCTTGTTTTACGTAAGAGAATGTAGTGTCAGAATATTTGGACAGCTTGAACGGCTGCCAAGGCCAATTTTTCCACATGTGTGTATTTTATCTTAGTTTTCTTAACATTTATACTTAAATAATAAATCACATGTTCACTTTTCAACTCATTTTCCTAAACTAATACCATGCCAATAGTGACATCGGATGCATCTATATACAAAAAGTAATATCGATGATAATCGGGTGGATGCAACAACGGTGTATGAGTCAACGCTTGTTTGAGTGCATCAAAAGCTTTTTGGGAAGCTTCATCCCATGTAAATGAGATGCCCTTTTTCAACAGTAGAGTAAAACCTTTATTTATCTCAGCATTGTTCAGGACGAATCTACGTAAAAAGTTTGATTTCCCTTAAAAATGTTAGAGTTGGCATAAGTTGGAAGGAGGAGGAAAATTAAAAATAGCCTCTACCTTAAGTGGATCGACATGAATGCCTTGTTTTGATATGAAAAATCCCAGTAATCGACCATATTGTACACAAAAAACACATTTGTGAGGATTCAAGCATATATTGTAATGTCGACATCTGATAAAGATAGCTCTCAAATGCATTTGATGATCCTCCCTTTTTAGTGAATGAGCTGGTAAATTATCCAAATAGGATTGTACAATATGCTTGATATCGTGAAAAGCTTAAGACATGGCCCATTTAAAGGTGACACCGACATTCTTTAATCCAAATGGGATTTTTTGATAAGAAAACGTTCAACATGGACAAATGAACGTGGTTTTATGTTGATAAGCAGGGAGTATGTTGATTGGTTGTATCTAGAAAATTCATCCATGAAAGAAAAGATTTCATTACTGGAACAATCATTAATGATTTGGTCAATATAAGGGGTAGGATAGTTGTCTTTGGGACAAGATTTATTAATTTCCCTATAATCGATGCATACTCTTATAGTCCCTTGTTTTTTGTTAACAGGAACAATATTATGAATGTTGAGAGATATTTCGGTAAAAATCACATAAAATAACTTTTATTTGACGCATTTTGAACCATCTAGTGTGGTTCATGCTAAGGACAAGATGAAGAAAAAGATCATGGCATTAGATTAAAAGCTTATTTAAGAAGTTTTTCAACCTCAGCTTTAATAGGAGCAAACTTTCGTGGATGCACTTGACGTAATTTTTGTCTAATAGGTTTAGCATCTGGGTAAGTCTTAATTTTGTGAAGAAAAATACTTGGGTCAATTCCTATCCTTTCCTCATAAGATGAGGAAAAAATGTCGCAGAATTATTGAAATAGGGCTTTGTAAGATTGAATTTCTTCAACTGAACATGAAGCACCTATGTGAATGTTCTCGATTATTCTAGATTTGACTGAGATATTAATTGGGATGGTTGTAGATATATTTCCTAAGTTATTTTCAGATTTAGATTGAAGAATTGACATAGGGAACTCAAGATTATCTATGATCTCTGGTGAAAATATGGTAGAAAAATAATTCTCGATTTTCTCAAGGTTGGGAAGAAAAGATGAACGATGATGATAATCGTCCCATGACATTTCATCCAAAGTCATAATTTCCATGATACTTTCATCTGTTGGAAACATATTATTGAAAGGATCAAGAAATGATATTGGTTCCAACCAAGATAATTGAGAATAATCATCAATTATCACATCCACTCGATAATTTTCAAAGGGTGGTGGGTCGGAAAACATTTGAACTTCTCGATAAGCTAATTCAAATGGGCTTAAAGGCATGTCATTGCCATACATGGTCAATTCATATTCTAAAGGCACAATCCGAGGATCACAAGATTCTATAGTGCTTGATGGGTTCATACTGACTTGGGAAACATTAGAAGAAAATTTTAGTGGAGGAAGTGAAAAAGTTCCCATCAGCAATGAATCCTTAATCAAACCAACACCAATATCTTCATAGGGAGTAATTTTTTTCCCTACGAAATGTACACTACATGTAGAGTTAGGGTCAAAAGTATCATAAGATAATTGGTCTAATTTCACTATCCTTTCTTGATGAGGAAATAGTATCACGCCGAAAAGTGATGAGACCATTACAGACATAACATAGGTCCAACTTCGACCTAGTAACAGGTTTTAATCAAGTTGAGCATCAACAAATTCAAATTCAATTGCAACTGTTTTACCTTCTAACTCTATCGGTAGATCATTCAAAATCTCATCAGGACAATAACCTCTTCCATCAAAGGCTTTTAGGGTAGTAGGATATTGATTAATAGTTGGAGAACCCAAAGCTTTCCAACAAGAAATATACATAATACACATAGAGGCTCCTCCGTCAATTAGTGTACAAAAAATTCATTTGGTTTTCACAAAAAGTAATATTTGGAATGTCAGTTGATGTGAGAGTATAGGTATATGACTTTCAAGATCAAAGATTATAAGATTAGAGTCTTGAGGATCAATTACTCCAATAGCTAAAAATTTTAACTTTCTTTGTGTTGGACATGTTTGCAGCACTTCAAGAGCCAGCATTGTTCAAGGGGACATTGCTAGGTCTTACAAAATGTTGTAGTTTTGAGCAGCTCCATCATGTGGGTTAAAATTTGACTTTGAACAAAAACTTTGGGAGGCGGGCGAATCACCATGTCAGAGTTTGGTTTCTCAATCTGTAAAGGTTCAGAAGGAGAAGGAATTGAAGCGAAAGGTTGACTAGATGGACTAGAATCATTTCCATTTTCTATATGACACTTAGATCCATAATATTTAGATTTTGTTAATACCATAACTTGTGAAGACATCATCATGATATCTTCCAATGTGGATGAAGAGGATGGACTATATGAAACCATTTTACTGCCTTGAGAAGGGAAATGATATTTCAAAACAGTCGGTGTAGGTGAACCTTTTATAAATTTACTAACCTCTGCTCAATGTGGGTATTCCTTTACATAATTATTTTCATTACAATTCATACAAGGATAACGGGGTTTCTTTTTCTCGTTAGAAGGTGTTATCACTCTAGTAATTCTTAAGTTGTGTGCTTTTTGTTTTTAGTCAAAGAATTCTAGAGGTAACCACAAAAATACTTCAAACTCTAGGATCTAGCCTTCCTAGGGTTCAGAGAGGGCTCTCTCTTTAAAGTTTAACTTTTTTTTAATTTGTGAATATTAGGCTAGATATGAAAGTGCAGTTTTGGTATGGTTTTCATGGATTTGGTGGCAAAAATCACTTGAAAGGATGGATAGTGGGAAATCTATTTGTCCATTGGGCTATGGAGTCAAAATCAAGCCAACAGGACTAGGATCAAGGGCAAAAAGGTCAAATGTCTTCAGGGCAAGATAGACAACCCTTGGAGATCTTGGAAAGTTGTTTTTGTGAGATGGTATGATTGGGATGAAGGGCACTTCAGAATCCTTAAATCTAGAAAAGGGAAGTAGTAGGAGAGGTCAAACGAATGAGGGAGCAATTAAGTGTTCCCTACATTGGAAATCATAGGAAAACATATAAATGATAACTAGTTAAAAATAGGGTGCTATTAACATATCTTGTATTAATACTCCTAGTTATATATTCAGATTTAGCATAAACATATATGGATGCATGTAACAGAGAAAAGAAACAATGACAAGTGAAGAAAATACTTCACTCTAAATAGCTCATCACAGGGATCCTGAAGTATGATGCCAATTTGCTTTGATCCAACCCGCTACTCGAAGTTTTGACACACAAAAGATTTAAAGTCAAAGAAGAAATGACTATAACAATCCCAACAATTTTATTTTACACCAAATACTTCTAAAGATGAAGTATTTATACATAATGCTTTACAAAATATCCTAGATGACTTCTAGGAATAATCTTAGGAAAATAAAATATTATTACAATAAAAATAGAGACAGCTACTTAACAAATCAACAAGTTGTCCTATTTTATCCATAAGAAATAAAAACAGTTTTGAGGATAAAGCAGGTGGCTGCCTTAGTGTCCTCCTTGTTGGGCTTTAGATATTTTCTAAAATTTGACTTGCCTTGTATGATACTCTTTCTTGGATACTCTTTATTCACTGATACTCTTTAACTGATATTCTTTAACCTTTAGTCAAAACTGTTTACTGCTGTAAATAAAAATCTGTTTTGAATGTCATTCTGAAAACAATTTTCTTTCTTCCTTTCACCTGCTTGTCTTTATCCTTCACAGTAATTCTGTAAGAGCTTGCAATTCCTCATTTTTAGGAATCTGAATATTCTTTAATTTCCTAAAATTATCATAAGCTTCTATATATCTAGAAAAGGTGGGTTTGATGACAAACAAGTGTTTGATCTCATACTGTAAATAAAATAAATCTTCAAAACTTTTTAGTAAAACTTTTCCTGTGGGGATGCCTTGACCTGTTGGTTTATTCACCTGTTCCTTGGCATATTCTCTTATCTTCTTGTCATAATCATTTTGAGGCATCAATTTATCATTAATAACCATGATATCAGGAAGTCCTTTTTGCCTCAAATTGGTGAACTTAACCATAAATCTGGTTATGGAAGTATTCATACCTTCACATTTCTCTTCAAGTTGCCTCATCAAATTTCTCTTTGTGATGACTTTCCTGATTTCTAGGATAGTGGCAGTTCTATCTGTTATTTTGAGCTCTTACAATTTCTGTCTATTTTTGCTGTTGAGGAAATTGATTAATCTTATAGCTTGTTCTGGTTTGTCAGCCAAATCAGTTTGCGTCTTTTGGATTTCTGCTTGTACTACCAATAATAACTCTCTTTACTCAAAAATTACCTAAATTGAAGGCCATACATCATGGATGGCTTCAATTACATTATTCCATAGGTAATTTTTTATGTATGATATATGATCCTTGAGAGTTAATTCTTTTTGTAACTTCTTTACCTCTTCACTCAATCTGTTGGCATTTTGTTCATGTATCTTAGAATTTATCTGAGTTGATTTATTTGTCTTCTCAAGATTTTCAATCATCTTTGTCAACCTGTTAATTTCATTTGTCTTCAAAGACATCTCTTCCATTGCTTTTACTATCTTACTGGCATCATCTGTAGCTTGTACTACTGTGGTAGATGATTCAGTGGCTGATGTAGTGGAAGAAGTCATTGGTACTGCAGTAGCCAGTGGTTCATTCGGTGCCAAATTTTCTCCTAAAGTTGAAGGCACTGCTGCAGTGATGACTAGGATGACTGTAGGGATCACTGGTTCTTTTACTGTCTCCTTTTCTTGGACAAGTTGGTCCATCTGTACTTCCATTTCCTTAATTTGAGCTGTCAGATGAAGAATTAAACTCATCATTTCATCTTTTTCCTTTTGTTCCTGTAAGACTTCTTTTGTCTGAGGATGATCACTTTGAGGAAGTTTGAGTTGTTTCCTCAAGGCTGCTATATTCTCATTTTTATTTTTTACCAATGCTTCTGTTGCTTTAATGTTTGTAGGATCATATCCTACGTATAATACTAATTCTTCTAAGGATTTTATCCTTAGATCCTTTGCATATAATGAAGCTTTATCCATCTTCATTTGATCTTGCATATTAGAGATGGTGTTTTGAAGCTTATGAGCACTCATAGCTTTTGTTGTGACTGTGGAATACAACATCTCTGAGGTTTGCCTGTGAAACTCTATTTGATCTAATTCATGGATTTTGTCTATAGCTACTTCCATATCAACTTTCTTATAGTCAGCAATTGTCTTTGGCACTAATACTATGGGTTGTAATACTGACATAATAAATTTTTTACTTGAGTAATCAAATGTTGATAGGAATATGTTTTGATTACCTGGCTTTTGTTTCAAGAACTGAGAGTAAATTTCAGTTTTGATTTCCTCATTCTTCAACTTGATTTGCTTGTATTTCTCCTTAATATCCAAATCCTTTTCCTCCGCTGAATGTGAGGAAGAAGCCTCCATACTTTGCTACCTATCCATCATCTGTGTATCTTCATTATTTAGTTGTTCTTCATTCTGATTTGGCTCACTGATAACTACAGTAGCTACATTTGTCTTTGGCAAACTTGTGTTGGTATTTAAGGGCTATATTTCTTCAACATCTATTGTCACTTTACCTTTACCAGCTGTATCTAATTTTGGCGTTTTGTTGTAAATGATCTTGAACTTTTTTTCTGTTGTAGTCTCTGCCACATATGATCCTTCTTCCATTATTCTTTTCATGGATTTTTTTCGTTGATTTGTAGTCTCTAAGGCATGACTAGTATTACCTTTGCTTACTGCATCTATTAATGTGTTTTCAATCCATTCAAGCTGATTGGAAAACTTTTCTATTTCTGGTTTAACTTCATGTATAAAGGGTGTTAATTTGCATTTTACCCTCAGCTTTCTCGAGATCCCTTGTGGATCATAGTTCCAAGGGAAACTTTCTTCAAATTTACATTCCAATAGTTGATTTGTTGCTTCCTTTTATGCATCCCTGTGATTTCATATGAATGGCCCTATTTGATTTTTAAGTTTGAATTGGGTCTTCTTCTTAGCTGCCATGAAATTGATTGAATCAGAATTTAGGATCTACATGATATACTCCAAGGAAAAGATCCTCATTGATGGATGTTTGGGTAACTTGTAAGGCAACAAGTTTGACCCAAAAATCTAATTTCATTATATTTCTCATAAAAATACCAATCACCAACTTTACTCTGCTCTGATAACTGCAATATTTTCTTCATTTCTTCACTTATTCTAGGCTGCTCTGTTTTGGTCAACATGGTGATCACTGGATGTAAAAATAACTCTGCAAACTCTGAATAACTGAAATCTGTACCTTCTTTTCTGAGTATGGATGTCCAAAAGATGATAGATAGAGGTTTTCCCTCTATGTCTAGCTTTTGAAGTGAAATTAGAAAGCTATCTGATTGGAAGTAAAGAAACATGTGGAAAAGATAGGAGGTATATTTGAATACTCATTCAAGATGTAAATTGGTCAATTGATAATGAATACTATCAGCACTGAAACCAGCATAACCAAAGATAACTAAAGGTGGTTGACCTGGAGAAAAGGTGGACAAGAATCCCAAGATAGACTCATTAGTGTGCTCATCAGTGAAATACCCAAGTATGAAGGAAAGCATGGAGATTAGATGCCTTGATCCTTCAGGGAATTTAGCAGTTGAATATGGAGATTTAACTTGGGAATTTCAACATGCAGAGGCATAAAAGTATGAAAAATCATGAACCTTTTAGGAAAATCTAGGCCAATGTATAGCTTAGTTAGGGCCTCAATAGACAAAGGGACTGCTTGGGGGTATGGTTGAAGCTTCAACATTTGGTTAATTGACTCTACAGTGATGGTAAATAGGACTTCTTTACTGGCATTCACAATAGCTCTTTGTTCAGGAATATAGTATTGGTGACATAATATGATAATTTCCTGATAAGGGTGAGTCAATGGGACTACATATTTGGGCAAATTGGATTCCCAAATATGAACTTCTTCATGATCATCTAAAGAATTCTCAAAGCACCAGTTATGGATATCTAAAAGATTGAATTCAACTATGGGATCAGCTATTTTGTAAACAATATCAACAAGGGGAATGTGTTCAATATCAATAACTGGGGGTTGTAATGGATTGACCACAATTGCAGTATTTGGAGTCATGGCAAGAGGAGGTTTAGGAGCTTTAGAACCTTCAGGCTTGCTTACACTCTATTTTTTGGACATCTTGGTCTGCTTCTGCAAGTTTAAACAGTTTGTAGAGGAAATTTTACTATAACAGAGGCTTAAATGGGAAAATTTGGAAAAGTATAGGCTTTGCTCAAGGATTTTTGTTCAATTAGGCCTATCAAAGTGTTTTAGAGGCTTTAGAATTGGTTTAAAACAGAAAATAGGGGTTTTCTGAGTCTTTTTAATGGAAATTTAGACTAAAACTCTTTTGAAAAGGGTTACAAAGTGTTTAGGCTACCTGCAGAGGCTTTATGAATTATCTCAGAGCTTGAAATAGACAAATAAACTGTGTAAACTCCTCAATTTCTTCAGAAATGGTGCATCGCAAAGAAAAAGAGTTCTTGGGAAAAATTTGCCAGAGTTTGGCCTGTTTTTAGGACTTTTGGGCAATTTAATTAATCAATTTCTTAACTTAAAATGTTTTTCTTTCTTTAAAAATGGTTTTCCAACTTGATTGCAGGTTCAATTTTGAGAAAAATACCTGGTATAATGCAGGTATCGACTTCTGAAGGGTTTCTGAGGTTCTTTGGTGAATTGATGTCTTTAGTAAATTTCTTGAAGCAATGTGCATCTCCTCAACAGTCTTCAGAGGTTTCAAGGAAAGGGTTTGTAGGTTTCGTGCATAAAAATGGCAGAAAAAGGCTTTAACAGGGTTTCTTTACAGTCGGGGAGGCACATAAATAGGTTTAAAATGTGCAAGAATAATGGATAAATGTTTTTTCAAAGGTTTTATTGACATATTGGTCGCATTAAACTAGCATTGAATGTAAGTCGCATCAGGTGGGAGGGCGGTTTTGAATTTTCAACGGACGGAAACCAGGCTGGTTATCGCATAGGTTTTGGATGGTAAGTGGTTTTAAGCTCAACCCACATGATCGAATGGTTGAAAGACACGTGGAGGAGAGAGGAATAGGCGAAACCACCCATTTCGCGTGGCTTTGGCGTTTGGGTTGTCGCGCACCTATTCTATGCGATATTAGCTTCTGATCATTAGATCTAGAGGTTGAATGCGAACGGTCAAGATTGTTTCGGGAGTTGCATTGAAATGGGATGTGGGACCAGGCCTTATATGTATGCAGATATGTTTAAAACTTTATGATAGAACTAAGGGGTAAAGGTATGAAACATATATATAATGTTTTAATTAACGTATATGGGTGTGGGCTTTTATGCATTGGTGGCCATGGTTTTTGAAAAAACATTTGTTTATTTCAAAAAATTTGGATTATATGAACATAGGCGGGGTAACGTTTTTTATTTAAAACATTTGAAAAAATGTTTCAAATTTCATATGAGAGCGTGATAGCATATTATATAGTTTTTTCAACTTTCACCGTTGTCAAACCATAGGAGCGGGATATTTCGAATAATGATAAGTTTTAGACCAAAGGGCTTATATAGGGTGGGGTTTTTATATTTAGCATGTGAGAATAATAAAATTTGGTCCAAACATTATAATAGTAGGTTTCTGGGGTATTTTAAATATAAGGGAATCAATATCTACAGGAAGATAAAGTTACGGTTTTAATAAAAATATGTTAAAAGTTAATATGAAAAGGTAGTGAAATGTAAAATAAAACACATGTTATCACTAAGTAAAGTGTATATGATAGAAAAAGCAAAGTAGTGTTGTCTTTTTTTAATATTTTACACTTTAACTTAAGATAAAGTGTATTTTTGGGGTTTTATGAATTCTTTTGAAGGGATGAAGTTAATTATTTTAGGCTTACAATTTTACTAAGTAAGAATGTGCCATTATTAGAAAAAGAGGGTTTTAATGTATGAATGAAGGGTAAATGCTAATAAATGTGGGTTTAACATAGGAATTCAATATTTTTAACTAGCCAGTCATCAAGCTTTGGGTCTGGTCCCAACAGAAGTCAGAGAAATGCTCTGAGGCTTTTTGGATGATAGTTTAGAATACTAAATACTTGTAAGGGAAGGGAAATTAGTGACTTTTCCCAATGATGTCTTGTTACATGCTTGCTCCACTGATTTCTACCTACCCAACTTTATTTCTAACATTTTTTTCTTCATTTTGCAGGTGCATTTAGATTTGCAACCTTAAAACATTTTCTTTCAAAGCATAAAACTATCTAGATCTACCTTATTTCATCCGAGGGCTCAGATTAAACTGTTGAGCTCCTCATTATTCTCTACCTATCTACTGATTTTTCAAGTTTAAACTGTTTGAAAAATCTTTATTCTCTATCTAAAACTTAAAATTGAAAGCATGAAAAGTTAAGATTAAATTTTTTAATTGATCATGGATTATGGCATTTATTGACACTTTGCACATAATCATTACTCTTGCAGTAAAGTAAAAGTAGTGGCATTTGGACTTGCTCACTTTCAGGTCTTATTTCTCTTTTTTTCTTTTGGGGTCTATATTTTTCTAAGTCTTTTGATTTTTCTTTTAGGACTTTTACGCTCTTTTTGACTTTTTATTATTTTTTCATTTTTTTAAAATATGGGAAGATAACTTGCAAAAAGCAAGGTATGTACATATTTACAAGACTATCAAAGTCAATTCAAAATTTATGAACCCTATTATTATAGGACCCTAATAGAAGGTTCATTCTTGGTTGGTTTCTCCTTTTGAGAATAATTTCTCTTTTCTTTACCTTTCCCCTTATTTTTACCTCCGAATTGTTGATTCTTTCCAGTAGATGATTCTATGACATTAATTTCGGAAGTAATATCTGTAGAAAGGTTTTCACTAGGTGAATCTTGTATAGACAAATTTACTCTTTGAGTGTTTTTAGAATTATTATTATATTATTTACTCTTTGACTAATCACTGGAATAACCAATTACACCATGAATGGTGTGAGATCCTGTAGGAGTTAAATCTGGTTGATCTGAAATTGTTGGACGAGGTAGATTTGGGATATTTTTTTACAAAGTGATAGATTGTGTATAGACAAGGTCTAGGTACTGGGCACGAGAAATTACCTGCTCTTATGTTACAACACTTCCTTTAGCAACATCCTTGGTAATATCAGGAAGTAACGATTTAGTGAACCATTCAGCTAATATTTGATCTGGAATATAAACTTTGAATAAACGATGTCTACGATTCCATTCATGTATATGATCTAAAATTTAGGTAGATGTTGATTGCTTTAGTGAAGTCAAGAGTTTAATACTAGTGTCATATCGGATTGGTAGCTGAAAATGTGTCAAAAATGTTGTTGCTAAGGAGTTGAAATTATGGAAAGAGGCATGTGGTAAATCAATGTACCATTTAACTGTTGAACTTGTTAAAGTTCGTTGGAAAAGGCGTAGTCTGATAGAATCATCAATTAATGAATTTTAAGCACACCATAGATGATATGTCATAACATGATTTGATGGGTCCTCTCCTGATTTACCTTCAAATTTTGGTATATCACTTGGAAACTTAGTAGGAATTTTCAACCAAAATTGATAATAATAGATAGGGCCATTCGTAAGCGGGGATATATTTAGAAAATATAAGGTTACGATGAATGATAAATATCAGTTGAAGTCTTGTTGTTGATATTGATAGCCTTGAGGATTAAGTCCATCCCATGGATGAGGATACCCAAGAATCCCGGAATAGCTTGAGCGGTTGGTATTTGCATTCCTCTAAGGTATTGAGGGTGAAACATACCAGGTTACGATTGAGATGGAATTCGAAAAATATGACCAAGGTATGGTTGACTCTGAAAAGGTGGACTCTGAACCATTTGACCCAAGTAGTATTTCCCTTGTAAAGGTTGACTTTGAAAATGTTGACCTTGAAAAAATTGACTTTGAAAAGGTTGGCCTTGAAAATACTGACCTTGATATGGTGTTTGAATCATCCCTATACTAGGTTGTATGATAGGAATCTGTGTTGAAGAATAAAAAGTAGGACTAGTTTGATAAACAGATGCTTGACAGATAACTTGTGTAGGTTGTTGAACTGTTATTTGATGCGTAACTTAGACAATCGTTTGTGGTACGGTTGGAATAGATGTTTGAGGTATACTTGGAACAGGTTGTTGAATAGATGTTTGAACAATAGAATGAACATGTGTTTGAGGACTACCCTGAATAGATTTTTGAATCTGTTCCTGAACAGATGTTTGTGGAATTCCTTGGACAAGTTGTTGAACATGTGTTTGTGGAATCTCTTGGACAGGTTGCTGGATAGGTATCGAAATAATTTGAATAGGTATTTGTGGAATAGATTTTCCAGTAGGCTGAAAAGGTTAATAAACAGGCACTTGTGGAGCAACTTGAATAGGTTATTAAGCACAAGAGGGGTTCCAAATAGTATTCATTGTAGGGTAAGGATCACCAGTCAAGGGTTGAGACACAACAAGTTGACTTGAACCGACCTGAAGTACCTGGCCACAATTTCTGTAAGTTTCAACAATAGGTTTTCCTGCAACGATAGGATATGATCCGACAATATGTTTTCCTCAAAGTGGAGGATAAGATGGTTGCCCCCAAGCGTATAATAAATCTAGGTTGGGGTTACTTGAGGATTACCTATATTATCAGATATCATGTTAACATATTTGTCTGATGCCAAAGGTATTTCAAGCATGGAAGTCATTGATCCGGACTTATGCAATAAAAAAATAAAATAAAGAAATAAACATAAACGAAGAGATGCAACAGAAATAAAAATTCATTTCATTAATATCAAATAATTGGAATATGCATATAGGCAGAATGGAAATAAATTAGCGAGGGAAATGGTAGCTTATCTCTGAGAAGAGATGTGGCAACTACATGTCTTTGAACTTTGTTACAATGAGGATCGAAGTCCAATTTATGATTGAGAAACAATGGAAAACCATAAACATCCAAAAACCTAACCCTAGGAGATGAAATGCCAAAACTATGGGCCCCGTTTGGGTAAATTGGTACATCAACTTCACGGGGACATCACTTTGGCATAATATCTTCATTTTGATGCACACAATACCTCGTTAGAAAGAAATATCCACAGAATAAAAATTTTGAGTGGCCAACATCAAACAAAGACCCATGTTGGCCCCAGTTTTCCAAAAAAACGTCGTTTATGGCCTTAAAATGACTCTGAATGTTCAGGACCCGAAAAACTGCCAAAAATAGTAAATTGTGCTACAATTAAGGAAACTGAAAAACTGAAAGAAACAATAGTGGGGGTCCAAGTGGAATAGGTGGGTGACCACCAATATCCACCTGTATTAGTCCTCCCCCATTAGGAAGCAATGGTCTGCATTGTGTTGAGTTCCTCCATGAGATGAGGAAACTTCTGTTGAACTTGGTCCCTTGTGAACCACTTGCCTTGGTGCAATAGTTGGCCAGATTTGACAACCCAATACAGTTGGATCTTCTGCTAGTGAGTGTTCTTGATCTGTATGTTCGTGATCCGATCAACTGTGGCTTTTTCCATGCAGTCAGGGTTTAGCTCTGGTTGTGTGATTTGTTCTGCAATGTCTGATGTGTCTAGTAATGGTGGAAAGTATGGCAAAAGGCAGTCCACATTGAACACTGCGTGCATGCCAAGGAATGGGGGAATGCTGAGCTCGAAATAATTATCTCCCACAACCTTGAAAATGTTTTAAGGCCCATATTAGAGTGGTATGAGCTTCCGATGAGCTTCGTTTAGGCATTCTTTTTGCAAATGGAACCAAACTTTGTCACCCACCTGAAACATGTTTGGAACTGGATGTTGATCATGTTGCTGCTTGTACTTGGCATTAGACTTCTCCAGGATGTCATGAAACTGTTTGCGGACGTGATAGATAGGTTCAGTAAATCTAGTTGCTTTATTATCCTCACACAATACATGTGTGGATTATGTCTATGTAGTCTCATGAGGTATGGAAACATCAATCAGACATAATGGTTGAAATCCTAGACCCACTTGAAAGGGAACGCGACCAGTTGAGCTATGGAGAGCTCTATTATAACTGTGTTGCACATATGGGAGGCTCTCATCCCAAGTTCATGGATGCTTAGAGTTTTAAGTGCAGAGTATGTGCACTATCATCCTGTTAACGATCTCTATCTCGCCATCAGTCTAGGTATGGAATGAAATCGACTTGGTGAGCTTGGTGTCCAATAGTGTCCAAAGGCTTGACCAAAATGTGTTGAGGAAGTTGCTATCCCGATCTAATATAATGGTTTGCAGGATCCCAAAATGTACCCATACTCATTCAAATAAGAGTTTGGCAATGTCCTCTATCGTGATGCTCTTCTTACAGGCCACTAATATAGCCATCTTATAAAATATTTCCACAACCACAAATACAAAATCATTACCATGCTTGGTAGAAGGGAGGCTAGACATATATTCAATGGAGATGGATTCCCAAGTTTGGTTGGGAGTAGGTAGAAGAGTGCACAAGCCTTGCTTCTTGATGGTTGGCCTGGCGATGATGCAAGAAGTGTAGGATCTGATATATTTCCCAACATCCAGTCAAATTTTTGGCCAATAAAAGTACTTTTGTAGTACATCCATAGTTTTCTCCACACCAAAGTGTCACGCAACCTGACTATAGTGCACCTCCCAAATCATCTTGGCACACTTGCTCGAAGGAACACAAAGATGTCTTAGGTAGCATAATAATGTGTCCTAGAGATGGAAATCGAGAACTTTCTTTCCATCTACTAGCATATGGTATGTGGAGGAGAACTCTGGATCATTTTTGTATATTTACAATCATCCAGAGGTCTCATGTCCATAAGAGTTGAGAACAGTAGTCAATGTTGCAATTGGGGGTTGACTGAGGCAGTTTGCAACATGATTGGTGCTGCCCTTTTTGTATTTAATGTTCAAGTGGAATTGTTGCAGATATGTAGACTAATTTTGATGGCGATCATTCTACAACTTACCTTATGTCTATATAAACTGAAGAGTTCGGTGATTAGTGTGGATTAATATCTCCTTCTCCATAATGTAATGCTTTTAGTGTGGAAATCCTACACGATGGAATATGTCTCTTTATCATAGGTTGGGTACTTCCGAATTGTATCAAAAAGCGTCTCACTATGATAGGCCACTAAATGCCCATGCTGGGTGAGGACTGAACCAATAGCATAGTCGAAGGCGTTTGTCTCAATTTCAAATGGCTGTTGCAGGCATGGCAGTGTGAGTATCGGTGAGAGAAGAGGTGTTTCTTCAACTCAACCAACGTCTTCTGTTGGGATTTGAACCAGGAAATTTTTTCTTTTTCCCTGCCCTTAGTAATCTGACTCAAAGGCCAAGTGATATGGGATAATCCCAACATTAACCTCCAATGTAAATTTGCAAGGACCAAAAAGGTTTGAAGCTCTATTAGAGTGGTCGAGGCTAGTCAATCCCGAATGACTTAGATCTTAGTCAGATCCACATGCACGCCACACCCATCTATGATGTAACCCAGATATTGGACCTGGCTCATGCCAAAGGTGCATTTCTCCAAGTTGGCACATAGTTTGTGCTGCAGAATGGTTTGGAGGACCTTTCGAATATGTTGCAAGTCTTCTTCCCAACTCTTGTTGAAGATGAGGATGTCATACAGATAAAAAACCATGAATGAGTTGGTGAAGGGCCGCAAGATGTCATTCATTAGCCTCATAAAAGTAGCAGGGGCATTTTCCAACCCGAAGGGCATAACCAACCATTCAAAAATGCCTTCCTTGGATTTGAAGGCGGTCTTACATACATCTGTGGGCTCTATTGGCACCTGGTGATAGCCAAACTTCAAATCGATCTTGCTAAAATATTTTTCCCCCTTGAGCTGGTTCAGAAGGTCATTAATCCATGGGATTGGATACCTGTTCCTGACAATGATTTTTTTTAGTGCTTGATAATCAATCCAGAGCCTCCAAGTCCCACCCTTTTTGCAACAACTCCTAGATTTTCCACTTGATCTCTTCATTTTCTAGAATGGAGCAGAAATATATCGGCCCATTGGGTAGAGGTGCTTCGAGAGTCAAATCAATCGAATGCATGACCTGACAGTGCAAGGGTACCCCTGCGAGTGAGGAGAAGATGTCCCTATATTCTTCCACAACCATATCCACTTGCTTCTGCTGTGTGGAGGAGCAAATCAGAAAGAAAAAAAATTTCCTGGTATGGGAGAGGATCTTACTACATTGCTTAGCAGAGATTAAAGAGATGCCAGTATGCGGGGCTACCACCGGTATCCTGTATAACTTGTTACCCAAATAAATAATAAAAGAGCGAGGCCTAGACTCATACATGACATGACAATTCCACAAGTATGGTTGGCCTAATAATACATCAAAAACTTTAAGAGGATCTATATCACACAATACCTCATCCATGAAGGGATTGATGTTATAGGGAAGGCGACACTGCTCGTTGTCTCATCATTGCGATTCCGACGCCATGAACGGTTCAAAAAACTGATGTCGTATGAGGAAGATATCACGTTCTGTCTGTTTTCCCAAACAACAAAAATTTTATGACTGGATGCCCAGTTAGCATGCAGGTATAGTCAGTAGGCATATTCTAGGGAATATTCCCTTTTCTCCAACCAACCAGATCGCACCATGTGGCATTTTGTGGGTTGTTGATTTTTGGTGGTACAGAGGTTTGTATTGACCGTTGGATGGATTTTTAGGAACTGCCATATGAGCGACACGTGGCAAGCCCGGAGGCGGCCACGTGTCCTCAGGAGTTTATTGTAAAATTTTATGGAGTGGGGGGGGGGGGGGGTCAACCCCATGACTTCTGCCTGTCCATGAGAGTCTTCAACCACCTCGTCTACTGCTTGTCACTTAACCCTTATGTCTCCCGGTTTATTATATGGTGTTAAAGTTTTGTAGTGGGGGAGGGGACCGCCAGTGGTCCCCACCCACTGGCGGCCTCGTATTGCGGTCACATGGTGTATATAAAACTGTGACATCAAACATTATTACAACCCCACAGCATTCAATTTAACCGGCGGCTAGTGGACGAGGTCACATGCAACAAGAGTTAAAACCACAACATCTAACATTTAACCGTCGACAACTTAACACAAATTCTGGTGGGATTTACTGCGATCACATGGCGCAGGGTTTTAAAAGTTTTAAATGCCACGGTAATGGAACCAACGACTCCGGGTTCCACTCCAAAGTCAGAATTAATTCAAACGATAAACAACATAGTTAAAGGCGGAGGGTCGGCTTGTGACCACCCCGCCTAACCATTACACTTTAATGCAATTGGTTTTCGACTGGCATGAAAGGTAGCGGTACCCTATTTTTAGGGTTTTAATT
This sequence comes from Pinus albicaulis, assembly GCA_034641835.2. NCBI lineage: Eukaryota > Viridiplantae > Streptophyta > Pinopsida > Pinales > Pinaceae > Pinus > Pinus albicaulis. The sequence goes on from MU968307.1 coordinate 1,820,422, forward strand.
AAATTTAACTGCAGCTAAGTGCCTGTCTCGACTTTTAGTGGAGCTTTTCTAGTTGTCATTGGGAAAAATGCTTTGGGAGGTCAATTTTCGACCAATTTGGGTGAAACAAGAGTCTACCTAGACTAAATTGATCATTCTGGAGCCATTGGTGCAGATAAAACAACCATTAGAGGCCTATAAACACATGTAATTTGTGATTTTTATCATAATGACAAAGAGGGACATGCCATTGGGAGTTGGACCAGCAGATGTAGCCCAGGAGGGGTGAACTTCTTCATCATGCCTACTGTGTAAAACTTATGTGTGATTGTTTTTCTCTGTTATAAAATATTGTTCAGTGTTTTTAAGGCTTATTTCCATGCTTAAAGTTCACTATTTCATCTATGGTTCATGGTTATAACACTCATTCCTTAAGAAAACTTATGGAGACAAATTGTACATGTTTATATTACTGAAAGGACACTTAGCACAACGAACTAATACACTCCTTTCAGATCACACAATATAATCCTAGCTGACCTAATGATAATAATGTAAGGGCACAATAATAACAATATGGAGGCTATAGGGGTAAAAAAAAAAACAATAAGGGGGCTACACTAACAATAATAAGGGACTACACTAGTAATATAGGGACCTAACAAAATCTGAGAATTTTGGCTAGATGACTTTGCACACTTGGGTGCGTATTGAAGAAGTATATATCAGATTTGTCACCATTAATCATAGTGTCCGATGCCTATTGGAACTCTTCTAGAATGGTACCAAATCTCCTGGCCTCCTTCATTTTAGGTTTACCAAATAGCATGTTCTCATCCACAAATTGCTAATCGGTGATTGGTAGTGCATCTTGGGAGAATTTTAGGCCCTAGAGAGAGTGGAAGTCCACCACGAACTTTATGAGTCTACTCAGCCCTTCAACAACTATAATGAATAGAAATGGGGAGATAGGACCCCCCTGTCATAGACCATGAGAGCCATGGAAGGGACGAGAGGGCGCCCCATTCACGAAAATGGAGTAAAAGGGGGTTACAATCAAGGATTTGATCCAACTTACCCATGATGGAGAGAAGTCAAAATTTTTAAGGATCAACAACAGGTAATCCCAATTGAACTGGTCATATGCTTTAGAAATATCAAGTTCGATTAGCATACCCGGGTTTTTGGAAGAGGACAGAGAGTGGACCGCTTCATGTGCCACCATTATGCCATCCAATATCTTCCACCCTTCCACAAAACTAGACTACTCAGGCCCAATTAACTCTTTTAGGAGGGGCTTTAGCCACCAGATGATAATACCTGAAATAATCTTGTAGATTAAGTTTCAAAGGGTGATTGGACGAAAGCCACCAGGGTCTACTGCTGCACGTTTCTTTGGAATGAGAGTGAGAAAATTTTCATTCAATCCTGACCACACACGCTTGGAACGACGGGAGTCCTCTGCTAGGCTGTGGATGTATTTACTCAAGAAGTGCTAAAATTCTTTGTAAAATTCTGCGGTGAAGCCATCTGGACCTGGGGCTTTATTCCCAAGTATAATTTTAACCACTTCTTCCAATTTTTCATACACGATATCCCTCATCAGAGCGTTGTTTTCTTCCTCTGAGATGATTTTTGGTATGCACTGCCTGATTCTGGAGATATAACCGCTTATATATTCCTCTGGTTTCATGAACAGAGATTGTAAATTCTCGATCAACTCCTCACTAAGGTACTCATTCTGCACCAGTCGCCGACCATCTGATTCATTCAGGGAGAAGATCCTATTGACCTGTCTATGCTTCAACATGGTTCTATGGAAGAATTTTGTATTGCACTCTCCTTATTTAAGCCATTTAATTTGTGATTTCTGCCTCCAAAGGATTTCCTCCTATTTTCGACATTGTTCTAATTAAGAACCCCTCCCTCTTTCTCCACCAATTCCTCTTTTCTCCCTTCCAGAATGATTATTTGTTGGATAACTGTCATTGCTTCTTCCAACCTTCAGTTCTCTTGGTGGATGTTCCCAAAATCCAGTCTGTTCCAATATTTTATTTTCCTTTTCAACTCCTTCATCTTGAGCTGAAAGGTCTCCATTGAGTTACAACCTCTTACACTTATTTATTTCCACTATGCTTCAACTTTGGTGGAAATCTAGCTTCTCCAGCCAGAAGAGCTCAAAGTGGAATGGGTGATTTCGTGGTGCCATCCTGAGCTCTATTTCAAGGCATATCAGCGAATGATCTGAACCAAGGCAAGGGAGGATCATGGCTTAGAGGTATATATCCTATTGGAGGATTTTCTCGGAAATGAGAAAGCGATCTAGACGCGACGTTATTTGGTGCTTCCCTCCTTGTTTGTTATTCCATGTAAAGGAGTTATTTTCGAACTCAATGTCCTCAACTTCCCGCACTTGGATGGTCCAAGGAAGGACAAAGATATTGGGTCCAGTATTCTGATACCTTCGTTCTTCTCACTTAGATCCTTGATCAAATTGAAATCCCATACCAAGATCCAACAAGAATTTCCCATCAGATCTTTTAGATACCTCATCTTTCTTAAAAACCCATTCTTGGCCCATGGCAACATAGGGACAATAAAATCTCGTGAGCCATACTTTCTCCATAGAGCCGATGCATTCAAACTAGTCTGAGAGGGTGTTAGGAGAAGTGATCCAACTCTAGAAGGAGATGGATCTGGTATCCCAGAGGATACCTAATCCTCTCGTGCATAACCTTACATCTAGTGCCATGCATTCTGCGGATGGTCGATGACCAAATTCTATCCGTGATATCCTTGAGCTTTTCCGTTGTTACTTTGGTTTCCTCTAGGACTACAATTTCGAAATTATCCTTCTGAATTCGTTCTTTTAAGAACCTCAACTTTCCCTTGGAGTTGAGGCCACTTATGTTCCAAGATACCAGCTTCATTAGGGGTGGGCGGGGGAGAGGGGGGGGGGGTGGGCGGGGGAGAGCGTTGGTAGTACTCTGTTAAGAAATTGGTCTATCTTAAGCTAACTAAGATTTCTCCAGAATCTCAAATTGTGTTTCTAGTGCGGCTTCTACCTTTTTTCCTTGTGCTTGAGCTGGTTTCTATCCTCTTGTTGGGTGTGTCCCCTTCTCTTATAGCGAGTGTCATCTAATATGGTGGTTCATTTGGTACCTACCATTGATCCCATTTTCTGTAGATCTGATGAAATTGGCCCAACTGATCCTGCAAAATTTTAGCCGATCCATCTTTAGCCCAACTATACAAGTAAGCAACCAATACCCTTTCATCTGAGTTTAGCTGCTCCAGTTTGACATCATGCTCCAGAGCTTCTCGAAATTGGGCGAGAACTTGCTGGTTTTCCTTTCCTACTCGCTGCACATCTGTGGATTTGCGTTTTCTAGGATGTTTTCTCTTAGTATTTTCTGGATTGGTCTCCACTTCCATATTTTCTTTGGGAAGAGGTGCTATTGTGGGTATTTCTTATTTATCAATCCTGGGCGACTCTGACAGGAGGGCGAATTGATTGCCGAAGGGGATGCTGGAAGTTTCCAGAGGGGGCCAAGGCGGGGTCAATGGAGGACCAGGCAGAGCTTGGGAAGGAGCTGCTTTGCTGGGATGCGAATATCTCCTTGACACTTCTTGAACCCCACCAAGATAGGGGTTTGGGGGAGCAACAAAGGCTTGCTGAGGGAAATTCCGGAACATGTGTCCATGTTCGTGGCAGAGCCTGCATTTAAAAGGAACGTGTTCATTTTCCAATGGTTACAACCATATCTCATCCTGGTATTCTATTTCTACTGACTCCATGAGGGGTCTGATATGTTCATGTAGACACAAATTCAAGCATAATAGGGAAATCGTTGATGTTTGGTGATTTCTGAGATCTGAACAAAGTTTCCAATGGAGTTGCTTATCGATTCTAGAACATCCATTTCCTAAAAATCTTTAGGTAGGGAATATAATCGAACCCAAATGGGTGTTGCAAGGAACTTATCCTTCAGATTGTAATAGGGCTCCCAATGTCTCATGAAGAGGCCTTCGCTATTCATGGAATAGGTCCCATTATCCAGGATATGTTTGCGATCCTCCGGATCTCCAAAAATCATTGTGAAGAAACCTTTAGCTTGGAGGTAGAAGTAAAATTTTGCTTTCGGCTGCCATTTTTGTTGGATCTATCTGAGGATGTCAGATTCCTTGGGACAAATGCCCATGAATTTGAAAATTATGGCATGATCTTGCATGAATATCCTGGATTTCTCCAGCCGATGTGCTCAAATCACCACTCTGGGGTTTTTTGCAGCTCTGGGAAGGCACTTGCCTCTTATTCGATATTTCCATTGCACTCCTAGAGCAGGCGTCTCCAGTGGGTTTCCTTTGTGCTGGACAAAAGTAGAAAGTTCACCAGAGGGATGATGCGAACTTGTCAGAATGACTTTGAAGGAGGGGGCCAGTTTCCCTCCCCCGGGAGGGCCCGATATATGGCTCGTCAGTCAACCAAACATGTTGATGTAGAGATGTGCGGGGGCCAGATGAGAAGGATGCTGAAGCACGTCGTTAGGGATCTGAAACCCTCGCACCTGAAAAAAACCAATTGAAACCCTAAATCAGAGCTACTTTCCTAGAAGGTGATTCACATATTATATATTGTTCATATGTTTTTATTGAAATAAATTCATCTAGAGAATGTAAATTGGATTGAAAAGACTAAATTCAAAAATTAGATCAAATTTATTTCGTATGTTTTTTATTTTTATTTTCTTATATATATATATGCCATATTTTTTTAAATTTGGTTATTTCTTTTCCAAATTTTGGTTTTAAATGTTTTTGATTTGGTAAAACTGCTTTTTTTTCTTACTTAAAGTTTGATGTGAATCAACATTTTTTTAAAATAAATAAATAAATTAATTAATTAAAATATTATCAACTTTAAACATAAAATTTGCTATTTTTCAACCCTTTATGTTGAATATTTTTTATAATAATCCTTTATTTGCCATGTCATTTTTAGCAAAAAGATCCCAAAATGTGCATTTTTTGTTGTTGTGTTTAAAATTATTATTTCTTTAGTGTGAATTATTTTAGGTGTATTGGAGTAATAATAAAAACACACACACATGTATATAATAACTTCAAAATATTAATTTTATTATTATTTTTAAACTTTCCAAAAAAATGGAAAATTTCATTACAAAAAAACATTGGGAAAAAAAACAAAAAACACAAAATTGAAAAACCTTTAAAAAACAAACATCTCAAGAAGAGAAGAAGAAGAACAAGACAACTTGAAAATTCATTAAATAACCATTATTTTTAAAAAATGTGCATACTTAAGACAAAAAAGTATATGTCTAAAAAATAAACATCTCAAGAAAAATAATAAGAAGAATAATTATACAACTTGAAAAATGGTTAAATAACCAAGATTTTATAAAAATGTTCATACTTAAAAATAAATAAATAAATCTAAATGTCAAAAATATTCCCCTAAAAAAGGGTTGATGTTGCATCAATGTTTTTCAAAACCAACATGAAAATCACCAACATTTAAAAAAAAATTATCCATACTTAATACACAAGAAGATTTAAAGTGTCAAAAATAAACCTCCCTCTAAAAAGGGTTTGATGTTGTATTAACACTTTTCAAAAACAACATGAAAATCACTAACATTTAATGAAAATGTCCATACTTAATACATAACAAAATTTAAAGTGTCAAGAATATGCTCCAAAACAAATGTTTGCACTGCATCAACACTTATCAAAATAGACATGAAAATCATGATTTTTTGCAACTTGTGAAAAAACTGGAACTCGGTACAGTTGTCGTTAAGTTGGTAACTTTGTTCTTAATGAATAATGGTTCATTGGTTCTTTGATTCACAACATGATTTTGAGAGTTTAAAGGAATATTTTGCTTAAACATTAGGGCTTAACACAATTTATTTCACTTGATCTTTCACCATGGAGTGTGATTCCTCTTAGTTTGGACTTGGTGCAATGCTCTTACAAGATGATAGGACCATCACCTTTGAAAGTTCAAAATTTAAAGACAAAGAAACACACATCTACATGCAACAAAGAAACATTTCCCATGACTTCAGGAAATGAACAAGTGTTGTTTGTTCCTCTTAGGTAATAAGTTCTTCATTAACATTGATACACTTCGTTTGAAGCTCTTATGATCCATAAATTGTTGTGGATATTCCACTAGACAATCTGTCACACCAAAGATGATAAAAATATACTTCAAATCTGAAGTATATATTATGAGGGTTATATTGCTTAGACTAATAGACATATTAGTTTGTTGTTTTCATGCATGAAATATATAAAATGTGGATAATAGAGAATAGACACAAATAAAATCACTCACAATCATAATAACACAAGATATGACCTAGGAAACCATTTTATAAGTGTTGCCCACCAAAATGGGTAACTCCATAGGAGAAAAATTTTCTTCTACATTTAACAATCGATTGGATAGCTAGCCAACCAAAAACCGCTAACAACCACTATTTTATGATGATATGACATGTGCCTCCACTATCAACATTAACCACATACCTCTCACCATTTGGCATTACCACTTTGATGAAATAATGTTGGTATTAAAAAGGCACTTCAATCATTTTTCTATCAGGTTCTTATCCTTGTTTGGTTTAGGAATTTAGTATGAATAAATTGGTGATATGGAAGATTGATTGATCTTGATTGTACATATATTCTCTCACCTTACCAAGGTGGTTAATATTTATCCCTAGTCCAGTGGGAGCTCCCTTGAGGCTTTATGGTCATATGAGCGACACTACTTGGAAAACCCAAATTGAGGTAACATGATCATTATCCCCTACACCATACTTGACATTTTCCATCACACATTACAAGCCACATATAATTATTCCATTATTCAAGTCAAAATTATCATTGGTCCTTTAGGATTTGACACACTCATGTCCACACTCCTTGAGTAGGGCTAGGAATAATTTCCATGAAGGTTGATGTAGTTAAAATAATTAAAAAACATATCATGGCCATAAAAAAATAAAAAAATAAGAAAATAAAAACAGAAAATATGGCCGACGGGACATAAGTTAGCGCTTGGGAAAAATACTAGCATGAGCTCTACCCTCCTCATTAGCCATCACCCGGTTCCTAAACATATGATGCTCCTTTACATCAAAAGTAACTATTGCATGTACTAACCCTGATAAGTGATTAAATGTCTCAACTTAAGGGGTTCTATACAATTATATATCATAAAGAGCAAGCTCATAACCATTCATCCATGCACCATAATACAAAGAATTATCAAGAATAAAATGTGTGTGATATTAACTTAGCCTGAAAAACATATGACATAAACATGCATAACAAAAGCAAACAGAGAGGAAGAAATAAGTGCACCTTATCATGGAAGGTAGATGCTCAGTGTTTTCATTGATGAAACTCCTAGAAATATTGACTCCTTAGTTCCCTTCACTTGTGACCTACACACAAACAATAGAAAACCACCATTATCTATATCCGTGAAAAATAAGTTAGCATCAACACCATAATAACCTAGAAACATACATTAACAATACAATAGAAAAAACATGTCCTTGGGGGGAAAATCAAGATATTTTAATTATACCATAAGAAGTTACAATGTTGCTCCCTTTTTCATCCTTTCCCCTGATTCCTCCTCTCACCATAATTCATAACCATCCTCATTCTGTTCTGCAAATTTTCAAAAGAGAAGTGGGATTTCAATTCAACAACATTTTGTTATCTACGAATTTTATCCCTTTTCTCCATGGAGATCATTCATTATATAGAATGCTTCAAGGAGTGATTAGATGTATCACAAACACTTTGTTGAATATGTTTGATATGGTCCTTTCATCCTTATATTCTAGAACTAATCATTTTTTATCTTCTCCATCCTTATCCATTCTCTTTTCCAACCCTAGCCACATCACCTCTCTTTTGTTGTGTAACTAAATAATTGCAACTCTCAATTTCCAGACAATGAGAGCATTATAAATCTCCCTGCTAGTGTTCTAGGGGTGTTTCAGAGGAAACATTATTTTTTTTGTATGGTTTCTATTGTGGATTGTTTTAATTTGTTATATGTTGTATATATCTCATGTTTTTTGAAAAATAAAAATATATACTAAAATGCACAAAGTATATATATATATATATATATGAATTTGAAATAAAGCACGCTAAAATGTTTATCGGAGTAGTTGGATGCAGCTAGCATGGGACCCTTATCCGAAGAAAATCATTAAAGTGCAATTTGGTTGCACCATTGGGGCCATTGATTACAAAGCGCTCATACGATGGCACAAACCCGAAATCACAAAATGCGTGGGTGTTATCGAAAAGGGTGCCTCCACAAAATTGTTGACCTCCGCCGGTTGACTTGAACAAATGGTCTAGATTAACTACAGGGGCACTGCTTTGGAAGTTTTCGCGTACTGCAGAATCTCCCCACGAGCTAGCCATGTCACCCTTCCATGTCACCATCATCGTACCGCTCATCATTTCACCCATCTTGTCACCCATCATTTCATTCATTTCACCCCACGCAATATCATTTCCCATTATTTTACCACTTCATTTATAAAATGGTTTTTATCTTGACATATTTCCACATCCTTTTCATAAGCCGTTAAAGTCTCTGAAGTTTGTACCAGCTGCCAAGTCACTGTTTACCTCGCCAACCAGGTATTTTACGTAATTACACTAGAATTTTTAGGAAATGGAAAATAAAAGCGTAATGGTTGGGTCTTCTACCCACATTCTCCTTATGGACACAAAAAGTGATATTGCAGACACCATTTGCCCAGTTGACCACCTTCAATTCTATGATCAACATGTTATATTGAACCAGTCAAACAATCTAGTTTACTTTTCTCTTGTCAAAACATGAGTGTTTTCAACATTTGTCCCTTTAACTTATTTTTTCTAGAGTTTATCCACTGGCTAGTTTTGTCAATGTACCCTCAAAAGTGCTTTGTAATGAACCAATTGGGAGAGAATGTCTTCCAAGTGTCTTCCCTCGTAATTAGACAAGATCTATGTTATCACTCTGTAGATTTATATATGAATTTATCTGATGAATTTCTGTCCTCATATTTTCAATATTTACTTGGGCTTGAGTTTGCTCATATTTTGTTTTTCATGATTTTTGATAAGACGAAATTTTCCTTGGACTCTGATAAGTTTTCTTTGAATATCTTTACCAAATATATGAGATCAATTATGCAGATTTGGAGAATGTTGTCAATTCTCAATTCATGAGTCTGTCACTTACTGGGTGTTTTAGGTTTCCATCTCTGATTACTTGTTTATTTCTATATAGTCATGTGGAAAGATTTACTCCATTGGGATTAAATTTTATGGATGAAAATAGAAATAAGAAATCATTGGTTTTCTAGACAAACATAGTGAGGAGGGAAGTAGGAAATGAATTCTTATTTGAATTCACTTCTTCTTTCCTGCCAATTGTGTATTCAATTTTGAAAGGATCACCTGCACCTTTTTTTCCCCAAGGCCCAATCATTTTTACACGTAAGAAAGGATGTGAAATTTGGGGATTGGTTTGCTTTTGAGGATCATACAGAAATTAGGTTATATTGAGTTGACATTAAACCTTTTAGATTACTAACCTTTGTTCCAATGAGAATGTTTGCCTTAGATTTTATAAGGTAGAGTATTAATTTTGATCAAAATCACTTTGTGCCTATAAAAAAGGGACATTTATTCAAATTTCCTAATATTGTGCATACATTTATTGTAAATACCAGACAAGAAATTGAAGAAGCTCTAAAATTTTTGGATGGTATGCACTTGTTGGTAGGAGAAAAATGGGCCAATGACCTATATCATATGATTTCAAATCGAAGATTGGAAAATGGGTATGCCCCTTTTATTCATGAATCCAGGCCATAGGTGGAGAAATTAGCAAATGGGGGACAATCATCTACATCTGTGCAAGTAGAAGTAGAAACTCCTCATCTCATTAAAAAGAAACTTAAAAGGGGAAGAGATGAAATAATTGAATTAGACGGTGATACAAAGAAAGAGTCCAAGAGGTTAAAGAAAATGGATGAAGTCAGTTCATCAGCCACAACAGGATACTCCTTTCAATTGGGGAAAAATTCATGTGCTCCTTCATCCCTTATTGCAGAAGATATAGGTCATGATTTTGCCTCATTTATCAAGAAGGTGTTTTCACAAATAGAGGAGAAGAACAGGAAAAGAAGGGATAATATAGAATCCCAAGCAGAAGCTAAATTTTTTTCTGAGCAGACTAGATTATTGTCAAACATGGATTTGGAGAAGGACCAGTCGAAGATATTTTTTTCCCATCCTTCAACTATGAGTGTATCATCCTCAGCTACCTTCAAAACTATTAATTTAACAGTGGATGCAAAAAATATTCCTCTTCGTTATAAAATCAACCTTCATATGAAAACTGAACATTTGATTTTTAATGACTTGAACAAGACCACTTTAGTTGCTGCTAAAGTTGAAAACATGCTAAGAAAGGTGATAAAGCAATTAAAATTGGAGAAAGAAATTTCTAGAGCTTACTCCACACAAAATGAAGAGTTAAAAAAGTTCATTGTCAAGATTGGTGTTAATCCTGAAGATAAATCAATAGTTCAAAAATTGTTTCAGAGTGCTAAATCTGAAATTCAAACCTTGAAAAAGAAGCTCAAGCTTCCCACTGGTCAACATCCAATGGCCATTGAAGTAGCTCAAGTTGAGACAGAAAAAAAGAATTTGTTGCAAGCTCTATTGGCTAAATATAGGGAGATATCTAAGTTGAAAGAGGTAAATGACATGTTGTAGAAGAAGTTGGATTTTCATGTTTGTACTGTTTTTATTTCATCAGATCTTGAAGACCCTGCTGCCAAATTAACTCAAGTGATGACTGAGTTAAGGTTGGCAGAGATTGATTTAAAAAAAGACTCAAAGATATCTGGAAAATGCATGCAAGGTGATAAGAGCTAAAGAGCAGGAGGTACAGATGAATAAGGACAATGCTGAGAAGTATAGACATGATTACCATATTTTCTGTCAAGAATTAAAGAACTCAAGGAGAAGGTCAAAGGGAATATGTCCCTTATTCAGGCTTGAGAAATCATATGGAATGATATTATTGAAATAGTTAGGAACATGTGGAATTTACTGGTTATTTTTGGAAAAGAAAAGAATATTGTGAGGGAATTGGAAGGATTTATTGTGCAAAATAAGCAAAAGTTAAAAAATAGAGCTGTGTATGCCAAAAAGCTGATTGATTTTATAAATTCTAAGTCTACACATGAATTGCAGGAATTTAGGATTGAAGATAGAACCCATTGTGCACTGGAGTTGAACAAAAAGATCATCACAAATTCATATAGGAAATCTGTTGAGAAAAATCTAAATGAAGTCAAAGAGGCAGTGGTAAAGTTTAACATATTATTTGATAAAAGAACCAGGGCTGGTCTTCCATCCTGTTGGGGACCAACAAGGAAACTTACTTCCCTGGGAAACATATAAGACATTGTTGGTAGAGGAAAAAATAAAAATTGGAAATACCCATGAAAAGATTGTTGTTTTAAAGGGAGATACTATTGTAAATTACTTGCATAAACACTTTCAACTGCTATGGATGATGAAGAATTTATTTGTAAAAGGGCCAACATACTCCAAGATTACAAATTTCCAAATGGAACATGTTAAATTATTTAACTGTTCAAGCTCAAATGTGTATTTGTGGAGGAAATGCAAAGAGTGGATGTATCCATAGGAAAAAGAGATAGAGACATGAGCCTCCTCTGTGCCAGAGTCACAAACTGCTCAATGATAAAATGTTATTTGAACTTTTATTTTATTTCCTGAAAGAAAACCCATATCTATTTATCAATGTAATGTCACAAGAGTAGTTTAGGAAGTTGACAGTCTCATAACTGTCCATTTTGTAATATTGTATTTAAGACTTTTTCTGAAGATGAGAGGGGTTCTGGACTTTGGGCCTTAGAAGTTTTTCTAAGTTTTTTTACTTTTTCTTATGATATTAATAAATCTTTTCAGAAGATTTTCTAAAATTTGATGAATGTGATTAGTTCTTCATGTTTCATCATGTGTATGTTTTCTCTCTCTTTGAATAAAGTAATGTAGCTGTTGGTCTCTAATTTTACATCAGTAAGTTGGAGTTAAATGCCTTAAATGTGCTCCTTTTTTATGATTTCATTTCTTTCAACCATGTTCTGATAAAACCGGAGATAATAGTTTCTATGATAACAACATATTGTTAAAGGTTTTCCACCAACATTTCATCTTTTCTCTGTTCATTCATATCCATCATTTAAAGGCATTGTGAAAGACTTTGTTCCTTGTAAATATTAAAGGGTTTTAAATAAAATATTCTGGGGTTACAACATTAAGGGACAAAAAACAATTTTATTTACAAATTTTAGTAAATGTCTTGGGCACTGATCTCCTTACAACCAAATATTGTCCCCCAAGGAACAACATTTTTTGGCACCGCTGTTAGGGAGCGAAGACACGAAGCTATTTTTCCATCGGTTTTGTTAAAGAAATCATTTCTTTTATTGGTGAAAAAAGAAAGTGACTAGGATGTATTTTTCATCAAAGTAGACCCAGATTCCAGAAGACCACACAGGAGGTCGGACACCTCACAGAAAATACTTCCAATCATGTCTGATCCAGTATCAATAAGGTTTTGGAAAGCTAAATCCCCAGTCAGTCCAAGGCCTACCCTGTCTTCCATAGGCAACACTTCTAGTCAACAACCTTCTATTTTTCACTTAGATCAGGTAATCAAAACTCTTCAGTTTTTTTAGGAAGAACCTGCATCCTCTCGAACAATTTTCCCGAACCGACTTTGGAGGAAAATTCGTTTAAGTCAGTTTCTTTTTCTTTCCTAGATTTTCAAGAAGTTTCAATTGTTCATTTTGAAACTTTTCAACAGTCTATTTCGTTTGTGAAACAACTATTCCCTATATCTATGTTACCTATTTCTCCTTTTGTTTTTCAAGCAGGTGCTAATCAGAATCTCAGTATGGGAGTTCTTTCTTTTCTTTTGAATAGGTATGTCCCATTAAATCTAGCCCAACAAATGAATGCAATGCAACAATACTATCTTAAAATTTTGCCTCATTTTACAGGGGAGGATGAAGCCACAACAGAGAAACATATTGCTATGTTTTGTGCCTTCGCTAAAAAATTGAATGTCGATATCTTGATGTCATTTTGAGGATTTTTGTTCAGTCCTTAGATGGAGAAGCTAGGAAGTGGTTCAAAACCCTTCCAAATAACTCAATTAACACTTCAGAAGAGTTGGAAAATAGTTTTACTCAGAGACAGTGGGAAAATAACGATCATGGGTACTTTTTGACATAGTTTAATGCTATTAAAAGAAAACAAGCAGAGAATGTTGTAGATTTCACTAAAATATTTAACAAGTTTTATAATGGTCTTCCAACAAAAATAAAACCCCCACTTGCTCAAGTGAAAGTTGTTTTTGCTAGAGGTTTCAAATCATATTTTGGTTTCACTTTAAGGGAAAGAAGGTCTCCTACCTTGGATCAAATCCAAACAGGTGCTTTAGAAATTGAAGCAAACTTGACTGTAGCAGGGAAAACTAAAGGAAAGTAGAAAGCACAATATAAGGGAAAGGAGAAAGAGGAAGTTTCCCATGATTAGAGATTGGATGATATGACTAAGGTCATAAATATTTTATCAAATAAACTAGTGAAGTTAGAACTTGAAAAAAAAAACCCTCCTAGGAAGATTCAGTAGGTTCAAAATTGAAATTTTAACCCATAATTAAAAAAAAAAACCCTTCAGATTTTGCAAAGATAAATAAAGGATCAAGATCAGATTCAACTTCCTTTATACATAGAATATGGGTCTGAAGATGCAACAAAAGAGACTGCAAAGGAGAAAGATAACCAAATATCCACATTGTATGATGATGAAATAGAGGAGGATGATTAAAATGAGGAGTGTAATGACGAAACATAAGAATCTTTGAATGATCAAGAAATTGATAAATATTGCAAAATTTTTATTGATCTTATGTAAGCTGAATTACATAAGAAATATGATTTGAGATCAAGGATGTAGAATAATGAAGAGGAACCAGAATATTCAACACCTAAACCAATGGCGAATCCACAACAATATTTGAAGCAATTTGATAGATGAAAGAAACAAATTGATTCAGCAACAAAAACTACATTTCAACAAGGAGAAAGATCACAAGAAAAATCAAAAGGTGAGAGGTTGAATAAATATGATCATCCATCTGAGAAAATTTAAAATTTTAAAAATAAAGATGAATATCTATAGAAGTTAATAAAGCCAAGTAATTCTTTTAACTTAATGAAAGAATAAGAGAAAATAAAGATACAAATTCCTTTGGAAGAGTTGGCTAAAACCCCAGCATATAAAAAGAAGATTTTAGATTTTATTAACCTTTCCCAAGATGATAATGTAGCAGACACAATAAATTTGCAGGAAGAGAGACCAATGGTGATGTTTGGTCCTCATGTTAAAGAGGTATATTAATCTACTACTCCTTTTTACATTTCTTTGTTGGTGCATACTTTTATGCTCCATAATTGTATGTTGGATTCAGGGGCTTCTCACATTTTAATGCCATTATTAGTCATGAAGCAATTGAACTTACAAATCACTAAACATTATAAGGATATTTACTCTTTTGATTCTAAAAAGGTTAAGTGTGTGGGATTGATCAAAGATCTAGTTGTCTCCTTATCTCAAATCCTAGCTAGAAGTCTTGTGATGGATGTGGTGGTGGAATATATTCTAGCTCGTTTTGGGATGCTTCCTTCCAGATCATGGGGGGCTAATTTGGGAAGTGTTCTGAAGTTAGATTTTAATACTAATTCTTAGAGGTGAAGAGAGAAGATTATACGGGAAACCAGGTTTGTTAAAACCATACTGAGGATAGTTCAAGTAATTCTCCTGTGTATAATCAGGAAAAATATGATTTTTACTATTTTATGTTACAAGAAGTTGCAAAAAATGTTGAAGATACTCAGATGGAGCTCCCTTCGGCATTCGAAATAAAGAGCTGACAAAAAATGGATTCCTTTACTTTGATGGTGCTTATTCGAAGGATGTCACTGGAGCAGGTATTATTTCGATCACTCCAAAAGGTTACTTGATTCCTTTTTCATTCAAGTTAGAATTTGATTCTACTAATAATATGAAGCTTTAATACTTGGATTGCAAACTGACAAATAATTGGGAGTACAATGTATATCTATTTTTTGAGATTCTGAACAGATTAGGAATCATTGTCAAGCAAGACATCCAAGATTAAGAACTTACATAATTGAAGTTTGGGACTTAGTGGACAACTTTTTCCTTTCTTTCAATATATAGTTTGTCCCTAGGGAATGAAACAAACTTGCAGAGTCTTTAGCAGTTGCAGCTAGTACTTTTAGATCTCTACTAAATCCTAAGTTGAGATATGAAGTATAAATCAGACACATGCCATCAATTCCAGATAATGTGAAACATTGGCAGGTTTTTGAGGATGAAGAGAAAATTAAGGATTTTTTGGGGATGGTAGGGGAATTTTCTAATTTTGAGATTGAGCAGGATTAAGATGTTGGAAAGCAACATGAAGAAGCAATTTCTTTCAAGGTCAATAGGCAATCAGAAAATTTTACAACTTAAAGATAATGTGATACCAAAAGGATTGGTACCTTTGGAAAGGTTAATTAATGCTGATGATGTTGCTAAGAACCCAAAGAATACAAATCTTGAAGAAGACATTGAAGAATGTAATTTGGGAACATATAAACAACCCAAGATGGTAATATTGTTCAAATGTGTTCCTGAACATTTTAATCAGAGATATATAAGTCTTTTTAAGAATTTTGTTGATATTTTCGCATGGTCATATGAAGACTTGAATACCTATGATACTAGTATCATCCAGTACAAAATCCCTTTGAATCAAAGGGTTAAATAATTTAGACAAAATCTAAGGAAAATTAATCCTTTGTTGTTGCCTTCAATTGAGAAAGAAGTTAAGAAATTATTACAGGTGAAAATAATTGTTCCCTTGAGGTATTTAGATTGGGCAGCCAATCTAGCACCTGTAAGGAAGAAAAATGGAGAGATAAGGTTATGTGTTGATTTTAGGAATTTGACAGAACATATTTGAAGGATAATTATCATTTTCCTAAGATGGACCATATTTTGTAGAGGGTAATAGGATCATATAGATTATCAATGATTGATGGATTCCCCAGTTATAATCAGATTGCAGTAGAAAAAGAGGATCAGAAGAGAACAACATTTACAACTCCTTGGGGCACCTTCATGTATGCCAGAATGCCTTTTGGATTGATGAATGCCGACGCCACATTTTAGAGAGCTATGGATATAGCATTTGTGGGAGTAAAAGATAAGTTTGTGGTGATTTATTTAGATGATATAAATGTCTTTTCGAAATTATATGAAGAGCACTTGGAGCATCTACAACAGACCTTTGAAAAATGCAGAAGGTATGGTTTATCCTTGAATCCCAAGAAGTCTCACTTTGATTTAAAGGAGGGAAAATTATTGGGGCATATTGTTTCAAAGGAGGGAGTGAAGATAGATCCTGTGAGAGTAGAAGCAATCAGTAAAATACCTTTTCCAAGAATCAAGAAAGAGATTCAGAGTTTTCTAAGAAGAATTAACTTCCTTAGGAGGTTTGTTCCGAATTATGCTGAAATTTTCAAGGGAATCACTGATATGCTGAAGCAAGGGGTGGAAGTAAAATGGAATGTATCTGCAAGAGATTATTTTTGAAAAATTAAAGAAGATTTTCAAGAAGCTCATGTGCTGATAAGTCCTAATTATGAAAAACCTTTTCAGATCTTTTCATTTGCTTATGACTTTACTATTGCAGTTGTACTTCTACAAAAAAATGAGGAGCAAAGAGAACAACCTGTAGAATTATTTAGCAAAGTGTTGAGAGATGCATAACATAAATATAATATTTTAGAGAAGCATGCATATGCTCTGGTTAAAGCCCTTAAAGCTTTTAGGATTTATATTCTCCAATCCCGAGTAACTACATATGTGCTAAATGCTGCTGTTAAATTTGTCCTAGTTCAGAGTGATGTTGAAGGGAAAAGGGGTAAGTGGATAGCAAGGATACAAGAATATGATTTGTAAATAAAACCAACTAAGCTAATAAAAGGTCAAGTCCTAGCTAAAATCCTAACAAAAACTAATTTCCAAGCTTTGGGAATAAATTTGTTAGCTGAAGTTGAGGAAAATGGAAGTGTAGATCAGGAGGAAAAGTTCAAATCGGGAGATAAAATCTAGTACAAACTTTGTTCTGAATGGTACAAAGATATTGTTCACTATTTGTGTTTTCTTCATTTTCGTCCTACCTTGAACTTATAAAAGTACAAGGCTATGAAAGTAAAAGCTCAAAAATTCATAATTGTAAATGGGAAGCTATATTGAGAGATCCAGTTGGTGTTCTAGTGCTCTGCTTGAACAAAGGTGAAACCATTGAGATAATTAAAGAATTTCATAACAACTTGTGTGGAGGTCATTATAGCTAGAAGGTGACAACTCATAACATTTTGAAAGATGGTTTCTATTGGCCTGATTTATTTTTAGATGTTTACAGAACAATAAGAAGCTGTCACAATTGTCAAACTTTTGCTGAGAAAAATAAACTTGCACATTACCTTTACTTATTGTGTTCATAGAAGATCACTTTAAGCAATGGGGGTTAGATTTTGTTGGTGAAATCAATCGACCATCCAGTGGAGAATACATATGGATACTAACATGGACTGATTATTTTACAAAATGGGTGGAGGCAATACTAACAAGAAGGGAAAATGATGTGGTAGTAATGAAATATTTGGAAGAAAACATTTTCAGTCGATTTGGGTGCCCAAAGATGTTAGTAACAGATAATGCTCAATTTTTCAGGTCTGCAAAACTGATTGATTTTTCTTAGACATACAATGTCATTATATCTCACTCTATGTCCTATCACGCTCAGGGAAATGGGTTAGCAGAGTCTTCAAACAAGACATTGGTGAGAATTTTGAAGAAATCTGTTGTAGATAATTAGAAATATTTGGACTCTAACTTGAAATTTTCTCTTTGGGTGAGCTGAGTCACAACTAGGAGATCAACTGGTAAGTCACCTTTTGAGTTGGTTTATGTCACAAAAGTTTTATTCCCAAGTCATTTGATGAAACCTGTTGTAGCTTTAATTCAAGAAGTCTAGGAAGAACCTAGTCCTCTAATTAGGAGGATGAATAAGTTGGTGAAGCTAAGTGAAAACAGGGATAAAGTTAGGGAAAACTTGATTAGCTATTAAGAGAAAATGAAAGAAACTTTTGACAGAAAATTAAGGGATGTACTTTTTCAGCCCGATTATCTTATCTTAATATGGGATGTTAGAAGGGAAGATAAAGGAAAACATGGGAAATTTGATCCCCTTTTGTATGGCCCTTTCAATATTACTGAATCTAGAACTAACAATACTTTTGTCCCAGAAAATCTGGATGGAGAATTAATGCCATTGCCAGTAAATGGGAAGTATCTAAAGCATTATTTCCAACATTAAATTTTGTGGTTACATCATTGTATATACTAGTTTGATCATTGTACATAAGTCAGTGAGTAACTCATTGCAATGTGTAAGTCACATTTAACTCCATGCCCAAAGTTAAGGCACTAATGTGCAGTTCTTAGTGTTCTTTTACAAACAACACTATCCCCAGGTGGAGCCAGATGTTGTGGCTTGTTTTAATTTTTTATATGTTGTATATATCTTATGTTTTTCGAAAAATAAAAAATATATACTGAAATGAACAAAGTATATATAGAAAAAAGAAATTAATTTGAAATAAAGCATGCTAAAATGTTTATCGAAGCAGTTGGATGCAGATAGAGTGGGACCCTTATCTGAAGCATTGCATTAAAGTGCGAGTTGGTTGCACCGCTGATGCCATTTATTATAAAGTGCTCATATGATGGCACAAACCCAACATCACAAAATGCAAGGGGGTTGTCGATAGGGGTGCCTATGCACAATTGTTGACCTCCATTGGTTAACTCGAACGAAAGATCCAGATTAACTGCGGGGGCACTGCTCTGGAAGTTTTCCCGTACTGCAGAGTCCCCCCGCAATGAAAGAAGCAGGCGAGCCCACGATGTTAGCAAGCGAACCAACCATGTCACATTTCCATGTCACCATCATCATACCACTCCTCATTTCACCCGTCTTGTCAGCCATCATTCATTCATTTCACCCCATGCAATATCATTTCCCGCTATTTTACCACTTCATCTACAAAAGGGTTTTTATCTCGACATATTTCTATGCCCTTTTCAAAAGAGGTTAAAGTCTATGAGGTCTGTACTAGCTGCCAAGTCACCATTTACCTCATCAGCTAGGCATTTTACGTAATTACATTGAATTTTTTAAGAAATGGCAAAGAAAAGTGTAATGGTTGGGTCTTCTACCCACATTCCTCTTATGGACACAGAAAGTGATATTGAAGACACCATTTTCCCGGTCGACCACCTTCAATTCTATCAACATGTTATATTGAACCAGTGAAACAATCTAATTTATTCTACCCTTGTCAAAACAAGAGTGTTGTCAAAATTTTTCCCTCAAACTTATCTTTTTCCAGACTTTATCCACTAGTTGGTTTCATCAATGTACCCTCAAAAGTGCTTTGTAATGAACTAATTGGGAGAGAATTTCTTCCAAGTGTATGCCCTCCTAATTAGACAAGCTCTTTGTTATCCCTCTGCAGATTCATATATGAACTTCAATAATGAATTTATGTCCCCATATTTTCAATATTTTCCTGGGCCTAAGTTTGCCCAAATTTTATTTTTCCTAATGCCTGATAAGACATAATTCTCTATGGAATTTGATAAAAAAAATTTGAATCTCTTTACTGAAGATATGAGACCAGTTCTACATATTTTGGCTAAAATCCTGGGTAGGGAGGATGTTATCATGGTTGATAAGAAAGTCCTAGGGATATTTTCCCTAATGATAAAACCTGGGGTGGTTTTAGATATCTTGCTTATTTGGAGAATGTTTTCAATGCTCAATTCATGAGTGTGTCACTGACTGGGTGTTCTAGGTTTCCATCTATGATTACTTATTTATTTCTATATAGTCATGTGGAAAGCTTTACTCCTTTGGGATTAAATCTTATGGATGAAAATATAAATAAGAAATCAATGGTTTTCTAGACATACATAGTGAGGAGGGATGTAGGAAATGAAGGCTTATTTGAATTCACTTCTTCTTTCCTGCCAATTATGTATTCAATTTTGAAAGGATCACCTGCACCTTGTTTTTTTCCCAAGGTCCAATCAATTTTAGAGTTAATAAAGGATGTGAATTTTGGGGATTGATTTGCTTTGAGGATCATACAGAAATCAGGTTATATGGAGCTGACAGTGGACCTTTTAGATTACCAAACTTTGTTCCAATGAGAATGTTTGCCTTAGAGTTTATAAGGAAAAGTCTTAATGTTGATCAAATTCACTTTGTGCCTATAAAAATGGGACATTTATTCAAATTGCCTGAGACTGTGGGTCCATTTATTGTAAGTACGAGACACCCAATTGAAGAAGCTCACAAATTGTTGGATGGTATGCACTTGCTCTTAGGAGAAAATGGGCCTATGACCCACATCATATGATTTCAAATCAAATATTGGAAAATGGGTATGCCCCTTTTATTCATAAATCCAGGTCAAAGGTGGAGAAATTAGCAAATGGGGGACAATCATCTACATCTGTGCAGGTAGGAGTAGAAAATCCTCATCCCACTGAAAAGAACCTTAAAAGGGGAAGAGATGAAACAATTGACTTAGAGGGTGATACAGAGAAAGAGTCCAAGGGTTAAAGAAAATGGATGAAGTCAGTTCATCAGCCACACCAAGATACTCCTTGCAGTTGGCGAAAAATTCATGTGCTCCTTCATCCCCTATTCCAGAAGATATAGGTAATGATTCTGTCTCATTTATCAAGTAGGCATTTTCACAAATAGAGGAGAAGAACAAGAAAATAAGGGATAATATAGAATCTCAAGCAGAAGCTCAAATTTCTTCTTAGCAGACTAGATTATTGTCAACCATGGATTTGGAGAAGGACCAGCTAAAGATAGCTTTTTCTCATCCTTCAACTATGAGTGTAGCATCCTCAGCTACCTTCAAAACTATCAATTTAACAGTGGAAATTATTCCTCTCCCTGATAAAATCAACCTTCATATGCAGGTTGGACATTTGATTTTTAATGATTTGAACAAGACCACTACAGTTGTTGCTAAACTTGAAAAAATATTAGGAAAGGTGATAAATCAATTAAAATTGGAGAAAGAAAATTATATAGATTACTCCAGACAAAATGAAGAATCGAAAAGTATCATTGTCAATATTGGTGTTGATCCTGAAGATAAATCAAAATTTCTGAAATTGTTGCAGAGTGGTGAATTTGAAATTCAAAGCTTGAAAAGGCAGCTCAAGCTTCCCACTGGTAAACATCCAATGGCTACTGAAGTAGATCAAGTTGATATTGAAAAAGAGCAGCTATTGCAAGCTTTGTTGGCTAAAGATGGGGAGATATTTAAGTTGAAAGAGGTAATTGACCTGCTGCATAAGAAGTTGGATTATCATGTTTGTACTGTTGCTATTTCATTAGATTCTGAAGACCCTGTTGCTAAATTAAATCAAGTCATAACTAAGTTAAGGTTGGAAGAGATTGATTTAAAAAAGACTCAAAGAGATCTATAAAATGCATGCAAGGTGATAAGAGCTACAGAGGAAGAGGTGTAGATGACTGAGGACAATGCTAATAAGTACATACATGATTACCAGATTGCCTGTCAAGAAATCAAAGAACTCAAGGAGAAGGTGAAAGGGAATCTGTCGCTTATTTAGACTCAAGAAATCATATGGAATGATATTATTGAAATAGTTAGGAACATGTGGAATTTACTGGTTATTGTTGGAGAAGAGAATAATATTGTGAGGGACTTGGAAGGAATTATTGTGGAAAATAAGAAAAATTTAAAAAATATAGATGTATATTCCAAAAAGCTGATTTATTTTATAAATTCCATGTTTACATAGGAATTGCAGTAATTTGGGATTGAAGATAGAACCCATTGTGTGTTGGAGTTGAAAATGATCATAAAAAATTCATACAGGAAATCTGCAGTGAAAAAGCTAAATAAATTCAAAGAGGTAGTGGTAAAGTTTAACATATTATTTGATAAATGAATCAGGGCTGGTCTTCCATCCTATTGGGACTAGCAAGGAAACTTACCTCCCTAGGAAACATACGAGACATTGTTGGTAGAGGCAAAAAGAAAAATTGGAAATACTCATGAAAATGTTGCTATTTTAAAGGGAGCTACTATTGTAAATTACTTGCATAAAAAATTTCAACTGCTATGGATGATGAAGACTTTATTTGTAGAAAGGCCAACATACTCCAAGATTACCAATTTTTGAATGGCACATGTTAAATTGGTTAATTTTTAAGCTCAAATGTGGATTTGTGGAGGAAATGCAAAGAGTGGATATCTCCACAGGCAAAAGAGACAGATATAGGAGCCTCCTCTGTGCCAGAATCACAAACTGCTCAATGATCAAATGTTATTTGAAATTTTATTTTATTTCCTAAAAGAAAACTCATTTCTATTTCTCAATGTAATGTCACAAGAAAGTAGTTTAGGAAGTTGACAGTTTCATAACTGTCCATTTTGTAATATTGTATTTAAGACTTTTTCTGAATATAAGAGGTGTTCTAGACTTTGGGGCTCAAAATTTTTGCTAAGTTTTTGTACTTTGTCTTTATGAGATTAGTAAAGATTTCAGAATATTTTCCAAAATTTGATGAATGTGATTAGTTCTTTATGTTTCATCATGTGTATGTTTTCTCTCTTTCGGAATAAAGTAATGTAGCTGCTGGTCTCTAATTTTACATTAGTAAGTTGGAGTTAAAATCATTAAATGCACTCCTTTATTTTGATTTCATTTCTTTCAACCATGTTCTCCTAAAACCAGAGATAATAGTCTCTATGATAACATAATATCATTAAAGGTTTTCCACAAGCATTTCATCTTTTCCTTGTTCATTCATATTCATCATTTAAAGGCATTGTAAAAGGAGATGTTCCTTGTAAAGATTAAAGGATTTTAAATACAATATTCTGGGGTTACAACATGAAGGGATAGAAAAAAAATTTATTTACAAATTTTAGTAAATGTGTTGGGCACTGATCTCCTTATAGCCAGATATTTTCCCCCAAGGAACAACATTTTCCATGGAGTTTCTTTTGCATTCTAGCTTTCATTTTGAGGTGTTTCCCTAGTATACCCAAATGGGTGTCATTTTGAGCTTTGATAGACCCTAGGGGTGATATTTTGAGCTATAAAAATTCCCCTAATGAATGAGGTCATAATAGAAGTTGATGACAAAAATAGATTATGATGATATTAGCAATCCAATTCGACAACACGAGCTGAGGACACGGAACCTGCAAAGGGTTGCAAAATTCATAATTATATACATATAATATACATCCCCAAAGTCGGAATACCCATAATTGGTACTGAACAATTAGAGCATGGCCACCCACATAATATAATATGGAATCATGTCATTAAGGACTGGTCATGATACGATATATCTCTATAATAATAGATATCAATAGGGCTATAGACACCAAGGAGAGTTACTAAATATAACCCTCAAAGTACATAATATATTCTCCAACACAACTTGGGGAGGAAATGTGCTTGATTGATGTAACCCCAAGCCCCAAGGTATTCAACTCATACCAATGGTATGAATAAAATATATGCGAATGAATGAGATGATGTCGAGCATGCAAGGATATCATTTGATTACGAAGCATTGAGAGATATTATTAATGAATGCAAGGGACACCAACAATAATGAAAATGGTTCCCAAGGTACCTAGCACAATTTAGTGAGTGTGAATAAATGAGCTGATGTGGAGCACTCATAGAATTAGTTAACGTGGGTCAGTGAGGAGAACCCACAATGAACTGTAAGGAATATTTCCACTGAGGACTGTAAGCTCTAAGGTATTATAATGTATCTAAATCTATATCCAAGATAAGGTGTTGGCATCGGTGGGAATATGTTCATTGAAGGAGTGCCTTTATATATCCCCCATCATTCAACATAAAAATGACACCAATATGATGTACTTGATGATATCAAATGAAGAATTGATGCACAACTGACAGGGGGATGGCCAATACAAAAGGTGGAATGGTACTATAGGTGGTTAACTATTATGAAGACTTCCCTTCAAAATATAATGGCATGACACAATGTGAACTTGGAATCTTGGAATAAAAATTACCAAGAAAACAAAATGGTGACACTAGAGGCATCATAAAATCCTAGATACTAGAAGGGTATCCAGTTGGTGAGATACTAACTCAATAACAAAGTGACTTGACTCATGTTGATGGTGTGGGCGTAAAGCTAGAAAAATAACAATTGTAAGAGGATGAATGAAACATGTGCCATGTTCAAGGGAAATTTACAACTATCATGACATAATAAAGAAGAACATACTCCCCCCCAACCCCCTTTCCCTTTTTGTATAGATGGTCCCATTCATGGTTTAATGAGAATGAAATAGAATACAATTGAGCTTGATAGTGTCTTATCATTTAGTTTAAATGATCTTGAAAAAGAGTTAAAGGAATACTTAGATATATGTTTTTTTCATGAGTTTTTATGGTGAATCCAAAAAAGAGATAAATTAAGGTCGTGTCTTTCTCATGGTTTAACTAGTGTGAGAATAGAGAAGAGGTTGCTTGCCTACTTTCAACTTAACTAATGAGTAGGAAAGGATGGAAAGAAATAAAAAAATTCAAGTATTTTAAGGAAGGTGAAAGGATGGCAAAAGAATCTCAGTACATTCATTTTTTAAAAAGCATGAAAGGAATACTAAAAAAAGCTCATTCCAAAGAGATGAGTGGTATAGTGGTATGCATCTAGTTCTAAGGCTAATGAAACTAACCTAAGCAAAGCAAGAAGCAATGAAAAATTTTATGGGAGGGGAAATACACTCATCACAGTGGTCTCTCTGAAAGGGTGAGATGTTTTATAAGGTGGAGGAAATATTGATGTGAAGGAAAGAGGTCAAGAATGGTTGCAAGGTTGGAAATCTTGATGGAGGAAAGCAATGCTAAGACATATATAAAGACATTGAAGACCATAGGCATAGGAAACCAAAAAGAAATAATAAAAAATATGGGAACCTTGTATAAGGGCTATATGAGTGCAAAAATAATAGACAAAGGGAGGCATGGGGCTCAATTTTTATTTAACGGAAGGCTCTAAATAGAGTTCCCAAACCCAACAATGAATGCAACATGGGAACCAAAACAAAATTTTGGTGTTATTCTATGGCACCCATGAAGGGTAGGCTCTACCACACAAGTTACGACATGCAAGAAGACATGGTTAATTCCACAACCTAATGGGGTGGGACCTGAGAAAAAATGAAACAATACAGGGAATGTCAAAGATGCAGTGGCAATATTGATGTGGATCCTAACCTTATATTTTGGTTTCAAAATTATACCTCAAGTCATCACTTTTTTTTGTGTTATGCTATTTTTTGTATATTTTATATAGTTTTTGGGTTCTGATGATGTATTATATACATATGTACTATATACATATGTACAAATATTTGACACAATTTGATAGGTTATGTAATGTAGTTCCCATTATCAGGAACATGCCTAGGATTTCAATTGATGAGTATGAAATCATTTGTAGTTTTCGGTAACATATGGCACACCATTATGGGGCCATGCTAGATCCAGTTGAATTTCCATGTTCCTAATGGTTAACGATTCCAGGAAGAGCCTAAAACCATAACATTATTAGGGATGAAAGAAATACATAAAGGATGAATGTTATCACAAGCTAAGATAAATCCTTAATGATGATGATCAATATATAAAGAGGGGATAATATGTTTGTCAATAGGGGAGTTTAGAACTAGAAATCCCATAATAGACTTGGTCCAAGGTTTGTTCTTCATTGAATGACGTATGAGATGAACCCTAGTTTTATTTAAGGTTTTTGTGTGCCAACCTCCATCATTTCCAAATTTAAGAGAGTAGAGGCATCATGAGGCATAACCTCCCTTGGATTATCATGTGATGACATGACTTCCAAGATGGTGTTGTTTGAAGGAAACTCAATATCGAGGGAGTCGTATGAAACTGATGGAGTGGAAACCCATGTGTGAAGAGTATCCTGATAAAATTTCATATTGGGATGGATTTTTTTACCAATGTTAATAGGTTTTAGTGGGACCACAGAAGAGGTGATAAATTCCGCAAAAGGTGGAATTCTCCCCCCCCCCCGCCCCAATGAGATTTGTCTTTCAAAGGCACCAAATAAGGATTAGGAGGTCCAAGGGATGCACTCGTGATAGAATATATTATGTTAATGGTGGAAGTGGATGGAGATGGTTTAGGTGGAGCAAGGGGAAAGGTGCCCATCAACAAATAATATTTGAAAATACCTACTCCAATAATTTCAAATTAGTAAGGGAAATATCCTATAAATGGGACTGGATGGATATTGTGGAAACATAAGTAAAAATTGAAAAAGGTTAACTAGTCAATAGTGACTATTTTACCCCAATGGGGGAACATCATGACATGGAAGATAAATGAGACGATAAAAATCATGGCATAGAACCAACTTCATCGAAACAAGATATTGTAATATAATGGGGAATCTATGAATTCAACTTCAATTGATATTGTTTCACCCGTGAGCTTGATATATAAAGTAGGAAAAATACTTGAGGATGCAAATTATGCCAATCAAAGGCCGTTCATTTAGACTTAAGTGGTGACAAATTGGAAAATCCAAGATATTTCCAACACTTCAATGAATCTACATTGTGAGTGGCCCTTGCATTGGGGTTATGTGTAGTCTTGTGAGTGAATTTTTAGGAGGTCACAACATAATGATAAATGATGGGTTTTCAAAGCAAAGGGGACTACTAGGTTGAGTAGGGATCATGTCGATTTTTGACACAGAATTACCAGTATTAGGATTCTTATAATTGTGTTATCTAGTAGTGACATGGATTGGTCATTCCACCATAATTATAAGTTGCATGGAATATGAGGTAGTATTCCAAGGATTTATCCCACTGACCCCCCTGCTAAGGAGGTGGAGGGTTTGCAACCATATGTTTTTCTTGGGATATAAATGCATTTTTTAAGACATCAAATTGATGGTCAATATTTTGTTGTGAGATGTAATTTTAGATCAC
Source organism: Pinus albicaulis (assembly GCA_034641835.2). Taxonomy (NCBI): domain Eukaryota; kingdom Viridiplantae; phylum Streptophyta; class Pinopsida; order Pinales; family Pinaceae; genus Pinus; species Pinus albicaulis. Next base: position 1,847,799 of record MU968307.1, read on the forward strand.
TTCCATTCATGGACACTCATGAGTGAGATGGTCTTCCCCACAGATCTTGTAAGGAAAATGGTTCTTCTTATTTTTCTATTTCATGCCACCCACAACAATTTCATTGGTTTGGGGTGCTCCTTGTTCAATGTTAGAAGGTTTATTGAATTTGTTTTTCTTCATTTTACCTCCAGGACATTAAGGATTCACTAGAGGTGTAGAATTCACAAAATCCACCTTGGATGTTTCAATAAGAGCACAAAAAGTTTGAGTGGTAGGCTTGGTAGTTGGGGCAGTAGAAGAGATGTTAATTTGGCCCATCTAATAGGTTAAATATCCTATGTTTCCTGAAGATACAAACCCCACCACACAATCAATATGGGATCTTGGCTTTGGTTTCAAAACATCATTTAATAACTTAGGAGCATTAGGGATAATTTCATATAGATTAATTTCTTGAGAATAGATCAATTCCAATTTATGGGCATGCATGGTCACTTGTTGATTTGGATCTTAGGAATTATGATCCAAGAGGATTTAACATTGAGAGAGGAAGAGAGAAAAAATTACGAGAACATTTATTAAATAATGCATGAACTAAATACATCCCAAAAATTTTGAAAAGAGAGGGAACACGATATATGATAAAACTAATTATTTATTAAATGGGAAGGAAAGCACTATTACATCTACATCATGGAATACTCAATGCCCTTTTGAAAGGTGATGCCCATTATTTATGGCATTTTTGGTGCCTCCTTGAGTTACATCATTCAATACCATGGTTAAATTCCATGGGTGGATACCACTTTCCATTTATAAAAATCTTCTCCTTTTAAGAAATAATGGTGCTCATTGCATCAATTTCCATCATTAGAAGCTTCTATTGAATGTGGATCCTTGTGTCTCATTTTTCTTGATGAAGAATGTATAAGCCAATGAAGAGAAAGGTTTTGCGTGGTTACCCCATAATTGTGGGTTTATATATGACCCTTAACCATCATTATTACAATGTTCCAAGTGCCACTAAATAGAATAGTTTTGGGTGGTTAGCCCATAACCATGGGTTTGTGGATGACCCTTAAGTAACCATTGTTGAAGAAAATATTTTTGTGAGGTTAACCCATAATCATGGGTTTTTGGGTGGCCCTTAACCAAGTGTTGTTGAAGGCAATGGTTTTTTGTGGTTAAACAATAAGCATGGGTTTGTGGATGACCAAAAACTGAGTTGGAAATAGTAAGCTTGTAGAAGGGTTTTGTGTGGCTGACCCATAGCCATTATGATTACAATGCATCAAGTTCTTATGAAGATAATATTTTCAAAATTTGTCATTGAATGGCCTGAAATGACCTATATTTCATAGGAATACATCTTACCTTCTTTAAAATTATGTCTCACTTTATCAAGATATATAGCTTGGAAAATTCCATAGAAGGTAGATCTCTAAATTGATGTTTATGAGACTTTAAACAACTAGTAAAAAGCCTCTTGAGGTATATCAACCGATCCAACATATTTCATCCCTTCTTTTTGCTTCTTTAAAAGATTTCTATTTGTAGATACATCACCTCCATAACATTTTGTAAGAACACTTTTCCTCAAAGCTGATAGTGTTTCCCGAGAAACGATCTCCGATTTAATAAATTCCTATATGGAGATTTGAAACATTTTCCTATCAATAAAATTTTTAAGCTTGTCCACAAGATCTTGACCATTACATTGGGCCTTTAAATTATGCACCAATTTTTTCCATAAAAACAACTTGTTGACCATTAAGAAGAATATTGAGCTTCACAAGATTGGAAATTTGATATTGAGAATCTTCATAATCAAATGAAGCATATCCAAATATTTGGGTTTTCAATTCATTGTAGAAATATTTAACAATGTCCCTAAGAGGAATTTGATACTTCAACAAGTCCCTTTGACTATCAATGAATGAGTAATCAAGCTACTCCCCTCTCCTCTATGATAAAATTGTAATCACACTACCCACATATTCACTAGGAATAATAATAACTGCAATCAGAGTTGGTTCCCAACACGTTGTCACACATTGTCTAGGATTTGATGATAATTCCATAGGATTCTACACAATTTCCATTGGAATATTTGGATATGTTGGGCACAGTTGGAGTGGTGGTTATCACTTGTGCTTCATACTCTTGTTCAAGATGCCAAATAAATACATCCATGTGAAACAATCCTAATAAACTGCATCTAAATCATAAGCCAAGTTCTCCGCTTCTCTCGATTATGACTAAAACACCAACATCATTGCAAGAAAGTTTTTTAATTGCATTGTTTAGATCATCAAAATCTAATCCATTAACTAGGTAAACTCCAACAAATACCATCTTCCTCGAAACCAAAAATGGTTTGAATAACACTTCGAACATGATGTAATGTATCACCCACCCAAGCCTCTTTGGTTAAGCGCATGTCGCTAACAACATACCCCACTTTTCTTGTCAAAAGAATCCTTATTGGTGTAAGTTCAGGGTGAAAAATACCAATGTCCATAATTTCATAGCTCTATCTATTTTCATTTTATGCTATCTTTTATCCTTTCTAGAGATAACCATCAATAATTGCAACATGGAAAGTGACTCTTCTATACTCATCATAGTAGGAATCTAGTAAAAGCATGCGTAAAGGTGAGTTAATAATCCATTTTTGGGCTGGAATATGTTCAATCATAAAGGAATAATGTGGCTTAAGAACTTGACCAATTTTAGTTGAGGTTAAGATAACATCTTGATGATCGAGATCAAATAATGACTTCAATTATTATTTAAAACAAACTAGATTAACTATAGGCTGATCAATTTTATTTAGAATTGCAATAATAGCAAGGTTAGCTTCAAATGATATTTAGATGTTAGAAATTGTTTTTTATTGAACACCTTATGCAACATCAACTACCAAAATAACTCCCTAGATTGCAGCAAGGTACTTTGATACTTCATAGTTATAGTCCACATGGGTAGATGTGTCAATTAAATTAAGTAATAATTTTTGAGAACACGCTTCAATGATATTTCCACTCGCATTTGTACTATGATTGAAGACCATTGTAGCAGTTTTGTCTTTGAAATTAATTCCTCTTTCTCTCTCCACCTATAATTTTTCCAAATACTAAGGTTGTTGATGACCTTTCTTGATGGTTCCAGTGAGACACAAGAGATGGTTTGTGAGAGTGTATTTTTCATGATTGATGTGAGTTATGATAAAAAAATTCTTTATGAGCTCTAGTGGGTACTGCCTCAAATATATTGCTCATGAATTTTCATAGAGAAAACATCTCGACAATGAAAAGGGGTGAATGTCCTCTTCTTTGAATTGGATGGATGTCCATCCAATGATTTTGGGCATATAAATTTGGAATCAAACATTAAGCTCATCCAAAGCTCCCATCTCATACCCCTGCAACTAATACACCTTCAATTGTCATTGGAACAATGCAGACAAATGGAGATGTTGATGGTCAAGAAACATCTAATTTTGTTGGAGTAAATAAACTTTAGCATGTTATTCAACAATTTCTTAACATGGGTGTGGGTATCTAGGATAGAGATACAATCATTTGTCTACTACGTGCTATTGAATATTTGTGTTATGAAATTCCCAAGACAAAAGAAGTAGCTCCTCTGTTAACTCATCCAACACCTTCTATTGGTCAAGCTACAAACCCTAATTCCATAGTTTTGCACATTTCATTATGCAAATTTATTTTTTTGTGATCTTATTTCAAACTCTGGTTGACTCATTTCCATGGAGTCATAACATGCTCTTATACCACTAATATGGAAATTTAACATTAATATACAAGATTCTAAAACACCAACAGAGGAAGAGATAACTAATTATGAAACATTGATCAAATAATGCATGAACTAAATACATCTTAAAAATTTTGAAAAGAGAGGGAATAAGATATATGATAAAATAAATTCTTTATTAAATGGGAAGGAAAACACTTTTATGTCTACATCATGGAACATTTAATGCCATTTTGAAAGGTGATTCTTATTATTTATAGTATTTTTGGTGCCTCCTTGAGTTGCATAATTTAATACCATGGATGGGTGGATACCACTTTCCATTTGGATTACTTGTTCCTTGGTTTGGACTCCTACCTTTGCTAAATCTTCAATGATCCTAGGAATGAGTGAATTCATGAACCACTAACAAGCTAATTCATCAAGGAGTTTGGTTCTAAAAAAACTTTTTCTCCACCTCCACTCATGGTTATGAATGGAGATGTAGGTGGAGGTATCCTAATAGAAGTTAGTGAATATTTTCATTCTAGTTTCATACCTAATAGGAAATTGATAGTGGTCAAAAAATCCTATAGTTATGACATGAATTTATCGTATGTGACAGTTTCAAGGTCAATGTACCATTTGGAATCACTATTAGTAAGAGCACCATAGGTGATTAGTGGTTATATTCATTGCAGGGTCTTCTCTAGGTTTAGTATCGAACTTACAAATGTCAGTAGGGATCATTGTTGGGAAAAATACTGGGGGGGGGGGAGTGAATAAATATTTAAACTTACTTATACTTTTCTTTTCTTATTCATATTTTTGTACATGATCATATGGAAGTAAACCTGCATATGTACATGATTGTTATGCAGAAAACTAGCGTATATCCAGTTAAATTACTTTTCAGTTAATACATCATATGTTAACCTTGAACCAATAAGTCAGTACTTAATTATGCATTAATTAAACAGTAACCATGTGCAATAAGAATATAATAAACCATCACACATAAGAAACACACATGAACACCAAGATTTTTAGGTGGAAACCTAATGTGGGAAAAAACCACCCAGTTGTTGTCGTCTCTGTATTATTTTATTATAATGAAGTACTTATTACAATCTTGTATTGGCACTGAGTGATACTAAGATGTAAGAACCCACTCGCAGAAGGATACAACCTTCTCTCGTTTTTCAACATACACTTGAAGGGATATCTTACCCCCTAATTTGATTACCAGCTACTACTGGCTGGAAGCTTCGACTTCGTCACTGAAGGCTCCAACTCTCAAACTATCACAACTTGTAGGCCACTTTTCATCATATTTTCAGACTATACCCATTACCACCATTTAAGCTCAAAACCAAATAAAAAACCAATCAGTGTATCAAATTACTGAATTAACTTAAATCATTGTACCAACTGAGACCCAAATCAATCAACTTATTCTCAAACAACCAAAGAAATTAGATCAGTGTAAATCCATTTTCCAGAATACCAATCCACATACTATTCATCACAAAAACATGATTTTGTCACTACAAACCTTGATCAACCATATATCAAAATGTATATGCTACTATTGTGAGTCATACTCGCGTATGTACTCACTTTCCCTAAAGATACCTACATACATATATCAATACATTTAATTTGAAACTCTGTACTACTAAAATAGTCACTCAATCACACTTTGAAGCCTTAAGATATTACTAAGCCAAATACATAGCCATATGATGAATCAATTTACTTAATTAACTGAATCAATCACTGAATTTCAAATAACGAGTTCAACTGATCAAACTAAACCAAAATATATCAAAAACTTCAATGCATAACTTACTTATTAACACACCATGCCAGACATGGTTACCCATCATAGAAATCAACTACTGCCACTGCAAACCCTGATCAATAACGTGTCAAGATATATACAGTACTTGTCTTAAGTATATCTGTGTATATACACATTTTACATGAAGCATACCTGTGTAAATATATTAAAGCACTGAACCTTGAAACTGAATCATTGTTATGTAAACTAATCACTGGATCACACATATAATCATCACAAATCTCTGAACCGCATATAGATAGTAGCATCATTACTATTAAACATATCAATACACAATCAATTCAACTTCAACCATCACTGTTAAACCCATATCATCATGAAAGAATTCATTGATAGACAACAGTAAGCACGAAAAAACTGAGGAGACTGATCAAACATCATATTCAACAAAACCCTAGCATATGTACGTGACCTTTACAAAACTCTTCCGTGTGTGTACAAATCGTTAGCTAAGCACACCCATGTATAGATCATCCATACTGTAGAATCAACACATGACTATCCACAAGTAGATTCATGTATACACACGCTTTCCCTGAGACAAACATGTGTACAGATATGAAATTATTGACTCATACCTTCGCTACACAATATAACTTCAGACATACCCATATCTTGGCATACATAATAGCAAAAACATGTCAAAACATTATCACCACAGATCAAATCAACCCATAAGCAGATAGTCAATACATAGCCATTTCACATATATTGGACCTAATCCATCATCATATCCTTGGGTGCACACTTATTTTATATCAAAACACTCATCAATAACCGATTCCATTCCATGCACACTAAACACTTTGATATTCATCTCCTTATATAGATTTAGGCCTTATCCAATACCACAGGACAAATCCTTAGTAATGTCGATGGTATTCCCGGATGAGATCAAATATTTTTTGATGCTCTCAATACTATGGGCCAATACCTTGGTAATGACCCCTGGTATTTAAGATACCATAGTGCCGAAATTGTACGTTATTTCTCTTCTCCATACCCGCTTATGTATGTGGTTTTGCTTCACAAAATCCACGTGTATTTATTAAATAATTACCTTCATCATTCTTCTGTCCCTAAGTTGCTATGCCTTTGTCCAAACTCTTTGTCACATGTGTACTAGCTTGTAGCCTCATCCTTTTATCAATATGTTGACATCTTCATCAAGTAGGTTTCCATCAAGGACAACACATCAAGTAGGTTTCCATCACGGACAACACATTTGTCATCATGCCATCAATCTCCCCCTTTGAACTTTATGGCAACCACTTTGGTGTTTGATTACCAAACATATGTATTATTTTTCAAACACCAAGCTACTCTCCCTCTTTGACATCGAGGGAAAAGGGTTGACAAATGTTGAATGTAGGCTTCTCTCTCCTTTGTTGACATAAGCGATGTAGATATGATTGGTTGAGTATGAAAAATGTATACTGACCATGCTTCCCCCGAGCACATGTTGAATTTTCTGGATATATATAAAGAAGTAACTATACATGACCTTTCCTATCACAAATGACTCATATTGAACAATATCCCAATGCAGTGGGATTACATATTCAACTCATCATTACATCAAATCCTAAAAATAGGATTACATAATTGACTTGACCCCAATAGTCCATACATGAATGAATATGACAATTATTACATCATAGGTCTCTACATGACCTTTCAACTCAAATGAGAGATATGCCATTTATAATGAAAACCAAAGTTCTCAATAGTGAGGTAGAAGACCACGATAGTATTTATCAACCATCATATACCATGTAGGATCTGTATCATAAGCATATGACAACAACACTATGAACATAATCAAGAAGATAAGTATGCAGAATCATCAAAATAAAATTGTTCCATAGAACACATCTCTTTTACCTTATCAAGGTCAATGCACCCTTTCGTTTAGTAGGAAGATACTCAATCCTCATACGTTCAGGTCATATAACACCTTCGTAGCATATCAACATATCTTTTCATGCACCAGCAACATATGTGAGATCCAAGCATATCATCATGAAGTAAGATATGACAATGTAGACTAAATATGCCATGTATCCAAGTATCATCCAATAGATGTAACATAAGTGTATATATTCATGATCCATGTAGAAACATCATTATATTGCCCCCAATATCTCCAAAAAGAGTTATCTTCATCAATATGCAACTCAAGTAATCATCCATCAATTCCCATACCATTTTCATCATAATATGTGCATGTATCATTACTATGTAACATGTGTAAGAAAAACACAATAGTCATCGTCCATGACAAAAAAATCATCATCAAATAATCATAGCATGAGATAACAAGATATATATGTTCTTTCCACCAAGAATAACAACAATCCTCAATCATATCATCACCTGAGAGTCTTATATTATCACAAATATGATTAGTGGATCATCCATAATAGCATCATTCAAACAACTACATGAGTATATTCAAGAGCATCACCAATGATATGAATCATTATATATCAATAAATTATCAAGAAAACATAATGCCAACAATGTACTATTATAAGTATAGAAAATGCTCCCCCTGAACTTGTGGCAATAGTTCACTGTCAAGTCTGATCACATCATCTCATACATTGGTCACGTCAAGAAAGCAAATTCATCAATCAGAAATCCATCAAGCATCAATGTCATATTGTACCAACTCATAAAAAAAACCATAACATCATCATACTGTAATCAACCAATTCTAGAACTAGCAAGACAAATAAGTACTAATTGGTGTATATAAGAACTGTTTCTTGAGCCTGTCCCTCTAAATCTTCATCATAGAACAACATACATGACTATATAAATCAAAACTTGCATATATACGTGGATGTCCTTCATAAAATATGTGTATAGAAAGTAAACTGCTCAATAATCATATCCACAATTCCCCTTGAGCTTGTACTACCTATACCTATCTTCTGTTATCTCATCAAATGCACTGTCAACCATATAACCATAATGAATATCAACAAAACCATGGGAATAATCATCAACATATATATTACTCCCCCTGAGATCATACATCACTAATCCTGAGGACCTGATGATCATATTCTACTCTCATGAGGTCATATACCTCACATTACTTCTGCAGTCACTATGAGAAGTAAGCTTTAAAATTAATGGAATGTAGTGGGTCACCGTCTTCTTTTATTCTGAGTCTAAATCCTCATCATATCTACGAGAATTTAGTTCTTCAAACACATATAATTTGTCTCTGTTTCTATATCCTCTTGCTATGACCTTTCCAGATTTTTTATCTATGACTTTGCATTTGGTAGATGTGAACACAAGTACATTCCATTTTCCCTATACTTAGAATATTTTTCTTTAGCCCTTGAAATAATAAAGTATCAACTACTCTTCTATGTTTATTAATTCTGGCACTACCTTTTCCCAAAAAAATTTCTAGAGCACTATTTGAAAGAATAACCTTAACATCTTGGTTTTTCTTGAGAGATTCCATCTTACTCTTATCTCCAGTCATATGATGAGAGTATATGCTGTCTATGTACCATTCATATTCATTTTCAAACGAGAAGACAAAAAGAACACATCTTATATGTTCTTCTTATTTATGCTTATTAAGAGGAATGTTGGTGGATCCATCTTCTTTATTCATTTTGTCATCAATATTCTTATTTGATTGCTTGCCATGTTGTCTATTGCAATTCATTGATTTGTTCCTGCATTCTTTTACTACATGCGCAAACATGTTACATGCATAACATATTATATGACTAGAAAAGGGAGAAGAGGAATCATAATATTTCTATCTCATGTTCCTTTAAATGCAATCAATAGCTTTGTGACCAAATATGTTGCAAGCAAAGAAATATCCCTTAAAGAAACCTGAGTATCTAGGAGTTGATGATCTTCCAGCGGAGCGACTATTTTCTTGAGATCGAAACAATCTACTTTTGCAATTGGCTGCAACATGTCCATAATTATTACACATAAACATTATTGATGAGAGGATAGAATCGATTGAAAATTCTATAATTAGGGGAGAATGATTTCCTTTGAGAATCCATTATCCTTGGTTGTTGGATTCTTATCTCTTTTTTAAGCACTTCAGGTTTTGCATTGTTATCCTTTGGATTCTTAGCACTAGCTTTTGAACTAGATTCTCCTTTAACAGTTTCATGAAACACAAGACCATATTTAATAGCAGGAGACCTTTGACTACTAATAATATTATCTAGAATTTTAGTACTATCTTGAAATCTCAAATGTTTATCTTTTTCTTTTAATTTACCCTTTAGAACGTTTACCTCAACCTCCATTCTTTGATATTGTTTTTATTTTTCTAGATACTACTTTTTCATACCTTCTTCAACCCGTATTCCTTCTTCTACTTACTCCTTTAATTTTATAATATGTTCTTTCAACCCATTTTCTTGTTCTTCAAATGCTTGAAGTAGTTCTTCATCCCGCTTATATTATTTTTCTAGATATTCTTTTAGAGATACAATCTTAGCTTCAAGGCCTTCACAACATTGTTTGCACAACAACATTTATTGATTTAACAGGATCCTTGTTATTGTATGCCTACAACTTATCTTTAATATTGACAATTTTTTTCAAAGAAATATCAATTTTTGTTCTAAGATCATAAATTTCTTCTAACCTGTTGTCTTCAGAATCAATAGCTCCTTATATCATCATAAGAGTTTTTTTATCATCATGTTCACATTTTTACGCATTGTTAGGGATAAGATTACCTCATAGTTTCTTTGGTGAGTAATCTTCCTTTGGGATTTATTCATGGATTGCTTGTAATTTATCCCACACTTTCTTTGCAGTTGTAAAATGCATAACCTTATTTAATGTTGAATCTAGCATGCTAAAAAAGATATCACATAATGCCATTTTGTTATTTTTCACTTCCTCGTCTAATGGAGGAATCTTGGTGTATCCATTGCATACTAAATACCAAATATCAAGGTTCATTAGATTAAACTTCATCTTTTCTTTCCATTGATGATAATCATCTTTGATTATCATAAGCACATCTACATTGATCATTATTTCTGACATGCCTTAATCTTCTGCTTCTAAAGGCATCATTTTTTAATCTGATTGTTCTGTAGAGTGGTTACTTTCACTTTTTCCCATGAGTGAAAGTTCACTTGATCCACTATCAACATCACTATCATCATTATTGCATAGAGAAGGAAATGGACCCATACGTGATAATTCTTCATTACCGTCTTCTTCATTCTTGACCAATAGAAAGTGAGGTGCTGCCAAAAATGAATATTTGCTGACATCTGTAACTGTTATTGCATTTGATATATCACTGTCACTTCCATTATTTTCTAAAATATTTCTTTGATATATCTTCTTCTTTTGAATTTCCTTCTTCTTTTTCTTCTTTCCCATCGTCCTGACAAATCTCCTTCAAGCGATCAAGCTCATTTTGAAGAACCTGACTCTTATACTAATTATTGGGAAAACTACTGAGAGGGTGGGTGGGGGAGGGGGACTGAATCAGTATTTAAAAATTACTTAGAATTTTCTTTTCGTATTCATATTTTTGTACGTTACTATACAAAAGTAAACCTGTGTATATACGCAAATATTATGCAGAGAACTAGTGTATATTCAGTTAACTTAATTTTCATTTAATTCATCATCTGTTAATATTTAACCAGTGAGTCAATACTTCATTATGCATTAATTAAACAATAAACATGTGCAGTAAGAAGAGAAAAAACCATCACACATAAAAAGCACACATGAACACCGATATTTTTAGGTGTAAACCCAATGTGGGATAAAACCACCATTGATGTTGTCTATGTATTCTTTTTATTATAATGAAATAATTCTTACAATCTTGTACTGTTGCAAACTCATACTAGCATGCAAGCACCCACCTGTAAAAGGATACAACCTTCTCTCGTTCTCCAGTACCCATTGGAAGGGAGCTCCTACCCCCTGATCTTATTACCATCTACTACTGGCTGGAAGCTTCGACTTCGTCACTAAGGCTCTAACCCTTAGCACCTCTGTGGACCATGTTTCATAATTTTCATACTGGGTCCACCTGATTCAAACCATCATGACCTATAGGCCACTTTTCATCATATTTTAAGACTGGAACCAATACCATCATTTAAGCTCAAAACCAAATAAAAAACCAATCATTGTATCAACTTAATCATTGTACCAACTGAGACCTAAATCAATCAACTTATTCTCAAACAACCAAAGCAGTTAAATCACTGTAAATCTATTTTACAAAATACCAATCCACATATTATTCATCACAGAAACCTCATTCTATCACTGCAAAACCTAATCAACCATATATAAAAATGTATACTCTATTGTTGTGAGCCATACTCGCGTATTGATCAGGTGCTCAAAATTATGCTAAAAAGTTAAAGTTGTCAGAATGGCATGGAACCTAAACAACCACGTATATCTTGTCATTATGAATATGGTGTAACTCGTTTTGTGGAAAACCGACACCATATGCTCCCGGAAACATCTTCTATTTTTTTCCCCAACACGCAAAAATTTGGAAAAATTGTGCAGGTTGCCTAGTCAGTAGTCCATACAGCTGACTGGGCATAGTTTGCTAGTCAAAGGTTGACTAGGGATGGTGGACTAATCCGGTCATGCCACTTGTCTAGTTCTGTTGGTGCTGGTTGGTGGATTTTGATTGGTTGGGTTAATGGCCAACCACATGCGGCCACGTGGCCTAATCGGAGGCCACCACGTGGCAGTACAGGGGCCACCAAAATTGGTTGAAGTTTCAAATTGCACTCTACCAGATTCGAAACTGAATCGATGTTCAAAAAACACCACGCTCTAACCACTGGTTCTACCATAGGCCTTGTTAAAACATATGGCGAAAACCTTATTAAAAGTGCATAGAACAAAAGGATGGGGGTAAGGGGTCAGGGCTTAGGCCCGGCCCCCAAAACAACATTGCATACGATCGATGACACGAAACCAAAGGCAGAGGCATAGGTGGTAACTGTAGCTACTCCAGCCTAACTGCCAATGTGAAGACACATATGACACTGTTAACCATAACCGTCGACGGTTAACTTAACCGCTGATATTTTTTTATTAAAGTTATTTTTATTAGTGCCATATGAATAGGGTTCAAATTTTAGATTTTAGGCATTAGTGGAAAATTAAATGTTCGAAAATTTCACCCGAAATTGCATGAAAATGTTGCTCGGTTAGCCGAAATCAGGGCGAAATTGTAGGACTGGTTTGGATTTTGGGGAAATTGTGCTGCGATTAGCGACAAAACTAGGGAGGCTCATAACTTCTTTAGTTCTTGACCAATTTCAGATCAGAAATAGGCTAGATATGGATTTTTGGGTATTTTGAAGCCGATGGAATAGGTTTTGAATCCATTTGAGCATTTTAAATGTATTTAATCACCATTTTGAGCATAATGAAAGGGGGCCAACCCATTGGAAGCTGGAACAAGGAGACGTAGCCTAGGAGGGGTGAAATCCTTCATCATTTTCTGTGTTGTGGTTATTTTTATGGTGTAATTGTGTGTTGTTTTTTCATATTTCAGAGTTTATTTTCATGCTTTATGTGTTTTAAAATTAACATAAGAGCTCTCAAAAACTCAATTTTTACACTTGAAATTTATAAACCCTTAAGCACATTTTCATTAAGATCTCATACAGATCAATTTTGGTATCAGAGCTTTGGTTTTATTTTCTATTGTGAGTATTTAATTATTTGCAAGTTTTTATTATGCTTTCAAGGTTGAAGCTCAAGAGAGGAGAAGGAAAGCTTGTGGTTTCAATTCCTCGAGTTAGGTCAAGGACAAGGAGAGAAAATTTGCCACAATCTCCACCACAAATTCTTTCTCAAATTGCAGTTGAAGCTTCAGCAAGCATGTCACATGATGGAGGAGCTGATAATATGTCAGATACAGAAAAAATTTCAGAAAATATTTCTTTGACATGACTAAAATGGTGAAGGTTCTCTATGAAGAGATACCTTCAAGATTGTAGGGTGAAAGTTCCAAGCCTTCAAAAGGCGAGGGTTATTATAGAGGAAAAGGAGGAGATGATGACAATCCTTCAAAAGGAAATGGTGACAAGCCACCCTCTTCTCCACCATCATCTTCACCTCCATCCTCACCTTCATCTTCTCCCTCTTCAACAAAAACCGTTACTCAAACACATCCACATACCCCAAGGGTGCATGGTGTTAGTGTCATTATTTTTATACTGCCTCCAGTGATCAAAAAATACTCTTTTCATATCATTTTAGGAGTCCCACTCATAAATTTTTAATCATTCCAATAGGTCATGTAAAAAATTCACTCACTGATAGTAGCCCTAGTAATAAAACTTCACTCTCCCTCGCAAATTTCATATTTGTTGGCCCACCTTCATGTATTGCTGAGCATAAATCAGTCTTGAAAGTCTATTTCATCATGTCATTATGTCAGTCAAATTCACCTTGGAGTCTGGTCATTCAAGGTCCATTAGGTCACTAGGTTTCATTTTTCCATGGTTCAATAATACACCATTTCATTTGCATAAGGTCAGCAAAAATAATGAGAGTGACTGAATAACATTCCTTTATCATCTGAAAAATATTTTCCAACATGAAATATGATCTCCAAGGAAGATTTCCAATTTTTAAATTATGCTTTCAAGTTATGTTTTTATTCTGCAATGTAATTTTATTCAAAAACATAAATGTAATTTATTTTGATTTTTAAGTAATTTTATGTTCACTATATGTAATAAGTATTATTCCCAAGCTGCCAATTCAACTCCAAAGGCCAAACTGAACACTAAGCAAAAGCAATCAAAGAATTCCAAACTCCAACATCATCAACCTGCAAAAGACAAAGTCAAAGTGTAAAGGGTATTTTCAAAAAGTTTTCAAAGGTGAAATTTAAACATTATAAAGTGTGTTTTTAATCAAAGATAAATTTTTGCACAAGTATAAAAGCCCCCACGACATGAAGAGAGACCTCATTTCTCTCCTACTACCATTGAGAAAACTCAGCAAAGTAGGGTTTTCAATTTTTTTGGGCTAAATTAGCAAAATAGGGGAACGCGTTGCGTGTTTGCTTAAGGGAGGGCGTGTTTCCTTCTGGCTTTGTGTGTTTCCTTCTGGCACTACCCATTTTCTTGTGGCACTGCGTGCTTGTCAATATTCCTCAGCAACTCTAAAAAATGCCTTTAAACTTCACAAAATCACCTTCAATCTTTCAGCAGTGGTTTTTCACACCTCCAAAAAAGCAAGTAAGTTAGAAATTTTTTCACTCCTCTCCATCAAATCATTTTGGGTGTGTGAAGTAAGAAAATTTAGTGTCTTTATTAATTCAAAACCATATTATTCCTAAAAAACCTAATTACACTTCATTTTCGCTCCCTAACCTTCATATCCTTCCCACATTTCTATATTCCCTTTCCCAAATCCTTACATTGACATTCCCTTTCCCTAAGCCTTCATTTCCTTAAAACCCTAAGCCCTAGGTACACTATTTACCTAGGCTCCCAATTCCCTACACCTGTGATACATTCCCTATTCCAAAGTCCTATATATTCCTACTCCCTGTCACATTCCCTAACTCCTAAATCCCTACCCCGAACTCCCTCAAATACCCTATCCCATTCCCTAGTCCTAAAAATCACATTTCACTATCATCACACTTCCCTAGGGTTTTGACACTAAGACATCATGACAGAGCAAGGAAATAGATCATACAGTGAAGGAGAATAAACAGAGGGGAGGAGGCCACAAAAAGGAGGAAGAGTACTCAGATTAGAGCCAAAAAATACAAGGGAATTTTTGGCATCTCCTATGGTTGTTAAATATTTCAAACATGTTGGATGTTTTGAGTTCTGTGAGGAAATTCAGAGGGTCCAACACCATGCTATGTTGACCATAATTTTCATCTCTAAATTCCATGACAACCAAGTTACTCTTGCTGGTGTCACTTTCACTGTGTCAACTGCCATCATCTTAGCTGCCACCGGGATCCCAAATGTTGGGGAGAAATGGTTCAAACAAACAGAATTGAATGAGAATTACTATGAAACTTTCATCAAACCTAGGTACAAGAATGAGAGAAAGAGGATTTTTTCTTTCTCTTACCTTCTGGAGAGATATGCTCCCATGATGAAGTTAATCATGAAATACTTTTCATGTGAAGGTAGATTTTATAGATTGTATGCCTATCACATCCGGATACTAATGCACTTCACTAGGGTAAAGATTATCAACATACCCTACTACCTTCTCTAGAGCATTGAAAAGATGGCATTCATTTTCTAGAAGAGAGAGTATGCACAACAAATGAACATTCTCTTTCACCACTCCCTCATCAAAATCATAGTCCTCCATCACCTCAGACAATTGAACATTCCATGGAGTTCATTCATAGCTGATGACATATTCACTGCACCACCTATTTAGCATGCCCAAAATGTGCCTTCATCATCTCCTCCTTCCACTTCCATTCCTCCATCTCATCTCACAGTACATTCATCATCATTAGATCAGTCTTCTTTATCTACTTCACCACCATCATCTCCATCTCACACTGAGACTGAGTCACCTATCAAAGTTGAGATCAACGAGCCTAAGAAGGCTAATGTGGTTGAGATAGACCCATTAGATAAAAAATACTATAGGGGTCATAGGCAGGTGTTTTCTCCACATATTGTGGAAGGGGCCCTACCTTATTCACCAGCAAAGCAGGTACAAAAGGGGAAAGAAAATATGGTAGAAGAGGATGTGCATGAGGCAACCATTCAGATGAGGATGACCTTCATGAAAAAGAGCAGGATTTTGACTTTGTTGACCTAGATGAGGATGATGATGATGTGATCACTAATAGAGTCATCAAGGGGAAGGATACCAAAATTAGAGAGCGGCAAACTAATCTTGAAAGGTCCAAATTTGTCATAGACTTCCTTGAGCAGGAGAACCAACAGTTGAAGACAAAGCATGCCATTGATGAGGTGAAATTCATCACAGCACAAAGGGAGGTAGAAAAATACAAGGTTGCATTGGAAGAGACACTTGAAAGGCATGGTTTGTTTGAATAACAAGAAGAACAAGCACCAAGAGGCAGACCTAGAACTAGAGGGCTAAAAAGAGCTCTAGCTCTAGAAAGACAAAAAGAGGCTAACCTTGATGATCAGCTAACCCTAAATAAACAACTTGCAGTGATAATTAATGAAAACAGGGAGCCATGGCTTGATAGAGCAAACTAGCACTTGGAGAAGTTGTTGGAGAAAGAAAACAAAGACAATGACATACTGAGGAGGAAGGTCAAACATTATGCCCAAAAAGAGAACATTGCAATGGCCAAGCTCAAAAGAGCCATTGCAAATATTGAGGCTTTGACCATGCTAGAGGAGAAAAGGAAATTGGATATCCTTGCAGAGGCTTCACTCCAAGCCTAGCCACATCATCAGCCTTCATTTCACCAATTTTGAAGAATTTTTGGTCATTTTTGCAGATTTCTGTGTTTTTAGTGTGTTTTTGGACAGTCAGGTCACAGAGACAAGTGTCCAACGTGCAACGCCCTTGGCTCTGTGCTCTTTTTTGAGCCATCATTTGAGAAAAAGGTCACCACCATTGAATTAAAAATGGTCCATACATCTCAGAAAAATACTTTGAAAGCCTTGGTTTGCAAAACAACTAGGTGAAAAAGGCAAAAAACCACCAAAAAATCATGTTTCTGCCTCATTTTTGGCCCCGGCGCTGTACATTTAGTAGTCTTGGGAGAAATGAATTTTGATAGGGAAAATGGCCTTCGTTTTGAAAACTGAAGGAATATCTGGAAACTATACTTGAAGGGCTTTCCAACAAGCTATCTCCTGTATCCCAGTCAAAAACAACATGCAAGATGGAGGGCACATTTACCAAAGAGAGGGCATATTTTCCAGTTTGCTGATATTTTTCAAATTTCACTGAAAATTTTGAATTTTGTCTTAAAAATAATGTTTTCACTTATGTAATTGAGCATGGTAAATGTAAATATGATATGGATAAGTTACCTAGGGGTAGATTCATGATTTAAATATACTTACCAAAGTCAGATGAATCAATTTCAATGTAATTAGGGAAGAGTCACTAAGAGCTCCCTACACTCGAAATTTCAATTCATATTTTTGTGGATCTCATCCTCAACTCAGGAATTTGAACCCTGAGGATGAGAGAATGTAGTTTTGATTTCTATATCTTCCCTTTCTTCACTCATAGCAAGGGTTGGAATCAGTTGGATGCTATTGTATTGATCAAGGACTCTATAATCAATATTGGCTAGAAATTAATGAAGAATTGTAGCTATTTCTTTGGGATACCTGTAGTATGAATGTTTGGCATTGTTTCTATTATCACCAAATTGATATTGATAGGCTGCTCATCAATCAACTTAATGTAACTCTTTCAAACCACTTCTAACTGAAGATTAGCCTCTTCAATTTGAGAGGGCTCTCTCAAAGGGGATTTATGATATTCAATGGAAATACTATTAGATGGCTAACTTTATGAATTGTAACTTGTTTTTGATTGATTTTAGGTTGAAAAATGAAAGTCTTGCTACCATTGGGCTATGGGGTCAACATCAGTAAACTCAATGACAATAATTCTTCTTATGGAAGCTGAGGCAAATAGAGGTTTCAATAACAGATGGAACATTCACACAACATAGGAAAAGCATAGCAATTTAACCTTAAAGGAAGTCAGAGCATGTAACCATGGGTTATGAGTAATTAGAGATAAAATTCATTGTATATTATTAAGCATGAAAGATATAGAGCAGACAAAACATTGAAACACCTCATTCAAATCTCAGGTCTGGAAGTAAAATGTCTGTGTATATTACTAAAACTGAAAAACATTACAGAGTAGCAATTTGGTGCAATATTCTCCAACCCTCTGATATTCGATGTTCTGTCTATAAATAGACTTCTTTACATTGCAAATGATCTTCCTAGCTGGCTAGATCCTCGAACTATAGCTTTGACACCTAACATAACTGAAAACTACTTTCCCGGAATAGAAAAAGACAACTAATATTTAAAAAGTCACATTCCTAATAGGACTCTACTTCATATTTATTACATTCAGTTTTCTCAACAGTAAAAAAGTTACGTTATAAGGATCACATGTTCGAGAAACCTTCACCATTACTAACATATTTAAAGTACCCCCTAGATTTAGGAAACACAGTCCTACTTTTCAGGAATGGATAAACTCCACTTTAGTCTTGGTCTTCATGTTGAGCTCGATGAGTGACACTCATATTGAGTAGTGAGTCTATGCTGGGATGGTCCACTGATAGGATGGCTAACTGATCTTCTATGTGTTGTTTAAACCTCCAAAAATCTTCCAAAAACTTTTCGCTACAAAATAGAGCAGTTTAGGTAGTTTCTTTGCGTGGTTTCGTAGCGAATGAATTTTTGTCTTTTCATCCATCTCTCTACCACCTTTGCTGGTCAAAAAATTTTCTTATTTCAAAATATCTTAAAAAAAACGAACCTCCCTCCTCAATCCTTCACAAAATTGATTTTTAAAGAAAAATATCATCTTTAGAAATTTCGTAACGTTTTCTGGCCTTCAAGCCTGGAGCACACTACGAAACTGCCTAATAAACCAAAATTTGTAGATTTTGTGATTTTCTTCAAATTTTGATTTTCTGAGCCAAAATTTAGGTTCTTTGCAAAACATTAACCTCATAAAAAATGTGTCAACTGAATTCTTTAGCCTTTATGAGTTTCATATTCATTTACAATAGGTTGGCCTATAGGTTCTTCAACCATTTTCATCCTCAATCCTTTCTTCTCCATCTCAGCTTGAATCATGTCCTGCTGCTCCTAAAGTTCTTCCACTTGATCCTTTAATGATTTGTTTTTAGCTTGCAAGTGTAAGTTAATATTCTTAGTATGTTTGACCACCATTCTTAATTCTTGAGTCCTTTTCAACAATCCTTTGGCATTGTCCATAGATTTTGAAAGACTTGAGATTTTATTGTCCCATCTTTTCATCGTCTAGTCAAATTCAACCTTTTTAGACCTGTTCTTCTCTACCTATAACTTCAATTCAAATATTTCTTTACATGCTTCCTTCAACTGTTCTTTGAAGAGTTTTGTTTCTGATTTTTCAATTATCTTCTCTTTTCCCTTTCTCTGCCTGATGGCAACTTCTTCTTCTGCTGTTGGAGATAAATCTATGATGCTCACTGGCTGCACAACTTCACTGATTTTCTCTGCCTTTTTGCTCTCCATTTTCTTCTTTTTAAACCTGGCCATTGGCTTCTTTGGATGAAATATAAAACAAAATATTCTCCTGCAAAATCTAATTTCTTGGCAGTCTTACCTTTCTTCAGTTTTCTTCCATCACCTTCAATATCTTCTGCTTGCATTATTGGGGACTCTTCAATATCAATTGCATGAAGGATATCTTCCAGATTCCCTTTGGCCAATGTCTAGCTTCTAGTTATCCTCTTACTGCCTTGTTTTCTAACCTTATGCTTCTGTTTTGCAGGTGTTGGCTGAGGGATATTAGTTCCTTGCAGAGGTTCTGCTCCTATGTCCATTGGTTCTACAGGGGACTGTCTTCTTTCTTCTTCAACTTCTTCTATTGTAGTTGATGATGTAGTAGTTCTAGGTTTAATATTTTCTTTGGAGTGGCTACATCTATTTCATAAACACTCATAAATAGAAAAGAAGTCCAATATCTGTTTAACCTTCTCAGTTATTCCAACACTAACAACTTTATTAGACCATACTGAAACAAAGATGTCTAATTACCTTCTGACTTGACTTGAACTTTATCTGACATCTTTCCCAAACTCCTATATAAAAATAATGGTAAGTCAAGTGATTTCTTACCTACAGAGTGCAAAAGGAGTTTGAGATGGTAAGAGTAAACCATGTGGAATCTTCCCTTGCAGGTGAAATATTTTTGAATGACCATCAACAAATTTGCATAATTCTCCTTCAGAAAACTCCTAGGGATGCCATTGGTCAAATCAAATTATCTGTGCTCCTGCTTGAGAAACTCCTCATAACCCTGCATTGTAAATTTTGTGTCTTTAAACCACTCTTCACCACCTCTAGGGATTTCTGTAGCTAGTGATATGCTCTCTGGTGTTACTGTGAGATTCAAAATCCCAACCTTTGATGCTGTCCCTATATAATTAGTGGTAAAGTCCTTTGAAACCAGTGCATGGTAACCCTGCAACTTCTGGTAGAATTGCAGACAGCCCATCCTCCTGAAAACTTCCATAGCAGTAGGGTCTTCACTCAGCAATTTCAAATCCATGGGTTAATACCTGAGACAGTGACCACCCTTGTTTGTTTTCCTTTTTGAATCCATGGATGCTTTATAGTCTTCGTTGCCTTGCTTGTTGGTGACACTTGCAAAACTGAATTTGACAGCAACTTGCTTGGAGTGATGAAGCAGCTCTCCAAGAATTGATTCACATGCAAGGATAAAATAGTAATATGACAAAAGGCAGGTTTTGGGTAAGGTTTAAAAGGTTAATTGATAACTCTGGCTTTGATAATGACACATGCAACCAAAAAGAACCATGATTACAACAAATACGACTATGCACATTTAAAATCATCATAACGACCTTGAAACACCTTACCCTTTATTTATCTTATCATAAATTGACACCTCACATCACTCTGACAACTTTAGCAGAAAAAACGCAGTTTCGTAGCGAAGACAGTTTGGCTACTGACAAATTCACTCTGGAACTATTAGGCAGTTTCATAGCAAAATCCACTGATTTCGTTTGTAATTCCCTACAAAATTATGAAAAAATGACAGGTGTGCACTTTTGATACTAAATGCATGGGAATGAAAACTGATATGATGTGAGGTTTATTTGACTGAAGTGGCATGGACAGAGGTGATATTTAAACTTAGGGTAGACTTCATAAAAATGCAAAAAAAATTAGACATCTCAAAAAATGACTTAGGAGACCTCATCAATATGGTGAATGACCTACATGACCCTATCAAGGAAAGGTTTAAAACTTAATGAGTGATAACATTTTCTTCTCTGTAATCATTTGTATGAATGTTTTGTAATTTAATAAACCATTTCATGTCTATTATAGAATACATGTTCTTTCATGCTCTGTTTTGGGAAAGTTGACACAATTTTTCCATTTTATTCAGTTTAGGAAGAATACATCTCCTATGCTCTTCCTAGCTCCTCATCAGTCTTAAACCATCTCACCAAATCACCTTTAAGTGATAAAACTTCTACCTACCTTGCCCCATCGAATGAACTGCAATTCCATCTCATTGTCCCTGACCTAGTCCCCTTGACCTAATCCCCATACAGTAAATCCAACCCAATAAAAAAAATCAAACCCTTCTTTATTTCATAGCTAGCCTAAAACTTTTCATCCAACCCTCTTGGCTGTTATTTTTGTGGAGAGAGCCCTCTCCAACTTGGTAGGGCTAGATACCAAGTTAAAATGTTGGCTTGTGGTTACCTTTGTTGGGTTCTCTTCTTCAGCTTTGGAGATCTCATGGAGTGATAACAGATGGTAAAACTCCCTTATTAAAACTTGATATCAAATTTGAACTGCCTATGTATAATGATGAAGTGAATGCTAAAATAATTGATAATTGGGTTCATCAACTTGAAGTCTATTGCAGGATAAAAAACATCAAGGATGATGAAACAAAGATTTAGTTGGCTTCATTGAGGTCGGAAAGTGCTGCATTGATTTGGTGGGAAGCTAAAACACAAGAGGATATGAAAAATTAAGGTAAGGTTTCCACCTCTTGGATAGATTTATTATTTCACTTAGAAGAAAATTTTATCCATTAGCTTATATGAAAAAGGCTATTATGGATTGGCAAAATTTTAGACAACTAAAGGGTCAACGTGTGCAAAGCTACACTCAAGAATTTATAAGAAGGTGCTTGATATTAGGTCTAGACTTGAATTCACAAGAAAGTTTGTTGAAATATATTCAGGGTTTACACATTTATTTAAGACATACTATCCTTATGTTTAATCCTACAAGTTTAGATGAGGTTTGTGTTTAGGAAACACATCTTGAAGCAAGAGGGAAAAACATTTCACAAGAGGGTATCAAGAATCAATTCATAAGTGGAGACACAGGTAAGAGTAAGTTCAAAGGGAAAGTAAAGAAGAATTCACCCATCAAGAAGGAAGGAGAAAAATTATCATGAAAACTTGTTCCAAAGAGATGATGAAGCTCATTGTTGGAAGCTTCATCCTGAAATGAAACCAAAGAAGTTTAACAACAAAGGGAAGCAAAAGACAATTGCAACTACACAACATGACTTAGGCTACGATTTAGGAGATGAAACAAAGATCACAGCAATGGGAATGAAAGGTAAGGATATAGCAAGCACTAGCTCTTCAAGTTGTCCTAATGATACTCAAGATGAGAAAACAAGAATTTAACTTTTCCATATTCAGGTTATTTTAAAGCACACCATGATTGATAAACTTTTTGATAGTGGTTCACAAGAAAATTTGATTTCCAAAGACTTATTCAAGAAATTAAACTTAGAGACCATTCCTCATCCAAGGCCTTATCCTTTAGGTTGGATATGCAAGAATGCAAACATATAAGTTACGAGGAAATTCATACTTAAATTTGCAATTACAACAAACTTTCTTGATGAAGTTGAACTTGATGTAGTTCCACTTGATATTTCTGGAATTGTTTTGGGAAGCCATAATTGTATGATAGAAAATATTTTTTTCAACGCCATGAAAACAAGTATCACTTGTTCAAAGATGTTATGGAGTACATTTTTAGAGCACATCAACAGAAACTAAATCTTTCACTTGTAAATGTCAGACAAATGAAGAGGGAATCATTAATTCTAGTAAGAATTTTGTGCTCTTAATGGTTAAGAAAAAGAATGATGTTGAAAATGAAGCTTTCCAAGGTTGTGATTCAATATTGAAATATGATTTGGTTGAGGTTGTTAACCAATATGATGAGATGTTTCAGGAGCCAAAAGGATTGCCTCCCAAGAGGGGAATCCAACATGAAATACACTTGCATCAAGATTGTGATTCCTAACATTGGCATGTACAGGATATCAGTGATGGAAAGTGCATAAATTAAAAAGAAAATTCAAGAGTTGTTGGACAAAGGGATCATCATACCAAGTACTTCGCCGTGCGGGTCACCTATTGTTTTGGTGCCAAAGAAGGATGGAATGTTAGGTCCCTATATTACTAGTGTAGTCCCTTATTGTTGTTATTGTAGCCCCCTTATTGTTATTGTCGTACCCCTGTAGTCCCCATATTATTATTATTGTGCCCCATAAAAGCCCACTATTATTATTGTTGTGACCTTACATTATTATTGTTAGGTCGGTTAGGATTATATTGTAACATCATGGAATCCTATATATAGAAAGAAGGTTTTGTCATTTGTATCATCCAAGAATTGTTCATTTATGTAATGTAAAGGAGGTTTCCCCCTCGAAGAGGCTGATTTATAAGGTGTTGATCTATATTTTATTCTATTTTGTGAGCTGGTTTCATAAAATTTGGAATCAGAGCTTTGGATTCTAGGGTTTTGCTACTTCAAACAATTCATCGTGGGATTTTCACTATAAATTTTTTTCTACGAAGGTTAAGAAGCTAAAAAAAAAACCATTTGCGAAGAAATCATGAGGAACTTCGTGTAAACATTTCAGATCTTGGTTCACAATATTTTCATAGATATGATTTGTGAAAGTTATGGTTTTTGCAAGCTCCTGAATTTCATCTCAAAGAGGTGACCTTGGTAAAATTTTCATAACTCTCACTTTCAGCATCAGATTGGAATTCTATAAAAAGTGGCCGAAATTACATGGAATTTGTTTTCCTATGTATTGGTTTTAGAGTCAAAAGAGGAAACAATGAAATGTGGCACGCCATACAAGTTCGATATACTAAACCAGTACAAAATTAGGTCATTTTGGGAGATTGGGCATAACTTTGACTTGAAGAATCCAAATCAAGTTAGACCTGTGGCATTGGAAAGAATATTTAGATGGATACTAAAGGATTGAAGATAAAATCTTAGGCATGTATTTTTTTAAAATTGCATAATTCTTGTTTGAAAAATCAGTTTGAAGTGATTCCAAGGGCATATTGAAGAATAGATATCAGTATTGGGTTCTAAAATCCCCCCTAAAAAGAATTCAACACCCATTAAGCCCTTATAAGACTCTACTATGACTCATGAAGAGGAAGAAGTGCAACATGATATATCAAAATTACAAGACCAAGTGAAAAAAAATTCTCTCTTGCAAAGAGTAACAAAAAATGAAATGGAAGTTTTGAAGAAAGGCGTGGAAGCTAAGATGAATGGTTTGAAGAAAGGCATGGAGGCTAAGGTGGACGGTTTGAAGAATGGCATGAAATCTAAGATGTATGGCATGGAAGCTAAGATGTATGGCATGGAAGCGAAGATGAATGACATGGAAGGCAACATGGAAGGCATGAAGAATGATATAAAAGCAGACATGGAAGGTTTGAAAATGTTGATAAAATAAATGATTCCTAAAGGTGAAAGATAGTAGAGGAAACTCATGATGAGTACAAAATAAATGTTAATCGTGATTTCATAAACTCTAATGTTGGATTGAAGACCCACCATATTCCAAAGATCGATATGAGGAAGTTTGATGGCAAGGATCCTGTAACATGGATACTACAGATGGAGCAATATTTTAATATCCATAATGTGCAAAACACACAAAAGGTAAGTATTGCAACTTTATAATTAGAAAAAAATACATTTGTATGGTATCGATGGCTTTGCTCTCATAAAAAAATTGTCACTTGGTCAATTTTTATGGAGGAAATGATAGCACATTACGAGGATACAAAGAGCAACATCTTCTTTAGCCAATTGAAAAATCTCAAACAAAAGGGTTCAATGGTGGAGCACATTGAGGACTTACAAAAATTGAATATAAGGGTAACTGATATTCCAGAGGAACATAGGATTGATGTCTTCATAGGGACTTTAAAGGATAACATCCAACATGAGGTTCACCTTTGGGAACCTGATTCATTTGAGAAGGTATTCAATTTGGAAAGAAAAATTCAAAGTAAAATTATGGCGATAAGGAAGCCTACCACTCACATCTATAAATATGGAAGTGTTGCTACTCCTATACTTCCACAACCTACAAGGTTGACACCACAAAAATTGGAAGAAAAAAGAGAAAAAGGGCTCTGTTACAGTTGTGATAGAAAATACACTAAAGGTCATAAGTGTGCTGAGAAGAAATTATTCTACATATATTGTGAAGAGGAGGAATAAAATTAACAAGAAACTTCAAAAGAAGAGGATATACACTAGGAACCAACCCTAGAGAAAGAAGAAATGAGTCCGACCATATCCTGTAATGCATTGGCAAGAATTACCACTCCTCAAACTCTCAATATAGAAGGACATATCAAGAAGAAAAATGTAATAGTGTTTATTGATTAGGTTAGTACCCATAATTTTATTCATTGTAAGGTAGCCAAAGAATTGAATTGCTTCCTATACCCAACATTAGATTTTCAAGTGATGGTTGCAAATGGAGGAACTATAAATTGCTCTGGAAAATGCCATAATATCAAGCTAACCATGGGGGAATAGGTATTGAATAGTCCAATTCTTTCCATTCCAATCGTAGGTGTTTATGTTGTACTAGGAATACAATGGTTACAATCTTTGGAGACGGTAGCTTTTAATTTTCGAGAGGGTTTCTTGAATTTTTTCGGAAGGAAAGGAAGTTGAATTGCGAGGTATTGTAGGGAAGCCAGGAAAGTTAATAAGCTCTAATGTCATGAAAAAGCTCCTGAAGAAATAAAAACGAGGCATAATTGCACAAGTATGCTCACTAGAAGATCCAACATTAAAATCATCTATTTCTCCAGATCTCCAAAAAGTCTTGGAAAATCATTACAATGTGTTTGAAACTCCCAAAGGACTCCAACCTATTCATGATCATGATCATGTTATTCATTTGATTCCAGGAAGTGTTCCTCCAAACAAAAAGCCTTACAGATATCCTTATGTCCAAAATAGCGAAATTGAACGTATGATTGCATAAATGTTAGAGGTTGGTACAATTCAACCTAGTCAAAGTTATTTCTCTGCTCCAGTAGTATTGGTGCACAATAAGGATGGATAATGGTGCATGTGTCTGGATTATAGGGAGATCACTGAAGCTCACTATTAAAGATAAATTTCAATTTCTGTGGTTGATGAATTATTGGATGAATTACATGGAGCAATTTATTTAACCAAGTTGGATCTCCGTTTAGGATATCATCAAATTAAAATGAAGACTGAAGATATTCGGAAAATAGTTTCAAACTCATGAGGGTAATTATAAATTTTTTGTCATGCCTTTTTGCCTTACCGATGCACCTTCTACATTTCAAGGGTTGATGAATTCCATTTTCAAACCCTTCCTTAGAAAATTTGTGTTAGTATTTTTTGATGATATACTAATATACAACAGGTTGTTGAACCTCAAAACTGTTCTTTCTTTGACACCCTTTTTTCATCATTTATTCCTTCCTTTTCACAAATTCATAACTCCAATCAATGATAATTGACATATTCCATATCAGAGAAATCATTTAAATGCTCTCTACTTTATATTATGATGTTTCTTGTTATTTAAATGAATTTCTGTAACTAGCTACATAATGTATGCAATTCTGTAACTAATTGTTGTTTCTGCAGCTATTGTTATGGTTTGACGGGTTTTGAGAAGAAAATAAGGAAATGGGTCATATGGACATATCTAGAATGATCCACACATGGATCATATCCCATTCACCTATTCAAATTCGAAGAGAAAACATGTGTATGCTCACGATCAAGGTCGGTCAAGGAGCGTGATCTGCGAACGAAATACTCTTGATTTGCTCTGACGTAGAAAATCAAGAGACAACCATTAAAGAATTTGATTCTATATATATTTCTAAATTTGAGTTCTAATTGTTATCTATAAGTGGAAACGCCTCAAATAGTTAAATTTGAAACTTGTTTAAATACCGGTCTTTTGAAACCGGGAAACAGTCCTAATTTTGATAATTCGGTGTATGCTAAGAAACTTTGTTTTTGATAATAATAAGACCAGTTCCAAATCCTTTGATGGGCACGTATTTCATTAGATTTTCGACTGATTCTGTTGCAGAGGGCCCCTGCACAGAAAGGAGGTTTTTTAGTTTTTTTGTCGTTTGAATTTCGTTATTCAATTTCCTGTTGATTCGTTATTTACGTTCTTGTCAATTCATAGTTAAATTCCCATTGTTTTCATAGTTAATTTCATATCAATTAATATTTTAATTTTCTTACTATTTTTAGATTAATTTCATGAATGCTTTCTTAGATTAAATTTCCAATTAGCTGTGTAATCTTGTGCTCGCTAAGTTGTCTCAAGAAAGTGGCTTTGTCATTTTGCAATTGGATCAGATTTGGGTATTTTGTTATACAATATTCATAGTTTCCTTTCACATGCTTTGTATTTTCTTTCAATTTCAATCATCACTCTCATTTCAATTCTTAGTAATAGGATTTATGCTTTCAATCCATGGAATATAATTAGATTAAGTTAGGATAGAATTAAATTTGAATTGTGTTTTTAAAATAGAATAAATGCTCAGTTTTCATAGGACTAAAGTCTTTTCAATGGATAAGATAGGAAATGATTTCATCTTGTCATTTTATGTAATTATATTTATAATAGTGCTATGTTTTAAACTAGTGAGATATTTTTCATAGATGTTTTGCCTACCTAATAACATCATTCAAAGTTTGATTCATTTTTATGCAATTTAGATTAGTTAATGAACATTTCCTTTTCTTCCTTCTTTTAGATTTCATATTACATTAAAAAGAGTTTGCAATTCAATTTCTTTCTTTATAATAAAAACAAAATTTCCTTTTCTTTCTTCTTTAAAAATCAGTTTTCATCATTAAAATTCATTTAGATTTGACTATTCACTAGCATTTAAAGATTCCATTTCTTAGACCAATTTTAGACATAAGATACAAAATCCCAAAAAACAACATAAACATACACAAAAAAGTAATAGAACAAGGTTACCTAAGCATATATAGTGCACCTCACTTCATAAATTACTAACCTCGGTCGATAATTCATGATAGCAATTTGAGACATCAAATTGACTAAAAATTTTTGCATCATTGCCGGGGAAGTGAAATTAGGAAGACTAATTTATTACAATTAAAAAAAACAAAATGCGTAGAGAAAGAGACTCTAGGGGTAGATTCATAGGTAGAGGTAGAATTTTGATTCCTACAACACCACTCACCCCACTAAAACTACGTAGAACCACACCACCATCTCAAACTCATATCCCATTTTTCACTTCAATACCTAGACTTCCTGAAGTCTTAAGATCAGAAATCCAACCAGGAGATTCTCTAACTTCATCTACTGAGGAAGTCTTAGAAGAAGAAAATACTAGATCTCCAACAGAAGGAGTAATATTTTTCACCTCTACAAGAGAACATATTCTAGCTCAAGAGTTAGAAAACCCTAGTGAGGAAGAAGAAGAAGAAAATCTCTTCAATATCCTATTGATAGAAGAACCAGAGGAAGAACAATTAACCCTACAATTAAAACCTTACATTAGCTCTGAGGAATCTATAATGGAAGAAGAAGAAGGCCATGGAGAAATTTGGAATGGATAAGCCTTAAGAAGAGGAGGAAGAGGTAGAGGATGAGGTGGAGGAAGATATGAGGAAGAGGTAGAGGCAGAGGATATCCTATCTCTGTTGGATTTCCTATAGTTCATGAGGATACAAATTTTACAATGAAAAATATTTCACCTTCTGTCCTTCCCAATTTCCATGGATTAAGGACTAAGGATCCTGAAAATTTTTTATTTGAATTTGAAGTCTTATGTAGATCTTATGACTACTTACAAGACTCTCAAAAATTGAAGTTATTCCCTGCAACACTTAAGGGTGCAGCTCTAAAATTATTCATGGGTTTGATAGCACATTCTATTAGGACATGGGATGAGATGAAAAGTGTGTTTTTTCAAATATATCTGGATTACTGCACACCTATTAATAAGAAGGATGAAGTATTTAAAATGATGCAGAGAGAGAATGAGAAATTAAAATATCTAATTGCGAGATTCAATTATAATATCAAGAGAGATAAGATGGAACATCTAGATCAAGATACTTTAAAATATCTCTTACTAAAAGCCATTAGAGATGAATGGATAGATATCCTTAACATGATGGGAAAAGGAGATATATCTCAATTACCATTAACTGAAATTGTTGAATTGTGCATTCATCTCTCAAGAGGAAAATAAAAAACTGGGAAAAATACAAGAGATCCTATTCTCTCTTAAATAAATAAATCTGCAACTAGAACAGTGAGTAGGGCAAAAATTGGAAATATGCTTGAAGAATTTAAGATAGGTATCTTAGGGAGTCTCAGTGAAAAAATAGACACCCTGAAATTACAAAACAAACAGAAAGTTGAAACTCATGCCTTAACTATTTTCTGTCCTAAATGCAGAAAGAAACATACTTTGAGAAAACGTCCTCTTGATGTAAAAGTTATAGAGACCAGTTTTATTTGTGTAGAAAATCATGAAATAAAATAATGTCCCTCTATACCAGGTCTTAAGGCTATCTTTCAAGAAGAAGAAGCAACTCCATCTTTAGTAGATCCTCTCTGTTTCGTCTCTAAAAGACCATTGCAGTGGCCACAAACTCAAGGTTTTAATAACCAAATGTATAATCAGCCCCCACCAAACAATTATAATTAATTATGGAAACAACCTTGGTCCCAGCCTCAACCTTGGGCACAAGGGATGAAAAATCCTTATGGAAGATACTCTCAATATCACTAGTATCCACAACCCTATCCAAACTATCCTTCCCAACATTTTCCACAACAAAATCGACCAACCCAAATCGAAAATCATAATCCACAACTATCATTACCATATCCAGAAAGAAAAAATCAAATACCTGCCTAGCCATTACCAAACCCAAATAACAAAAATGCTCAAAATGCTTATAACATAGACGGACAAAACTTTCCAACTTACATGATTACCCCACTAGATCTTAACAATGTCCAACTTGGATCTGGTAGAATATTAGAAAGGGAAAAGCCTTATGTTGTTATTCAAGAAAAAGATGATCTTGATGAAGAAATTTCTCTACAGTAAAATAAAATTTCTAAAGAAGGGACATCTCTTTGGAAGAACCAAAATTCTGAAAATGAAAAATAAAAAGATCCAATAAATTCAACTCCTATAATAGAGCAACATTCAGTATCTGTTTCTAACCCTCCTTTTCTTGAAAGATTATAACTCGATAGAGGGATAGAAAAACAAATTTTTTTGCCCAATTATGATTTTATAGGTGAATTGAAAAATTTATGTATCAAAATTCCTTTGTTACAGGCCATTAAATAGATTCCTATTCTAGCTAAAACAATAAGAGAGTTGAGCACGAAAAAATCAGGAAGAAAAACAAAAGAAACAAAAAGGATTTAGTTAGTAGGAAAAATTGATGACATTATGATGAGAAAAATAGCGATACAAAAATATTTGGACCTAGACCTTATATACCAACATTATTGCAATTAGCAGACAGATCAGTAATCAAGCCAGATGGTGTATTAGAAGATATATATATGTGCCCTTAGACTCTTGGGAGTATCCAGTTGACTTCATGATCATAACTCCCAAGAACAACCTAGGGGGACATCCATTAATTTTAGGAATGGCTTGGTTAGCTACAAATAATGCTTTCATTAGTTGTAGATCCAGTGATATGTTTATTTCTGACGGAAACTCAACAAAGAAATTCACTCTAAATCCTCCAACAAAAATAATCACAGAAATAGGAGATGAAGAATGGATGGATGATGACAATGAGATACAACCTCTCTTTAATATTTCTCATATTAGTGAAGAAAGTCAAACCTTAAATTCAATATAAAACTTTGAAATATCCTCACAATATGAAAGTGATTATAGTTTTCAAGGACAATGCAATATTGAATACTTTTCATCTAGACAGATGTCTTTATATTCTATGGAAGAATTCGGTAATTCTACTGTTGAAATATTTCTAGGAAAATCTTTAAACATAAACAAAAACTTGGAAAAATTCCAACAAGAAGAGTCAATAAAAAAATTACAAAAACATTCTTCTGCATATGCATGGGAGTACACTGACATGAAAGGAATTATCCCTGAGACTTGTATACATCCTATCTACATTGAGGAAAACTCTAGGCCTATTAGAAAACCTCAAAGAAGGACGAATCCAAATCTTAGGCAAATTGTGAAAGAAGAATTGCAAAAATTGTTGAATGTAAACTTAATCTATCCAATTTTAGACAGTTAGTGGGTTTCTCCCTTGGTGATTGAACCTAGAAATATTGGTAAATGGAGGGTATGCATTGATTATTGAGAGTTGAATAAGGTTACTCTAAAAGATCATTTCCCATTGCCTTTCATAGACCAAGTATTGGATACATTAGCAGGGAAGAATTATTTCTCATTTTGTATGGTTTTAGTGGTTACAATGAAATTGAAGTAGCACCTGAAGACTAAGACAAAACCACATTCACTTGTCCATGGGGAACCTATGCTTACCAAGTACTTCCTTTTGGATTGTATAATGCACCTGCAACATTCTAGAGGGAAGTATTAGGAATTTTATCTGATCTAATACATGATTGTGTGGAAGTATATATGGATGATTTTAGAGTTTATGGAAATTCATTTGAAGAGGCTCTTAAAAACCTGGAAAAGGTTCTTAAAAGATGCAAAGAAGCAAATCTTTCATTAACTCATGAAAAATTCTTTATGATGTTTACTGAAGGAATTGTTTTAGGACATCACATTTCAGGGGATGGAATTAAAGTATACTCATCTAAGGTTGAATTTATCTCCAAATTATTAATTCCAAGTTGTCAAAAGGACGTTATAAGTTTTCTAGGATTTACAGGGTACTATAGAAGATTTATA
This sequence comes from Pinus albicaulis, assembly GCA_034641835.2. Lineage (NCBI taxonomy): Eukaryota > Viridiplantae > Streptophyta > Pinopsida > Pinales > Pinaceae > Pinus > Pinus albicaulis. The sequence continues at coordinate 1,880,456 of MU968307.1, forward strand.
TAAAACTTCACCAAAATGGCATCTCCACTCTTCAAACTGCTTACCAAAGAGTGTGAATTTTGTTGGAGTCTTGATTGCCATTTGGAATTTGAAACTTTAAAAGAAAAAAATTCTGAAGCACCCATCTTAAGAGGTCCAAATTGGAATATACCTTTTCACATTTAAACATATGCTGTAGATACAACTCTGGGAGTTGTACTAGGACAAAAAGATTTGATCCCCTATGCCATCTATTACAAAAGTAAAAATTTGAATCCTACTGAGTTAAATTACACTATAACTGAAAAAGAATTTCTAGTTGTTGTCCATGCTATTAACAAATTTAGACACTACATCACTAGCTATGAAACCTTTATTCATAGAAACCATTATGTAATTAGGTACTTAATGAATAAATCTATCACTAATAGCAGAACCACAAGATGGATATTACTCCTACAAGAATTTAACATCACCATTCTAGACCACCCTAGAAAAAAAACACAGTTGCTGATTTCTTGTCTAGAATTCAAAATAAAAATAATGATACTCCAACAAAGGATAACTTTCCTGATGAATATCTCTTCACAATAACTACTAAATCTCCATGGTTTGTAAATATTGCTAATTAATTAGCCACAGGAAAATTACCAACATACTTGTTTCCTAGATAGAAAAGAAGAATCATTTGAACAAGTGCATTATACTCATGGGTTAATGATGAATTGTATAAAACAGGTCCAAATATAATCATCGGAAAGTGTGTTCGAGAAGATGAAATGCCTGAAATTCTGAAAGAATGCCATAATGAAACTTATGGTGGACACTTTTTTAATAATAGGACTGCCTATAAAATCCTTCATTTAGGATATTATTGGCCATCCATCTTTAAAGATGCCAAGGAGTATGTCAAAAGGTGCGACAACTGTCAAAGAATATGGAAACTTGTTCCTACAGGTGAAATTCCCATATAACCTCAGGTACTCATCAAACCATTTGAAAAATGGGCCCTGGATTTTGTTGGGCCAATCAATCCACCATCAAGACAAAAGAGGTACATTCTGGTTTGCACTGATTATGTCACTAAAGGGTAGAGGCTAAAGCACTTTCTCTTGATAATGAAAATGTTGTAGTTTCATTTCTCTTTGGGGATATTTTCACTTGTTTTGGTGTCCCAAGGGAAATTGTGACAAATCAGGGATCTCAGTTTACATCTAAGGTGGTGCAAAAGATCGTGGATGAATACAAGGTTTAACATAGAAAATCCACTCCATATCATCCACAAGCAAATGGTCAAGTGGAGTCCACCAATAAAGTGATCGAAGAAATCCTCACAAAGACTGTACATCTACATAGGAGGGATTGGGCAGATAGGCTTCCTGAAGCCTTATGGGCCTACCAGACTACATGGAGGAATACAACAGAACATACTCCCTATGAACTTTTTTATGGGAAGCAAATCCTATTTCCTATAGAATTTCAGATCAAAACCTTCAATATAGCAGTTATTTTGGGACTTAATTTATTAGAAGCCCATAAGCACAGAATGGATCAAATTAATGAGCTTGATGATATTAGGCAAGATTCAGTTCAAAGAACTAGCCTAATCTTGCAACAAAGTCCCAGATGACATGATAAGTACATAAAAGAAAGAAAGTTTCAAGCAGGAGATTGGGCACTTTTTTTCGATTAAAAGTTCAAAGACTTCCAAGGAAAATTTCAGATTCATTGGCTTGGGCCTTATGAGATTGAAAAAGTCTTTGACAATGGAGCAGTCAGGATAAGGAAAATTGATGAAGAAAAGGCACCTCTTCTTGTGAATGGACATCGAGTAAAATTCTATCATAAGCCAAAAATTACAAAGGAGGAATTTATCAAAAATTACAAAGGAGGAATTTATCAAAAAATTTCAAGACAATACTGCTATGAAGTTGGTGAAGAAGAATCTTTCTTCTTCCCTAACGTAGTCTTCTTTTTATTTTCATATCTAAAATAAAAATAAAAATAATTGTATAAGTATGAAAAACAATCAATGATTGGCATCCTTATACAGAAATTACAAGATGAAAATTAGATTTTTGACATCTTATATTTTCTCCCATTCTAAAAAAAAAAACCCAAATTCTTTGTTCCCTTTATTTCTCTGAAGCAAAAAAAGAAGTAGCTACAAAATTTCTACAATTATACAGCTCTTAGGAGATTCTACAACTGTCATCACATTTTGCAGCTTTGTTACATTTTCTTACAGCCTACTGAAGAAAACATATTGAAAAAATAAATTGAGAACTCCATTGAAGATCATGCTAAAAGGATACCTGAAGAATCAACACAAAGAAAAGAGCAACAAATTTTAGTTCCAAAGGTATGTTACAAAAAATTGTTTAAATAATAAGACCAAAAACATTAGCATATGTAATTTAGATGGTCATATGCTATCTCAATATATCATCATTAGATTTCAGATTCACATCACAATTTCACAATCCGACCACAACATCCATATCATATCTCATAATAATTCATAACTGATTCTCCCATTTATTATTAACGGTCATGCCTTACTTCCGTAACCCACTCATCCACGTTCTTTTAAAACCTCGTTGAATATCTATTTAACCTATACTTCTCTACAAACCCTCGACATCCTTAACCCAGATCCACAACCTCAATTCATTCAATCAAAGAAGAAAAATTCTATAGGTAAAACTCCTCACGACAGAGACATGGGCTTGATAGTGAGAAATGAACCTATGGGAGCGAAATTCATGGAGAGTTATCCTCAGGTAAAGGAAATGTTGCAAAAATTTCAATGGCTCTAGTTTATAGAGAAGTTTGACGGATTCCAGAAGGAGGTCACCAAGTCCTTTGCAAGATCTTTTGATGGGATAGAGGTCGAAATTGGAGATATAAAATTCTCAGTGACAGAAGCCTTTGTGGCCGAAGCTACAGAACTGCCGAGAACTGGCGAGAGATGGTTTAAAACAAGGAAATTCACAATGAAGAATGGAAAGTTTTTCTGAGGAATCCAGGTATGGACACTTCTATTTACAAGAAAGGAATTCCCAGTTCAGCACTCAAAAACAAATGGAGAAATATGATTTTAATTTTACAGAAGTTTGTTACTTGCGAACGTATATTTGGCTGTATGTTTGTTTATCATGCTCGATTATTGATGAAATTTTTAGAATATGGAGAAATAAACCCCCCATACTTCTTGCTGAGTAGTCTAAATAAAATTTCAGTAAATGTCTAGAAATTTCAGTAAATGTCTAGAAAAGAGTCCAATTCATAGACACTACCATGCACCATCATGGACTAATAAAGATACTTCCTAAATTCCATCTAAAAAGTGTAGGAGACTCCTGGGAAAGTTTCCGAATCAGAAATCACTTTCAAGCTGAACCAGAGAAGCCTAAGGATGACAAAACTAGAAGAAGTAGAAGGAGACTTGATTGATACAGGGATTGGGAAGAAATCCTCACCTCAACTTCAACAAGAAGAGAAAGAAATCACCATTGTAGAGCTAATGAAGAATAAGAAACATAGTGGAGTAAAAAAGAGAGGTAATGTAGAGAAACAGAGAAAAGTTACAAGTTTAGAAAACTTAAACCCTTCACAACCAAGGAGAAGCTCTAGAATTTGTAAACCCTTGAAGAATACATTGTCACAGGAAGTATAATTTGCTAATTTAGATGAAGAACCTCAAGTGCCATCACCCATTACTATCTCTCCTACACACAATACTATACATTTTCCTGTACATAGTCCTATATACGATCCAAGTCGGAAATCCCCAGAAATTGACCCAGCACAACAGGAGATACATGACTATATTGAGTCATTGGAGAAAAGACATTGAGAAGCAAATCCAAGTGCAGAAGATCAACCTATCAGTCTACAAGAACCTCTGGTAAACACCCTCAAGCAAGAAATTTATGATCTGGAGATATTGAACAGGCACATTAAATAGGAAAATGGAACCCTGAAAGAACATAATCACGTGGAGAAGGTCATCAGTGATAACTCCATCTTACATTTGGGGCTGTGGTATAAAAAGAATAAGAATCTGAAGAAAAAGAACAAATCTATGAACAAGAAAGTCATCAACCTCAAGTACAAACTCCTTATGAGAAAACCTAGAATGACAGTCACTTCAAGGAAAGGAAAGAAGATGAAGTTGGATGTATTAGCATAGGTATCAGAACATATGTAATAGGAGGTTAAAACTCACATTTTTTGGAAATTGCACGAGGACATGCAATGGTTTCTTAGTGGGGGTATGTTGAACCTCAAAACTGTTCTTTCTTTGACACCCTTTTTTCATCATTTCTTCCTTCCTTTTCACAAATTAATAACTCCAACCAATGATAATTGACATATTCCATATCATATAAAGAATTGAAATTATATCTACTTTATATTATTATGTTTCTTGTTATTTAAATTAATTTTTGTAACTAGCTACAGAATGTGTGCAATTCTGTAGGTAATCGTTGTTTCTGCAGCTATGTTAGGTCCCTATATTGCTAGTATAGTCCCTTATTGTTGTTATTTTAACCCCCTTATTGTTATTATTGTACCCTTGTAACCCCCATATTGTTATTATTGTGCCCTTAAATTATTATTGTTAGATCGGCTAGGATTACATTGGGCCCCACTAGGATTACATTGTGGCCCCATGGACTCCTATATATATAAGGGAGGTTTTTTAATCTGTATCATCGAAGAATTGTTCATTCATGTAATGTATTGGAGGTTTCTCCCTCGAAGTGGCTTATTTCTAAGGCGTTGATATCTATTTTATTCTATTTTTGGAGCTGGTTTCATAACATTTGGTATCAAATCCAGGTTTAAGGCCATCCCAAAAAAATTATTTCTTTAAGAGAAAATTCAAAGTTTCAAGCAGTGGAAGATCACATCGAGCATCAACAAGAATTTCTCCAACTCTTAAAGGATAACCTGAATTTGGCACAAAATCCAATGAAACAACAGGCAAATCAACATCGTAGTGAGAGAAGTTTTGATGTAGGAGACTGGGTATTTTTACGGCTACAACCATACAAACAAATGTCCCTCAAGCAAGCTAAGAAGGATAATAAATTATCGCCAAAGTATTATGGTCCTTACAAGTTGTTGCAAAATATTGGTACTATGGCATACAAATTGGAGCTTCCTACTTCTTCACGAGTACATCCAGTTTTCCATGTTTCATGCTTAAAGAAGTTATAGGTGAAAATCTTCCAGTTCAAAAAATATTGCCAGAACTTGATGAGGAAGGAAAAATCATATTGGAACCTGAAGCGGTCATGGAAACAAGAACTTGACAGCTACGGAATGGATCAATTTCAGAGTATCTCATCAAGTGGAAGAACTTACCCACTGAAGATTCTACATGGGAGGATGAGAATTTTATACAGAAGCACCCAGGGCTACTCAAGTGTTGAGGACAACATTTTTTTGAAGGAGAGGGGCATGTTAGGTCCCTATATTACTAGTATAGTCCCTTATCATTGTTATTGTAACCCCCTTATTGTTATTATTGTACCCCTGTAATCTCCATATTGTTATTATTATGCCCTTAAATTATTATTGTTAGGTTGGCTAGGATTACATTTGGCCCCACTAAGATTACATTGTGGCCCCATGGACTCCTATATATAGAAAGGAGGTTTTGTAATTTGTATCATCGAAGAATTTTTCATTCATGTAATGTATTGGAGGTTGCCCCCTCGAAGTGGCTTATTTCTAAGGCATTGATATCTCTTTTCTTCTCTTTTTGGAGCTAGTTTCACAACAAGCTATTGTTATGATTTGACAGGTTTTGAGAAGAAAATAAGGAAATGGGTCATATGGGCATCTATGGAATGATCCACACATGGATCGTATCCAATCCACCTATTTGAATTCGAAGAGAAAACATGCCTATGCTCATGGGCAAGGTCGGTCAAGGAGCGTGATCTGTGAACGAAATACTCTTGATTTGCTCTGACGTAGCAAATTGAGAGATGACCATTAAAGAATTTTCTTCTATCTATACTTCTAAATTTCAGTTCTAGTTGTTATCTGTAAGCGGAAATGCCTCAAACAGTTAAATTTGAAACTTGTTTAAATACCGATATTTTGAAACCGAGAAACAATTCTAATTTTGATAATTCGGTGTATGCTTTTGAAACTATGTTTTTGATAATAAGAAACTCTGTTTTCGACTCATTTTGTTGCAGAGGGACTCTGCACAGAAAGGATATTTTTTAGTTGTTTTGTAGTTTTAATTTCATTATTTAATTTCCTATTGATTCGTTTTTTTTGTTATTGTCAATTCATAGTCAAATTCACATTGTTTTCATAGTTAATTTCCTATCAATTCATAGTTTAATTTTCTCACTGTTTTTAGATTAATTTCATGAATACTTTCTTAGATTAAATTTCCAATTGGATGTGTAATCTTGTGCTCGCTAAGTTGTCTCAAGAAAGTGGCTCTGTCATTTTCCAATTGGATCAGATTTGGGTATTCGGTCATACAACAGTCATAGTTTCCTTTCACATGCTTTGTACTTGCTTTCAATTTCAATCAGCATTGTCATTTCAATTCTTAGTAATATGATTTATGCTTTCAATCCATGAAATAGAATTAGATTAAGTTAGGATATAATTTAATTTTAATTGTGTTTTTAAAATAGAATAAATGTTTTATTTTCATAGGACTATAATCTTTGCAATGGATAAGATAGGAAATGATTTCATCTTTTCATTTGAATGCAATTAGATTTAGAATATTTCTCTATTTTAAACTATTTAAATATTTTTCATATATGTTTTTCTAGCCTATTAACATCATTCAAAGATTGATTCATTTTATGCAATTTAGATTAGTTAATGAAAATTTCCTTTTCTTCCTTCTTTTAGATTTCATATTACATTAAAAATAGTTTACAATTCAATTTATTTCTTTATAATAAAATCAACATTTCCTTTTCTTCCTTCTTTAAAATTATTTTTCATCATTAAAATTCATTTATATTTGACTATTCACTAGCATTTAAATATTCATTTCTTAGACCAATTTTAGACATAAGATACAAAATACACAAAAACATCATAAACATACACAACAAAGTGAGAGAACAAGGTTACCTAAGCATATATAGTGCACCTCACTTCATCAAATTACTGACCTTAGTCGATAATTCATGATAGAAATTTGAGACATCAAATTGACCAAACACAAGTCTTGGAAGGATCATGTTCAACATGTTGACAGGGTGCTCAAATTATTGGAGGAGAAACAGTTATATGCAAAAACCTCCAAATGTTTCTTTGGAGTACAAGAGGTGGAATATATGGGTCATATTGTATCACAAGAGGGTGTTAAGATAGACCCTAACAAAACTAAAGAAATTAAATAATGGAAAGTCCCCACAACCATAAAGCAATTACGATGATTTCTCGATTTAACAAGGTATTATCACAAGTTTGTTAAGAATTATGGGAGAATAACAACACCTCTAACAAAATTATTGAAGAAAGATGCATTTTCATGGACTCCTGAATCAAGTAAGGCGTTTGAACATATTAAAGAGGCAATGTGCCAGGCATCGGTCTTAGCTACGCCAGACTTCACAAAAACATTTATTGTGGAATGTGATGCCTCAGGAAACAGAATTGGTGTTGTTTTAATGCAAGAAGGAAGACCCATTTCTTTTGAAATCCATCCAATCAAAATAAATTATTTACAAAAATCTATTTATGAGAAGGAAATGTTGGAAATACTACATGCACTAAAGAAATGTTGACCTTGCCTAATGAGAATACACTTCAAGGTAAAAACTGATCATGATAGTCTTAAATACTTTTTGGAACAAATACTATCTTCAAAAGAGCAACAAAAATGGGTCACAAAGATGTTGGGTTATGACTTTAAAATCATCTACAAAAACGAGAAGCTAAATTTTGTTGCAGATGCACTCTCAAGAAAGGATGAGGAGGTGGAAGTATTGCTTTGTGCCATTTATATTATCCAACCAGATTGGATAACCGAAGCAAGGGAGGGATGGAAGAATGACGAAGAAGTGTGGACACTCATTAAAAAGTTGCAGCAAGATCCCAATACATCTGATACATTTAGTTGGAAACAAGATTCCTTATGGTACAAATATCACTTATATCTTTGTAAGAATTCCCAACTAAAATTAAAATATTCTTTTGGAGTTGCACACCTCTCCCTTATGAGGACAACCATGATTTTTAAAAACTTACCATAGGGTGAAGAAATATATTTTTTGGGATGGCCTTAAATCTAATATTCAAAAGTTTGTGGTAGAATGTTTAGTTTTCCAGCAAAATATAGTTGAGACAATTAATACCCTGGGTCTGCTACAACCTTTATCCATTCCAATTCAATGTTGGGAGGAGGTTTCAATGGATTTTATCACAGGTTTACCTAAGTCTGAAGGAAAGAGTGTCATCATGGTGGTAGTGGATACACTTACCAAGTATGCACACTTTTGTGAATTATCTCATCCATTTAAAGCAAGTACAGTTCGTACTGCATTTATGAAAATAATTCAAAAGCTACATGGAAACCCAAAGATTATTATAAGTGACAGAGATCCCATTTTCACTAGAAATTTTTGGACGGAATTATTTTCTTCTTTGGGTACTCAACTAGCTCATAGCTCATATTATCATCCTCAATCCGATGGGAAAACTAACATAGTGAAAAAATGTTTAGAAGGATATATATGTATTTTTTATATATGATAAACAAATAAATTGGGTCAAGTGGTTACCTCTGGCTGAATGGTGGTATAACACTTCCTTCCATACTGCAACAAAAATTACTCCATTTATGGAACTTTATGGATATCATCCACCATCCATCACATCATCTTTAAGAGAAAATTCTAAGGTTTAAGAACTGGAAGATCACATTGAGCATCAACAACAAGTTCTCCAACCCTTAAAGGATAACCTAAATTTGGCACAAAATCGAATGAAACAACATGCAGATCAACATCGTAACGAGAGAATTTTTGATGTAGGAGATGGGTATTTTTATAGCTACAACCATACAAACAAATGTCCCTCAAGCAAGCTAAGAAGGATAATAAATTATCGCCAAATTACTATGGTCCTTACAAGGTGTTGCAAAATATTTGTACTATGGCATACAAATTGGAGCTTCCTGCTTCTTCCCCCCGGTGCACCCAGTTTTCCATGTTTCATGCTTAAATAAGGTTATAGGTGACAGAATTTCAGTTCAAACAATATTGCTAGAACTTGATGAGGAAGGAAAAATCATATTGGAACCTAAAGCAGTCACGGAAACAAGAACTCAATAGCTACAAAATCGATCAATTTTAGAGTATCTCATCAAGTGGAAGAACTTACCCACTGAAGATTCCACATGGGAGGGTGAGAATTTTATATAGAAGCATCCAGAGCTACTCAAGCGTTGAGGACACTATTTTTTTGAAGGACAGGGGCATGCTAGGTCCCTATATTACTAGTGTACTCCCTTATTTTTGTTAGTGTAGCCCCCTTATTGTTATTGTTGTACCCCCCTGTAGTCCCCATAAAAGCCCACTATTGTTATTGTTGTTCCCTTACATTATTATTTTTAGGTCAGATAGGATTATATTGTGAAAGGAGGTTTTGTCATTTGTATCATCCAAGAATTTTTCATTTATGTAATATAAAGGAGGTTTCCCCCTCGAAGAGGATGATTTATAAGGCATTTATCTATCTTTTCTTCTATTTTGTGAGTTGGTTTCATAACATGGAACATGGTGCATGTGTATGGAATTCCGTGTTTTGAACAAAATTACGGTAAAAACCGTTACCCACTTCCTAGAATTGATGATTTACTTTATCAATTGAAAGATGCAAAGTATTTTACTAAGTTTGAATTAAGGAGTGGCTATCATCAAATTAAAATTGTTGAAGGTGACATATGGAATACAAGATTAAAAATGAAACAAGGTTTGTTTGAATGGATAGTTATGCCTTTTGGTCTTTGAAATGCTCCAGCTACCTTTATGAGTGTGATGAATGATATATTGAGGCCATTTATAGAAGAGTTTGTGATAGTATACTTATATGACATTTTTATTTTTAGTAAATCACGTGAAGAACATGTCATGCATGTAAAAAAGGTACTTGGTGTCTGGAAGAAAGAACAATTTTTTTTAAAGATGTCAAAGTGTGAATTTGGAAAAACTTTTTTAGTGTATTTGGGTCATATTGTTGGAGGAGGTGAATTGAAAATATATCCCTCCAAGGTTGATGTCATTTTGAATTAGCCAAAGCCCAAAATAGTTACGGAGGTAATAAGCTTTTGGGAGTAATCCAATATTTGAAGAAGTTTATTGTTAACTTCTATTCGATTGCGACTCCATTGCATGCATTGACAAGTGTGAAACATGTCTTCCAATGGGGAGGTAGACATCAAAAGGCATTCGATGGATTGAAGGAAAAGACCAATTCAGCCCTAGTACTTGCACTTCCAGACTTGAGACAGTCATTTGAGGTTTACATTGATGCTAGTGATTATGCCATGGGTGCGGTCCTCATGCAACATGGTAAGCCCATATGTTTTCATTCGGAAAGTTTTAATGGTGCAGTGATTAATTATCCTATATATGACAAGGAATTGTATGAATTGGTGTAAAGCATGAAAAAGTGGAAACACTACTTGATTGGTAAGGAAACAATCATTCACACTGATCATAAACCTTTGCAATACTTACAATCACAAACAAAGTTGTAGCAATCAAGGCACTTTCGATGGATGGGTTTCCTTAAAAAAATCCACTTGGTGATAAGGTATAAGAAAGGTATCTACAATAAAGTTGTTAACATGATTTCTAGGACTATTGTTAGTGCTACTACTGTTCTTAAGCATAATTATGTTTTTCATGAGAGCTATGTTGAACAATATGCTTTAGATTAAGATTTTCAAGATGTATATGCTACTTTAAGTCAAGCGAACCAAGTAGAGGAATTGGATTATCACATGCATTATAACTTGTTGTACCATCTTGGTAAGCTTTGTATTCCACAGGGAGAAAGAGTCAACATCATAAGAGAGGAACATTCTTCTCTTATTGTTGGTCATTTCAGTGTCAGTAAGACAATGGCACATCTATAGAGGTATTGTTATTGGCCTCGTGTGCTTGAAAGTGTGTCACAATTTATTAGAGGTTGTTCATTATGTGTTGTAAGTAAGCCTAGAAAAAAAAAAGTTAGGATTGTACATACCACTTCCAGTACATTCTCATCCATGAGAGATTCATTCTATGGAATTTGTTGGAGGTATTCCTATGTTAAAGAGGAATCATGATTATATTTTTGTAGTTATGGATATGTTCAGCAAAATGTGTATTTTGATTCCATGTAAAAATCAAGTTACAGCTAAAAAAATCGCTCAATTATTCTTTCAGAATGTATGGGTGCATTTTGGATTTCCCACATCCATTGTTAGTGATCGGTATTCTCGCTTTGTTGGGAATTTTTGGTCAAGTTTGTGGGGATTCATGGACACCAAATTGAAAAAGAGTACAAAATTTCATCCACAGACAGATGGTCAAACATATGTGGTGAATAGGATGATGATACATCTTGTTCATGGTTACTGCAACAAGTATTGTTAGCTGTGGGATGAAAACTTGCACTATATTAAACATGCTTACAATCGGGCCAAGCACTCTTCAACTCAAACATTGCCATTTGAGCCATGTTTGGGATACTTTCCTAAATATCATCTGTATTTCATTTTTGAAAAGGATGTTGTTATTGATGTTCATAGTGACATAGACAAAGCTAAAAGGTTCATTGAATAAATCCAATTGGTACATCAAGCAGTTCAAGAACAACTAGAAAAGAGCCAAGTAAAGTACAAAACAAGGCATGATAAGCATCTTGTAGATCACATATAACAAGTCAGTGATGAATTTTGGCTTCACATTAGCAAATAAAGGCTTCGAGGAGAAGGTAAAAAACTAAAACCAATTCGATATGGTCCATTCCGATGCCTTTAGGTTGGATTTTCCTTCATATATGAAAATTTATGCTATAGTTAATGTTGATAACTTAAGGCTGTATGAGCCATATTTTATTGAAGATTAAGGAGAAAATGTTCAGATTCCTTCCATTGAGGATTTTTCTCCTGAATACCTTGATGAACTACAACACGACACCATTCTTGACAGAAGAACAAGGTCTTCAAAATGAGGGAATGTGGAATACATTTGTGTGGGTTTCAAAGGAACAAATCCAAGTAAGGCCAAATGGATCAAGATTGGAAAGGTGAGGAAATCATACCCTCATCTTCTAAACAACGGAAAGTGATATTTTGGGGTCCAAAAGCTTCTAGTGGGGAGGAGTGACTAGGTGCTCAAAATTTTGCTAAAAAATTAAAGTTGTCAGACTAGTGTGTAACCTAAAGAAATATGTATATATCATTGTTATGAATCCAGCGCAACTCATTTCACAGAAAACCGACACCGTATGCTCCTGGAAACATGTTTTTTTTGTTTTCCCAAACATGCAAAAATTTGGCCAAATTTTTCAGGTTGCCCAATCAGTAGTCCGTATAGCTGACTGGGCATGGTGGACCAATCCGGTTGCGCCACTTGTCCAGTTTTTTTTGGTGCTAGTTAGTGGATTTTGATTGGTTGGGTTGATGTCCAACCACATGCTGCCACATGTTCCAACTGAAGGCTGCCATGTGGTAGCATTGGGGCCACCAAAATTGGTTGAAGTTTCAAACTACACTCCGCTAGATTCGAAACCGAACATGTGTTTAAAAAACAACGTGATCTAACCATCGGGCATACCATAGGCCTTGTTAAAATATATGGTGAAAACCTTATTAAAAGCGCATACGGTGGAAGGGTGGGGGTAAGGGGCCAAGGCTTAGCCCCGGCCCCCCAAAACAACAATGCATATGATCCATGACATGGAACCAGAGGTGAAGGTGGAGGCGGCAACCATAGCCGCTCAACCCTAAGTGCCAACCTGACGACTCATATGACACCATTAACCATAACCACTAGCGGTTAACTTAACAGCCAATATTTTTTTATTAATTTTTTTATTGGCTAATGGCAGAAGTGTCCTCAGACATGTAATTTTATTAATAGGAAAAGAAATTACATGAGAAATTTGCAAGATTTTGCACCCATATACTCCAACACTCTTGCAATTAGGAAAATGACCTATTTATAAGCTACATGTCCTAACTTATTTTAGTTATGGACCACTTGATAAAACAACAAGTGTCCATTTACAATAGATATCCTTCTAACCAATCTACTAAATTTATTCCTATTTTAGAACCTAAGATACGACACTATTCTAGAGTCATATCTTTTGTAACAATATTCTATTTCTAAGTGTCTCTAATATTAATTTAAATATTCCAATTTAATAAATATTTTATCCTAGCTTTAAACTATGATATTTGGATCATCTAACATTCCCCCCTATGATCCAAAGATACATTGCAACCTATACCAAGTTCATACCTGAACTTGGTAAATTTTGTCCAGCCAAGAGGTTTGGTGAAGATATCGGAGATCTGATCGGCTGAAGGACAATAAATCAGCCTGGTGACATCCTTTGCAATGAGTCATCTGATATGATGATACTTGGTGTCCACATGCTTTGTCTTTAAATGAAAAATTGGATTCTTTGTGAGCTTTATTGTTGACTAGTTGTCGATAAATAAGGATGTAGCTTCTGCTGGAGGAATTCTCAAGTCTTGTAAAACTCTACGCAACCAAACAATATCACATGATGCTTCCCATGCTGATATGTTCTCTTCTTTTGCTGAAGAAGTGACCACTATAGCTTTCTTCTTGCAACTCCAAGACACTGCAGCTGACCCCATGTTCATTAAATAACCTAAGGTTGATGCCCTATCATCAATATTTCCAACAAAGTCAGCATCTAAAAATCCACCAAGTACAAAGTTTTTAGTCTTTTTTTTAAAGAAGACCAAAATATTTTGTTCCTTGGATATAACGCAGAACTCTTTTGGCTTCATTCCAGTGGTTGTCTCGTGGTTCCTACATAAAGCGGGAAAGAATACTGACGAAATAAGAAATATTTGGTCGAGTAGTCATCAGATAAATAAGGTTTCCAATCAACTGTCGATAAGTAGTGTTATCCACCATCCCCCCCCCCTTCAAATTTTGAAAATTTTGAGTTTTTTTTCAATGGGAGTAAGAACAGGCTTGCAATCTTTCATTCCAAATCATTGAAGAACTTATGTCGCATACTTACTCTAAGAAATTAAGATATGATGTGGACGCTATAATACTTCAACTCCAAGATAGTAGTGAAGTAGTCCCAAATCTGTCATCTTAAAACTTGCATGTAATTCCTTTTTCACCTGTGCAATGTGATCATCATTGTTTCTATTGATAATCAAATCATCTACATACATAAACAAAATCACCATATTTTTACCTTATTGGCGTACATACAAGGAATCATCAAATTCACTTCGTTGAAAGCTAACTTTCCGAAGGTATTTGTACATTTTGTCATACCAAGTGCGGGGAGCTTTTTTTAACCCGTATAAAGCCTTTATCATTCTGCAGACTTCCTATCCTTCAATTTAAAAACCTGGTGATTGTGTCATATACACTTCTTCCTGTAAATATCCGTTGAGGAGCACTTTTTACATCCATCTGATGAACTTTCCATCCTTTTCGAGATGCCAATGAAAGTGTTAATCAGATGGTGTTACATTTAGCCATAGGAGAAAAATTTTCCTCATAATCATTCCCCTCCTGCTACGCAAACCCCTTCACAACCATTCATTCTTTGTACTTGTCGATATCACCATTTTTCTTGTACTTAATTTGGTAAACCCATTTGCATCCAATGGGTTTAAGATTTTGAGGACAATCAACAAGTTTCCAAGTGTTGTTGTCGAGAACTGTCTGATATTCATCAACTATAGCCTGTTGCCATTATTTATGTTTTATTGCCTCTCTATAGGTAGAGGGTTTAGTAAAATCATTTTCTATCAAGGAAAAATTTCCTTCACTTCTTTGTGATCCCCTTGTTCCTGTTTTATTCTGCTCATTAGGCCTTACATCTTCAAAAGTTGAACTGCCATATTTGGCAATCGATGTTCGCTGGTTAGAGATTTTGAAAAATCACCATCATTGTAAAGAGGGTTAATGTAAACATATGTTCGTTGATCAAATACAGACTTTGGGGGTGGAGAGTCACTATTAGAGGAACTTCTCCTGCTAGGATGTTTGGATAAACTGCCAGAAGACCTAGATGGTGCTGGTGAAGAAGATGGAGTGGATGAATCATTTTTAGATGAAGGAAACTTAAGTTCATACAAATTTCATGAATTTGGTTGACTTTGTATATTTCATTTTCTTTTATCACCTTTCGTTTCTAACTTTTGAAGAAGACTTTCAATTTCTTCACCACTCTTACTCTCATTTTCATCAAAAATCACATCCCTACTCACAATAAATTTCCCATTAGACAAAACTCAGTACCCTTTCTTCTCATTAGGATACCCAATCATTGTGCACTTCAAGCTTTGTGATTCAAGCTTAGTTCGTTTTTCTTTCGGGACTAATGCATAACATAATGATTTGAAAACTCTGATATGTGTACTTCAGGTTTGAAGACAAACCATGCTTCATAAGGTGTGATCCCATCTAAAGAAGCAGTTGGAGATCTATTCCTTAAGTATATAGTTGTATGAATTTCCTCGCCCCAATATATAGGACTTAATTTTTTGAATTTTAACATAGATCTCGCCATTCCTAACAAGGTGCGATTCATTCTTTCTGCTACTCCATTTTGCTGTGGAGTGTAGACATTGGTAAGATGTCGTTTTCTACCATTATCCATGCAATACATATTGAATTCATTAGAAGTGAATTCTCCTCCATTGTCTATTCTAAGAGTGCCAATATTCTCCTTAACTTCATTTTCAATAAATTGGCGAAAAGTTTTAAACTTTTCAAATGCTTTTGACTTTTGCTTTAAAAAATATACTCAAGTCATCCTGCTAAAATCATCAACAAAGAGTAAAAAATATATGCATCCGTCTATGGAAGTTTGTAAGGGTCCATAAATATCACTGTAGACCAATTGAAAACCCCTGTTTTCTTGCCATGAACTTGTGAGAAAAGTCTCTCGATGTTGTTTTCCATAAATGTAGGCTTCAAATTTTGCATTTTCTCTTTTGAATATTGGAAGTTCCTTAACCATTCCCTGTTTTTGTAACTGAGAGACACTTTCAAAGTTGAGATGGCTATATCATACATGCCACAATCTAATCGGTGAAATGTCTATACTTGCTGCTGCTACAAAGTTAGAATTTATTGGAATGATTGTCCCTTTCATCCTTAACAATTTTCCATCTTCATAACCTGTCATCACAGTTTTCATGTTCTGTTTCACAGAGTTAATTTTAACGAAGCCATCTTCCATAATCACCAAATGTATTTCTTGTCGAATCGTGACTAAAGATAACAAATTTTGCTTAAATGTTGGTACATACCATACATTTGAAATCATTCTTTCTCTAATTCCCGGTATAAAAACTTTGACTACACCTTTTCCATAAGGAGTATGTTTTATTTTATCAGCAAGATAGATTGAATTGAGATGGCATTGTTGGAAGTTCCAAAAGAAGTCACGTCGAAAATTCATGTGTTGAGTTACTCTTGTATCCAAAATACATGCATATTCATATTCTCTTCTAAGAAAGATTGAAACCTGTTAAACTGTTGATTTTGTGTTTGTGAAGACATATTCTTAACCATCATGATCATCTTGATCATTTGAAAACTATGCAGTGTTTTGATGAAACTTGGGAATTTCATCAATGGAAGTTCTAAAATATTCAGCATAATTTCCAAATTTGTTACATCTCCTGCAAAAAATTTGATTGAAATATCTGCCTCTACTTTGACCTCTGTTCTGAGTTTGTCCTCTGCCTAGACTTTGTCCTCTTCCTTAATTATATCATCTTCCTTGATTGTTCCCTTTGCCTTGAAAATTGATCCTGCCTGAGCTGTAGCCTCTATTGAAATTGTTTCCTCTACTTTGGCTGTGACCACGACCTTGTACACTGTGTGCATCTTCACTTTGAATGAAATTTCCTCATCCTCTGCTTCTCGAACTATCAGTTGAGGATTTACTTGTGATAGCCTCTGTGAAGAAAACATCTTCCCCAATGTGTTTCTTCTTCCCAAAAATTTTGTCATGTTGGGCTAACATATCACTCAACTCATCAAACTTGATCTTCTCTAATTTTCCAGTGACTTGCAAAGTTTCCAAAAATTGTGTGTAAGATGATGACAATCCAACAATTAAAATTGTACTTAAGAAAATTTCATTGACAGCTTGTAAACCAACATTTATTATTTATTTCTTGATGTTTTTTAAGTCGTGAAATATATTCAAGAACATCACCACCTTCAGATAATTTTTGTTGGAGCAATTTTAATTGAAGATCAACCTTTTTTTATTCAAGTTGGGTATCAAATATATCTTTGAATGTACGCAAAGAAGTCCATGCATCTGAGGCATTGTCAATGTGAATGTACATTTCATTGTTAACTAAAGACTTTATAAGAGCTAATGCCTTGTCATTTTTGACTTCCCATTTTGAAAGTAAAGATGCATCTGTTGGTTTATTAGTCTTAATGTCGCCATCACAAATGTCATGCCACAATTCATTATATATGACTAGAGTACTTTCATTTAGACATTTCCATGTCTTATAAGATTTTACCCCTTCTAGATTATCAAAATCAGAGAACAAATTAATTAACTTTGACATAGTAGTGGTTAAGCAGTGCACCAAAAGAATCAAGCACAGGAAAAAATGAGCAACTCGTCACACGAAACACGCCACAAAAAAAATGAACTATTGGGGCTTGGCCTTGACCC
Source organism: Pinus albicaulis (assembly GCA_034641835.2). Lineage (NCBI taxonomy): Eukaryota > Viridiplantae > Streptophyta > Pinopsida > Pinales > Pinaceae > Pinus > Pinus albicaulis. The sequence goes on from MU968307.1 coordinate 1,898,375, forward strand.
TCATATAGTCATTGAAAAAGGAGAAAAATGACTGAGCTTTGCACTTGGCTCTAGTCAATTTCTCTTTGAGAGTTTACAATGAAATATTTTCAAAATTTGACCACTTGACAATGCCCTTACAAATTTTCTTTTAAAAACAATATATGACGGTAGCCCCACCTCAAAGTGAAAATTACACATTTACACCTTTAATTAATCATGAAACCATAGCATAAATGCTACAGAGCGCTACCAATTTGTGTCTCAGGATAACCAAAAGGCTAGAGTGCAATCAATGCTTATATGCAACCCCAACAAACTAGTATGAACTCCAAAAGTTCAACTTAGACTGCCAACAAGCTCAAATTGAACCTGCATTCCTCTTCATTCCTCCTTACCTTGCTGCCTCACGCTCTGCGTGATACCCGTTGGCCACACCTCAGCGTCCTCTTACACACTGTGTTCTTCATTGTTCTAGTTAACACTGCTTTCTGCAACTTTGAGCCTTCTCCATGATGTTGTCAGCGTTTCTCTATTGTACCTCTTACGCTTCCCCAAAAAAAATTCCCTGAGTGTTGCGTTCAGCCACACCCATCTGGAAAATGTTGCACACACACTTATGAACCTTCAGTGGAAGTTTCATTTTTCCCATCCGATATCACAGAAGTGGAATGCTGAGACATTTTTGAAACTTGAAGAAAACGGTGTGGAATGCAACGTTTCTGACATAAGTTCTGACAATAGTGTGTGGTATTACTCACTGATGTGGGGAAGGAAATAACACGGTATTACTCGAATTCGAGCTCAATCACAAATTTCCTAACTTTGTTGTTGAGATTATTGACAGAATCTCCAGTGGGGATGGATAAGCAGCACTGTTAGTGAGAATCGCCTTATCTGTCGATGAAATGGTGAAATCTATGATGACGTCTACAATCTCAGTAATAGAGATTGGAATCTACTGTTGGCATTAAAAAATTCGAAAACCTGCAAAACATCGTCTTGCTGGCATTAAAAATTTCAGAAACCTGTAAAACCTCGTATTGCTGACATTAAAAAATTAGGAAACTATAATTCCTTCTAAAAACCCCACTATTGCAACATATTTCATGTGATACAGAGTTTCACACATTTTACCAAATATTTGTCTCCATTGGTCAAAAGTCAGTGGCTACAATGGCCAGGCTCAGCTCGACATGCTTCTTCATATTGCTATCAATGATGGTCATTGACACCATCATTTATCTCAGATTGTGGATGGTGGAAGCTGATCTTGATCCCACTGATACAAGAATAGACAGGTTTATGTTCAAGCAGGTGCAGAGCGAAGCATTGGCTGAAGCTACTGAATGGAAAAAGCAGTGTTGGCTAATGAACATAGGGGCAGTAGGATTAGCATAGGAAATTGAAGGCATTGGCTAATGAGCATAGGGGCAATGGAATTACACAGTGTTTGGGTCAGCGTACGATGAGCTTAGAATTTCTGATTAAAAAAATTGAATCTTAAAAAAATTGATGTTCAAATTTAAAATCTAGAATCAAATAATAATTTAATTTCTTTTAATAAAAAACCAGTTTGACAAATTTGCATATCAATTCATTTGATGAACAATTTAATGGAGTTTTCCATAAACTTGTAGAGCTGGAATCTCATCCTCCCGTTCACTGCATTACTGGAGATCTGATACCGCAATAATGGAAGAAGTGTCCTCGGACACTTAATTTTATTAATAGGAAAATAAATTACATGAGAAATTTGCAAGAGTTTACACCTGTAGACTCCAACACTCTTTCAATTAAGAAAATGACCTATTTATAAGCTACATGTCCTAACTTATTTTAGTTATCGGCCACTTGATAAAACAACAAGTGTCCATTTATAATAAATATCCTTCTAACCAATATACTAACTTTATTCCTATTTTAGAGCCTAAGATATGACACTATTCTAGAGTCATATCTTTTGTAATAATATTCTATTTCTAAGTGTCTCTAATATTAATTTAAATATTCTAATTTAATAAATATTCTATCCTAGCTTTAAACTATGATATTTGGATCATCTAACATTGGTGCCATATAAATGTGGTTCGAATTTCATATTTTAGGCATTAGTGGACAAATTAAGTGTTCAAAAATTTTGCCTAAAATTACGTGAAAATGTCACTCAGTTAGTCAAAATTAGGGTGAAATTTTAGGACCAGTCTGGATTATGGGGAAATTGTGGTGCGGTTAACAACAAAACTAGGGAGGCTCATAAATTCTTTCATTTTTTACCAATTTTGGATAATAAAAAGGATACACAATAATTGTTGGGTATTCGAAGGTAATGGAATAGGTTTTGAAGACATTTGAGCACTGTAAATGTATGTAATCACCATTTTGAGCATAATGAAAGGGGGCCAAGCCATTGGAAGATGGACCAAGGAGACGTATCCTAGGAGGGGTGAACTCCTTCATCATTTGTTGTGTTGTGGTTATTTTTTATGGTGTAATTATATGCTATTTTTGCATATTTTAGAGTTTATTTTCATGCTTTATGTGTTTTAAAATTAACATAAAAGCTCTCAAAAACTCAATTTTTACACTTGAAATTTACAAACCCTCAAGCACATTTTCATTAAGATCTCATAAATATCATGTATGTATGCGCTTTCCTAAATAATACATGCATACATATCTCAATACACTGAATCTGAAACTCTGTACTAGTGAAACTATCATTCAATCACACTCTGAAGTCATCAAATATTACTGAGCCAAATACATAGCCAGATACTGAATCACCTTATTTAATTAATGGTATCAATCACTAAATTTCAATGAACCAGCTCAACTGGTCAAACTAAATCAGAATAGATAAAAAAATTCAATGCATAACCACTTATCAATACACCATGTAAAATATGGTTACCCATCATAGAAATCAATTGATGCCACTACAAACCCTAATCAATGATATGCCAAGATATATGCGCTACTGGTATTAATTATATCAACGTATATTTGCACTTTCCATGAAGCATACATGTGTATAGATATTAAATCACTGAACCCTGAAACTAAATCATTGTTATTCAGAACTTATCATTGAATCACACACACAATCATCACAGATCTCTGAAACACATACAAATAGTAGCATCATTACTATTCAACATATTAGTTCAACTTTAACCATCACCGTTAAACCTAGATCATCATGAAAGAATTCATTGAAAGACAAAAATAAGAACAAAAACACTGAGGAAAATGATCAGACATCATATTCAACAAAACCCTATCATATGTAGGCGACCTTTCCAAAACAATTCCACATGTGTACACTCCTTTAGTTAATCATACTCACATACAAATTTTCCCATACTATATAATCGACACGCGACTACCCAGAAGTAGATCTGTGTATGCACGCACTTTCCTTGAGACAAACTTGTGTACAAATATGAAATTATTGGCTCATACCTTCGCTGCACAAAAACACTTCAAACATACCCATATCTCGACATACACAGTAACAAACATATGTCAAAACATTATCATCACATATCAAATCAACCCATAAGAAGATTATTAAATACATATCCATTTCAGATATATTGAATCTGATCCATTTTCATATTCCTAGGTGCACACTTATTTCAGATCAAAACACTCATCAATAACGCATTCCATGCACACTAAACACTTTGATATTCATCTCCTTATATAACTATAGGCCTTATCCAATACCACAGACAAATCCTTAGTAATGTCGATGGTATTCCTGGACGATATCAAATATATGTTGATGAGCTCAATACTATGGGCCAATACCATGGTAAATACCCCTAGCATTTAGGATACCATAGTTCGGAAACTGTTGGATCTTTCTCTTCTCCATACCCGCGTATGTACATGGATTTTCTTCACAAAACCCTAGTGTATTTCTCAAATAATTACCTTCAACATTCTTTTGTCCCTGAACTGCTATGCCTTTTTCCAAACTCTCTGTCACATGTGTACTGGCATGAAGACTCATCCTATTATCAATCTGTTGACATTTTCATCAAGTAGGTTTCCATCAAGGAAAACATGCCAAGTATGTTTCCATGAAGGTCAACACATTTTCCATAATTCCAAGAATCATTCATTAACTTCAAGAGGTCATAAAATGCAAGGGTTTCTAAGAAAGGTGAATTGAATGATGCCTAAGGGTGGGGGTGACAATCCCTACGTCCTAGATGGATCTTGTAATCGACCCATAACATGGTTTATAGAAATGGAATGGGTGCTTGAGGAAGTGGTGTTAGCTCTATTACCCATAGAAGTATCATAAGGGTTACTACCCCCAAGGGGTGGGTCCCTAATGGAAAAGGGATTGCTTAAAGTTTGTGGATCTGCAAGACCAAAGAGTGATCCAAGAGGAAATCCTCTCAGATCAAAATGTTGACTAAAGTATTTGGTACCCCAAGGATAAAACACATGACAAGGGAAATTTCTGCCGACCTCTTGGATATTCCAGGTAAATGTAATATCCCCTTGAAAAGTGGACCCCCCTAATGATTGACTGGCCTAATGAAATGGGAACCCAATAGAAATTTATGTGCCCCAAGCTATGATAGGGAGCAACATGGACCTAGTATGATTATTCTAACCAAAAGGGAAGTTAGAAATAGGTGTGAATGAACTTCCTACATATATCTTAGGACCAAGAGATGTTCTTATAGACCCAAATGTGGACACATGGTTTGAACCTCCTACAATTAATGTAGGTATGTTATTTGTAGTGTACTAGAGCCTTCCCTAAAAGTAAATGAGGGATTGTAGTCAATGATGTGAAGGAACTTATGATGGATATAGTAATGGGAGGAAATGGGATCTTGGGATACTATACCAAAAAGAGAAAGTAGTTTCATCAAATGTGGTATAGATAGGACTTACGGTAATGGTAGTAGGTATGGAATTTTCCTTGAGGACTTCTATAGTGACACTAGGTGTGCACACACTAGCCTCTTGCGTTGAGGTGAAAATAGTCACAACTTACTCTTGGTAAATATTGTTTAATTGGAAATATCTGGTCAAGTATACACCCTCACCTAGGAAGATGGGTATTAGAATATCGGTCATAGGGGAATGAGAATGAGGTGGAGGATTTTATTTAAAAACTTTTCGGACAAATATTTTGGCCCCTAAGAGTCACCCAAAGTGGCCCCTGACGTAAGTAAGTCTATGGTAATAGTGAGGTTTATCCTACGTCTATGGGTGGGTCGACTCTTCTCCTTGGGAGAAAGGCCCTTGAGATGATGAGAATGATGTGTAATAATTACAATCACGGTGGATACAAAATGTGTATGCAAAAAAATTAAAAATAAATGACACCTAAGGCTAAATAGACTCAACTAAACAACATACGCCTATCAAATCTAAGGAGAAAGCAATAAAACCAATATATCAAGGGGATATTCTTGTGTTTGGAGCTTGGTTGATTAGGGACCAAGTTTTTCGTAAAGATATGGTTTGGAAAGTTACCCTAGCCTCCTTCTTAACAATTTCGCACCTAGCACAAGTACCCTTAATTATGCACGGGCACCCTCTAGGGGTTTGGGGATACAAGTGAGTTCATACCAATGTATGTCCTACATACAACAAGTATAACCCACCGATCATTATCTGTGTAAGGTACCTAATATTATGGCTACTAAGGTTACCACCTTTTATCACTCTCCCCAACTTCCCAAGGCTGAAAAAGGAGTGAATAAAGGTAACCATGAGCCAACTTTAGCTCAGGTAGCTAGCCCTACCCGGACCAGAGAGGGCTCTCTCTATGTCACTTTACAACCAATAAGATGACTCGATATATTATGATCTTAGGATAGTTATGATGTTCAGTAGATTAAGGTTTTTTTTGTTTGAAATTTTTTGCTGGATAGAAATAACAGTTAGGGAACTAAGGTCTGATTTCACAGGTTAAATTACAGAATTAATGATGAGGCTAGGTAGGTATACTCTAGAGCTTACTTAACTTGTCATTGTGTATAGGGTTTTGAAAAAGAAGGAGTTAGAATGAGAATTTAAATGAATTCATTCATCAGAAGAATAAACACATCTATGAAAATCTTATAAACAGAGCATAGAAAGTAATGACTTTTTTTAACAAACTCATAAGATTAAAATAAATAAGCATATATTTGATGGATTAACAGAGAAGAAACAATGCTCAAAAGTATACTGCTAGAATCTCAAAACTGTAGCTACAACATTCTTTGATTTCACTGAAAACGTTTTTACAATAGCTCTGTTGCTAAAATATCAGAGTATCCCACTAAAATATCCAACCATGAAATGGTATTTACAAATGGTATATATAGGAAGAGAGGCACTAACTCCACCTCTTCTAAAAATAAGGAAACATTACCGCTCACATTACATATGTGTCATAATGAATTAAAACCCCATCCCATCCAAATCCAACTGAAATAATAGGTGTAGAAGAAAGAAGAGAAGAAAACTGAGCTGAACTACTAAGTGAATTGATATGCTGCTCCTTTTTCTACTGAATTGTTTCTTCACATTTCTGGTTCTTAAATAACCATTTATTTTTATTAAATACAACCTCCAACAATTGCTGACATATGGAAGATCTAGAACCTCCAACCTTCCCCATGCTTTGCTGATACCGATGGTGATGGTGGTGGGCGTGGGTCTGTTATAATCTTCAACGGTTACCCCGGATAGTCATTAAATGGACTAATTGTTTTTTGGCTACGCATCAAGATGAAAGTGGAGGGGAGTGTACGAGAACAGAATGGTAAGCAAGAGTCGTGGTAGTAGGGGAATGAAGTGAAGAGCAGGAAAAAATGATGGGAAAGGAGGGTGGTTTTGATGGATTTCGGAGGCGGGTTGAGATAGTTTGTGGTATTGAAAGGGGGGGGGGGGTGCAAAATGATAACAAACTAACATGTTGACATGGGGCCACTGGGAGAAAACCACGTTTTCATATATCGCAATCGCAATCGCAGACTAGTGGAGCGGAGTGAATGCATTATTGGGGGCGGAATTTGTGATGGTTAGTAAAAGGATTTGCTATAGTGCGATGCGATATGACGTGGCAGTCAATGTGGGTCCATAGCAATCACAACGGTGGTATCGCATTGGTATATCACATCGGGGATCACAATTTGCAATCGGTGATCGCAATCGCAATTCACAAGCACAAATTGCAATCGCAAATCGCAATCGCAAATCACATTTGCAAATCTCATGTGGGCAACATGGATGTTGGTAGACTAATTTCACGATTGCGCGATACCGATAAGTGATATCGCATCGGGGGTTTAGGAGTGGACGTGAATGCATTATCGGGTGGCGGATTTGTGATTTCGGAATAGCGATAAGTGACGTGGCAGTAGGTGGGTCCCACTATTATCGCAATGAGGGATTCAAGGAGGTAGGGGTAAGTGACGGCACCGAGAATTTTTGTTTTTTGATGTAGTAGGTTGTATTAATGGTTTTAAAGCGGAAAAGCGATAAATAAATAAAAATGTAATAAAGTGGCCCAAAGAGTAACAAAGGTCTTTCATGCCACAGAAACATAACAAAAGGTGTTCTTTGAGGGTTGTAAGAGGGTTATGTGAGTGTGGAAGGGTAAGTGAAGTGGAAAATCGTTGCTTTCACACTCACATTAAAGGGGAGAAATGAAAAATGAACTTTTTTCACCCTTTTATAGACTTTGTTGACCCTAACTTTTTTCCAATGACATGTACACTGACTTTTAACCCTTTTACACTTGAACAATGAATTTTTGATTCTTTAAGTGAGATGAAAGGACAGAGTTAACCCCATTTTCATTATTTTACATTTGATATGACCTTCATAGGTGTTTGAAATGTAACCTTGAGACAAATTTTCTCCTTGTCCTGAGACAGTGAGACTGCTTTTGAAGACCTTGAGACAGTGAGATAGTGATCATGAATTTTTAACACAGATGGGATGTTTTTGAATATTGAAATGACACTCTTCTACATTTGACTAGGACAGTTGGTCAAAATGACCTCTCTTAGAGCTATGGTAGTGGATGATGATTTCTTGATACTTTAAAAGAGACAGTAAGACAATGAAACTAGATTTCAAACTTTTTCTCGAAATTTGAACCATATGAAACAAGAGAGATGGATTTATTTGAAATTCATAAACATGTCTTCTCCTTTACTAGGGTTTTATGGATGAATTGGAGTGCCACTGCCTTATTTTAGTGAAAATTTTATGATTTCTTCAAAGGCAGAGTTGAACCTAGACTTGGCCTAAATGAAATGAAATGACATAACCCTAGACCTATTGAATGATGATGATGGCGATGATAACATTGAAACTAATGATGGCGATGGCCTTGAAAATGATAATGATAAATGAAATAAAGGAGAAACATACATGGTTTAACTTTTCTTTAGTGACGAAAATTATTTCTGAGAAATGGTTCGAAAAAGCAAAAAATTTGACTTATGACCTTATGGAAAACAAGTGAAAGAGTCATTTGATCACTGATATACCTAAGCTAACACCACCTACAACACCAAGAAAAAATTAAGTGGGGTGATCACTCCTCCATACCTAACATGACCTAGTGATTGACCCTTGTGTTAAAAGGGTTTCCTAGGAAAAATATGATTGTAACTAGATTTACACTCCCAAACTGAAGATTTTAGTGATTGCTTTTATGGCCTTGGAGAGTGTCCTCTCCAACCAATTCAAAGGCCATAAAATAATATGATAATTTTGGTGTTCTACCAAAGAAATGAATTATGATCAATATTATTATGTGTTACTTATAGCAATTGTTTTTTAAGTCAAGGGTATATGGAGAGAAATTGAATGGTGTTTTTCCTTTATTCAAGGAAATATATGCAAAATATGTAAGTGCGATATTTTATTTCAATGAACACTATCTGTAAGATAGTTAGATATTTCTAATGCAAAATGAATATGGTCCTCACAACTCTCTCTTTTATCAAATTGACATACATTAACATATCTTAATAAAAAATATCAAGAAAACAAAAAAATGAAAAGGAAAAAAATAGAAACCTACTTAAAACCTAAGATCCTACCTATAAGAAAAAATGCATCAAATATTTTTGAAGTGGGTCTAAGAGTTTTTTTTTATTGAGAATAGGACTAAAATAGCTATATATAAATTTGACCTAACTCCGAGCATAGATTGGTGCAAGAAAACCTGAGAAAATTTAGAGAAAACCACTACAACATACTTTTAGTGCTTCAATGCTCCGTCACGGGAAAACAATGTTAAGCGTGCCAACAATTATTTGTCAATACTACAAAGGAAAGTTGAAGGGTTTTAAACCCTATTCTGAAGTTTTTTCGAGCATAAATTTTGAGAAAAAAATATTCCAAGACCCCTAATGATGACTCAAAAGAAATAAAAGTAAACAAAAGAAATCAAATTAGAAAACAATGACCATAAAAGATCCACTAGGATTCCCCAGTGGAATCGTTTGTACTTTTTAAATGGAATTTCCTCGAAAGTAAGCAAGTACTTTTTACTCATAGGCTTGCCCATTGGTTATAATGACAAATAGTGTGTGTGTGATACTACTTAACCCAAAAAACATATGTCACAAACATGCATAATTAAAGTAGACATAGAGGAATAAATAAGTGCATCTTATCATGGAAGATGGATGCTCATCAATGATGAAACTCTTAGAGATCTTGGGTCCTTGGATACCTTCACTTGTAACCTACACAAAAACATTATAAAACCATCATATCTATATCCTGTAAAACTGTGTTAGACTTAACATAATAATAACCTAGAACCATACACTAACAATAAAATAAAATAAATATGTTGCTAGGAGGGAAAGCAAGATATTTTCATTATACCATAAGTAGTTACAATGTTTCTTTCTTTCTAGTCATTTCCCATGGCTCCTCCTCTCAATACATCTCAAAATTAGGATCATTGTGTTTTGAAACTTATCATAAAGAGAAGTAGGTTATGTATTTGACAACATATTCTTATCTATGGGTTTTCTCCCCTTGCTCCATGGTGAGCATTTCTTATATAGAAGGCTTTAAGGAGTGATCAGATGTATCTTGACACTTTGTTGACCATGTTTTTCCTTTCATCCTTATCTCCTGGTACTTATTATTTTCTACCTTTTTTTTTCCTTATCCATTCACTCTACCATCCCTAACCGCTTCAAATATATTTTATTATGTAACAAGAGTGTTGCAACTCTCCCTCTCAATCCAACTAAGGAATTGCAACTCACCCTGCTAATGTTCCAAGGGAATTAAAAGCGAAAATTTGTGTTTTTGGTAGGGTTTCCATAGAGTTTATTCTGCATTCCAACCTTCATTTTGAGGTGTTTCCGAAGTATACCTAAGGGGGTGTCATTTTGAGCTATGACAGACCTTGGGGATGGAATTTTGAGCTATAAAGCTTTTCCCTCAACAAATGATCATGAAGATGAATTTTTTTCTATATTTGAAGCATCGATGAAAATAAAATGGATAGTTTGGGTTATTAATTTAATTTTCTCTAATTTCTAATTTTAGTTGAGACTTTATATCTATGCCTCCTCCACTATGGGGAGTGCTGATGGAAATAACATTTATAATGGATTATGTTAGGTCCTTATGATACTAGTGTATTTCTATTATTTTTATTGTTACTATATCCCCATATTATTATTGTTGTGCCCATGTATCCCCCATGTTTTTATTGTTGTGCCCTATCGAAGCCCACTATTGTTATTGTTGTTCCCTTACATTATTATTATTATGTAGGTTCTAATTATATTGTGACCCCTTAGACTCCTATATATAATAAGGAGGTATTATCCTTTGTATCATCCAAGAATTGTTCATTTATGTAATTTAAATTAGTTTTCCTCCTCTAAGAGGAAAAAATTTAAGTTGTTGATCTATCTTTTCTTTTGTTCTTTGAGCTGGTTGCATAACATTTGGTATTAGAGCTTCAGATTCTAGGGTTTTTCTTCTTCAAATAAGCCATATTGGAATTGTCACAATAATGTTTTTTTATACAAAGCTTCAAAAGTGGAAATTCTAACCAAATGGAGCCAAAATATTGGTGAAGCTTGTGTATCAATTTCAAATCTTGTTTCACTATATTTTTGGAGATGTGATCAGAGGAAGTTAAGGTTTTTTCAGGTTCTAGAATTCCATCTCAATCATATGACCTAGGGAAAATCATCATAAATTTAACTTTGAGCATCATATTTGAATTTCGTAAAACATGAATAAAAGTAGATCGAATGTAGTTCTTTGGGTATCATTTTTAGGGCCTAAGGTTGAAACAACGACACATGGTACTTCGTACATGTTATCTCAACTGAACTAGTATATAATCAAGTCATCGTGGGATATTGGCCATAACTATTTCTTTAAGAATCCAATCTCAGTCTGACTTGTGGGGTTGGAAAGAAGACTCAAAGGGATACCATAGGATTAGAGTTAAGATATTAGAGATACAAAATTACATACATGCAACAGTTTCAATTTAAATATCCTAAAAAGCAAGAAAAAGGTATGTATTTTTTTTTTAAATTTTGCATAACTTTTGTTTGAAAAATCAGTTTGAAGTGATTCAAAGGGAATAGTGAAGCATATATATCATTGCTTGATTCAAAATTCCTCAAAACAAAAAATAGACACACCTAGTAAACAATTAGAAATATCTTCTATGATGCATGAAGAAGGGGAAGAAATGCAACATGATATTTCAAAATTACGAGACCAAGTGCAACAAATTTCGTTGTCGCAAAAAGTAAAAAAAAATTATTTGGAAGCCATGATGAATTTTAATATATATGGTATAAAAAAGGGACATGGGAATTTTGAATGATGGCTTAAAATTAGACATGGAAGCAATGATGAATGTCAAGATACAAGGGTTGAAGGAAGGTTTGGCAAAGTTGCTAGAAGAAAGGCTTCTGAGTGGTTACAAGGTAATCCATGAAAATCATGATTATGAAAAAAGGAATATGAATTATGGTTTTAGAGACTCCAATGTTGGGTTTAAGAACCATCACATTCCAAAGATCGATATGAGGAATTTTTATGGCAAGGATATGGTAACATGGATACTACAATTGGAGCAAAATTTTGATCTCCATGATATGCAACACTCACAAAGGTATGCATTGCAACTTTATATTGAGAACCCAATAGATTTGTATGGTATCTATGTATTTTTTCTCGTACAACACTTTTCAGTTGGTCAATTTTTACGAAGGAAATGATAGAACATTATGAGGATACAAAAAGCAACACCTTCTTTAGCCAATTGATAAATCTCAAACAAAAGGGTTCAATGGTAGAGTACATTGAGGACTTCCAAAAATTGAATATCAAGGTAACATATATTCCATAGGAGTATAGGAATGGTGTCTTCATAGGGAATTTGAGGGATATCATCCAAAATGAGGTTCGCCTTTGGGAACCTGATTCATTAGGGAAGGCATTCAAGGTGGCAAGAAAAGTTGAAAGAAAAATTATGGCAAGAAGGAAGTCCACCACCCACAACAAAAAATATGGAATTGTTGCTGATCCTAGCCTTCCACAACCTACAAGGTTGATGCCAAAAAAATTGGAGGAAAAAAGAGTAAAATGACTTTGTTATAGTTTTGATAGAAAATATAATAAAGGTCATAAGTGTGTTGAGAATAAATTATTCTACATATATTGTGAAGAGGAGGAAGAAAAGGAACCAGAAACATCAAAAGAGGAGGATATACACCAGGAACCAACCCCTGAGAAAGAAGAAATGAATCTGACCATGTCTTGCAATGCATTGATAGGAATTGCCACTCCTCAAACACTCAAGATAGAAGGATATATCAAGAAAAAAAATTTAATAGTGTTGATTGATTTAGGTAGTACTCATAATTTTCTTCATTGTAAGATATCCAATGAATTGAATTGCTTCCTACATCCAACACCAAAATGTCAAGTGATGGTTGTAAATGGAGGTACTATAAATTACTCTGGAAAGTGTCGTAATATCAATCTGACCATGGGAGAATGTGTATTTAAAAATCCAATTATTTCCATTCCAATGGGAAGTAATAATGTTGTACTAGGATTCCAATGGTTACAATATTTGGGGACGATAGTTTTTAATTTTCAAGAAATTTTCTTGAATTTTTTTTGGGAAGGAAAGGAATTTTAATTAAGGGGTATCATGGGGAAACCAAGAAATATAATCAGCTCTAATGGCATGAAAAAATAAATAACAACGGGGTGTAATTGCACAATTATTCTCACTAGAGTTTCAAACATCAAATCATCTATTTCTTCAAATCTCTAAAAATTCTTAGAAAATCATTACAAGGTATTTGAGACTCCCAAAGGACTCTTACGTATTCATGATCATGATCATGATATTAATTTTATTCTAGGAAGTGTTCCTCCAAACATCGTACCTTACATATATCCCTATTCCCAAAAGAGTGAAATTGAATGTATGGTTGCATAAATGCTAGAGGCGGGTATAATTCCAATATAGTCAAAGTTCTTTCTCTGCTCTAGTAGTATTGGTGCACAAGAAGTATGGATCATGTAATATGTGTCTGGATTATAGGGAGCTCAACAAGCTCACTATTAAGGATAAATTTCCCATTCCTGTCATTGATGAATTTTTGGATGAATTACATGCAACAATTTACTTCACCAAGTTGGATCTTATTGCAAGATATCATCAAATTAGAATGAATATTGAAGACATTCCAAATAAAAAATTCGGAACTCATGAGGGTCATTATGAATTTTTGGTCATGCCTTTTGGCCTTACTAATACACCTTCCACATTTTAATGTTTGATGAATTCCATAAAACCATTCCTGAGAAAATCTGTGTTAGTATTTGTTGATGATATACTAATCTACAAAAAGTCTTGGAAGGATCGCATTCAACATGTTGATAAGGTACTCAAAATATTGGAGGAGAAACAAGTATATGAAAAAACCTCCAAATGTTTCTTTGGAGTACATGAGGTGGAATATTTGGGTAATATTGTAACTCATTAGGGTGTTAAGGTAGACCCTAACAAAATTAAATCCATTAAGGAATGGAAATCCCCTACAACCATAGAGCATATTCGAGGATTTCTCGGGTTGACAGGGTATTATCAGATGTTTTTTAAGAATTATGGGAGAATAACAACTCCTCTAACAACATTACTAAATAAATATGCATTTTCTTGAACTCTAGAAGCAACTAAGATCTTTGAACATCTTAAAGAGGGAATGTGCCAAGCACCAGTCTTATCTATGCCTAGCTTCACAAAACATTTATTGTGGAATGTGATACCTTAGGAAATGGAATTGGTGTCGTTTTAATGAAATAAGGAAGAGCCATTTCTTTTGAAATCCATCCAATCAAAGGAAAGTATTTACACACACCTATTTATAAGAAAGAAATGTTGGAAATAATACATGCACTAAAAAAATGGAGACCTTACCTAATGGGACGACACTTCAAGGTAAAAACAAATCATGATAGTCTTAAATACTTTTTGTAACGAAGCTTTTATCTTCAGAAGAGAACCAAAAATGGATCACAAATATTTTTTGTTATGAATTTGAACATCTACAAAAAAGGGAAGAAAAATGTTGTTGCAGATGCACTCTCAAGAAAGGATGAGGATGTGGAAGAATTGTTTTGTGACATTTCTATTATCCAACCTAATTGGATAATCGAATCAAGGGATGAATGGAAGAATGACGAAGAGGTGTGGACACTCATTCAAAAGTTGTAGAAAGATCCCAATACATTTGATACATTTATCTGGAAAAATGATTAATTATGGTACAAAGATCATTTATATATTTGTAAAAATTCCTAACTCAAGGGAAATATTCTTTTGGAATTGCACACCTCCCCCATAGGAGGGCACTTGGGATTTTTAAAAACTCACCAGAAGGTCAAGAAGTATTTTTTTTGGGATGGCCTTAAATTCAATAGTCATAATTTTGTGGAAAAATGTTTGGCTTCCCAAAAAAATAAAGTTGAGACAATTAAGAACCTGGGTCTATTACAACCTTTACCCATTCCAAGTCAATGTCGGTAGGTCTCAATGGATTTTATCACAATTTTACTCAAGTATGAAGGGAAGAGTGTCATCGTAATGGTAGATGATAGACTTACCAAGTATGCACACTTTTGTGCATTATCTCATCCTTTTAAATCAAATAGAGTTGCTACTGCATTTATGGAAATAATTCAAAAGCAACATGGAAATCCAAAGATTCTTGTAAGAGACAAAGATCCCATTTTCACTGGAATTTTTTGGATGAAATTATTTTCTTGTCTTGGTACTCAATTATCTCATAGCTCATATTATCATCCTCAATGTGGCGAGAAAAATAATATAGTGAATAAATGTTTGGAAGGATATATTCGTCACTTTGTATATGATAAAACACAATGGGTCAAGTGGTTACATCTAGTTGAATGGTGGTATAATACTTCTTTCCATACTACAAAACAAATGACCCCATTTATGCCACTTTTTGGATATCATCCACCATCCATCACATCATCTTTAAGAGAAAATTCTAAGGTTCAAGCAGTGGAATATGACATTGAGCATCAACAACAAGTTCTTCAAATATTAGAGGATAACCTCACTCTGGAGTTTTTATGTAGGTGACTAGTTATTTTTACGACTAAAACCAAACAAAAAAATGTCCCTCAAGCAAGCTAAGAAGGACAATAAATTTACACTCATTTAATATGGCCCTTACAAGGTGTTGCAAAAGGTTGGGACTATGGCATACAAATCGGAGCTACCCGCATCTTCCTAAGTAAACCCAGTTTTCCATGTTTTGTGCTTAAAGAAGGTTATTGGTGGCAAGCTCCTAGTTCAAATAATGTTTCCATACCTTGAAGAATAAGGAAAAATCATATTTGAGCCTAAAGAAATCACGAAAATAAGAATCTGACAACTACGTAATCAATTGATTTCAGAGTATCTCATTAAGTGGAAGAACTTAACCGCTGAAGACTCCACATGGGAGGATGAGAATTTTATACAAAAGCATACAAAACTACTCAAGCATTGAGGAAAACACTTTTTGAAGGAGAGGGGCATGTTAGGTCCCTATAATACTAGTGTATTCCCCTTATTGTTATTATTAACATAGCCCCATATTGTTATTGTTGTGCTTGTGTGTCCTCCATGTTATTTCTGTGCCTCATAGAATCCCACTATCGTTATTGTTGTGCCCTTATATTATTATTGTTATGTAGGCTCTGATGATATTGTGACCCCTTAGACTCCTATATGTACCAAGGAGGTATTATCATTTGTATCATCCAATAATTGTTCATTTATATAATTTAAAGGAGGTTTCCTCCTCGAAGAGGACAATTTTTAAGTCATTTTCTTCTTTTCTTTGAGTTGGTTGCATAACAAGTTAATTAGTTTATATTAATTTTATGTGCACTCATTATTTTAGTGTTAACACCTTAGTTTAGGTGTATTATTACTTTCTATTAGAAGATATGCATTTCATATTTGTTATATATTTGACAAAATATATAAATTATTACTCTAAGCCATTCATTCAAGTCCTCTTAAGTATAAATTTACCACCATCATTCATTTTTCCCATTTTTCCTAGACCCCTAAAATTTTATTAAAGTGAAAAATTAATAAATAAATTTCACTTTCATCTTTACTTGTAGATTTAGTTATTTAGGTATTTAATTTAATATCCAATTATGTTTTCATTTTCTTTATACGAAGGGTTCCAAGTAATTTTTTCCTTTCAAGAATTACCTCACACAATTCCAAGGGTGCCACAATGTTTTTCCTTCAAGTACATGTGATTAGTTGAGGGGAACATCAGTGTAATGATGGAGACCATCATTAAATCAAAATTTTCCCTTGTTCAAGAACTAATGGAAACTAGAGATTAAAGTTTCCAAATTAATGTGTGCCCCTTGGTTATACCTCATGAGTGACCAAGTCTATGGTGCAATCCTCATGGTAATTTACAACTTCAAGGTGAAAGTGCCCTGCACTTTCCAACCTAAACCACGGTTGGAGTGCTACCAAGTAGAATGAAGAACATTGTTCCACCCCTTCAAAGATGATCCAAATTTATTTGTACAACCCCACTACCCATATGTGAGTAATTTGGAAAGAATGAACCATATTCCTACATCCCTTATTCAAGTCATAATTGTTTATAAAATATATTCATAAATGATAATTCAAGTTTAGATTCACATTACTCAAAATTAAAACCATAATTGCTAATCAATATTGCACCTATGTGCCATCATGGTTCCCTACGTCACTTATCCCATTCGTAATATCTGATCATAATGAATTAAATGTAATGAAACTTTGTGCATGTCAAGTGCTTCTAACATCAATAAGTATCATCATCTAGTAATAAAACCATCAAATATCATCTATCGCAAAAATAAATAATATGCATAACAAGGGTCATCATGACATGAATAAATAACTATATTATCAATATTTTATGTCCTCAAACACTAATACATTAGTAAAATAATCTATCTCAAAATTCGAGATAAAACATGAAGCATATGTCCCAAAAGTCATACTAAAATGGGGAACTACATACACCGCCTCTAAAACTAAAATTTATCCCAAAGTTTTAGAGAAAGTAAGGAAGTTGTTGGTGCATATCCTCTACGTCCTCTGAGGTCGTTAAGCTAGGACTATAACTATCCCACTAGAGCTTTTCTTGATCAACCATTCACTGGGTAAGATATTGAGTGTGTTATTTTATTATATAGATAAGTTCGGATATCACCATCCTCTAGTTTGATACATGCAAATGACTCAAAACAATAATATGTGATAAATATGAAATGTAATGATGCAAAATAAAAACATGAAAAAAAGCATGTATGCATTATAGTGATGTAGGTAATGAAAGTCGATAACTTATTTTACCCTTCTTTTCTATGACTTCAAAAGGTCCAAAAAGCCATGGATACTTCACTCTTTTTCAAAATTTTATCAAATTATTTTCTGACTTAACTCTCATAAATACTTTTATCTCCAACTTTTTAATTCTAATTATCTTTACAGGCATCAACATAGCTATTTTTTCTATCTTGTGCTTCCTTAAGCATTTCTTCTTCCATTTCTTGTATTACCTTTGGCCCTACATGAAAGTTTTCTTTGAGTCTATCGCAACTCAAAGATGTTTTGCATGGTATCCTATATGGAAACTCAAATGGTTCCATATTCATGGAACATTGATAATTATTTTTGTATGCAAAATAATCAAGCAATAAAAACTCTTTTGGACATTTTTGTGGATCCATGACATACATGTGTATCATTCCTTCTAAAATTCGGTTATTTAGCTAAGTCTAGCCATCAATATCTAGACGATAACCCATAGTAAAATTTGTTTGTGTTCCCAAAGCCTCCTGGAAACTCATCCAAAATATGCCTATGAATATTCTTCCCCTATCAAAAAATATATTCTTTGGAAATCCATGCAATATCACTATTTCATGGATGAAAAATCTAGCAATATCTAGAGATTTATAAGTAGTGTTGACAAACATGAAATGTTCACTTTTGTTCAAAGTATCCACAACAAAAAATATAGAGTTGTGTATCCTAGCTATCATAAAAAATCCAACAATAAAATCCATCAAAGTGATCTCCCATTTCAATTTTGGTATTGCATGTGGTTGAGATAATTTTGTTGGAGGTCAATGTTCCACCTTCACTTCTGTTGAGGCCCCAAAAAACGATGCAACAGCATCAGGGAAACCACCCAGTCGGGGACTTAAAAATTGTCCCTTTTCTGTTTGGAATGGTGGCTCCGACTAGATTTATGGGACCAATTTCCCTGTTTAATATAATTGGGGTGAATGGATGGATTTATCACTGTATATAACTTGATAGATGAAAATATTCGTAAGATTGCAATAAATAATATATCTATCTACTATGTATCCCGAGATGAAGTATATATTATGTGTGATCTACAAAAATGACCTTTCAGTGGATGCAAATAAATATCATACATTCACAAGAGATATGAAAACGTTTGAGATAATTGATTTAATTAAATAGTTAATTAAATCAATTGGATAATGCTTATATTGCAACTTTAAATGTTTGTATTGCATATGCATCAACTGATAATAATATAACATGTTTAGAAGTGTGTTGGAAATGTTGTCATTGATGGCAAAAGAATTGGTAGAAGGAGCATCCGAAACAGTAACTAGGAAAAGAGAAAAGCAATGTAGCAGAGAACAAAGGTCTGCAGCAAAGAATATAGGAAGCAATGTATTGTAGCAGAGGCACAGAGGCAGTAGAGAGAGGTAACAAGGCATCATAGAAGGAATTGCATCGAGCAGCAGAGGTAGAGGCTGAGGAGTTATTCCGAGGTTTACTAAATAAGTACTTTCTGGGAATCGTAACCCAGGCCAGAGACCCTTATCGCATCAGAGCATATAAGGTTAACAGAACAAGTTAACAAGAGGATGCGAGTGCGATTGAAGCTCAGACCCGATGGGCACATAAACCAGGATTAATAAGTGTTTGAGTTCCAGTTTTAATCGCATCGGAGAAAAACTGTGCAGCGGAGTGTTTATTAAAAGACTTTCGATTGCGAGGAAAATTCAGACCCGATGGATCAATGAACTATATTTCAAATATGGTTGAATTCCAATAGAACACTGTTCTGAAACCGCGATGCGAAGGCAATCCTCAGTACGGAAAGATCATTGGGCTTGTGCTACCGTAGTTAATGACAGTCGTCGATCTGTGGTCAACGCCCGATGGGCGGGTCAACTGCGGAGGCACCCCCTTGGGTTAATCATCGGACTGTTTGTGCCCCCCACAGTACCATTGATCCCAGTTAACCACACAACTTTTAACGTGAACTCCGTCGGATCTTCCACAAATATAATCGGACGACTGCTTGAATTGTGAAAGCGTGAATTTGTTATTCATGGTCTGAAAACATCATAAGTTCTGTGGAAGGAGTAGATTCGTGAATCTGTATAAGATATTGGGTTGCTAAGGCCACGATACAGTGAGCAATGGGGAATGTATAACCTGATGAAGCAGCACGTTATGGTCTGCGGAGGAGTCGTATTAAAACATTGATGAACCAAAGGATTGTCGGAACCTTGAGCGAAGGGGCGGAACCACGAAGGAGGAACAGTAAAGGGGGTTTCCGGTTTTCATCACACCGCCTTTCGAGGATAAGCGGTATTTCCTGGTTGGGCAGCGATTCCATAGAGTGCTCAACACGTGGCGAGGTGGAACCCCAGAAAACCGCCATTCACTGTGCGCCATTGCACGTTAATGTTCGACCAAAGAAGCCGAGCGATATTGATGTGCGCCATCGATCTGGAGGGGAGCCATCGGATGGTGGCCATATGAGAAAGGTGCACGATGGATAACCTCAGTACAACGCCATCGCACGTTATCACCCGTGAATTTTCGCCGAGCGATATTTGTCGGATCATTTGAAGACGAGCGACGTGCTCTCCGCCGTCAGATGGAGATGATTGTTAGCAATGGGCACCAGTTCTAATTTATATTAATCGAGACCTTTTAAACTAAGGTTTGCGGGGTTAATAAAGGATGTTGAATATGTGAAGTTGGCGAAATATGAAACATGTAATGTAATGAACGTGGGTTAATATATGCGTTGATCTCACGAACACATAAAACCTGGGGTCGATATATATATATATATATATATATATATATATATATATGCATGCCTTGGGGAGTTCATAACTAAAGGAGGAATTGGATTAATATCTCAATCTCAGATTGAGATATTAAAAAGCCTTAGATTAATTAATTGCCAGATCAATAAAATAGAACAATGAAAAGTTGTTTTGGGTTTGTGTGGACCCCGCTGGATTATCTAATTGATCCTGTCCAGGAATACCATCAGCGGTTTGATGGTTTTGACTCAGGGTTTTAATAAAGGAAAAACTATATAAGGAGAGGAGGATTATAGTACAGTGTGTGTATGTAGAGGGGTTGATAACGAATAAATCTCTTTAAGAGATATCTGCATGATTGAACTCTAACAGATTTGAATCTACGATGCACCTGTGGATATGATGAAGGTTTAAGATCTCTAGATATAGAAATGATGAATCTCTAGGAAGATCTGAAAACGAAATGATGAAGACCTGCTGCAAGTCTGATGTACAAACTGAAGAAATTTGGAGGATCTGAGGGTTGAAGCCTTCAGTATGAGATTGGAAGTTTTCTGCCAATAGAAGTTGGTGTTAAATCAGGGGGTTGGAGCTCCCTTCCAGTAGTAGCTGGAGAATAAGAGAATGTTGTAGCCTTCTGCAGGTGGGTGCCTACGTGCTGGTATGAGTCTGCGCCAGTACAAAATTGTAAGAAGTTTTCTTTATAATAAATATTGAAGACAGAGACAACAGCAGCGGTGGTTTTCTCCCGAATTGGGTTTCCACCTTAAATACTGGTGTTCATGTGTGTTTCTTATGTGTGATGGTTTATTCTGTTTTTACTGCACATGCTACTGCTTACTAAAAATCTGATGAATGTATGATGCAATGGTCTAAGTAATGAATTAAATGCATAATAAGATCTCTAAACATACACAATTTTTCTTAAGAATATCCAAGCTGGGTTCAGTAAAGTAGCGTATGGGTTTAAGATAAATAAAAAGTGAAAAGTTTTCAGTCAGCTCTAAATACTGATTCACCCCCCCCTCTCAGTATTTTTCCCAACAAAGTGAGTTAATGCCAAACTATATTCAAATAGATACATGAAACAAAATATCATAAGATAAATAACCATTTCTAATTTGAAGCAAAAATATAACACATAGGATAAAATTACCATGTATATTTTCACTCTACTCATTTGAGAAAAAGTACTTGGTCCAGCCTTTTCTATTTAGAAAACTTCAAGAGTAAAAAAGTGCAAATTCCGTAAAGTCTTCCTTTCAAAATTTCAGGACCCCTTCTTCAAAGACATGAAGGGGTTTAAATATAAAAATAAAAAATTCTTAAAATAGTTATTACAATAAAAAGTTGAGGAGGTTTAAAACAACCCTCCTTAAACTCAGTGGAATTTAAACAGAAACAAAAATTAAAGGGGTGACTTGCTTAATTATTGTCTTGATGTCTCCTTAGCCATTTGTTCCTTCACCTGAAGGATGTTAAGCATAGGCTTAACCTTTGGTGGTTGGCTTGGACTAATGCGGAACTGTATAGTGAAAACATCATCAAAAAATGGAGGAAGCATGTAGGAGGATGTATCTGTGAGACAACGCAGCATAAGCCATTGGCTGTGAGGCTTTACTAAATATCTCCAATATTCTCCCAATCCATATTTTCCAGATTCTTGATGTGTTCTTATTTTACCTTTGAAACTTCTTACCACTATCTTATCAAGTCTTTCACTATAGGCAATGCACCGGGAGGACATATGTCAATAAGGTTTGCAACGATGAGATTTTGACTAACATTTTCCACAATGTTAGTAGACACATCCTTTGCTTTGCAACTGTCTCTTTTTGCATGTTTCAACTGTATATCCCAGTCTGTAAAAAAATATTTCTTTCTTTGAGTCCTCAATCCTGGGCAGGTTAGCCTTTCGGCCATCAACAGAATCCTGTCGGGTGACAAACTGGGAAACCTTATTGTCTATCTCATCAAAACTAATCCTCATGTTTGAATTTTTATTCATCAGTGAATCACTCTGTTCACATAATTCAATAATACTTGATAATTTCTGACAAAAAAAACTTCTTGGTGCGCTAATAAAGTATTTAGTTCTAAGGCCTCTTTTCTGAATTCATCAATCTTTGGGTTATCCTTTAATTTCTCAATAGAGAGCTGCAATTGATGAATTAGAGTATATTTTCAACTAATCTTATTCTTGTGTTGTGTTATCACAAAATTTCACTTGATAGGCTGCTAATCAGACAATCTCATGTAACTATTTCAAACCAATCTTTTGACTGAGGCTTATCCTCCTCAGTCTGAGAGGGCTCTCTCAAGGGTTTATGATATTGAATAAAGATGTAGATGGCTAACTCTATTTAGAAAATAAATTTCTTATGATGAATGTAGGTTGAAAATAATATCAGTATGTAAAAATTGGGCTTATGGAGTCAACATATTTAGTGATTCAGTGATTTTACTTGACATGGAAGCTCAGGCAGGTCAGAGTTTTTAGCAGTAGGACAGACACATATGAAACAGGAAAATACATAGTCAATTCATCTATAAAGGAAGTCAGAGCATTTCAATAATGAATTCTGAGTATTATAAATGAAAACCACTGCAAATGAGATACATAAAAGGTATAGATAAGATAGGAAAGCACTAAAAACTCATTCAGAATCTCAGGTTGGTCAAGTAACAGATCTCTGTATTGCTAAAACAATCAATTTACAATAAGTTTCAATTTTGCCAAAAATATCCAACCCTTGACAAATTCGACCCCATGGGATTTAATAGACTTGTTACATTATCTGATGATCCGCCTCCTTGCTATATTCATCGAATTTCTGCCTAATGACACCTTGCATAACCATAAAACATCAACTTAATAACAAACAAACACCTATCCTACTTGATAGTCCTTTTCCTAATGGGACTCAAAATATTCATTATTTCTTTTAACAACCTTATATACTAAAGAAATTACATTCTTTGACAAGTAAGCTTTCACATGTTCGAATTGGGATGATGGAATTCATCACTTTATGACCACTTAATTGACCTCCTCAAAACTAGGAAACAAAAACCCTATTTTTTAGGTAAATAGTCTTCTTCTTCCACAAATACTTTGGTTGTCAGTTTATCTTCAATTTATGGTCCTTGAGTGATAATTAATTTCTTTTCATGGTCTTTAATCCTTCAAAAATATCCAGATGTATAAATATGTTCCAAAACCTGCTAAAAAGGCTGAAATACAACACGCTACGAAAGTATGGCAGTTTCGTAGCGTACTTTCGTAGCGCTGCAAAACATGCCTTTAACCTCAAAATTCTTAATTCTTTCCTTTGGCATAGTGCTCATCATCATTAAACACATTTCCTACATCAATTCCACCTCTTAATTTCATCCAAAACTAGTTCAAAAAGTTAAAAGAGCAGCTATAGTGGTTTTGTATCATTTTACTACTCTTCAAGCCCAAGCATGCTATGAAACTGCTGAAAAGTGTTGAAAATGCAGTTTTATTGTGTAATTTTAAAAATTGAACCCTATAAGTGCCAAAATATTGTCTCTAATCATGTCATTAACCTTAAACAGCCATAAACCAACTCACCTTATTCTCCTTGAGGCATTTCTTCCTCAATTACAATTGGTCGAGCTATTGGCTCTTCAATCACGGTCATTTTAAGCCCTTTTTTCTCTAACTCTTCATGAATCAGTTCAAGTTTCTCTTGAAGCTATTTAACCTGGCCTTTCAATATTCTATTTGTGGCTTTCAACTGTGTGTTCATCCTCCTAACATGTTTTGCCTCTTTCCTTGCTAGAATTCTCCATTTGATGAGTTGTTGTGTGTTGTCCAAAGTCTTAGGGAAAGTGTCAACCTGTTCTTCCCAAATTGCCTTCATATTTTCAAATTGAGTCTTCTCTACACTGTGTTTCCTTGTTTCCCTTTTCATAATAGCAATTTCATGATTGGACACTTTCAATTTTTCAAGGATCTGCAACTCTGTTTTTTCCATCACCTTCTCTTTTCCCTTCTTTGATTTGATGATAGTTTCTTTCTTTGGAGGTGATGATAAGTCAATAAACTCTTGAGGTTGTTGAGCTATGTCAGTGATAGGTTGAACTTATTTACTGCTCTCTAATAGCTTCCTAGAATGCCTTGTCATAGGCTTTCTTGCTTGGAACATGAAACCTGGATCTTCTCCCTCAAACTCTATTTTCTTTGCAGATTTAGCCTTCTTTAACTTCTGCCCACCTTCCTCTATAAACTCAGCTTGGACAATAGGATTTTCCTCTATGTCAACGGTATGTAAAATATCCTCTAGATTTCCCTTATCTTTTTCTCTGTCTTCGACAACCACTGTCTTTGTTGGAAATACTAAGAGGGGGGGTGAATCAGTATTCCTTTCAATTAGAGCATTAGTTGATCTTAAATTATTATTAGTGTTTGTACAATGATAGCAGTAAACAAAAGGAAAAAAAATGCACACAGTTTTTAATGTGGAAACCCACTCCAAGACAAAAACCACCTAATGCTTTTCTAATAATTCTTTAATATTCAACTCCAATTGAAAATAAAGCTCCAACTTCCTCGAATCTAGAAAAGCATTCTTCTCCAGCTCCCACTGGATCGACGCTCCAACGCCCGAGATTCTTCAGTAGTCAACTGAATGGATGCCCCCCCCAACACCCAATGAGCTACAACTCAACCTAGTACCACCCTACCACCCTATAGAAGAATAAAAGAAGAATGGACTCACGTACCAGGGAAAATGGTCCACTTTACAATGATATAGAATGATATAGAAGAAGAATATATACTAGACCATAACCCCAACTTTTACATAACCACCTAATGATGATCCTAGACCTCCCAACACTGCCTCTTCAACCCTTGGCAGATAGACACTAGTACAATTTTTACAATAATGTATTTACAATGACTTAGTACAATGATACTTTTACAATGATTGTATGCAGTGCTGCCCACTTGAAGACTTCATATGATGAACTTCTTGCTGTTGTTATGCACCTTGGTTTCTGCTCTTGTCATGATACCCTCTGCTGCACCTTGCTTTGCTTTTCTTCCTTAGAAAGTCTGGTCCTTTGCAACCCTTGACAACACATGATCTAGCTTTTTCTCGCCTTCTAGGAGCTCAATATTGAATCTACTGTATCTCTATTATTTCAGATCCTCAATATCTAATTTTTAGTCCTATAGTATTCCTCTGAGTCATCTTTCCAATGCCACAGGTCTGACCCAATTTGGATTCTTCAAGGGTGAGTTATACCCAATCTCTCACAATGCCCTAATTATGGACTGTTTTAGTAGAGCGCAATTGTACGGCCTGCCACGTGTCATTGTTTCTTCATTTGGCTCTAAAATTGATAGAGAGAAAACTGCAGAATGTGCACTATCTACTAATTTTTACAGAATTCCAATCTGATACTCAGAGAGAGAGTTATGACAAATTTACCAAGGTCACTTCTTTGAGATGAATTTCAAGAGCCTGCAAAAACCTTGACTTCCACAGATCATATCTCCAAAAATGTTGCACACCTTGTTCTGATTTTTTCATAGCAGCTTGCTCAGGATTTCGGCTTAGCCTCATAAAAATTTCAGCTTCTGAACCTTCATAGAAACGAAGTTAGAGCGAAAATTCCACGATGACCTATTTTAGATGGCGAAATCCCTTGCATGAGGAGGATATGAGGATCACAATTTATATAAATGCTTAGGTTGAGAGTGGCTTCAACAAGTGAACATGGGAGGGATTTTAGGAGCTTAAAAAATATTAATTATGACTTTTCAATGACCCATTCCCCAACCCCATGGGGTTTTAGCCCACTAACTCGGGGTACAAACTTCAAACATGAATATCTCTCAAACCGTGAAGAATTACATGGTGTGCCATATATCAACGGAAACATATCAACAAGTAGAAACCATCAAAAGTATTATTGACCAGCATATTAATTTGGTAGGTCAAAATTCCCATGCAATATTTGGTTAGCCCCTGGTGCTACTTGGGTTGACATCAATGACAACCGCTGATCAACAATCTCCCCCTTTGGCATTGATGGTAACACAAGTACTCCATACCCGCGATCATGACACCTCTTTCCTCCAACACTTTCCCCTTGACATCAATGGCAAAGGGTAACTCCCCCTGACACACAACCGTCCTGCAGACCTGTACACACTTCCACTCCCCCTGACACACAACCGTCCTGCAGACCTATAATCTAATGAGAACTTGGGAGAATCCCAAGATTTTGAAGAAGGTATTCAAATTCTTCACGAGGTAAAGGTTTAGTGAAGATATCAACAATTTGTTCTTTTGTACAATCATACTCAAGTTTGATATTATTTTCAGTGACTTGTTCTCTAACAAAATGATATTTGATCGGAATGTGTTTTGTTTTTGAATGCATGATAGGATTCTTGGAGATGCTGATGGCACTAGTATTGTCACAGAATATGGGAATAGACTCACTGAATTGTACTTGAAGATCTTGTAAAGTTTGTTTCATCCAAAGGAATTGAGTACAACATGATGCCGCTGCAAAATACCGCTTCCGCTCGTAGATAACGAGATTGAGGTTTTATTTTTTCTCAACCATGATACGAGACAACCACCTAGATAGAATGTTTCTCCACTAGTACTCTTACGATCATCAACGCTTCCTGCCCAATCTGCATCTGTAGAGGCTTGAAAAATGAGATTGTTACCCTTGGGATACCACAAGCCATATTCTGTTGTGCCCTTTAGATATCGAAGAATTCTTTTGATGGAAATAATATGTGATTCTTTTGGTGCTGCTTGGAATCTTGCTGCTTTTCCAACTACTTGCATTACATATGGCCAGGAGGCTATTACATATAGAAGAATACCAATCATAGATCTGTACAACCTCTGATCCACATCCTTAGATGAGTCGTCTAAGCTCAATTTGCAACTTGTTACCATCGAAGTAAGGACAGTTTTTCAATCTTCCATTTTGAATTTCTTGAGTATTTCCTTGATTTACTTGGCTTGAAATGTAAATATTCCTTTCTCTTGCCGAGATATTTGAAGCCCTAAGAAGTATGTGAGATCACCAAGTAAAGACATCTCAAACTCACTTTGCATCTTAGAAAATTTCTTACTTAGTCGATCATCATTGCTACCAAATATTATATCATCCACATATACCTCAACGAATGTTAAATTATCTTTATCTATTTGTACATAAAGATTGCTATCAACTAGACCTTTCTTGAACCCTTGTTGACGTAGATATCCATCAAGATGAGCATAACATGCTCGGGGAGCCCGTCTAGACTAATATATCTTCTTTAACCTGCAGACATAGTATTCTTTTTCTGAAAGTAGAAAATCTTCAGGTTGTTCAATGTAAACTTCTTCTTCTAATTCGCCATTCAAAAATGATGACTTAACATCCATTTGGTAGACTTTTATTTTTCTTGAACATGCATAGGCAAGAAATATTCAGATGGCTTCCATTCTGGAAACTTGTGCAAATGTTTCGTCGAAATCAATTCCTTCCACTTGTGCATAGCCTTTGCAAACCAATATTGCTTAGTTTCTGGTAACCTATCCAACTTCATTCAATTTATTCCTAAACACCTAATTAGTCCCAATGAAATTTTTATATTTTGCTCCTGGAACTAATTCCCAGGTGTTATTCTTCTCAATTTTATCCAATTCTTCATTCATAGCTGCTACCCAATGTTCATTTTGTCTGGCTTCCTCAAAACTACTAGGCTCAAAGGTTGCTAGAAAAGCAATGTGAGACTGTTGTGATCAATGAAGCTATCGACCTTCATTTATGTCACCAATGATTTGATTTTATGGATGGTTCTTTTGAATCCATTCTTTTGTTCTCTTTGGAGGAGCTTCTTATTGTTGTTCTGGTATATCTTGATGATCATTATTTACTTCTTCCTGGTTGATAGTTGCTTCTTGTTTTAGAATTTTCTTTGTGTCTTTTTCAGCCTCTATCTCAAGTTTCAAAGATTCTAGATCCTCATCATTATTCATTAGAACACCATATTCAACAAATGTAACATTTATGCTCTCCACTATTTGTTTTTGTCTTAGATTATTGCATTTATAAGCCTTTCTTTTGTGTGAGTAACCAACAAAGATACCTTCATCAACATGTGATTCAAAATTACCTAGATTTTGATCTTCTCTTTTGATATAAAATTTTCTTCCAAAGATTATGAAATATTTTACATTAGCTAGTTTTCCTTTCCATAATTCATATGGGGTCTTGTTGCAATTATTTCTGAGAAGACTTCAGTTGATAATGAAGACTGTCGTATCAATTGCTTGAACCCAATTTTTTTCATCCAATTTTGAGTCCTTCAACATTGTTCTACCCATTTCCCGTATGGTTTTGTTCTTTCTTTCACAACTCCAATTTTGCCGAGGTGTTCGTGCTATTGAAAATTGTCTTTTTATCTCCTTCATCACCGCATTGCTGAAATAATTTGGAAGTGAATTCTCCACCATTATCTGATCTTAAACACTCTATTTTCAAATTAGTTTCATTTTCAACCAACCCTTGTAGATCTTAAAGCACTCAAATGCTTCGTATTTTTCTTTAGAACCGACTACCGTCATCCCGTTTTATAGTCATCTATCATTAACATGAAATATAATTCTCCGTCTAAGCCTTTTGTTCTCACAGGACTACATAGATCAGTATGTATCAATTCCAATGGATGTGATGCAAATTGTTCTTTTGTTTTAAATTGGACTTTTGTCTACTTGCCATGCCGACATACCTCACATAGTGTGTTGGAAGGTTTTGAGATTTTCGGCATTTCTCGTACTGCTTCCTTTTTGCTTATCCTTGTTGGCAATATGATGCAGAGTGTTGTCCTTGATGGCAACCCACTGAATGAATATGAAGACATGAGATTGTTGGCATGTGTTGTCCTTGATGGAAATCCACCTGATGAAGTTATTCTCTACTTGATAAACTTGTTAAAAGATGTAAATATGACAGATATGATGTTTGTTGGCAATATGATGGGAGGTTGTCCCACGACAACCCACTTGATAGAGTGTTGTAGATGATGGCACTTACTTGATGAAGTTGTGTTTATAGAATATGTCTTGATGAACCCGTTAAATGATGTAAATCTGATGTATCTACAAAGAAGTATTTAAGGTAATGAAGAAAGCACTTCGCATGTGCTAGATCTATGATGAAAAGAGTATGTCTCAAGGCATACGCATTTGTCTTGAGAAGTCACGCATACCGGAAATCTTGTCTATAAGTCGCGTATGGGAAAAAGCGCTCATAAAGTGCAAAACCAGGGGTAACCACCATGGTATTGACCCATTGTATTGAGTAATGATTCGTCTATGTGACCTCGTACAGGAATACCATCGGAAGTAATGTGGTTTTGGCTCATGGTATTGAAAAAGGGTAAACCTATATAAGGAGAAAAATTCATTGTGCAAATCACATGAGTGGGGGTGCAAGATGTCTGAGCTTGAATGAATACTTCTCTCTGAAGTATATCTGAATGGAAAGGGTAACATTTGAATGATAGATCTGAAAGCATGATGCACCTATGAAGAAATGATGAAGAAGGGAATCTAGATCTGGAATGTATTTGTATTTGCTAGATCTGTTTATGGAATGATTAGATCTGAGATGAGGCAAACATCTGTCTGAAGTAAAAGGGTTAAATCTGAACTGAAAATATGATCTGAAGAAGTATGCTGCTCTATAATGACTGAAGATGTATACGCTAGTTCAGAATAGCGGAAGCACGTATATACGCGGGTTTGGTAAAGCGAAAGCACGTATCTTCCCTGAAGTATAAACAGATGTATACGCTGGTTTATGTGAACGGAAGCGCGTGTATACGCGATATCAGTGAAAGGAAAGCGCGTATGCAAAACTAGAGTTTGCTGAAGTATGAATATGAAATGTCTGATCTGTTCTGTTGTGTTACTGCTATCTGTCTGGGTTATCTGAATTGACAAGTATCTATTGGTGCTGTATGTTTGAGCTTAAAAGTATGGTTTGGATCCAGTGTGAAAATTGATGAAACGTGGTCCATAGAGGTGCTGAGGGTTGTAGCCTTCAGTCAGGGGGTCGTAGCTCCCTTCCAGGTGAGGCTGGTAAACGAGATCAGGGGGTCGTAGCTCCCTTCCAGGAGAGGCTGGTAAACGAGACAGGGGGTTGGAGCTCCCTTCCAGGAGAGGCTGGTAAACGAGCGTAGGTGGGTGCCTGCATGCTGGTAGGAGTCTGCGCCAGCACATATGTTGTAAGATGTTTTCTCTATAATAAAATATTGAAGGCTGAGCAACTGCAGCAGCGGTTTTCTCCCGACTTGGGTTTCCACCTAAAATCCTGGTGTTCATGTGTGATGGTTTATTCTGTTCTTACTGCACATGTTTACTATTGATTGAACATCTAATGAATGAATGATGGAATGATATAAGTGAAGAATTAATGGCATAATTATATCTCTTTGTATACGCGAGTTTTATGAAGGATATCCACGTGTATACGCTAGTTTGGTTCATCAAAGTAGCGTATGGGTTTTAGAGAGTGAAAAAGTAAAAATATTTGATAAAGTCCTAAATACTGATTCACCCCCCCCTCTCAGTATTTTTCCCAACAATCCTGACAAGATTGTCAAAGTTTATGTGACCCATTCGTTTGTGCCATAACCAACTTTCATCTTCTTTAGCTAGTAGACATGCTTTAGTTGCTTCATCTATAAAATATATGTCGTTTGGAACTTGACTTGCTGTATCCACAATTTTACCATACCTGCCTTTCCTGATTTCACATTTTGTGGAGTTGAATAGCATTGTGTGTCCTTGATCACACATTTGTCCAACATTGAGCAGATTGTGATTCATGTTTTCAACCAATAGAACATTCTTGGCTATAACATCTTTTCTTTCGAGAGTGACGGTACCTGATCCTATAACATTTGAAGATCCATCATTTCCAAAGGATACAGTTCCATCCTTCTTCTCTTTCAGAGATACAAATTTCCTTCTATCCCCAGTCATATGTGTTGAGCAACCGCTGTCAACATACCACACATCTTTATTGTTTTGAGCCTTGAGAGCGAGAGCACAATTATCAGTCTTCTTCTTATTCCATGTTCATTGTAAGATCGTTGATTTTTGATGAGTTCTTTCAATGCCCTTGAGTTGTTGGCATAGTTTTGGACAGTTTTTCCCTTCTTCACTTCCTTATGCAGCGAGACTACTTTGGCTTCTAATGCTTCCCTTTCTTGGTTGCTTTCTTCCAACTTCATTTGAAGTGACTCTTCAATACATTTGTGTTCTTCAACTTCAATTTTGAGACCTTGAACTTTTTCTTCAAGAGTATTGGAACGGATCTTCTCAACATTGAGCTCTTTTATAAGCTTGATTGCCTCCTCATAAAATTTGTCTATGGTCAACCCTTCTTCTTCATTGTTTGATACTTCTTGTTTATTGTGCTCGGCCATCAACAATACTTTCTCATTAGCTTCTTCTTTGTTGTCACTTTCTTCATCGGATGATGAGCTATCTTCTTTAGAGAGAAAGTTCCTTTTGAATCCTTTCTTTTTGCCTTGCTTGTTGAATTTCTTAAAGCCTTTCTTTCCTTTTGAGTTGCCATCACTTTTGTTCGGAAATTTTGCTACGAAATTCCCAACCTCACCACAACCGAAACATATCAATTGAAGCATTTTGATAGAAAGCCCTTACCAGTTTTTATTTTTCTCATAAAGTAAGCATATTCTTCATCTGAAAGACCTTCTCCATCATCTCCCTTTTCTTCACACTTGCAGGCGCATGTCATTTCAATTGAAGGTTGTTTGCCCTTATTGGTTTTCTTAGATGTAATGAACATAGTTTCTAGATTTGAAGTACCATTTTCTTCATCAAGTCTCATTTCATATGCTATGAGAACTCCATGTAATTCTTCTTTGCTGAGTTTGTCCAGATTTGCATTGTATTCTAAGATCGATACCTTTGGGTTGAATCTCCCTGGTAACGTTCTAAGAATCTTCCGTATAATATTATTCTTGTCAACTGGCTCTCCCAATCCTTCCAGAGTATTGGTTTTTTCATCAACGTATTGGAAGTATGCAGCAATGTTGCAATCTTCTTTCATTTTGAGTTGCTCGAATTTTGCTCTATAGATTTGAAGCTTTTCTTCTTTGACATTTGAGTCACCTGCATATATATTCTCAAGCTTGTCCCATACATTTTGTTGGGAAAAATACTGAGAAGGGGGGGGGGGGTGAATCAGTATTTAGTGCAGATAGAAAACTATTTCCTTTTTCTTGCTTTTAAACCCATACGCAACTTTACTGAAAAAAACTCGCGTATACACGCGGATAACCAAAAAGAAACTTGCGTATGCACAGAGATCTAATTATGCACTTAATTCTTAACTTAGATCATTGCTTCAGTCATTCATCAGATGTTAAGTGAGCAGTAAACAGGTGCAGTAAGAACAGAATAAATCATCACACATCATCAACACATATGGACACCAGGATTTAAGGTGGAAACCCAATTCGGGAGAAAACCACCACTGCCGTCGTCTCAGTATTCAATATTTATCATATAAAGAAAACATCTTACAACCATGTACTGGTGCAGACTCATACCAGCACGCAGGCACCCACCTGCAGAAGGCTACAAGCTTCTCTCGTTTACCAGCCTCTCCTGGAAGGGAGCTACGACCCCCTGCTCTCGTTTACCAGCCTCTCCTGGAAGGGAGCTACAACCCCTTGACTGAAGGCTTCGACCCTCAGCACCACTGCAGACCACGTTTCATCAATTTTCAAACTGGATCAAACAACTTCAACACAACCCTTCACTTATCAACAATCATACTTTTCCCATTGCTTCATACAGAACAGTGAGACCACTATAACCAGAATATCACAGCTAACCCAGACTTCAGAATAGATATGCAGATGTAAACTTAAACCAGAACTTCATTAATTCATATATCATACGCTACTTTTATTCATTGAACTCGCGTGTATACGCGCTTTCATGCAGACCAACCCGCGTATACACTTGTGCATTCTTCAGAAAACCCTAACTGCTCATACGCGCTTTTCATTCATCTAACCCGCGTATGTACGCGCCTTTTATGAAACGAACCCGCGCATATATTTGTAACTTTTCAGGATTTTGCAGTTCTTCAGATCAGATAGACAACTCAGAATTCATCCTTCACTTCAGCAAAGATTCACCAGATCATAGATCTAAACATTCCTTCATCAGATTTAGAATATACATAAACATTTCAGATCTAGAGATCCTTCTTCATTATTTTATTCATGGGTGCATTATTAATTCAGATCAATCATTCAACTATTACCCATTCCATACAGATATAATTCAGAGTGAAGTATTCATTAGAGCCAGACACTTGCACACCCTTTGCATAATGATTTTCTTCTCCTTATATAGATTTAGCCTTTGTCAATACCATGAGCCAAAACCACATCACTTCCGATGGTATTCCTGGACGTGATCAAATAGACAATCCAGCGCTCAATACAATGGGTCAATACCATGGTAAAGTCCCCTGGTTTTACAAATTTAGAGCGCAATTAGGCATACGCGACTTGGAACGTACTTTTCCGCGTGCATACGCTACTTCTCCTAAACAAACCCGCGTATTCTTTGTGACACACACTTTTCATCATTGTTCTGACCCTTACTGATATTTATTTCTCTGGTACTTCTGAGCTGCTTGTAGAACATCAGAGGACAACTTCATCAAGTAGGTTGCCATCATCTTCATCAAGTGGGTTGCCATCAAGGACAACACTCTACATCATATGCCAACAATCTCCCCCTTTGGACTTGATGGCAACCACGATGGTGTTTGATCACCACAACAGGTAGATACCATGATATTCTCCCCTAATTAAAACACCATGTTACTCTCCCCCTTTGTCATCAAGGGCAAAGGGCGGATCAAAACCAACACAAGGTTTTTCTCCTTATGTAGAAGGAAAAGCGTTGTAGATCTGATGTGCACTGAAGTTACCATGCTCCCCCTGAGTTCATGCTGAATGCTCAAACATATGTTTTAATGAAGTACATGACTCTATGACCTTCCTATTACCAAGGACTCATACTTACATCAAAGATCCAACCAAGTGGATTTACATATTTTGACTCAACTACCCAACCAAGTGGGTTTACATATTTGATCAAGTCCTTACATGACTGAATATTACAATTTTACATCATAGGTCTTAACATGACCTTTTCATAAAAATACAAATATGAAATTTTATAACCAAAACCAGAAAGACCTCAAGAAGGAGATCGTATTTCAGAACCATCATAATGCCAACAATGCATTACACTCAGCAAGACTAATACTCCCCCTGAAACTGTGCATCCAAGCAT
The DNA here is from genome assembly GCA_034641835.2 of Pinus albicaulis. Taxonomy (NCBI): domain Eukaryota; kingdom Viridiplantae; phylum Streptophyta; class Pinopsida; order Pinales; family Pinaceae; genus Pinus; species Pinus albicaulis. The sequence continues at coordinate 1,933,492 of MU968307.1, forward strand.
CCTTTCCATATGACCAATGCTCCTCCTTGGCTTGTGCAACCTGAACACTTTCAACAGCAAGTCATCAAGGCATCTTCATCAAATATCAGAGAGTGAAATAGAACTATGAGAGCTGGAACATCACCAGAGATACTAAACAGCATCAGAGATACCAAACAGTACTGCAGCTGTGTTGAAAAATTTTGACCCCCAAACAAAATTCGTCAGCAACCAACCATACGCGGCTTTCTGTGTATAAACTCGTGTATATACGTGAATGTCTTTCAGGAAACCCGCGTATCCAATTTAATCTTATGAATTTAATCAGATCTAATCTTCTGAGAGGCAGAGACAACACCCAGCTTCTGTCTGAGATATTCGAACGCTTCCCTGGGCAGAGGTTTGGTAAATATATCATCAACTTGTTCTTTGGAGGGAACATACTCCAACTTCACCTTTTTTTCAAGCACTTGTTCTCGTAAGAAGTGATACTTGATGGGAATGTGCTTGGTCTTCGAATGCATAACAGGATTCTTTGAGATACTGATGGCACTTGTATTATCACACATAATGGAGATAGGAGGTGTACATTTGATTTGAAAATCTTGCAAGGTTTGCATCATCCAAAGGAGTTGAGTGCAACAAGATGTGGCAGCCACATATTCTGCTTCTGCTGTGGATAAGGCAATAGAATTTTTCTTCTTGCTGAACCAGGATACTAACCGGGGCCCCATATAAAATGCACCACCACTAGTTCTTTTCCGATCATCAACATTTCCAGCCCAATCTGCATCAGTGTAAGCATGAAGAGTGAGATCAACATTCTTTGGATACCATAATCCAAAGTCTTGAGTTCCTTGTAGATATTTGAATATTCTTTTGATAGCCTGAAGATGAGACCTTTGATTTGTCAAATCATCCAACAATCCCAACCGCATTCATAATGTCCGGTCTAGTCCTGAGATAAAGTAGACTTCCTATCATAGATCTCGTATTTCTGCTGATTCACAGTGGGAGAATCCTCATTAGAACTGAGACTGCATCCGGTTATCATTGGTGTACTTACAGTTTTGAATTCTTCCATGCCATACTTCTTCATAATTTGCTTAAGATATTTTGCTTGTGATAGAAATATACCATCTGCAGATTGATGCACTTGCAAGCCAAGAAAGAATGTTAGTTCCCCAAGTAAAGACATTTCAAATTCTTGCTGCATGACAGAAGCAAAATTTTGACTCATAGATTCTTCGTTGCTCCCAAAAATGATATCATCAACATATACAACTACAATCAATAGTTTATCATTTTCTGCCAGGTATAAGTTACCAAAGATATCTTTGAAAATCCTTGTTGATGAAGATATTTCTCAAGACGATAATACCATGCCCTTGGAGCTTGTTTGAGACCATATAGAGCCTTTTTAAGTCTACAAACAAGATTTTTATCATTTTCCAAAATGAATCCTTCTGGTTGTTCTATGTAAAATTCTTCTTCTACATCACCATTGAGAAATGCAGATTTAACATCCATTTTATAAACTTTGATTTTTTGAAAACTTGAAAAAGCAAGAAACATTCTTATGGCTTCAAGTCTAGCTACAGGAGAAAAAGTTTATTCAAAGTCTATACCTTCCTGTTGAGTATACCCCTTGCAGACAAGTCTAGCTTTGTTTCTTACAACATCCCCATTCTCATTTAACTTGTTTTTGAATATCCATTTAGTTCAATGACATTTTTGTTATGAGGTCTTGGTACTAATTCCCAAGTGTGATTATTTTCAATTTGATCAAGCTCTTCATTCATGGCTTGAACCCAACATTCATCTTTGCTAGCTTGATTGACATTGTGTGGTTCAATAGTGGATAGAAATGCTAGATAGCTAGAATATCACACAAGATTCCTTCTTGTTTGTACACCTAATCCCTTATCTCCCAAAATTTGAGATTCTTGATGATTCTTTTGAACATATTTGGATGGAGCTTTTTCAGATAAATCATCTTCAGGTTCTTCATTCGGTTCACTGTCTATGTCATTGCTATTTCATGTAAAAGGACATAAGTCACCATCGTCTTCATTTGTTGTTTGTTTTTCTTCTTTTGGGGCTGTAGGAGAATCATCAATAACAACATCAATACATTCAACAATCTTCCGAAGTCTTTTGTCAACATTTATATGTCACTCCTAGAGGAGAATCAAGGAGTATTCCTTCATCCTAGGTCCAAACTAAGCAAGTTTTTCATCATTATTTTTGATAAAGTATCAGTCCAAAGTCCCAAAATGCTTCACAAGAGGGAGAATTACCACAATTTTACTTCCATATGAATTTATTATCATTTACACGAATGTGTGCCTTGTTAAGAATGTTTACCGCTATATGAGCTGCTTCTCCCCAAAATGTGTCAGGTGTTCCGGAATCATCAAGCATAGCTCTAGCCATTTGTTGAACTGTTCTATTCATTCTTTCTACTACGCCATTTTGTTGTGGAGTGCCAGCTACATAGAACTATCTTTTTATGCCATGTTGTTCACAAAATTCAAGGAATTCATCCGAAGTATATTCTCCTCCTCGATTAGATCTAAGAAATTTGATTTTTAGATCTAATTCATTTTCAACCAGAGCCTTGAAGATCTGAAATGCTTCATCTTTGTGTTTAAGTAACCCAATCCAACACATTCTAGAGAAATCATCAATAAATAAGATGTAGTATTGTTCACCACGTGGTGACTTTTTCTTCACAGGTCCACATATGTCAGTATGAATGAGTTCAAGAGGCCTACTTGATGATCCTTCCTTGGCATTAAATTGCACTCTGGTCTACTTACCGAATTGGCAAGACTTGCATATAACACTTTCAGGTAGAGTAATATTAGGAAGAGCACGAAAAGCTTTAAGTCTTCTTGATTTGTTGATTTGAGAGAAGCTCAGATGTCCCAACCTTCTATGCCATAGCTAGTTTTCTGAAGATTTACTCAAGTAGCATTGTTCTTTGCAGTTCTTAAATACATACAGGTTGCTTGGAGTTCTTTTTCCTTTTATAATTGTTTTACCTGTATCAAGATCATGAACCACACATTCTTTTGAACTAAAGACAACTTCAATTCCTTGATCACACATTTGACTTACACTCAACAGGTTATGCCTTAATCCATCCACGTACATGACATCATTAGCCTTCACCTTTTCTTTTAGAAACACGGACCCTTTTCCTTTAATTACAGCAGGAGTATCATTTCCAAAAGTAACTTTCTTTTCCTTTTCTAGAGCACTATATGCAAGTAGTTTGTCTTTGTTACCTGTCATGTGTCTTGAGCATCCACTATCAATCTACCATTGATTTTCTTCACCTTCTGCAAATAACGCTATGCCACAATTTTTGAACCTGTAATTCCTTCTTTTTCCATACTTTGGAACTTGAAGGAAAATGCTCTTTTGGCTGGACTTTGCTCCTGCATTCAGATTCTTCATGACCAAAGTTATTGCAATAAGCACATTCAACTTCATTTTGAAGAGGAGAAAAGTTGTTATAGGTATTATTCTTTGGTTCAATATCCATCCTTTTCTTTCTTGCTTCTCTTGTCATGATGGTTTTATATGCAACACATTGAACATCTTTATGACCAAAATTGTGACATGAGAAACATTGTCCATTGAAGAAGAAATTTCTGCGATCATGAAATCTTCTACTTGAATTTACCTGTTGATTGGGGCTTCTTTGAAAGATATTCCTATTAGTGTTCCTTGCATTAAGATGATCATGCTTTACCTGTAAAGATTCTTTATTCCCTTGCTGAGTGGAAGAATTTTGTAAACCAGCTGTAGCTGCTTTTAGATAATTTGGTGCTGAAGCTTGAGAAGATTCTCCAATATATCCAAGACTTGTCTTTATAAGAGGAGAACGTTGTACCTTGATAATCTCATCTAAGGTTTCAGATCCTTTAGCAAATCTAAGATTCAGAGTCTTTACTTTCTCAAAATCTTTTCTTAGACTTACCACTTCACATTCTAATTTCTCAATGTGTTTATTTGCTTCTTCAACCTACTTTTCCAGAGTCTCTATGGTTATTTTCCTTTCTTCTAAGAGTATTTTACTTTATTCTAAGCGTATTTTGAGTTGATTGTTTTTTTCAAGAAAGTCATTGTCCTCTAGAGCATCCACAAAAGTATCATTTTCTTCTCTAGATTCAAATGCCATGAGAAGTCTAAGATCTTGTTCACATTCTTCCTCACTATCAGATAACCCATCATTGTCTTCATGAGTATAGTAACTTTTTCTAGTGCTATAACGATTCTTATTCCTTCTTACTACTTCCTTCCCCTTTTTATGTGTTTCCTTATGAGGACACTTAGCAGCATAATGACCAACTCTTCCACAATCAAAACATTTGAAAGGAAGCTTACCTCTGAACCATCCTGTGCCAAGTTGAAGTTTCTTTACAAAGTTTATCTCATCTTCTTCTGAGATATATCCCGATCCTTCTGGTTTTTGTACTTCCTTCCCTTTTGTAGAAGTTCTAAATACTGCTTCTTTGACTTCAGATGGTCCTCCTCTTCTCATTTCATATGCAGTTAGTATGCCATGAAGTTGCACCACAGTAAGATTTTGAAGATCCTATTTTTCTTCAAGAGCAGAGACTTTTGACTCAAATTTTGCCGTTAGCGATCTCAAAATTTTCTCAACCAAAGTAGTTTCGGTTATTGTTTCTCCTAGATTTTTCATACGATTTACAACATCATCAAGACGTAAAAAGAAACTGGCAATACTCTCATCACTATGCATCTTTAAATTTTCATATTCAATTCCGAGAGTTTGGAGTTTTGCACTTTTTACCTTTGCATCACCTTCATAACTCAGAATGATTTTGTCCCATATTTCTTTTGTTGTATTCAGCTGCATGACTTTGACAAATTCTGATTCTGTTAGACTTCATGTTATAGCATTGACCGCTTTTGCATTTGATTCATAATCCTTCTTTTCAGTTGGATCTGTTGGTATTGCAGCTGGATATTGATATCCTTGTTCAACAATGGCCCATATATATACTCCCATAGACTGAAGATAGGATCCCATCCTTATTTTCCAGAAGATTAAATTGCTTCCATTAAAGAGAGGAGGCTTGATAGATGTTGTTCCATCTTGATTGCTCATCTTGCTTGATCTTCCTTCTAGCGGTTAAGCTTTTCCAGAAGGACCTGCTCTGATACCAATTGTTGGGGAAAATACTGAGAAGGGGGGGGGGGGGTGAATCAGTATTTAGTGCAGACAGAAAACTATTTCCTTTTTCTTGCTTTTAAACCCATACGCAAATTTACTGAACAAAACTCGCGTATACACGCGGATAACCAAAAGGAAACTTGTGTATGCACAAAGATATAATTATGCACTTAATTATTAACTTAGATCATTTGCTTCAGTCATTCATCAGATGTTAAGTGAGCAGTAAACAGGTGCAGTAAGAACAAAATAAATCATCACAAATCATCAACACATATGGACACCAAGATTTAAGGTGGAAACCCAATTTGGGAGAAAACCACCACTTTCGTCGTCTCAGTCTTCAATATTTATTATATAAAGAAAACATCTTACAAACATGTACTGGTACAGACTCATACCAGCACGCAGGCACCCACCTGCAGAAGGCTACAACCTTCTCTCGTTTACCATCCTCTCCTGGAAGGGAGCTACGACCCCCTGCTCTTGTTTACCAGCCTCTCCTGGAAGGGAGATACAACCCCCTGACTGAAGGCTTCGACCCTCAGCACCACTGCAGACCACGTTTCATCAATTTTCAAACTGGATCAAACAGCTTCAACACAACCCTTCACTTATCAACAATCATACTTTTCCCATTGCTTCATACAGAATAGTGAGACCACTATAACCAGAATATCAGAGCTAACCTAGACTTTAGAATAGATATGCAGATGTAAACTTAACCCAGAAATTCATTAATTCATATATCATACGCTACTTTTATTCATTGAACTTGCGTGTATACGTGCTTTCATGTAGACCAACCCGCGTATACACTTGTGTATTCTTTAGAAAACCCTAACTGCTCATACGCGCTTTTCATTCATCTAACCCGCATATGTACGCACCTTTTATGAAGCGAACCCGCATATATATTTGTAAATTTTCAGGACTGTGCAGTTCTTCAGATCAGATAGACAACTCATAATTCATCCTTCACTTCAGCAAAGATTCGCTAGATCACAGATCTAAAAATTCCTTCATCAGATTTAGAATATACATAGACATTTCAGATCTAGAGATCCTTCTTCATTATTTTCTTCATGGGTGCATTATTAATTCAGATCAATCATTCAATTGTTACCCATTCCATACAGATATACTTCAGAGTGAAGTATTCATTAGAGCCCAGACACTTGCACACCCTTTGCATAATGATTTTCTTCTCCTTATATAGATTTAGCCTTTGTCAATACCATGAGCCAAAACCACATCACTTCCGATGGTATTCCTGGACGTGATCAAATAGACAATCCAGCGCTCAATACAATGGGTCAATACCATGGTAAAGTCCCCTGGTTTTACAAATTTAGAGCGCAATTAGGCATACGTGACTTGGAATGTACTTTTCTGCGTGCATACACTACTTCTCCTAAACAAACCCACGTATTCTTTGTGACACACACTTTTCATCATTGTTCTGACCCTTACTAATATTTCTTTTTCTGGTACCTCTGAGCTGCTTGTAGAACATCAGAGGACAACTTCATCAAGTAGGTTGCCATCATCTTCATCAAGTGGGTTGCCATCAAGGACAACACTCTACATCATATGCCAACACATTTTTGGTGGTTTTATAACCCAACACCTTATGATAAGCAGATTCAATAAGTCCATTGATAATAATATTCTTTGCTTTTGCATCATTTACCAAATTCATCTTACCTTGTTCATCTGCGGTTGATGTAAATCCATTTTGAACAGTGTCCCATACTTCGTAACCTTGCGCCAAAAGATAGACCTCCATTCTTCCTTTCCAGAGTGCATAATTATTTTCATTGAATAGAGGTACACCATTCTTGGTATGCTCCATGACCTCCTTCCAGCTATTAAACTGCTATTGAAGGAACCAAGCTCTGAAACCAATTGTTGGAAATACCGAGAGGGGGGCAGTCCATATTCTCTAATTAGAGCATTAGTTAATCTTCACTATTATCGTTTGCACAATGATAGAAGTGTCAAAAGGAACACAAATGCACACAGCTTTTAAGGTGGAAACCCACTCCGGGAAAAAAACCACCTAATGCTTTTCTAATAATTCTTTAATATTCAACTCCAATTGAAAATAAAGCTCCAACTTCCTAGAATCTAGAAAAGCATTCTTCTCCAGCTCCCACTAGATGGACGCTCCAACGCCTGAGATTCTTCAGTAGTCAACTGAATGGATGCCCCAACACCCAATGAGCTACAAATCACCCTAGCAACACCCTACCACCCTATAGAAGAATAAAAGAAGAATGGACTCCCGTACCAGGGAAAATGGTCCACTTCACAATGATATAGAATGATGTAGAAGAAGAAGATATACTAGACCATAACTCCAACTTTAACACAACCACCTAATGATGATTCTAGACCTCCCAACACCTATTTCTTCAACCTCGCGCATGTATCAGAACAATTTTTTACAATAATGTATTTACAATGACTTAGCACAATAATACCTTTACAACACTACAAAGAAGTACGCCCACTTGAAGACTTCATTATTTAAGGAACTTCTTGATGCCGTTATGCACCTTGGCTGTTGCTCTTGTCAACATCACCCTTCCGTCGCACGCCCCACCTTGCTTCGCTTTGCCGCCCTAAAGTCTTGTCCTTTGCTACCCTTGATAACACATGATCTAGCTTTTTCTTGCCTTCTAGGAGCTCAATATTGAATCTGGTGTATCTCGATTATTTCAGATCCTCAATATCTGATTTTTGGTCCTGTAGTATTCCTCTGGGTATAACTCACTCACCGAATTTGGATGCTTCAAGGGTGAGTTATACCCAATCTCTCACAATGCCCTAATTATGGACAGTTTCAGCAAAGCGCACTTATACGGCATGCCACGTATCACTGTTTCTTCATTCGGCTCTAAAATTGATAGAGAAAAAACTAAAGACTGTGCATTGTCTACCACTTTTTACAGAATTCCAATCTGATACTCAGAGAGAGAGTTATGATGAATTTACCAAGGTCACTTCTTTGAGTTGAATTTCAGGAGCCTGCAAACACCCTGACTTCCACAGATCATATCTCCAAAAATATTGTGCACCTTGATCTGAAATTTTCACAGAAGCTTGCTCAGTATTTTGGCTTCGCCTCATAAAAATTTTAGCTTCTGAACCTTCGTAGAAACGAAGTTAGTGCGAAAATTCCACGATGACCTGTTTCTGATGGCGAAATCCCTTGCATGAGGACGATATGAGGATCACAATTTATATAAATGCTTAGGTTGAGAGGGGCTTCAACAAGTGAACGTGGGAGGGATTTTAGGAGCTTAAAAAATATTAATTATGACTTTTCAATGACCCCAATGGGTTTTTAGCCCACTAACTTGGGGTACAAACTTCAAACATGAATATCTCTCAAACCGTGAAGAATTACATGGCGTGACATATATCAATGGAAACATCTCAACAAGTAGAAACCATCAAAAGCATTATTGACCCAAAGTATATTAATTTGGTAGGTCAAAATTCCCATGTAATATTGGGTTAGCCACTGGTGCTGCTTAGGTTGACATCAATGACAACCGCTGATCAACAGTCTTTTCTTTCAAAACAAGTGTTTGACTTCTAGTCATCCTTTTGGTTCCTTGTTTACTAACAGTTTGTTTCTGTTTTGCAGGTATGAAAACCTTGGACTCATGTTTTGCAGGTGTGACACTTGGTGCATCAAGACTTTGCATTTTCTCTGGCTCCTTCATAATTTGTTCACTTGTTTCTGCTCTTGTAGGTTCACTTGTCTCTGCTACTAATAATTCCCTCTATTCTGCTGCTAATGGTGATGGAATTTTCCTAGACTTAGGAGATCTTGAAGGAGTAAGAGTATCCAACTCAAAACCACTAACAAACAAGAATGAGGACTAGTCTCTCCCTAACCTTTTAAGTTCATCCAAGACCAATAATTTCATTAAATCATGATGAAATAAAGAAGTCTCACTCCCCTCAGACTTTGCTTGGACCTTATCTACCATTTTTAACAAACTTCTATGCAAATAGAAAGGAAAATCAATGGAAACCTTACCAGTAAAGTGCAGAAGTAATTTGAAATGATATGAATAGACTTTGTGGTACCTACCTTCACAACTAAAGTAATTTTGGATGATGAGAACCAATTTTGAATAGTTTCCTTTTATGTAACTTCTTGGAATAGCATTGGTGAGGTCCATTTCAGTATGCTCAGGCTTCATGAACTCTTTGCACTGCTTCATGTTAAACTTGAAACCTTTGAACCAGTTCTCTTGACCTCTTGGAATCTATGTAGCAACAGCAATAACCTTTAGTATGATGGAAAAATTGAGCATTCCCACTTTAGTGGCTGTTCCACTAAAATTCAAAGCAAACTCCTTGGACACCTGTGTATGGAAACCCTGTAACTTCTCACAAAACTGTACGCAACCTGCTCTTCTGAAGGCTTCTACTATTGCTGGGTCTTCATAGATCAAATTCATGTCTGTAGGTTCATATCTCAGGCACTTACCACCCTTGTTAGTCCTTCTTTTCTCTGCCATGGTTTCTCTAAGATTTGCCATGGTTTCTCTAAGATTTGCACAGCCTCGCTTGATGATGTTTAGCCTCGATTGATGAATTTGTAGCCTCACTTGATGATGTTCAAAGTAAACCTTTGAAAAGAACCAGCCACAGCTTTGGCTTAGTACAATAGCTCTCCAGAGCTCAAATATTACGTAGGGAGGAATAAGAAATGAGAATGACTGAATTAGGAAAGGAAATATGTTTTAATGTCCTCTCATGACTCAATGATGACTTATAAATTACCTAAACTGGCCATGATGACTGCAAACCTAAGAAAGTACCTTGATTTTATCCGTCCATGACTCGAAAAGCATCTAACTCACCCTTTCCCGATGATTTCTGACACCTAACAGCTAGACTGACAAGAAAGATAAGAAACCACACTTTTGTAGCATTCTTAGTGTAAATTTGACTATTTTTGCTATGAAACTATTAGTAGTTTCGTAGCGAAAAGTGACTTTTCACAGTGTATTTTCACTATGAAACTGTGGTTTCTTGGCTAATTTGACACTTTCAGTACAAAAACCTTGGAAATTGAAATAAGTCAGAAAATAATGAATGATGTGACATGAGGGAGTTTAAAATAAGTGGGTTTAGACCATAGGGTAAACTTTAAACAATAAAAATTTAATGTTTCCCTTGACCAAGCATAAAAAATGAATCCTACAACCTAAATTTTTTAACACATGAACCTAATTGACCTTGTCAAATGATGCTTCATTTTGTGGGTGATAACATGTTGAATCTTCAATTGATCCATGCTCTCTTGGAGTTTTGTGACTTGTACTTGTAACTGTTGATAGACACTTTGTTTTTTTTCTTGTAGCTCAAGTTCAAGTTGGATGATTTTATCATCCTTTTATTTCATTAATTGTTGAAATTTTGAGGCTTTATCAATAGTTGTAGAGGCATAAGATCCTACGAACTGAGTTAGGCAAGTTAGATCCTATGAAGGATCTACCTGTGTGTCTTTCCAAACAATATCCATTGAGACATCTCCTTGGACAAGGGGTTGAGATTGCTCTGGTCTCCTTCTTTTCTTTTGTCCGCTCATAACCACCTTGTGTTTAGGACTTGTTGAGGACCCATAAATCAGTGCAACAACATCGAGGAAACGACCCGATCAGGGAATTAAAAACCATCCCTTTTTCATTTGGAATGGTGGCTCCGACTAGATTTATGGGACGAATTTTCCAGTTTGATATAGTTGGGGCGAATGGATGGTCTTACTAACTGTGTGTAACTTGATAGATTTAAATATGAGCAAGCTTACAATAAACAATATATCTTTCTACTATGTATCCCAAGATGAAATCTATTCTCGGAGCGATCTACAAAAATGACGTTTCAGTGGATGCAAATAAAGATCATACATTCACTTAAATATATGAAAACGTTTTAAGATAATTGATTTAATTAAATAGTTCATTAAATAAATTGAATAAAGCTTATATCACAACTTTTAAATTCCTGTATTGCATATGTATCAACAGATATTTCAGAAGTGAGTTAATATCAAATTGGGATACTTGTCCCATAAATTCAGTCGGAGCCACCATTCCAAATGGAAAAGGGATAGTTTTTAAGTCCTCGACTGGGTGGTTTCCCCGATGTTGTTGCACCAATTTTCAGGGCCTAAAATTTTTGGAGTTAGAAGGAGGGCCATCTAACTATGAATGGCACCAAAGCTTAATCCAAAAATAAAATACCATCAGAAGAGTCGTTTTCCCTCGAAGTCCAGAACTTCTAGTCCTGGTTCAAAATTTGTTACTCATAAATCAAAAGTTGTGCAATCTCCCCCAAAATCTCCTAGTTCTGTTCATAAAGAAATCTCTTCAGAATATACTCCAAAATCACTTGAAGTACAAACATTGAAAAAGAAATTGGAAAAATTTTCAATTTTGGCAAAGAAACTTGTACTTTCTGAAGCCTCATAAGGAAGTATTACTTCAATATTTGAAGGCACTGGTTTATTAACCCGATCTAAGAGTGAAAAGCTCAAAGTAATCCCTTTTTAATTTCCTCTTAATTCCCATCGTAGGAAAACTCCTATATCCGAAACTCAATCATCAACTAGCAAGATTCAATCCTCTTCTACCCCTCAAACACCATCAGTTATTCCTCCTTCTTTCACATCTTCCCAAACAATTTCTTCGTCAATTCATATTCCTTCTTCTTCTCAATCCACAACTTCTACTTCAAGTAGTATTAGTTCCATAGTAATTTCTTCTTCACCTTCAACCACCACTAGAACTACTTCTTCTACTCCAAATCCTCCTTCAGGACAAACTAATCCTCCACTTCACATAATGGTAGCCAGACCTTGGAAAAATCCTGGAGTTGTTCAATTACCAGGTCCCCTCATCCTTTACTTAAGAATCCTGAAATATGGTTGCCTAAGTATAATTAAGATGATGGATTACATGTAGAATAACATCTCCATAAATTTATGCTTTCCATAAATATTAATGAAGTTAGTAAGGAATATTGTGCAGTTAGATTATTTCCCTATACTTTTCAAGGATCAGCTGGATCATGGTATTTTCCACTACCATCAAGCACTATAATTACTAGCTTAGACATTTTTGAACAAAAATTCCTTACTAAATTTGGTGATGATCGCACTACTGCCACCCTTATCAATGATATTTCCAATCTTTAAGCAAACACAAGAAAAAAGATAAAAGACTTCAACTCCAGATTTAATAAATTTCTCAATGATATCCCAACCACATCTAAGCCTAGAGTAGACATGCAAATAGAATGGTACATATCCTCTCTTCCTTCTAATATTGCTATTTTTGTAGATAGAGCCAATAAGGCTACATTGGTAGAGAATATGAAAGAAGCTCTTTTTTGTGAAAAAATAATTCTTGCTTTAGAGAAGAAAACTGCAGAAGAAGATAGAAAAACTAAGAAGGTTTCATTTAAGGATGAACCTAAAAATAAAACATCTAAATATCCTTATGATTTGGGATTAAAAAAGGTCCTAAAAACCATGTCAAATGATATGGTTGAGATAAAGAAACAAGTATTTGAGTCTTCTTCGAAGAAACCTTTTAGATCTTTTAAGAAATACCAAGCCTCCCAACCTCCAAACGTAATTTTGAATGTTGAATAAGATCAAGATGAGGATCATGATGAAACAATATCATCTGCAGAAGAATCTCAAGAAGAAGAACTGGTTGAATTCCATGGACTATGGGACTTTATCCTTCCAACCTATAATGATGAAAATGAACATGAGGCACTTCCAGTTAACACTAGAATTAAAAATTCCACTAACCTACCTCAGTCACCTCAAAAGAAAACGTCTTCATCCTCTGTTGCTAAGGATAAAGTAGTGAATAAAAAGACTTCTTCTCCTCAATCAAATCCAACTACTTCTACTCTTCCATCTGCATCTAAGACATTAGTAGTCTCTAATACTATTGAATATAATATAGTGGAAGATGTGAAGAATATTAAGGCAAATATATCTTTACATGAGTTGAGAAAATTGAAATAGAAACATAAACTTTTACTCAAAGAATTCAATGCAGTCCCTGCTTCATCCTTGCCTGCTCTTGTAACTTCTAAAGCATTTAAAGGATTTGGTAAGCCTCCTAGTGATTCACCTAAAAAATTTGATGCAAGTGATGCTATTTTAATTGGTGACAGATCTAATTCGCATACTCCTCCTTTCTTGTTAAATTTTGAAGTACTAAAAAAAATGTGCATAGTTTTTTAATCGACTATGGAGCCTCTTCAAACATAATGCCATATTATGTTTGTCTGAAATTGAATATATCTCCTCAAAATTCTATAGTACATATTGTGAAATTAGATAGAACAAAGGTTAAGGTATTAGGAGAAATGAATTCAATCCTTATCAGATTAGCATCCAATCCAAAATTTCATCAAGTAATTGATATATTAGTTGCTGACATTCCTGATTTTTATGGCCTAATCCTATGAAGAGATTGGTCAGAAAAGCTTCATGGCTATTTTTCTACTGATTGGACTCATATGTGGCTTCCCCATAATGGTAAGCCAAATCAAATACAACTAGACCGTGAAAATAACTTAAAATACTTAGTAACTAAATTCAAAGAAGAGAATCAACCCATGGATTTTACTAATAACATTCTTGGTAATTACTCTGCTGAATCCTTTTTGGGGAATTTCAGTGCTAAAAAATATCCATTTCTCACCAACTCAGTTAATTCTCATATTGAAATTTTTTCTTAGTCAGACTCTTCCAAGTGTATAAATACCATAGATAAACCTTGCATTAATAATTTCTTTTGGACATTATACTTTGATGGGTCAAAATTCAGTGAAGGTGCAGGAGCTGGTTGTATATTAATGAATCCTAGATGTGAAAAAAAAATGCTAACATTCAGAATTGAATTTGAATGCACAAATAACACCGTGGAATATGAGGCACTGATCCAAGGCTTATACAAAGAAATTGATCTTGGTGTCAAGTATCTCAAGCTATATGGTGATTATGAAATAATTGTCAAACATGTAATAAATACCATACACTGTATTTCTGGTCATCTTAAACATTACCAGTCATTAGTAAAATCTCTTACCTCTCATTTTTTAGCATTCAAGATCTCATATGTTCCAAGAATTCAGAATGCAAGTGCAGACCTTCTAGCTAATGTAGCATCCAGACTTATTCCTTTAGAAGATTATAGTCCATAGAGATTTTCTATAGAATATTATAGTCCAGAGAGATTTTCTATAGAGTTTATTTTTCGCCCATCTATTCCTGATAATATTACTAATTGGAGAGTATTCAACGATGATGATGATGTTATAACTTTTCTTACATCAAAAGGCTCATATGATGATCAGTTAATCGATGAAGATGAGAATGAAAGGCAATTGAAACAAAAACTTGAAGAAAATGCCATATCTAAGTCTATGGTCAAGCTTGAAGATCTTTATGATCTCAAAGATAGATTAAAAAAGGTTACTAATTCTAAACTTCAAAGTTCAACTTTGAGGTTTGAACTAGTAAATATTGGAACAGATCTTAGTCCTTAGAACATTAACTTAGGACTTGGTCTTTCCTCTGATGAAATATTAGCCTTCATTCATTTATTGAAGAAATACAAGAATGTCTTCGCATGGAAATATGAAGATCTTAAAACTTATGATACTTCCATCATCCAGCATATTATCCCAATGATACCCACTTAAAAGCCTATACAACAAAAGCTAAGGAAAATCCACCCTGATCTTGAAAATCAAATCAAAAGTGAACTCAATAAACTCCTTAAGGCCAAGATTATCTTTCCTATTAGGCATTCAAAATGGGTCTCAAAATTAGTCCCTATTAGGAAAAATAATGGTGATATTCATATTTGTATTGATTTTAGGAACTTAATCAAAATTTCCCAATACCACCGATGGAAAAATTTTTGCAATCAGTTGTTGGTTCTGAACTAAAGTCTTTCCTTGATGGATTTTTATGCTACAATAAAGTTTTATCTCATCCTGAATATAGATTAAAGACTGTATTTAGAAAAAAATGGGGTACTTATGCATATCAGAAAATGCCCTTTGGTCTAATCAACGCAGGAGAAACTTTTTAAAGAGCAATGGATATTTATTTTATGGGACCAATAAATAAAATTGTGGTTGGTTATTTAGATTATATAACCATTTACTCCAAGAAAATAAATGACCACTATCATGATCTTAAGAAAATCCTGGAACGTTGTTTGAAATATGGAATTTCTTTAAATCCCAAAAAGTCTTATTTTGCTTTAAATGAAGGAAAAAATTTAGGATTTATTGTCTCAAAATAAGGCATTTGCATAGATCCTGAGAGGATGAAGGAAATTTCTAAACTTTCTCATCCCCATAAAAAAAAATACATGCAGTCCTTTTTAGGAAAGATAAATTTTGTCAAGAGATTTGTTCCAATTTTTTCCCAAATTGTTTTACCATTGGAAGTAATTATTAAGAAAAATAAACTCTTCAAATGGGGAGATAATGAAAGAGAAGCTTTTGATCTAATCAATGAAGCTATCATCAATGCTCCTTCTCTGAATACCCAGGATTTTTCTAATCATTTCATTTTATATAATTTTGAATCTGAAACATCTTACGCTGTCGTGTTAACACAAATTAATGATCAAAATATTGAAGCACCCATTTCATTCTTTAGTTCAAAATTTCAAGGCGTTGAACTATATTATTCAGAAGTGGAAAATCAAGCATTTTCTTTGTATAAATATTTGAAGCAAGTTTATAAATTTTCTCCCTAAAACACACACTAAGATAATAGTTCCATTTTCGGATATAAGACAACTACTTATTCAAAAGAAACTAGGAGAAAAGAGAGCAAATTGTGTAACTGCTCTGCATGAATATGACATTGAGATAAGACCAGCTAAAGTCATCAAAGGAAAATGTCTCTATAGAATGCGATCTGGAGCATCCAACATATCAGATGATGAAGAGTCAGGGAATATTGTACATATTTTTTAGATAAGCCAGAATGACTCTGAATCACAGTATACATTTTTAATATTTTATTTGAAAAATGGATATGTTCATAAAGAACTCAATTACAAATTAAGATTGAGAGCTAGTCAATATCAACTCATAGACAATGTCTTGTTTAGAAAGAACTATGACTCTTTACTACTAAGATGCCTTGAGAAATCTGAAGCACAGAGGGTTTTGCAGGAACTCCATGATGGACCTGCAAGTGGAAATTTCGGTGGAGATACCACTATGCATAAGATCCTTTATGCAGGATATTATTGGCCCACTCTGTTTAAAGATGCTCATGCATATGTGATAAAATGAAAAACATGCCAAACTGCTGCTAGAAGACAAAGAAAACCAGCCTTACCTTTGCAACCAGTCAACATTGAACAACCTTTTGAGCAATTGGGATTGGATATTGTAGGTGATATTGTTCCTAACATATCCAAACAACATAAACATATTCTCACTACAAAATATTATTTTACTAAGTGGGTGGTGTTATCACTCCACCGAATCTTTAAGGCTAATAAAGAGTCCAAACTAAGGTAACCACAGACCAATATTTTAGCTTGGTAGCTAGCCCTACCAAACCGGAGAGGGCTCTCTCTACAAAATCATAGCCAAGAGAGCTAGATGAATTAGGGTTTTAGGCTAGGTATGAGTACATGGGTTTGTTTGTTTGATTTGGGTTGTTGGATGAGGATTAGGTCAAAGAGGCTAGGTCAGGGAAAATAAGATCAGGGTTGCAGAGATTCAATGGGGCAAGGTAGGTAGGAAGGCTAACACTTTAGGGTTTCAGGGTGACGTGGATCAGGCTGATGAGGATCTAGAAAGAACAAGGCAAATCATGTATTCTTTCTAAACTGAAGAAAATGAACAAACTATGAAGATTTTCCCAAAACAAAGCATGAGAGATGTATTATTCTTATCAACTTGAAAACCATCATATCATAGAAATGAAGTGGATCATGAAACAAAACATTAATACATAATGATACATAATAAAAACAATGCTAAATTTCCACACTACAAGTATCCCAAATAAATAGCTACAACTCTTTCATTAATTTCCTACCAAATACTGATTACATTAGAGTCTCTAATCAATGCATCAACATCCAACCTATGAAATGAGTTAAAAAGTACACTATATAGACCACAAAACAACTTCTCTCATCCTCAGGGGTCGAATCCCTGAGTGGAGGAGAATTTCCACCAAAAACTGAATCGATACCTAGAGTGTAGGGAGGTCAAACTCACTCATCCCTCACTTTTTGGAAACTGATTCATTACATCATCATAAAAAGTTTTAATCTAATGTATTTACCCTACGTAAGTGTAAAAAGACCATAATTACATTTAAATCATTGATATATATTTTTTAAAACTCCATTTTCCAAGTGAAACTAAGAAAAAGTGAGAAAATCTAGAAATATCAGCAAAATGACAAAATTTGTCAAAAGCACAACGCCAACTTCAGCTCCATTTTTTAGGGGGGTCCAGGTGTCCAAATTTATCTCATGATAGCTCATTGGAAATCCTATCTAGACTAGATTCTAGATCTATTCTTGGTTTCCAAAATTATGCTGATTTAACCCTAAAATAAAACTGATTCTCCCAAGACTGGTCAAAAGCGCAGTGCCAACCTCCAAAATGGTGCAGAAAGGTCATTTTTTGAGTGTTTTTTGACCTTTTGACTGCCTCTTTGACCCAAAAAATCTTAGAAAAGTTGTTTTCCTGACTTTAAATTTCCTTATTAATCCAATGGTACCTTTAATTTGTCCACTGGAGGTCGCTTTTGCCAGTGCCACTGTGCAAAATTGCAAAAAACTCAAAATTTTCAAAATTTGCCCAAATTTCTTCAAATTTTCTGCTATGGGCTGATGATGAGGTGTACTAGGCAATGAGAGATTCCTCAGCAATAATATCAAGCTTTTCCCCTTCATTTTTCTTGGTTAGGTTTTTAAGTCTTGATTTGGCCTTTTTGAGCTTTGAGCTTGCAATTTGGTTTTTCTTGAAGTAGTGCTTGGCCCTCTTTCTCAATATGTCATTGTCCTTGTTTGCCTTCTCCAAGAGATTCTCAAGATGCTGGTTTTCCCTATCAAGGAATTTCTCCCAGTTCTCATTGACAATGATGGTAAAATTTTCATTCAAAGTGATTTCATTAGCAAGCTCAACCTCTATTTTCCTCTCTAGTTCTAGAGCTCTTTTAAACCCTCTAGTCCTAGGCCTTCTTCTTGGCACTTTTTATTCTACGTCATTGGTTTCACAATATATTTCATAAGCCTCATCAAGTAAGGCCTTTGCTTCGTTTTCTTCTCTCTTTTCCTTGAGAAGTTGCATCTCCATGATGGCCTTCTTGTTCTTGAGTTATTCATTTTCTTTCTCATAGTATGCAATGACAAACTTAAATATCTCTAAGTTGATCTGAAGCTCCCTAATTTGGGCATATTTCTACTTGATGATAATTTTGGAGGCCTCATCATCATGCTCTTCATTTAAATCAATAAGGTCAAAGTCAGTCTCTATCTCATGGAGGTCATCCTTATCATGAATGGTTGCCTCATGTACATCTTCCTCTACCATATTTTGTTTGCCCTTATGTACTTGCTTTGTTGGTGAAGAAGGCAGGGCCCCTCTGTTGTGTAGGTAAATCCCCTTTGCGGACAAAGGCGATTCCTCTAGCCTTAGGGTGGGTCTAGCAGCAAGAGGACATGCTAATGCATCGATTCCTAGTTAATGAATGAAACTGAGTTGGGATAGATGTCTTACTTTTGTTCCAACGCAGTTGTCGTAGTTGTGGCAGCAGTCTCCTGATCTTCGTCCTGACAAGTCGCAGTCCTTCAACATCGGTACTCAAATGCCTTCACAAGGATCAGAGAACAATAGTAGCATACGAAACAATATTTGCATTCATAATTATCTAATTGGTTAAGGAGAATTAAACGTATTGCACAAGATTAATCACATCAACACAAGACGGGAACCAAAACATTAGTCATGTATTAATTAAGAGAAATAAAGATATTACAACCAAATGAGCCTTGACATCGCAGCCTCCTTCAACGGGTCCAGTCAAAACGTGTCTCAAGCATCCATTGGGGAATTGGACTTGGAAAGGGGATCAGCCTTGACTCTCTCTTGACAAGGGGTCTCTCTCTGCTCTATCTCACACCAGCTATATCAGATTGTTTCAGATATTCTCCAAAATGTTCAGCTAGCAGCATCTATGTGAGAGAGATGTATTTATAGGAGAGGAAGAGGAGGTTGGGATCCCTCAAATGGTGGAAGGGAGGCCTTATCCTTTGGGAGGTTTCCCAAAAGTAGGGAACGAGAAGCCAAAAGAAGATGTTCGATGTTATTCAGTCGAACAACCAATGCTGACTCCACTCACGAAGTGGTTGGCAATGCAAACTTCGCTTCTATATTTAAAAAACTTTCCAAAAACAGCTCGGCGTGGGTAGTCCACTGAGACAGAATGCCAATGGGCGTGGGGCCCAGTGCTAATTTCCCTTAATGGCGTGAGTCCATAACTGCCTACCAGCGCCGACCCAAAATCATGTGTTTTTGATGGTATGTTCCAGGAATAGTCAACAGAGGAAATGTTCTTCTCATGGCAAGGGATGCAATGACACTTTTTGCAAGGCATGAAACTACATATAAGTCATAGAAATGGTCCTCCATTATGCGGGATAGGGATTGCAGGGACGGTGACATTGTAATAGATTCCCCCTAAAGCATGAGGTCTGATAGAGAGGGAGGAGTGAAATGCTTTACGAGAACGCGTTTACACCGAACAAAGCATTCGGGGAGACTACTTGCACGTACGCCAATTCCTTGGTCATTTCTCTTTCATTTGATCACCAAGGTGTATATGGCAGTTCACGAAAACTTGGTAGACCCTCTTGCTTAGATTACCTAAATATTCATTTTGGTGTTTTAATGATTCTCTAAAAGTGAAAAAATCATCGAGAACTTGTCCTTTCATGCTCGTTCAATCTGAAAGTGACTAGAGTCATCTATTTCTTGTTTCTAGACTCTTAAAACCTGAAACAACAAATTTTCATTTCAATTTCATAAAATTAACTGCCTACGATCACATGCCCGTTAAATATATTTGCTTGGCTTGTTTTTAGTAGTTCCTTAGTGTTTGATCTTGAAGCCTCGAATAGACTATCTCGTTTTCTCCCTGTTTTGAAACATTGTCATAGTGGCGGAACCGCCAATTTCTTCATCCTCTTCATTGCCTCCTAGTGGTGATCCTTTTCATGACGTTTCTTCAGAAAAACCTCAGTCCACTAGGTTTGTCAAGTTTTGACAGTCGGTCCTTCCGAGTATCTTGCCTCTCGCTACCCGGTCTCCTCCTAAAGGGTCGGTTGATATCAATTGGAAACCTCAGGGTGCTTAGTCTAGTTTTGGGAGCGAGGAAGAATTCCCTCCCCTTACTTCGGGATCACCTCTATTAGCCGCAGCTTTACTTGCTAGTCCTCGTTGTCTTTTCAACGATATTATAGCCTTGTCAGACATGGATTCTTCAAGTCCTATCGGCAGTGAAGAGATTCATGTTTCTACTGGAGAGTATCATCTCTTCCCAGAAGATTTCTTGTATGTATCTAGTCAACCTTCCCCACAATCGGTATCTCTTCCACCCGGTTATCGTACTTTAGGTCAGATAATTTCTGGCATTGCATCCATGACACAGTCTGGTATATTGACTCCCATAGGAAGCTCATCTATTCCTGTATTAGGAATGTCACCTTCGACACCCATCTCTTCGGCCATTTTTACATCTATCCCAATCCGACCTACCATTTGTGTGGCTTCATCTGCACCGGTTGTTAGTACTACTTCATATTCAGGGTCTTCTATTATTCGCAAATCTATCTTTATCAATCCCATGATGCTGGTTAGGCTCGTCATGAGTAGATCACAACCTCGCACTGTGGAAATCAATCCTACGTGTACTGCACCTATGGTTTCTACTTCTATTCCTAGCGGTTATACATTCGATGACTATCTGTTAGCTATTCAAAAAAGGTATGCTCCCTCTCTGGGTCCTCAGCAGCAGAGTTCCACTCCTCAGGGTTCTCAGCAACCCCAAGATTTTGGAAATCCTCCACATCATAGTGATGTATACAGTAATCCCATATATTTGCCTCTTATTGATCCCAATCAACCCGTTTACTAGTCAAGACAACCTTTGGCCCTGCAAGGACAACCCTTTCATGGAAACCTTCGATCCAACAAGGACAAACCTTTGGTCCATAGGGACAACCTTACAGTTTGCAAGGATAACCCTTACAGGGAAAAACTTTGGCCCAACAAGGAAAACCCTACGTTTCTTCTGGTCAACCTCAATTTCAACCAGGAGCATATTATGTTCCTGGGGGGAAAATCTATCCACCACAAGGACAACCTTTTGTGCAACAACATCAACCTTACGTTCAACAAGGCAAAACTCTTGTACAACAAGGACAACCCTACCGTCCTACACCGGGTCAACCCAGTTTTCAAGGGCAACCTGGCCCATCCCAACCATCGGGCCAACCTCTTCCACAACGGTAACCCAGTGGCCCTCAGTATCCAGGCCAACCTACGCCACAAGGATAGCCTATTCAACCTCAGTATCCAGGCCAACCTACCCCATAGGGACAACTTTTCCAACCTCAGCAGTCGGTTCAACCTACTCCGTAGGGACAACCTGCTCAGCCTCGAGGCGCTACTTACCCTCCTCAAGGTCAATCTCAGGCAATATATAGTGTGCCCCAACGTTACACTTATTATCCTCAAGGTCAATCCCAGATGGTGTATAATACACCTCAAGGTAATGCTTACATTCTGCAACAAAATCCATATGTTGCTCAGCAAGGACCTTAGTGGTATGCTCAGAATCAATATCTCAGTCCTCAACCCATGTATGGGTAGAACTATCAGGCTTATAACCCCTATGGAAGGAATCCTCCGGGACAAAACATATGGGGGAAGAATTTCTCTCAACCTAGGCGAAATGATAATAATGGTCTTTATCAGTGACCTGCAATGCCTTTTAATCCTCAATTTCCTTTTCTCACTACTTTGGAACTGCCTAATGTGTCAAAGTTAATGAACGATCCAATCCTTCATAACCTGTATTGGCCTCCAGTTCCAACCAAAATTCCTAGTGATTGTCCCAAGTTTGAGGGCAAGTCCGAAGAAGACCCCCAAGCGCATGTTATGACCTACCATATTTGGTGTTCCTCTAAATCTTGGGTTGACGATTCTATCCGACTTTGTCTTTTCCAATGGACTCTTACTGGTGTTTCTGCTAAGTGGTACATCGAGTTATCTCGTGGTGTCTTTCAAGATTTCAACTCTTTAGCCATGGTGTTTCTCACACACCTTTAATTACCGGTTTGGTATGAAACCGAGACGCACCCCCTCACATCCTTAAAGAAAGGTCGAGCTACTCATATCTTGGATCATATTCATGAATGGAGGTGTCCTCGTCACTTGATCAAGTTCGAGATTCATAATCAGCTTCTAATTGATTGGTTTAACACGTCCTTCGTTGCCCCGATTTCTAAGGACATTGCTATGGGGGAATGTGTCACTGAGGAAGAATACATTTCTCGTGCCCAGTACCTAGATCTTGTGTGTTCTCAGTCTGGCATGTTGTACGAACTCTTGCCTGATGCTCCTAGACCTAGAAATTCCAAAGCATCAACGACGCCATTAGTCGATGATATCATTGGTTCAATGTCTCAAACTTCTCAGAAGTCTCCTCCTCCAAACCCTAGGAAGAAAAAATCCACTCCTTCCAATGATACTACTTCTTAGCCGACCCCAAATTCTAGTAAAACCATAGAAGTGAATGTTGTTCAGGCCAATCCGGCAGATAAAACTTCCAAGGGTAAAAATAAGAGTAAAGGTAAGGCCAAAGCTGATACCTCGAAATAGGATTCTCAGAAATCTCGTGTTGATGATGATTCAAAGCGTAAACTGAAGAATCCTTGCTTGATTTGTGATGAAGAGCACTACACCAAGGACTATCCTCAATGGGCCAAAGGAGTCAATTGCTCAAAGGCACCCAAGGAACTCCGAGTGTTCTCAAAGAACCGTTTCCGTCACAGCAGACTCAGTTGGTAGAGAAACCTCAGTACTCTACCCCATTTGGCTCTCATATTTTCATGATAAACGGTCCTGCATCTGTTTCTATTACTACCCGGTCGAAAGATAATACCGAACCGCATTAGGTAGTGGGGAAAGAGATCTTTGATGGTCCTCCTCCTCCGCCTGCTTATGGCCCTATTCAAATTGAAAGGCCCAATACTGAGCCTATTGTACGGCCACCTTCCAAAGGTGTACTCCGTAAGTCTTCTTAAAATCCTAACGTCCATGATGCTCAACATTATAGTATTGTTGAGGATTTGGTTCAGGTGCCATATGCTATGTCTGCATTAGAAGTACGTTAGATTTGTCTGTCTCAACGAAAGGCTTTTCTATCTGCTATCAGTGGGGTTGATCCAAATGATTTGAGCCTTATCACTTTCGACTTAGAGAATTTCGTCCCACGTCTCCCTCACCAGATTGCACTCATTATTCAAGTTGGGATTAATGGACTAAATATCCATCGAGCGGTCGTGGATGAGGGTGCGTCGACGTGTGTCATGCCATTTTCCTACTGGAAGGTCAACCTATTTTTCAAGGTCAACCTAGGCCATCCTAACCATCAGGCCAACCTCTTCCACAAGGGCAACCCGGTGGCCCTCAATATCCAAGCCAACCTGACTCACAAGGACAGCCTGCTCAACCTTAGTATCCAGGCCAACCTGCCCTGCAGGGATAGCCTGTCCAACCTTAGCAGCCGGTTCAACCTGCTCTGCAGGGACAACATACTCAGCCTCAAGGCACTACTTACCCTCCTCAAGGTCAATCTCAAGCAGTATATAGTGTGCACAACGTTACACTTATTATCCTCAAGGTCAATCCTAGATGGTGTATAATCCACCTTAAGGAAATGCTTACATTCCGCAGAAAAATCCATATGTTGGTCAGCAAGGATCTCAGTGGTATGCTCATAATCAAAATCCCAGTCCTCAACCCATGTATGGGCAAAACTATCAGGCTTATAACCCCTATGGACAGAATCCTTCGTGACAAAACATATGGGGGCATAATTTCTCTCAACCTGGGTGGAATGTTAATACTGGTCTTTATCAGCGACCTGCAATGCCTTTTAATCCTCAATTGTCTTTTCTCGCTACGTTGGAACTGCCTGATGTGTCAAAGTTAACGAACGATCCAATCCTTTATAACTCGTATTGGCCTCCAGTTCCAACCAAAATTCCTGGTGATTTTCCCAAGTTTGAGGGCAAGTCTGGTGAACACCCCCAAGCGCATGTTATGACCTACCATCTTTGGTGTTCCTCTAACTCTTGGGTTGACGTTTCTATCCGACTCCATCTTTTCAAACAGACTCTTACTGGTGTCGTTGCTAAGTGGTACATTGAGTTATCTCATGGTGTCTTCCAAGATTTCAACTCTTTAGCCATGGTGTTTCTCACACACTTTCAATTACCGGTTCGGTATGAAACCGAGACGCACCTCCTCACATCCTTGAAGCAAGATCGAGCTACTCATATCTCAGATCATATTCATGAATGGAGGTTTCGTCGTCGCTTGATCAAGTTTGAGATTCCTGATTATCTTCTAACTGATTGATTTACCACCTCCTTCGTTGCTTTGATTTCTAAGTACATTGTTATGGGGGCATGCATCACTGAGGAACAAGCCATTACTTGTGCCCAATACCTATATCTTATGCATTCTCAGTCTAGCACGTTGTACAAACTCTTAGCTGATGCTCCTAGACCTGGAACTTCTAAAGCACTGACAACGCCATCAGTCGATGGTATCATCGATTCCGTGTCTTAGACTTCTCGGAAGTCTCCTCCTCCAAATCCCGGGAAGCAAAAATCCACTCCTTCCAATGATACTACTTCTCAGCTGACCCTGAATTCTGGTAAAACCATAGAAGTGAATTCTGTTCAAGCCAATCTGGTAGATAAAATTTCCAATGGTAAAAATAAGGGTAAATTTAAGGCCAAAGCCGATACCTCGAAATAGGATTCTCGGAAATCTCGTGCTGATGATGGTTCATAGCATAAACTAAAGTATCCTTGCTTGATTTGTGACGAAGAGCACAACACCAAGGACTGTCCTCGACGAGCCGAAGTGAGTCAATTTCTCAAAGGCACCCAAGGAACTCCGACTGTTCTCAAAGAACCGTTTCCATCACAGCAGACTTAGTTGGTAGAGCAACCTCAGTTCTCTGCCCCATTTAGCTCTCAGGTTTTCATGATGAATGGTCTTGCAGCCGTTTCTATTGCTACCTGGTCGAAATATTATACCGAATCGCATCAGGTAACAGGGAAAGAGATCATTGATGGTCCTCCTCCTCTGCCTACTTCTGGCCCTCTTCAAATTGAAAGGCCCAGTACTGAGCCCGTTGTACGGCCACCTTCCAAAGGTGTACTCCATAAGTCTTCTTACAATCCTAACACCCGTGCTTCTCAACATTATAGTATTGTTGAGGATTTGGCTCAGGCGCCATTTTTTATGTCTACATTAGAAGTAATTAAGAGTTGTCTGTCTCAACGGAAGGCTTTGCTATCTGCTATCGGTGGGGTTGATCCTGCTGATTCGAGCTATCACTTTCGACTTAGATAATTCCGTCCCACGTCTCCCTCACCAGCTTGCACTCATTATTCAAGTGGGATTAATGGACTGAATATCCATCAAGCGATCATGGACGAGGGTGCGTCTACGTGTGTCATGCCATTTGCCTGCTAGAAGGCCATCGGTTCTCCAACTCTCAATTCATCTCCATATGCTCTAGACGCATTTTATGGAAGGGAATCTAAACCTATTGGTGTTATCGCTAGTTTACCGATCACTCTAGAAGGGAAAATAGTCAACGTCGAGGTTGAAGTAGTTAATTCCAAGCTCAATTACAATCTTCTCCTTGGTCGTAGTTGGAATCAAGCTATGCTATGTGTTCTGTCCACTCTCTTTCGTGTTTTACGATTTCCGCATGAAGGAAAATGAAGGAAATATTTTTACTGCAAATCAGTTTTTTTTCTTCACTTATTCATCTTTTGAGAGAAACGTTCCATACATCGATCAATTTCCTATGCCTTACGAGAGCGTAGGGCAGGGTATTTTCAAAGATCCTTCCCTCATGGGTATTTTTCCTCTTCCTCCACCTAACATTGTTCAAGTTAATATGATCTCCAAGTCTTCTGATCTGTGGATCATCCCTTCACCCGAGTAGGTTGATTCATTTTGAGATTCGATGCTGTTAAGTTCGATCGAGATTGATTATTGTGAACTTATTTTGGCTTCGGTTCCTCCGCCTCCTGATCATGATCCTTTGGGAATGTATCTTGACACTTATTCTCAATCCCCTTGGCTCAACGATTCGAATTTTCCTGATCCCTTGAAAGAGATATTTCCCTTCGATGAGGCCATCCTGGAAACTATGCTCCGCTAAGGAGCAGTCTCCTAATCTTTGTACTGACACGTCGTGTTCCTTCAGAAGTGGTACTCAAATGCCTTCACAAGGATTAGATAGAAATAGCAACATATGCAACAATATTTGCATTCATAACTATATAATTGGTCAAGGAGAATTAAACGTATTGTGAAAGATTAATCACATCAACACAAGACGAGAACCAAAACATTAGTCATTTATTAATTAAGAGAACGAAAGAGATTACAACCAAATGAGCCTTGACGTCGCAGCCTCCTTCAGCGGGTCTAGTCAAAACGCGTCTTGAGCATTCGTCAGGGAATTGTACTTGGCAAGGTGATCAGCCTAGACTCTCTCTTGACAAGGGGTATCTCTCTGCTCTATCTCACACTAGCTATATCAGACTATTTCAGCTATTCTCCAAAATGTTCGGCTAGCAACATCTATGTGAGAGAGATGTATTTATAGGAGAGGAGGAGGAGGTTGGGATCCCTCAAATGGCAGAAGGGAGGCCTTATCCTTTGGGATTTTGCCCAAAAGTAGGGAACAAGAAGCCAAAGGAAGATGTTCGTCGTTATTCAATCGACCAACCCATGCTTACTCCACTCATGAAGTGGTTGGCAATGGAAAATTCGCTTATATATTTAAAAAAAATTCCAAAAATAGCTCGGCGGGGGCAGTCCACTGAGACAGAGCGCCAATGAGTGCGGGGCCCAATGCTAATTGCCCTTATTGGCAGGAGGCCATAACTGCCTGCCAGCGTCGACCCAAAATCATGTGCTTTTGATGGTCTATTCTAGGAATAGTCAACAGAGGAAATGTTCTTCTCATGGCAAGGTATGCAATGACACTTTTTACAAGGCATGACACTACATATAATTCAAAAAAATGGTCCTCCAATGTGCGGTATGGGGATTGCAGGGACAATGAAAAAATGTTGTGTAACACCCTCCCACAATATGTGGTGCAAACACTTGCCTATGCCCTCTCTGATATGTCTTTTCCAACATGTTGATTTCAGCCTCTTTAGGCTTGCTGACCTCAAATATTCTAGGTGACTCATCGTGCTCATAAAATGGTGATGATGGTGGGGATGGTTATGGAGTAGGTGAAGTGGAGTGAGGTGGAGGCATAGATGTAGTTGGGTGAGATGCAGAAGGTACATATTCAGCATGTGGATCTTGTGGAGCAGTGAAGATGTCATTTTCAATGAAGGTTTCCCATGAGATGCCTACTTGATCAAGGTGATGGAGGACAATGATCTTGATCAATGAGTGGTGAAAAAGGATATTCATCTACTGGTGATAGTCTCTATTTTGCACAATGTAAGCCATTTTATGTATGCTCCTGAATAAAAAGTATGGGATGTTGAGCAATCTTACTCTTGTGAAGTGCATCTGCAGTCTCATGTGGTATGTGTAAAGCCTAGAAAACCTCCCTTCACAAGAGAAGTACTTCATGATGATCTTCATCATGGGTAAATACCTATCAAGAAGGTAGCTGAAAGGAAAAACCATCCTCATTTCATTCATGTGTCTTGGTTTGATGAATGGTTCATAGTATTTATCTAACAAATCCTTGGATTTAAAACATTTCTTTCCCATGTTTGGAATCCCTGTGGTAGCAACAATGACAGATGTATATACACTGAAGGTCACACCAGCAAGGGTCACCTAATTTTCTCTGAGGTTTGAAGTGAAAACTCTACTCAACATGGGATGATTTTGAACCCTTTGAATCATGTTGCAAAAATCAAGGCAACCTACATACTCAAAACAACTAACAATCATGGGAGAGGCCCTCAATTCATTTGTATTAGTGGGCTCCAGCCTTAGGATTCTTCCTCCTTTGTGAGGCCTTCTCTTTTCCTATTATCTTCTCTCTGTCTACCCTCCTCTTCCACATAGTCTCCATCTTCCTCCATAGTGTTTTGGTTGCCTAGAAACCCTAGGGATAAGGTAGATGGGAATGGGGAGTGAAGATGGGTTTAGGGAATAGGAATAGCTCTAGGAAAATTTAGGGAGATAGGGGAAGGGATTAGGGAACTGTGGGGGGTGATGGGAGGTCAAAATATCAAGGGAGTTGGAAATGAGAATTTAATTACAGGTTTAGGGAAGGGGCTTCCTAGGAATGTAGAAACCTAGGACTTAGGGCTTTTAGGAAAAGGGACTTAGGGTTTTTAGGAAAAGGGACTTAGGGATTTGGGAATGATAGTGTAAGGATAGGGATAGGGTTTTTAGATGTGTGGGAAGGGAATGTAGTGTATTATGGCATCAATTTGGGAATTAGGAGTAGAACTAGGGTTTCTCTTAGGAAAAATGCCAAATTTTCTTTAAGAAACAAAAACACTATGAAATATTTCTTTAGGAGTGTAAGGAGGAAAATTTTTTGTTGTACTTACTTGTCAATGTGTGTAACAAGCACTTGTTAAAATTTTGAGAGGGTTTTGAGGTGATTGATGAATTTTGATGCATTGAGGGGTCATTGAGAAAAAGCGCAACGTATTGGGAAAAAGCACACTGCCTTTTCTCTAAGAACAATGCCTCCCTCTGTAAGCGCAACGCCACTAAAATTTCAGCATCCGAACCTGCATATCAACTTTTCCAGCTATGGGAGTGCAAGCTCGATGGATGAAATGATAAATGAGCTCCTTTGTGATGTCTTTGTGGTCTAAAATGGGCCTCCTAAGGAAATAATAAAATAATAGCTAAACCAATAAAATAATATTTATGAATTTGAAATTCACTTTTTGCACCACAATCCATGTAACCATAGTTAAATTCAATTCAAAAGTTGTACCAAAATAAAATTAATAAAAAATTTGTATTGATGTGACTATAAATAAGAATGAGATTTTCAAGAAAAAATCATTATCATCGATCAACTAATGCATTTTATCTTTGTACTTAAATATAAATAAATAAATATATATATATATATATATATATATATATATATATATATATATATATATATATTCTTAAC